>OY756387.1:20053752-20734589 GCA_963576865.1 Anania hortulata | reverse complement strand
GGTGTTCTCAAGTTCCGACTTGAGCGCGCTGTTCACGCTGCACGGTCACTGCGGGCCAATAACTAGCTGCTTCATCGACCACGCCACGCCCACTATAGCGGGTAGTGGCTCGCAGGACGGCCTGCTGTGCGTTTGGGATCTACACACGGGTATGTGAAATTGTGAACACACTCATTGCAGGATAATATAAAACTTGAATAAAATCGACTGCTTCATGTGGGAATCGGATTCAGCTCCTGTTGAATCCTGTAATCCCGGCGACTGGACTTCCACTGAGCTATCGAGAATGTCAGCCAAACTGTCGAAATTTGACAATCGTTCCTCTGTGTCAAAGCTGCGGCTATACGTACCTAAATGTAATATTTATCTACCGTCAACATCCGATTACAAACATTAAACTATCAGTAAAGATGAGAACAGATGATTGATTTAAATTAGATATAAGTGGCATGTAATTGCAAAAACAATTTTTGCTGAGTTGCTAAAGAGGTGTGTGTCTAGCGTTATCGTGATGAAATACCACATCCTTTATATGATTAATTCCGGCCGCTTTCTCTAAATTTCTTGCTTTAATCACATCAGTTGTTGTCAGTAGAGATCCGAATTGATGGTTCTCGGCGGTAAAAGCTCATAATGAACAATGCCCTTCCAATCCCACCGTACACACAGCATCTTATTGCGAATTAACCTGGGTTTTTCCACAGTCTGTGAAGCCTGACCGACCTTTGACCACGACCTTTTTCGGACATTCTTGTCATACGTGATTCACTTTTTATCACCTTATCAATCTCTTCAAATACGGTTCGGTTTCATCCTCCTATGTCCTTTACCTAGTTGGAGGGCGACCTACGCTACGCTTGCTAAATCGAGGTCCAATCAAGAACATTTCTACCCCATCAGTCCTCGGTTCTACGGCAAATGTGACCAGCCCATAGTCACTCCGCTTGCTTACCGCTTGATTACTTAGTTTTCAGTAATGTGTAAAATCGTGTCTGTTGAAGGCGCGTGCCTGTACAGCATGCAGGCGCACGACGGAGCGGTGACGTCCCTCGCGTACACCGCCTCGTACGTGGTCTCCGCCGGCGCCGACGAGCGGCTCTGCATCTGGGACCGCTTCCAGGGACACATGCTCAATTCCATACACATTGTGAGTACTTGTATGTATGTGGGTATAGAGCGTCTACATTTTGGTCTACCCTCGTTTTTAATACCTAGTCTTGCCATAAATACTGAACAAAGAAGAAAAAAATTCTGTTACAAATAACATTCATTACTTTTACTGTGTGTTAGTTTAATACATAAATATAAAACAATTTAAAGTATAAAAAGCTTGTTCGAAGTGGTCTCTATTGGCTGCAATCATCATCATCATCATCATTTCACAGGACGTCCACTGCTGAACATAGGCCTCCCCCATTGACTTCCAGATTGGCCGGTTGGAAGCGGCCTGCATCCAACGTCTTTCTGCGACCCTTACCAGGTCGTCTGACCACCTTGTCAGTGAACGTCCTACGCTGCGCTTGCCGGTACGCGGTCTCCATTCTAGAACCTTTCTGCCCCATCTGGCGTCAGTTCTACGTGCTATGTGCCCCGCCCACTGCCACTTCAGCTTGCTAATCCGTTGGGCTATGTCAACGACTTTTGTTCGCTTACGGATCGCCTCATTTCTGATTCGATCTCGCAAGGAGACACCGAGCTTAGCCCTTTCCATAGCACGCTGTGCGACCTTGAGCTTTCTTATGAGGCCCATAGTGAGAGGCCAGTTTCAGTTCCATATGTCATCACTGGTAACACACACTGGTTGTAGATATTCGTCTTTAGACACTGAGGTATATTGGACGAGAAGACGTTGTGTAATTTCCCGAACGCTGCCCAGCCGAGTTGGATTCGACGATTGACCTCCTTCTAAAAATTGGATCTACCCAACTGGATAACTTGTCCTAAGTAGACATATTTGTCAACTATTTCGAGAGTAGAGCTCCCATCGGATACTGGGTAGGACGCAACATGGGCATTCGACATGAGCTTGGTTTTGTCCATGTTCATCCGCAGGCCTACTTGTTGGGAGATTCGAGTAAGGTCATAGAGCATTGTGCTGAGGTATTCAAGCGATTCTGCCCTGACCACAATATCGTCGGCAAACCGAAGGTGAGTACTCGCCGTTGATGTTGATGCCAAATCCTTCCCATTCCAGGAGCTTGAAAGCGTCTTCCAATGCAGCGGTGAATAGTTTCGGAGACCACCTGCATTCAGAAGCTCTGATGTGATTCCGTCATCACCCGGCGCCTTGTTGTTCCTTAGCTGTTTGAGGGCCATCCTTCTTCAGGCCAGGCTTCTGAAAGAAGGAATTCATCGCAAAGAGGTCCTCCTTCTCCAGAAATTCGGCTAGCCTCTGTCCTCTGGGGTTCCGTTGCCCATACCCGAATTGCCCCACTCTCAGCTCAGTATGAGCTAAACTTTCGCGTTAAAGTCCCCCATTAAAGTAGGTTTTATTAGTATGTATGGCTCTACTTACGTCCTCATACATAGCCTCTACTTCCTCATCTGGGTGTGTAGAGGTCGGTGCATATACCTGTATGACCTTCAGCGAGTATCTATTAGATACTTTCAGTATCAGGTATGCAACCCTGCTCGACACACTTCCGATGGTGACGATGTTGTTTAGGAGGGACTTGTGGACGAGAAACCCGACACCATCTTGGGACAGTTGGTCGCCCCCCCCCCCCGGTAGTAGAGTAGGTTGCCGGATTTTAGGGTTATCGTGTCCTCGCCCTCTCGTCGGACTTCTGATAGCCCCATGATACTCCAGTGCATCCTACCCATTTCATCTTCCAGCTCAACGATCTTATCGTCAGTCCTCAAGGTGCGTACGTTGTATGTTACCAGGGCCAGTCGTTTTTTGGGGTGGTAGCCAGATCGACTCCAGGGATTCTTAGCACCCCCTGCCCCGCCGTCACCCTGACCGCTACCGTAGCCAGGAACAGCGGGACCACCGGAGACTGGGGGCCTGGTCCTATCTGTTCTCGTCATTTGGGGGGGGGGGGATTTCCGATAATATTAAATTTTATTAAAATGTATTAATTTTTTTAATAAAGTTTCACAGACTCTTGTTGAACTACCTGTACATGAGTTCAAAATCCACATTAAAAAATACCTTATGAAAAAAGGGTATTACAAGGTAGACGATTATTTGAACGACAAGAGTGCATGGACTTAATCTGCTTAGCTCGCACTTACTTCATGTCTTGTAACTGTATTTCCTATAAAAAAGGCTGACAAAGGTGACTGAGTTTGTTGCGCCGTTTCTTCTCATCACCAGCCGATATGTAGTCCCGAAGCGGTGGTAGGGTAAGCTGTATTTTGGGACGTGTATAAGTGCCCGGAAGAGGGCCTATATACTGAATAAATAAGTATTAATGATACTCGCCACGCATGGCATGCAGGTTGGCGAGCGCAGTTTTTTATAAGATTTCACACCAAGGCGCTGCTGCCCGTCTCGTACTACAGGAATTAGTCGCCTTTTACGACACGCCTCCTGTTGGCGGTGGGGAAGTGTATTCTTTACGGCCGACCCCACCCGGCACGTCCCCACACGGCCCCACATTGGCTGCAATACAGTCCTTCAAACGTTGAGGCCAGTTATCAATAGAAAGACGCACTCTTTCCATGGGAAAATTCTTTACTGCCAATGGTACGGATTGTTTAAGGGACTCCAAATTATCATGGCGTTTAGAGCAAGCCGTACTCTCTAAAACTGACCATAAATCATAATCCAGCGGATTAAGATCGGGACTAGACGACGGCCGTATACATAGTCCATTCAATCAGTCCAATTTTTCACAACTTTTTCGAATAAATCTGGCCGTATGGCATCAATGGTGACTTGAATATTAACTTCCAATGCTTCAAGAGTTGCTGGATTATCGGCATAAATCATGCGCCGTCTTGTTGAAACCAAATGTCGTCGATGTGTTACTGAAAAATTTTTGGAAACAAAAAATCAGTCAGCATGGCTCGATAGCGCTTGCCATTCACCGTAACGGCAGCTCCTTCCTCATTGATGAAACAAATGATGACCGATGATGCCGCGAAGCGTGTACACCAAACAGTCAATTTTAATGGATGTAATGGTGATTCTTTAATGGCGTGAGGATAGTCTTCGCTCCATATACGGCAACTTTGCTTTTTGACGAAGCATTTAACCAGATATGAGCACTAAACAATTCTTCCGTAAACAGTCTCAATGAACTTTTTTTTTTTTTTTTCAAAGTAAATTTACACTATTTGATAGCGTTGTTCTGGCGTTAATTTTGGCGATTATTTTGGCTTAGAAGACATTGCTTCTGTCGAAAAGCAAAAAAAATATTTTCAAGTATGCGCGAGCGCGACGTGACGTGCGAGATGAGAGCGACAACCCTATGCTTCGGACGGCGCGCTGGCCGAATATACCTAAACTGCGGAGTGACACCCCCTGGTTATAGGCCTATGTTCTGAGTCACATGTTAGGCAAAATAATTAGCATACAAATTTCTTTAAAAAAATATTATTAAAATGCCAGTGGTAATTAATTTGTTTATGCAGGGCTTGAACTACATGAGTCGCATGCTTCCGCTGACTCACACGCTGCTGGTGATGGGCGACCGCAGCGGACTGACCGCGTACGACCTCAGTAGCGGGGATGTTATTCGCCGGGTGCTTTTGGGTAAGAAACGCTCAAGATCTTAATTCCCTCTATAATCATCAGTGATCGGAACTGGGTGACTATATTTACCTGACCTTTGTTATGAGACATAACATAAAGTTGTTAAAACCACCAAATTTCTCGCGTAATTGACTAATGAAAATGCGACAGGGTAATTTTGGACCATGGCTACGCATCAAATGTCTGAATGTGCAAGTGAACTCAGACTACCACCGTTATAAAATTGAATAAATATTTAAAACCGGTCTAGTATGAGCTTGGCTTGCCCTAAGCTTCCCAAAGTAAATGAAACAAAAACTGTATTACGGAACCTTCAGTGCATGAGTCAGACTCGCACTTAGCCGGTTTCTTAGTGTCTTATCTGTCATAATAGAAACTAAAGATAACTTACCTAGTAAAAAATAGACGTAACGGATGAAGTGCAAATACGTTAAATATAGAAACCAGACATTAATCATTACTATTTTACAGGCCAAAGCGATGGGTGCATTTTCGTGCGACAAATTCTACCGCTCAAAGACGCTATAGTGTGCGACTACGCAAACCAGCTCCGAATAGTAAGGTTTCCCCTGGTGTCAGGGCTTACTAGCACGAAGAGCGACTGAAGCGAGCCAGCCGACTCGACGAGCGAACAAAATGGCGGTAACTCATGAGTTACCGTAGCATGCTAAGATCTAAAACTTTCCAAAAAAATGCAACCAAACTAACAAAAAACGATAGACTTTCACAGTGTCTTACTAATCTTCTGAAGATAAATATTGTTTGTATAGTAGTCAACTTATTTATAAATATATTTATAGCATCAACCAAACTAATATAATATTGACTACAATCCGCATTCTGTTGTAAAACTATTGACCCTATTGATAGGACAGTTTGTATTTACAGGCAGCCCTTAGAACGTAAGAAGTCAATTCTTTAAAAAAAAAACAATCGTAGTAGCTCTCTTTTAACCTTTAAACCTAATATTTACAACAAATTAAATATAGAAATAGAAAAGTACCTTTAAAATAATAAAGATTTAATAATATTGTATCAAAATCTTTAACATCTACTAGATTTATTAAATAACATCACATTAAATCTAATGTTTACGTTACTATTTAAATGAAATTGCTCACTCGGTTTTAAGTAAGAATTATGGGCAACTCACACCTTACTGCAAGCGATAAGGGTTCGCGCAAACAAGCCACCGGTAACTAAGACAAGCAATTAACATGATTTTTCATACATTTTGTATGGACTCGCCGCACACCCACGGCGGCCACGGTAATTTACACTTATGACGCTAATTAATATGAAATATATATAGGTTTTGCAAGTAGGAGTTCAAAGACTTCGAACTTTGTATGGAGCCTGGCCATCGAGTATATATCCAATAGAGTAGAAATGTCATTAACTTTGTTCGACAAGAATTCCGCCAAAATGCATATGGCGGCTGCTGCGCTCCAATTGGCCGACGCATGATCATGCATCAAACTAGAGTTGGGCGAGAAAATATTACTATCGATATCGATACCAAAGCCTTGGCTCGGTTAGTATGATGATATGATGGTGAATGTGAGTTATTACTGTAATTTTTTTATGGTTCAGAAAAAAAAATAGAATAATTGATTAATACATTATTGATTAACAATGGTACACTTTAAATAGGACGTGCACTTGTACTTTTAGCTTTCGAAAAAAATATCATAGAAGTCTTATAAGTCTGACTTTATTGTCTGTCGCTGTGACAGGATTGATAGAATCGTAACAGTATTTTTTTCCTGTAGCTAAAATTCAAGTAACGTATACGCGGTGAAAAGGTATTGTAAAAGTTTACAGTGAAATAGAATCTGCATTTCTATACCACTTTTAAGTTTTCAACATCTTTAAAATTTATGAATACCAGTCGGTAAATTGGAAAAATCGGAATCCATGATTTAGGTAAATCTTTTTGGCAAAAATGACTCACGATAGGTGATACTTTCGATAGGTATCGATGTAATTATTTAGATTCTATTAGAGCAACACTATTATGAAAGAAAGAGACGACCTTATCCGCCTTGCACCTAGGTGAAAGCAAGATGCATAGATACGCGTCACTTAGCGCCTATTTCATGACCAGTTTAGCTTGACCCATTGCAAAATGGATGAAAAAAATATATAATTATTGTTACTAACCGATAAAATGTGATTCCGTCTGTTTTAAAGTATGATGTCTTGTTGTTTTTTTCACACCATCGATTAGAAAAGCTGGCCATAATGAAAGTATTTCCATAATAATCGAATTTCTTTTGGATAAAAAGGGACATACACACCGGTCTATTGTTGGCCACCTACTGTCACTCCTAATGTTTTCGTACGTGCAAGGTCGATAGATAAGGTGGGAGTAAGTGAAAAATCACTAACTAGTTTCGGAGATAGATGGCCAGTTATTACTACTCTATTGGATATGTACTCGATGAGCCTGGCATACCTAAAGTTGCATGTACCTAAAACTACATTATTTTGGTGACACCTTCGATCAAGTATATATCTAGACGGACAGTCGAGGCAGTGAACGCTTCAACAAAAATTGTACCAGACGTTGGGTGATAAATCTCTATCCAGCATGTAGTGTCAATTGAGCCATCACTAGAGACGTACATACATGCCGCTTGACAAAATTGAGGTGTCGGTAATGGCGATTTGTCCTAATAAAAGAAATTTTAAGGAAAGACCTAAGAAAAATAAAAAAGTAATGTACCATCGCTGAGTACCTAATTTACGTATCAATTACGGTCCGCCATTTTTGACATTTTAGGTAAGTGTTGCCAATTTACTAAGACAAAAGTCCCTAAAGACGTAAGGTCAGGTAATTACTATCATATTTAAAAAACAAAAGTGACAACTAGGTACACTTGAAGATGCTTAACCATGGTCACCCTTCTATTTAGTGACCACATTTAAGTTTGCTTGACGAGGGAAACTTCAACTTGTTTACCTGTTCTAATTTGAGTCAGAAGTCGCAACCATAAAATAAACCACTTTATTATTCTTTATTCTGTGATACGGATTTGTATCAGTATGAATATTAGTCTAACTAGACTGACTAGAACTAAACTGAATAAATTAGACTAGAATTACTAAATTCGACTAAACTGACTAAATTCGACTAAACTGACTTACCTAGACTAGCTTGTTAGTTTAGTCTAATTTAGTCAGTTTAGTCTAGACAGTCTTGTCAGTTTATTCTGTCTTTAGTCAATCCAGTCAGTTTATTCTAATTTAGTTAGTTTAGTCAAGTTCGTCTAGTTCGTTTATTTAGTTTAGCTAGTCTAATCAGTCTTTTCTAGTCATTCTAGGCTAGAACCAATTTTTAATCATAAACAAACCTAATGACAATGAATCCATATTTCTCCCCAATGTAATCGGAATTGTTCAACACCTGCCTGCCTAGCATTCATTAATGGCGGAGGTCTGAGGTAACAAACATAAATTAAAAAAAAAAAAAACGAATTGAGGACCTCCTCCTTTTTTTGAAGTCGGTTAAAAAGAAATTAATGTGTACAAAAATATACGTTTAGTATCCTTTTTTTTTAAAGTCTGTATAAAATCGAGTCATCGAATGGACGACCTAAATCAGTCTCACTTTGGCAATCGTCGGCGCAGGACCTCCCGCCGCCGCGCAAATACCACGCGTAATATTTACTTAACATTCTTACTAAACTAGCTGTCCCGGCAAACTTCGCACCGCCATAAAAACATTTTTGGGATTTTTTTATGTTTTTATAGTTATTCTGCTATTCGGGGCGGAGACAAATTCAACAAAACAAAAAACATAAAAGTCGGTCCAGCTCTTGACTAATAAATGGTGTAACTAACCCGACTTTGTTTTATATACTATATAGATATACACATACGCAAAATAAAACAGTAATCGTCTAATAAAACATTGTTTTTGGATGGACCCAAGAAAGTGTCGATCAATGCTATAATAATTTCTGGTATAACACAATAAAATTAGAATCAATTTCGGAAACCTAGTTTTTGCCAAAAATTTATTACTTGTATAAACTTCACTACTTTTAATAGATATTCAGGGCCAGCTCACACAGCCTATAAGTAAACCATTCTGTCTGTAATATGGAGTTAACTTAAATTTGATAATACAATCCATCAGTCACGAGACACAACTTTTTAAAACATTTCAGTTTTTCATTCCAACTTAACGACTAAACGCCTAAACCGATTTAGATGTATGAGATATCATTAGAATGCTTTCTTCCGGGTGGCATACGCTATGTGATGTCATAACAAAAACAATATGGCGAATTATATACTCGATAATGTGCGGCCTAAAGAAAAAAGTAGGGTATCTAAATAAAGGGTTTTGCTTAAATGTACTTTCCGATGATGTATTGTTAAAAAATATAAAATAAAAAGAATAATTTAAAACACACCTGCCTTGTATAAACTCAAAACAAAAAAATTGAAATAAATTGTGACTACAGTAGAAAATTAATTGCAGTCGGTATATAACCAAAACAATGCCTATTATTACACATATATATCTAAAGACTACGAACAATTTCCTACAACAGATCAAGATCGTTCAGTCGTCACAGGTGCTCAACTGTGCTTATGCACGTACGCTTATGTACCTCACGTACTTATGTACGTGAGGTCAAACGCACACACTCACTTTGCGTCACCGAACGGTAAAAACCAAGCGTAGATTTGGTACAACGCTCTTGATAATTTTCTGGAGTTTTGCTAACAGTAATAAATTCGTAATCGATATATCAAATATATTTTTATGTTATTTTATTATAGTCAATCTGGAAGTCATTGGGGAAGGCCTATATTCAGCAGTGGACGTCCTATGGCTGAAATGATAATGATGATCATGATGATTATATATCTAAACTTATGTAGGAAACTTTTCGCGTAGTTTAAGACTTTCTGAAACAAAAGCGTGTAAAAGGGCCTATAACGATTGTACGCACAAAATATATTAGTAGTTTTGTTTCTGATTTACATCCTTATATAAACTAAGCTCTCACTTAGTTTAGGTGCGTTTTCACCAAATGCAAAGCAGAAACAAATGTGTTTTTCAATTCACATTTTTTACATTGCATACAAACTCCAAATAATAAGGTTCTTACTCGCTGTGTCAACATTACAAGTACTTACAACCCGCTCAAATAACTAAAAAAAACATTGTACTTTACAAGAGTAAATACTAGAGAGATGGCGTATAAGGAAAGCAATTGAGCGTGGCTGAACCGTAATATGACACACTAGCAGTTGGCACTGCTGCACATTTGAATATGACACAGTGGAAAACATTTCCCATCGACGCGTTAGGAAATATTATGATCATTGTTGCGCGTTTATCTATTTATTTCTTAGGTATCTAAGTGTGTAACCCGACAAACCAACTATGTACATTTGGTGTTGTGCTATTTTTATTATTTAATTTATAACTTATTCATTCCTTTTGACCACAAACCTTGATCAATAATTGTGTAAATATGAGTATTTTTAATAATAAATGTTTTGTTCATATTACAATATTTTTTATTTTCTATTTTTACAGTCAACAGCCTGTCAACTTTTAACAGAACTACCTACTACAGAACATCTTCTCAGTTAAAATTAAAATCTATTTGTTAAATTTTAAGCTGAAAATCGGTTGAGGAAAATTGACTTTATTGTCCGCACCGCTATCCGATAATGGAATTCTGTTTCACGTCGCGTCATGTCTAACGTGCTTTACTAAACAGACTTAATCATAAAAAATATGCAGGCGGCTGCCAACCGGCCAATCTGAAAGTCAATGGTCAGCAGTGGACGTCCTGTGGCTGAAATGATGATGATGATGAAGTAAACACATTAATCCATATTTCTCCCCAATGTAATCGGAATGGTTCAACATCCTTCGATATCGAATTGTTGGCCGGAAAACCCATATATTGTGTATTCTCTAAGTCTATGGGAAAACCACGTGACTATGACTACGAATATGATTTATTCAAGGAATTTAAGTACTCTTAGTACCTTTATTCCCAATAAGATTTAGTGAGTGTGTCTGCCGCTGACGCCGGCAGAACGTTATTATCTAACATCACTAAGCTTTGCAATCTCCTTCTATCTGGTAAGGTTCTGGACAGTTTTGTCCCTTTCCTTTTTGGGGCGAGACTATGCGCCTTTCGCAAAAAAGATGGTGGAATACGCTACATTGCTATCGGATCTACATTTCGCCGTCTTGCAGCAAAATTAGCTTGCAGGGAAATTATCTCGCCCCTGAAAGAGGCCTTTCAACCTGTCCAACGGCTTTGGCAGTAAGGGATGTTGCGAAGCTGCAGTGCATGCAGTCCGAAATTTTCTCTCCGTTAGTGATTCCGAAATTCTTTTAAAAGTAGACGTGAGGAATGCTTTTAACTCTCTGCACAGGACCGCCTTGCTGAACGAAGTCCACTCACATGCCCCTCAAATCTATCCTTTTGTCCACCAATGCTACAATAGCCCTTCAAATCTTTTTTACAATCAACACTGTATTCAATCTGCCGTCGGTGTTCAGCAAGGTGACCCTTTAGGTCCAGCCCTTTTCAGTTTAGGCATCCACCCTATCATTTCACACCTAAATTCAAAACTAAATGTCTGGTATCTCGATGACGGCACCCTGGGAGGCCAAGCTGACAGTGTTTTCCAAGACCTTGTTATATTAATTGAAAACTTCAAAAAAATAGGTTTGGAACTCAATCTCTCAGTGTCAAAAACTTTCATTAATAGTCATATCTCCTCGCATGTTCGTGATCATATTATTCAGAAATTTAATCTTTTGGCTCCCAATATAAAAATTCTTAATTCTGAATCACTGCCTTCTAGGTGCTCCTCTTTTAGATGACAGCATAAAGCCTCTTTTCGATAAAAAAATTACCCATTTCAAAAATATGGCCTCCAGATTGGAACGTCTAAATTCTCATACAGCTTATACCATCTTAAAATTCTGTCTTTTTCTTCCAAAGTTCACATATATCATCCGCGCCAGTACAATCTGGAAAAATCCTCAATATTTATCTTTTATCGATTCCACCCTCAGATCAAGCCTGGAAAAAATACTGAATTTACAAATCATTAATGATTCTTGGTCGCAAGCAACGCAAGCAACAATTTGTTTTAGTGGTATCGGAATTCGTAAAATTTCAAGCGTCGCCCTTCCCGCCTTTCTCTCTTCTCTTCACAGCACTTTTTATCTAGCCAAGAAAATTTTTGATCATCCTTCTCTTCTTCCTGAGTTGAGAGAGGCAGAGGAAGCTTGGCGAGGTCTCTGTCCCAATGAGGATTTCCCAAAGGAACGTAACTTTCAAAAACTTTGGGATGTTCCTCTGGCGAGAGAGACCTTCAATTGTCTAGTCCAAAATTCCGTCAGTGACAGTAATCGTGCTAGGCTCTTGGCAGTTTCTTGTAAGGAATCCGGCCACTGGCTTAACGCTCTTCTATCAAAAAACCTAAGCACTCTCCTTGAGAACGAATCATTCCGGGTGTGTGTGGGCTTGCGCCTTGGGGCTCCAGTTTGCGAGCCACACCCGTGTCCCTGTGGCAAAGAGGTAGACAGACTCGGTCTACACGGTCTTTGTTGTCAGCAAAGCGCTGGGCGGTTCGCTCGCCATGCTGCGCTCAATGACGCCATCAAGAGAGCTCGTGCCAGCATCGCTGGAACCTCGTGGATTGGTGCGTGATGATGGCAAGAAACCGGATGGCCTTACGCTTGTTCCCTGGGAGCGGGGACGGGCTTTAGTATGGGATGCGACTTGTGTCGATACTTTGGCCCCTTCTCATCTTAGGGAATCAGCTGTAAAAGCTGGAGCTGCAGCGGAGTCCGCAGAAAATGCCAAGCGGCGCAAATACGAGTCCCTTACAAGTGATTACGTGTTTGCGCCATTTGGCGTTGAGACTTTTGGACCGTGGGGACCGAGTGCAAAATTACTTTTTGGAAAAATAGCTCCAAAATTAATTTCGATTACAGAAAATAAAAATGCTGGCTCGTTCCTCGCTTAAAGGCTAGGTTTAGCCATTCGACGAGGGAACGCTGCTAGCATTCTCGCCCCTTTGCCTCATGGACACGCTTTTATTTTTGAGTAGGTAGCTTTTAGTTTTAGGTTAGTTTATTTTTGTGTTATTAGAATTTTAATTGTTATATTCGAATAAATATTTATTGAAAGAACTTAAATAAAAAAATTATATGTCCGTGTCCAAAAAAAAAATTCCTTGAAATTATTTAAAAAAAATTTTTTTCCATATGTGGCTTGCATGAGCGGTGTCACGTGATTTTTGATTGTCATTTCGATATCGAAGGGATCGGGAGCCTGGGAACGAATTGACAACTGATTAATTACGTGACATTAATGCATGGATTTCAGTACATGCACGTAGTTTTACTTGATCAGTGCAATAATGTTAATACCACTGATCAAGTAAAACTACGTACTCAAGTTACAAGTACAATGATCAACTAACCGCTTGCTGACTGGCGTGCGAAGTGGACGTGAAGGTTAACGTAGTACGTAGTTTTATTTGATCAGTGGTTAACATCAGTTACCACTGATCAAGTAAAACTACGTTAAATCAGTTACCATCCTAACGTACGAGGGTAAAGTGAAAAAGTTCGCGGAATGGAGGATAAAAAGTAAGAAATAAAACTTAAAATTATTTTTTCTTCTCAATATATTCTCCCTTTACTCTTATGCATTTATTCGATCTATCAATTAATTTGTTTATACCTTCGAAACAATATATTTTGTCTTGTCGTCAAAATAGGCCGAAATTGCGCTCTTTACTTCTTCATCGCTGGAAAATTTCTTCCCTAGAAGCTCTTTTTTCATTTGTGGGAACAAATAATAATCACTTGTGGCTAAATCGTGTGTGTATAGGGAGGGTTTTCCAAGATTTCAAAGCCCACTTTTTGTACAGTAGCCATCGCAACTTGCGCCTTGTGCACGGGTGCATTGTCGTGCAAAAGGAGCACCCCTTTGGTTAATTTTAACCTCATTTTCTCACTCACAGCATCTCGCCGACGTTCTAGTAGTGCAGCGTAGTACTCTTCAGTTATAGTAACACCCTTTTCCTTGTAATTAATAAGAAGGGTGCCCTCTGTATCCCAGAAAACTGTGGCCATGAGTTTTCCAGCCAATGGAGACACTTTAAATTTCTTCGGGGGTGGTGTGCCTTTTTTGTGCCACTGCATGGAGTCCTGTTTGGACTCAGGCTCATAATGATGAACCCAAGTTTTATCTCCAGTAACAATTCGGTTCAAAACTTCGTCCTTGTTTTTACCACACAGAGTCAAAACTCGCGACAACACTGAACTCGCCGCTGCTTCTGGAATGGCGTGAGCATTCTCGGGACCCACCTTGCGCACACCTTTGACATGCCAAGATGATCGTGTAGGATGTTCAAAATTGTTGTAGCTGACACTCCAATCATTTCTGCAAGCTGCTTCTTCTTCAAATGGGCATCTTCCAATATGATTTTTTCAAGTTTGTCGACGTTTTCGGCTGTGGTCGCCTCAACAGGCCTCTCAGGCCTTGGATCATCTTCAATCGAATCCCTGCCTTGCTTGAAGAGATTGTGCCACTTGTAGATCATGGTTTTGCCAGGGCAAGAGTCCCCATAAACAGAAGATATCTTTTCCAAAATAGTCTGAGGTTTTCCTTGCTTGGTAAGGAACTTAATGACTGCGCGGAACTCAATTTTCTCCATGTTTAAAATTTTCTTCTGGATTGACTTGGTTATTCAATTTTATCTCAGTGAATAATAAGCTTATTTTTATGAAACTTCGTATTTATACTCTTAATGAGTGCCACAACTAGTGAGGGTAGAAAAAAGTTACCTTTTTTCCCAGCATACCCCCCATTCCGCGAACTTTTTGACCCACCCTCGTAGTTTTTCCAAGGAATTTATAACTTATAAATTCCTTAAGTTTTACTTGATCAGTGCTTAACATAACGAAAACCAAGGAATTCATAAGTACTTATTCCTTAATGAAAACACAGTTTCAGGTGTTTTTTATTTCATTTTGCAGTGAACGTAGTTTTACTTGATCAGTGGTGAATGGTGACGGTAACTTTTCAAAACGTCATTAACACAACATTTTCAGTAGTAATGTGGTCTTATTTTCTTTGGTTTTCATCAGGAATCGGCATCAGGTCATCAGCAATATACAGTTAATGTTTCATTTAATCGGTATTTTTTCGCACCATTGAACAAAATACTTATTAGTCTAAGCTACTACTTTTTTGCACCAAAGTAATGTATCAATGCTGACATTCCTTCTAAATTAGAGTAACTACCGTCGAAATGTGATTACTACCATGGTTTACGGTTTGATTCTGGGCACGGCGCTGGTCATGATGTGGTTGCCGTGCATAAGGCGCGGGCTCTGGGCGACGTCCGGGCCAGTGTTCGCGCGGGACCGCAAGAACCGCGCGTTCGGCATCACACCCACTGGCAATTGCTGTGAGAATACGTGCAAGTGATGCTATCTTTAAGACTGTCCTGGTGTTGTTTATATTCCATATGTTCAATACATGAGTAAATCATATTCCTAGTTAATACATTTGTTTAAAATTATTTTAATGAAACTTAAAGTATAAACATTGCGGTCGGTGGTAAGTAGGCTTCGCGTTGAGACTCATTTTGGCTAGGGTATCATGTTCTTAGAGATGCAGAACTTAAGATATTAAAAAACTTATTCCCATGAGCTTGTGTACCCTAAGCTTTGGCCAATCTGCAGGTACCATGGCGCGCAATCAATTACTCCATCGTCACACGGTCTATATTCAACAGGGTATTCTATTAAACGTTTTTGAACCCTAAAGCTTTGCAATAAGGCTGACTTATATATATATATAGAGACTTAAAACAGGCACAGCAACGTATTAACGTGAGTAATTAATGTAATAATACAATGCGAGCGTTCAAGCAGTCAGTCAGTACAAACAAGCGAGTAAAGAGCCAGATGGATGGAGCCATACATGGATTTTAGCCCACGGCTTAACGTAAAATACTCACCGCGAATGTTACGCCCCGTAATGCCGGTCAGTATTTTATAAGGTTAAATTTAATTTTGCAAAATCATCCTGAGGACACAATAAGAGACGAAGACTAAGGTGAAGTGAAATTCAATGGTTAGCTACTGAACAGATGTTCACTCTAATAAGCTTCGAAGAAACCAACGCGATTTTGCGGATGCGGTGGCGGTTGCGGTCTCATTAATTGCTGCAATACGTAGTGCTTTGTAGCAATGTGTTACAAACACGCTTTCGTTTGCGGTGATCGACGATCTACAGGCGGTCGGCTACACGCAGTGGCGGCCTTAGGGGATGGCAAGCAGGGCAACCGCCTACTAGGGCCTCACGCCCCAGCATAACCCAAGTAAAAAAGTCATTAGGTACATAAATTTACAAATTACAAAACCCAACGGTACAAGAATTGAACGGTCACTTAAGCATTCTCGGCTTCTGTTGTGTGTCAACCTATCCGGAACAATATAATATGAAGCGTTTTTTTTAAATCCTAGGCAATAAAAAATATTTGTATACAGTATAAAAATAGATTTATTTAAAAAAATAAACATCCAAAATAATGAAAGCACCCTTGTCATTTCACAGCATGTAAATGTTAAAATTTCTTATAATAACAATAAACATTTTGTATATTGTCAACAAATATAAAAGTATGTAAGTAGTATTGATCATAAAACAACCGACCACCAAAAATATAAATCTTATGAAAATGTAAAGTTGGAATGTTAATTATCTGTGATCATTTCCGTTACAAATACAATCACCAAAAGGAGTGTCTTAAATTAAATATTCAAAAGCTTAATAGACAAAATAAAAATCCCCAAAAATTCCACTGGCTTAAAATTACATTGGGCAAAGTAATCTATATAAAAATGATTGATTTTATTTCTACATAACTTTACACTTAAGCTTGTCAATGGAATGATGCACATAAATACAAAATAACAACTAAATAGGAAACAATATGATGAAAATTGTCTTTGTCGACAGTCGCGATTTGCATGGGTTTACTTAAGGTAACCACGCAAGACACTGATTGTGGTGATCAGTTGGTGTAAGTTGAAGCGGAGACGTTTCCACCGTGGCCGGTCCAGTTGGTGTGGATGAAGGAGCCCGGCTTGGTCAACAGCTCGTACGTGTGAGCGCCGAAGTAATCTCTTTGCGCCTGAAAAATAATTCGAGAATATTTCTGGCGATGGCGATACATAGATAAGCGGGTATGTTTAGTGGCATCCAAAATATGAAACCCTATTCTCGTTATTTAACAGTATGCGACTACTGCTCAGTATCCAGCTCCGAGTTCTGGCCAAGTAACATTAAGATCAAACAAGGTGTTCTGTTAAAAGTCAAAAATGAAATTATAGTTCGTAATCATGGACGTTCCGACAGGATTCGGTGACACGCTTTGGTGTGTAAAGCGCATAGTTTGACTCAAAATGGTACAAAACAAAATGAAATTGTATTTGTCCTATTTCAATCACATTACGATTTTTTAAGTAACTAGGTAAGTAATCGTTATTGAGACCGAATAGAATCTGTAATGCGACTACCGTTAAATTACTGTACGATATACGCTATGAAGTGGTCTTTAAACTGAAATGATGCTGCTTCATAGTGAGTGCGCCTTTGTGTAAATATAAATGAGTTAATTTCGCAATATATTTTATGAAACAAAACGCTGTCACTTTTTTAACTATGTTTTAAAAACAAAATGGTTCGGATCAATCAGTACTACAATAAAGACGATACGTAATCCTAACCAATATTTAATAAGTTTTAAATTTGGATTTTTGTTACTTAAACACGCTTTAACGGCTGAATTAGCTGAAATGACATACATTGATATTGATTGATTTTTTTTCAAGTGTTATATTATCATTGATAAATATTAGTTTTTTACTATTACCATATTTGGTTGTTAGAATTTTCTTTTTGAAAGTTTGAAGTTGAAAAGTGCTACGAATTTAACACCCCAGTGTATATGTGCTTTGTCGACTATCAGAAAGCTTTCGACTGCGTTAGGTGGAACAAGCTATGGGATGTCTTATCTGAAGTCGGAGTTCCATCCCACCTCATTACATTAATACAAGGTCTGTACGAGTCTGGATATGGAACGGTGACAATAGGAGATGTCACATCCAAGAACTTTAGCTTCCGGAGGGGCGTACGACAGGGATGCATCATATCTCCCATACTTTTTAATATATATGGGGAATATATAATGCGGCACACTCTTGAGGGTTGGGAAGGCGGCATTAAAATAGGAGGAGTACAGTTATCAAACCTTCGCTACGCAGATGATACCACCCTTCTAGCATCGACCGAAGCAGAGATGGCCGAACTTTTGGGAAGACTCAAAACAACCAGCCTTCAAATGGGACTCGAAATCAACAGGAAAAAGACAAAACTGATGATAGTCGACCGTTTTGGTACTGCACAGCGCACTGATATCCTTCAAGAGTTCGAAACCGTGGAACGTTTCCAGTACCTCGGCTCGGTGATTACGAACAAGGGCACTTGCGAACCAGAAATACGCAGACGAATCGGCATGGCCAAGACAGCGATGACCCAGCTCGGCAAAATATGGAAAGACAGAAACATCTCAAACCGGACTAAAACCCGCCTCGTTCGCACTCTCGTCTTCTCCATATTTCTCTACGGGGCTGAGACCTGGACGATCAAAGCCGCTGACAGGCAGAGGATCGACGCGTTCGAAATGTGGTGTTGGCGCCGCCTGCTAAGGATTCCTTGGACAGCCTTCCGTACAAACGTATCGGTCCTCAAGGAACTGAAAATTGAAAATGCTCAACGTCTGTCCTCGATTTGCCTTCACCGAGTTGTGAGTTATTTTGGCCATATCGCACGAAGAGAGGCCAACAACCTGGAAAAGCTGATAGTGACAGGCAAAATCGAAGGCAAAAGACCCAGAGGCCGCAGCCCGAAGAGATGGACGGACCAGATCTCCGAACAGCTGGAGCTACCAGTCAACGCCGCCCTTCACCAGGCGACGGACCGTATCGGTTGGCGGCAGACAATGAAGCGTCTAAGGAGTCACGATCCTCAGCAATGGGGGAACGATTGAGAAGAAGAGAATTTTCTTTACTTAATTGTACAGTAGACAGCACATCAGACTATATTTTATTGCAAAATCACACCTATCGTAACTACATAAGGTGCCGCAGTGTCTAGTATGTCTAGTCTGTACAAAGAATATACAGGAAACAAAACGCGTATTCCGGCCGTTCTTGAACCGGACGGTCTCGCACGCAGCGATGGCAAGCGTCCTGACGGCATGACCCTCGTTCCATGGAGGATGGGTAGGCCCCTAGACGCGACTTGCGTTGACACTTTGGCCCCTTCCCATCTTCCATCGACTGGCAACCGAGCGGGTTCTGCAGCAGCTTCTGCAGAGGCCCTAAAACGGCGCAAATATAAAAGTCTTGGCGAGACTTACATATTTAAACCATTTGGGGTGGAAACTTTGGGACCGTGGCTGCGTGGGGACCGAGTGCCACAAGTGAGATACCATGAGTTGTCTAAGCGTTTAGTTGAGACATCTCACGATCCAAAGGCTGGCGTATACCTTGGCCAACAGGTTAGCCTAGCTATTATATAGAGCGTGGTAATGTTGCCAGCCTTTTGGGCACCCCTTTCCTTTGAACGGTGATCTCAGTCAGATATTTTATTTATAGGATCATTCCTATGAATAAAATATCTGACTTTGTTTATAGAGTTTAGTTTTAGAATTTATGTACAATAATTAGGTATTTTATTTTAATTGGATTATTTATTTGTAATTTGACTATTTTTATGATGACAATAAAGTTTTTATTGCACCTGGGAAAAAAAAATCTGAATGACATTCTGCGAAAATGACCATCTGCGTCAAAACCGTTATTTTATTTAGTTACAGAACCTATACTGAATATGAGTGAGTTATGGCGAGATTATTTGTTCGTCTACATCGTTCGCCAGTTCGGAAATAGAGTTTACCTGCAGCAGGTTGGCAGGCAGCACGGCGGCGCGGTAGCCGTCATAGAAGGCGAGCGCGGCCGAGAAGGCCGGCGCGGGCGCGCCCAGTAGCGCCGCCTGCGCAACCACCTGCCGCAGCGACAGCTGGCACGCGCTGATGCGCGAGCAGAAGTACGGGTCCAGCAGGAGGTTCGACAGCTGAGGGTTTTTGGTGAACGCGTCCTGCAAACAATCACTACTTATGTCCAAGGTCTCAGGCAGGGGAGGGGGTTGGTGGTTTTTAAGGCAACACTCGTCGTAACCAATAAAAATTAATTTCCTATAACAATTATTTTCGTGTTCCTGTTCAAGATTAATTTCTAATGTTTTAAAATAAGTACCTCTCCAGCTCCAGAAACTTTCAGTATGCCTCACATAAATGTGTGATGAGAATTATCAGGATGTTTGTAAATATATACCGGGGTCACATTTAAAGTTTCAAAACTTGCAAATATTTTTATTGCTTTTCAAATTAGTCTAGATTATATCTATATACGCAACAGGACCCTGCGTTTAATTCGATCTACAGCTACAGTTTTACGTCCGTAGTAATCAATACCTTCCAAATCGTATAAATAAAAAATAGTACCTTAGTTACTACACCAAAATCGTTAATTGTTTTCCAGCAGGTCCCCTTTAGCGGTGTATTTATACCTTATAAATATCTTGGTATTATTTTCAAATTATTATTATTTTAGGAGGAATGCACCTGCGAAACATTTTTCATGCCAGTGCAGCGGGAACCTATTATGTTTTGACGTATTCAGCCCAGACGTCTTATTTCTTATCAGCATTTTATTAGTACTTTTCAAAAAACCATACTTTTATTTCGCATAGTTTGTATTATAGCAGACAATTTGTTTTAAAACTTTTATCATGAAAGTACTTATTAGAATTAAATCTTTTCAACGATACAATTATTGGCTGTGGCTTTGCTGGTTGTGTCTGCTAAAATACAAAATATGTGAATTAAAAATATGTTTTTTTTGGTTTCGGGTTCGTTCGGGGTGTGATAATGTCATATTTTTCAACCGACTTCAAAAAACGAGGAGGTTCTCAATTCGACTGTTTTTTTTTTTTTTTTTTTTTGTATATTTGTTACGCGATTACTCCGCCAATTATGAATCGATTTTAATGATTCTTTTTTTGTTTGGTAGATCATACTTCAGAGGTGGTCCCATATAAATTTTATCGAAATTGATTTAGAACTTTTTGAGAAAATCAACAAATATATACCCAGATAGTATTTTGGTTGTGGTTCTTGTTACTATCTTCGTCAAATATGAGCCGATTTTGATGATTTTTGTTTTATTGAATAGCTTATACTTCAAAGATAATATGCTATAAGTTTACAAAATAAAAATCACCCCTAAGGGTAGGAAAATAGGGGATGAAATCGGTGTTCAGCAGTTAGATTAGGATTTATCACTTAAAATTGATGAAATAAGTAAATTTTATTAAAAAAAATAAAACCGACTTCAAAACACTAAAATGCTAAAAATAATCCTAACACTTAAGTACCTAATCAGTTACTTTTGGAGTCGGTGCCAGCCGATGAGAGATTCAATGTTTTTGTTTGCATATTTTTATTATATTGGTTGTCTAGACTAATACCTTGTTAAATTCATGATGTTATTTCCTATTTTAATTCGTAATATTTGTAAAATAGTAAAAGAACCTGGTTAATTTCTCTTTTGTGCTTAATAGTACATTAACGGACAAATTGGGAAGGAGACGAAGTACAGTATGAGACGTGAAAAAGATGCTGTCTAGATAAAAGCTAGGATACGTATCATTGAATACGACGTATTAGGGAAAGAGACAAAATACCTAGTAAAAGTGACAAGCTGTCGGCAGAACTAGACCTACTAATCTGGACTGGAACCGTAAATCCGTTGTCTAGTCGCCATGGTACAAGCTTTGCTTAGTTTGGAAATAGGTAACTAGTTGGACGAATTTATAAATTTACTTTAATATTATGGTTTTAGTACGTAGTCAAATCTAAATATATTACTTATTTGAACAAAGTTTTTTTATTAACTATGCTAGTAAGACTTTTAAAATCTATTAAAACAAATATAACGAATGTTACAGTGTCTAAGCCTCCCGAAGAATATTACTGTTGCGTGCTTAGGAGAGGCCTATGTTCAGCAGTGGACGTCTTACGGCTGAAATGCTGATGATGATACTTTAAGCTGCTACGACTACACTCAGTATTATTTGTATGCTTGTGTATTTAACAAAGCCAGTTTGTTTTATTTTTAAGAAAAGGTTTAGAAAGTCTTTTTTTGTCTTCATTAGCTCACGGACATAGAAAACGTGACCTTTTTGTGACCTTTAGAGCCTGTGACAAAGTCAGATTATGTCATCGGTAACCACTCAGGGGAATGCGAAGCATTTTGCAGATAAACGGCAAATGTTTAATACAGTTTTTTGTGTTGCCAAGTTCATTAAAGTATTTCATGTATACGAAAAAATGGTTCGCGCGTGCGTTGCGACGGTGTAGATATATTTTTGCTGTTCGTCAATGTTTTCCGTGAAATTAATAGTATTTTCTAGTCATTAAGCACTAAAATTGGTGTTAATCTCTTGCTAGTGAAGTGACTCCTACAATAGTGAAAACCTAATTCTGGTAGCTAGCTCTGTTTATAAGTTACGAACGAAAATATCACAAATACCTAAGTGAATCGTTGTGCGTTACTGACCTACGACACAAAAGCGGTCTTGGTGCGCGTATCTGGCGCGCTGTTGTAAAGTGAACTACGAGCGCGCACGAACTCGCCCGATTCCACAACGACTACGGACTACGAAAACTTGTAGACGCAAGACTACGACACACGCTTTGAGCTGCGCACTCAGCGCATCGCAACGGACTGCTACGAGATCGGCTTTTGTCTCTTTCCCCCCTGCATAGCTCATAATGGCAGAGACGGCGTCAACAAATAAATGTGCCGGATGTCACAAGGCGTATACAAAAAGAAACAGCCTAAGATGTTTTATATGCAAATTAACGTATGACATCGAATGCGCTGGTTTGACTACCAAAAAATTTTCATCAATGGAACCTCGGCACAAAGCCACTTGGAAATGCCCCGCTTGTCTATGCGGTCAGCCAAAGGTTGGCAACGTAAATAGCCCCGTTCGTCCCAATGCACCAGACGAATTTGATTCAAGCGAAGGAGACGACTTCTCGAAGGTGACAGTCCGTGATAAGCCGGTTAGCTCATCCCACGAAGACAATTTAACAACCGTAACAGAGGAAAGGTTTCGCGAGATTATCAAGGACGAAATGACAAAGGTAAACATCGGCACAATCTCCGAACTGAGGAATTTGGGTGAAAGGATGTCTGGGTTTCACGAGTCGCTTGGCTTTCTCAACAACAAATTTGAGGAATTAAAGGCATGCTTAGATGAAAAGACAGCTACAATTGCTAACCTAAAAAAGGATAATGATTTATTAAACCACAGTTAACGAATTATCCAGTAGGCTGAATTCAGTTGAGTTGCATATGCGTGAAAATAACATCGAGGTCAACGGTGTACCTGAAAACAGTTCTGAAAATTTGACCAGTACCATAATCCACCTAGCGAAGATAATTGATAATCCAATAACAACTGAAGATGTCATACATATAACTAGGGTTGCCAAAATGTCGAAGGACAATGATAGACCCCGTGCTGTTGTGGTGAAATTACGTAACCCTCGAATTCGTGACTCAATCTTAGCCGCTGTCTCTAAATTTAACAAGAGGAATACTCAGGACAAACTTAGCTCTCATCACCTTGGCATTGGAGGAACGCGGTCACCTGTTTTTGTTTCGGAGCACCTTACGCCGGGAAATAAGTATCTACATGCGGCAGCCCGTTTAAAGGCCAAGGAATTATCCTACAAGTTTGTATGGGTTAGAAATGGGCGAATTTATGTCCGTAAGAGTGAGACCCATCAAGCAATACTCATAAAAAATATTGAGAACCTCAAGCATTTGACCTAAGTTTTAGTTTAATACAAAACCAATGTTCCGTCGGGTAATTGTTCGCTCTGTTTAATATTTATTACCAAAATGTCCAAGGTTTGAGAACTAAAACTAATTATCTACTACGCAATATATTAACCTCGAATTACAGGATCATCGCATTAACTGAAACATGGTTAAACACCAATATCAACGATAATGAACTTGTTGATAACAGGTACGTGGTATACCGCAGGGATCGTATATATTCTTCTACAACAAAAAAAGATGGCGGAGGAGTCATGTTGGCCGTTTCACGGGACATACCCTCAACGCGTGAAGCAAACTGGGAATCCGATGCAGAAGATCTATGGGTCACTGTAAAAGTAAAAGTCAATAAAGTGGTAAAAAAGATTTCCATCTGTGATGTATATTTTCCCCCGCCGGTAAAGGTGGAAGCCCTGTCACGATTTCTTGAAAACGTTGAAAGTAGGATTAACCAATGCGATGAGCTTGTAATTCTTGGTGACTTTAACCTTGGACTTATTCAATGGGAATTAAAAAAACATTACTCTCAAATGTTTCCATCCAATTATAACACTCCTCTAGGTTTCACACTGGTCGATTTTATATCAGCAAATAACCTCTACCAACTTAATTGTGTTTATAACGATGATAGAAAATTTCTTAATCTCATTATATCCAGTTCCGTTAATGCTTCGGTGACACGTCCCTTAACGGATTTGTGTAGGTGTAACCGATATCATCCTAGTCTTTTGTTAAATGTAATTAATGATAACGTTGATTATATGCGTCCAAAGATTAACGCTAGGTATAATTATTATAGGGCGAACTATGAATTGATTGTTAATAGACTTAACTCTTTTGACTGGCCCAGTGAATTGTCCAGTGGTATGGATGTCAACGCAATGGTGGCAAATTTTTATACAATCTTATATGGAGTTATTGAGGAGTTTGTACCAAAAAAAAAAACATTTAAATCAGGCTTCCCTTGCTGGTTCAATTCATCTCTTGTAAAACTTTTATCAGAAAAAAATAATGTGCGTAAAAGATACCTCAAATTTAGAAACCCACGCGACAAATTAGAACTCGAGTTGCTTCGCGCACGATGCCATAGACTCCATGACTCGTGCCTTCGAAACTACAAAAACACAATAGAATCGCAAATACCTAGTAATCCTAAAGCCTTTTGGAGTTACATTAAGAATAGAAGAGGTGTAGTCTCGACCGTTCCCCTGAAGATGCAGTGGCGCAGACTGGTGCGGATGTTGCTAACCTATTTGCTCATCATTTTCGTTCCGTGTACTCAACACCTGTACCAATAACACCTATCGATACCCATAGTCCAGTTTATCTGAATCTTTACAGTAACTACGTTGCCACACTAAAGTTTACGGAAAAGCAAATATTTAATAAAATTAAAAAAATTGATACATTTAAAGGGGCTGGACCGGATTCTATACCTCCCATATTTGTTAAGCGCTGTGCCTCTGCACTGACCTTACCTCTCACAACAATTTTTAATTATTCTCTTCAGACAGGCACGTTTCCTGAGGTCTGGAAGAAGGCTCGAGTTGTCCCGGTTTTCAAAAAGGGACAGCAGGATGATATACAAAACTACCGTCCAATTTCGATTCTCCTGCTTCCCTAAGATATTTGAGTCTGTTTTGTGCCCGATTATTTCAACATTTGTGGACAATGTGATTTCGGACCATCAACATGGCTTCAGGGTTGGTTGCTCGACGTTAACAAATCTCGTGCCTTTCATATCTGATTTGTCTGAGGAGGTGGACAGAGGTTCCCAAGTTGACGCAGTATACACTGACTTTAGTAGCGCGTTTGATAAGGTCGATCACGGAATTCTCTTGAAAAAGCTGGGTGGGCTTGGCGTGGGTGGGCCTTTGCTGAGGTGGTTTGAATCATACTTAACGGGCAGACAGCAGAGTGTTGTGATTGGTGGTTTTGAATCAGACACGTATCATTCTATATCGGGTGTCCCCCAGGGCTCACACCTGGGTCCGGTCCTTTTCTCATATTTATAAATGACATAACAACACAAATCAAGCACTGTAGGATGTCTTTGTTTGCTGATGACCTTAAAGTCTATAGAACTGTCAAGTCTTTCGTGGACTCACACCTTATGCAAGAGGACCTGAGCAACATAAAGGATTGGTGTGATGCAAACAATATGACCCTCAATCCAAGTAAATGTTTTCATATTAAATATGCTAGAAAGAGAAAGGCGCTCGCCACCACTTATAGGATTGATAATAGGGTGCTAGAAGAAGTTGACAAAATTCGAGATCTGGGCGTAATCATTGACAGCCGGTTAACGTTTATTTCCCATGTTGATAAGGCAGTTACTAAGGCGGCACAGATGCTTGGGTTTCTTAAGCGCAACAGTAAAGGATTTAAGCACCGTACTAAAGTCATTCTCTACAATGCTCTGGTACGCACTAACCTTGAATATGCCTCCGCATCAAGTCCGTACTACGCTATACACTCTCAGCGGGTCGAAAGTATTCAGCGAGCTTTTACAAGACATCTAGCTTACTGTTCTAGTGCCATTTCTCATAGAGCTCCCTACACACAGCGTCTCGACAAGTTTAAAATCATTTCTCTTGCAAACCGAAGAGTCTTGTCCAGCATGTGCTTTCTTCATAAGCTTCTGAGCGGGCAGGTGAGGTGTTGCAGCCTTCTTCAGCGTATTTGTATCGCCGTACCACATAAGTATCCTAGATATAAGATAGTAAAAATCTTTAGAACTCCGGCCTCAAAAACCAACCTAGGTCGTCAATCTCCTTTAAGCAAAATACTAAACGACTATAATGTACTCCAGAGTAAGATGCCAGACCTGGATATATGCAATGACAGTCACGCTAAATTTAAAAAAAAAATACATGAGTACTTGTGTTCTACTTCAGAAAATATTGTTCTCCATTTGGAATGTGTCTGCTGGTTTGGTTTTATCCATAAGACTTTGTAAATTGGGAATGTTGTGCTCACCTTTAAGTGACATATATATCAGAAATGTCAAACTCAAACTCAAACTCAAACTCAAAATCTTTATTGCGTGTCTTTAATGTTTAATGTCTTTATGCATGTGTTGTGAAATAAGTGTTAAATATATTATGTTGTTGGTGTGCCCTTTTAAATAAATAAAATAAATAAAGAGGCAAGTCGCGCAGAAACTTCTACAATTTGTGGCAAACACATTTTTATCAAATATATAATCACTAACGGCGTAATAAGATGGCTGTTAAATAAATAAAATAAAATAACCCTTTTTCATTAAAATCATCTTAACATGTCATTTAAGTTCAAATACTGGAAGTTCAGCAAGGAATTGTGGTAATTTATTATAAATACGAATAAATTTACCATGAATGAACTTCCTACCTTGTGCAATCTGAAATTTGGAACGGCAAGTTTATCTTTATGCCGCGTATTATACTTATGTATGTCATTTTTCTTGGAAAATAAAAAATAATGCGAACATACATAATATTTCATAAATATATTGAGAAGCAACTGTAAGTATGTTAATTTCTTTAAATAGTTCTCTTAGAGAGTCTCACGGTCGAAGGTTATAAATACCCCTAACAGCTCTCCTTTGCAGTACGAAGATTGTTTCAATATCTGCAGCTGAGCCCCATAACAGTATTTCATATGACATTATACTATGAAAATAGCTAAAATACACTAATCTTGCCGTTTCAACATCAGTCAATTGTCTTATCTTTCTCACAGCATAAGCGGCTGAACTAAGTCTCCCTGACAAAGCCTCAATATGAGCACCCCATTGCAAACGGGAGTCTAAAGTTATTCCTAAGAACGTAGTGGAATTTGTCGTATCTAGTTGTTCATATTTTACAATAATATGCGTTGAGACCTCCTCCCTTACATTAGGCATTGTAAATATTATGCATTTTGTTATGTTTGCATTGAGCAAAAGATTGTTAGTACTAAACCAATGCAATACAGACGAGATGGCATTATTGACATCGTCAAAGGATTTTTGAACTCTTTTAATTTTGAAAATTAATATGTATATAAGAAACAGTAGCGGTCCTAATATTGATCCCTGCGGTACACCCATAGTTAGAGGCAATCCTGTAGACTTAGCTTCATTAATACATACTTTTTGCGTTCTACCTGTGAGATAAGAGTTTATTAAATCTAAAGACTCGTTCGATACACCATAATGTCTCAGTTTTTTTAGTAAAATTTGATGATCTACACAATCGAAAGCTTTAGAGAGATCACAAACGACACCTAAAGCATCTTGCTTACTCTCCCAAGCATCAAACACGTGTTTTTAGAGTGCAACTCCAGCATCAATAGTAGGTACTTCTACCTTTTGTGAACCATATTGTTTATTGTGTAGTAATTTATTCAGAACAAAATGGGATAGAAGTTGATTAAACATTATTTTTTCAAATATTTTACTAAGAACTGGTAAAACAGATATTGGTCGAAAATTGGAGGGGTCATTTTTCTCACCTGATTTAAAAAGAGGGATTATCATCATCATCATCATTTCAGCCATAGGACGTCCACTGATTTTACTAAATTTCATTGAAGTTGGGAATTCTCTATCATCAACACATTTGTTGAAAATAATTGTAAGGTATGGCTATAGTATTTATAATTGTATAAATGATATTGACAGAGATTCCCCATAGGTCTTCAGTTTTTTTCAGTTTTAATTCTCTAAAAGTTTTTATTATTACATCGGGATTTATATATCTAAAATTTAATGGAGATTTACACACATCCACACTTGACTTTAGAAGAGATTTAGCTAGTTCAGCAGAAGAAGCAAGTTTTTTGGTTGTAGAAGTAGCTATATTTGAAAAGAATTTCTCAAAAGATTTTGCGACTTCTTTGCGAATTAAAAAACGCGACTGATAGAAATATTAGGAACCCCAACAGAATTGTCCTTGACGTCGTCCCGAAAACGAAGCGCTTTTTAAAGAATAGTCATACTATGTGCAAGATTATTTTTAATATACTTAAGGCAAGACTTATATAAGGCATCTTTCGGCCGGAATGTTTGGCAAATCATTACGTAGATGACTTTTAGATAACAACGTATTACTAGGTTGACGAATTTTTAAAGGATAAAACGTAAAGTAAAAAATATATCAAACTCTTTTGTAACTATTTTGTACAATCTTTGCACATAATTCAATTATTTGGATGCTCAAAGACATATTGTAATTAATTAATTTACCTTTATATTTGGCTAAATAGGTGCCTCATGTAATATTATTTTTAACATGGACTTTGTATTGTCTCAACCCTATCTAATTGCAAACAAACTATTTGTATTTAAATACACTTTTTATAAAGCCCCAGTGCATTTTAATACAAAAATCTAACTAAACCAATATTAAAACGGTTTAAGGTAAATGGTTTAATAAGTTTAAAACAGATTGTTTCATCTATAATCACAATACACACAAAATGACCTGGTTAAGTGCAAGACAAACTCAAAGGCAAATTATACAAAACGCCGGCTGCCCGTGAGTCTGACGCTACGTCAGAAGAGACAACAAACCTTGATGTTTCCCAGGAAAGCACTCCTGATGATGCAGCCACCGCGCCACATCAGAGCGATACTGCCGTAATTGAGATTCCAGTTGTGAACCTAAAGAAATTTATTAATTATTATTGGCCCATCCACGTTTTTGTAAATCCAAATGATAAAATTTTAGCAAGTAAGCCATTGGTTGTGACATCGATTGCGATCGAAACCAAGCCCATTTACCACATTAGGACAGTCTTATGCTATCAACAACTGTGTATTTGTATTGTGCGGGCTGCGTTACTACTGTAGCTGTACCGAGCTGGGTTGGTATGTGCTGGCTGATGCCTACGTGCCCGCACTGATCACAGAAGGTGCTAAGGTACCTATTAGATGTGTAAATAAAAGTCATAAATGTCACTGATGTTTCTATTCCACTTTCACAATTAGGTACATTACTGGCGATTTATAAGTTATAATGGTAGCGAGTCGCTGGGTCGCAACTAGCGACCTAACGTGGAGCGTGCGCGAAAACGAGTAGCTTTCGCCGTCGAACGCACTTAATACACAAGTACAAAATGTCTATTCAGCAAAATGTATGTAACCACTGTGTCCCTACAGTATCAAAAAGATAAATCTATTTTTTTACAAATGTTAAGGGCTATGTCATCTATTATTATTATATATTATTATTACATATATGAAACAAAGCCGGGTTAGTTACACCATTCAGAAGCCAAGAACGGCTGGACCGATTTTTATAATCTTTAATTTGTTGAATTTGCCTCGGCCCCGAATGGCAGAATAACTATTAAAACAAATTCACAAAAAAATAAAGTTCGCCGGAACAGCTAGTAAATATAAACTGAGTTGACTTGTACGTAACAAATGTTTGGATGTACCGCCCGGACATTCATATAGGCTGATTTTTATCTCGAAAAATAATAACGTTATTGTAATAGTATCAATGTAGATGTCGCTGTTTAATTATGTTAAAAAAATAAATAATCCCCACACATACACATACATTAATAACAAAACATGCCACAAAAAAGTTAATAAATCAACCTGTAAAATAATATGATGATGAATCTTTTGTGATCGCGGCTACTGAGATCATGACAACGCATTTAACTTATCAGGCGATAGAATGTACTATGCGTGATTAACAGTGATCGGAGTAGGTAGATTGATTTGATGTACTTTGGTAGTTCTAGTATTATATGGATATGCCTATTTTCAAAAACTGATACTAAGTAATTCCGTATTCCTGGAGGAATATCCATATTAACATCAATGTTTGAGATAATTTACCCCAAATCAATCTACCTATTCCGATCACTAGTGATTAATCATGCTCATAGTCAGACCTATAGTTACACTTGCGATTGAAATCAAACGCAAAAAGTCTTCAAAACATGCATTCTTACCTTTGCCGCTTCTCTAAGCAGCATGAACCCTTGGGCGTAAGAGATCAGTTTGCTGGCATACAGCGCCTTTCGTAGGTGTTCCAAGAACTGTTTCTTGTCCCCACTAAACTTCTCTGTAGATCCCGGAAGAGAATCGCTCGCCTTTACACGCTCGTCTTAAATAAATAAAAAATTTAGTCTCCCTTAAAATTTTAAGTCGATTTGTCAGTTTGATTTATTGTAAAAAATGTGAGCTAGTGAATTGCAACTTTTCGCTAAATCACTGTTGATCATTAAAATTTGCATTCATGGTGATCTAAAAGGAACTCTAGTAACAGTGGCTGTGCGTGTCTAAGTGCGAGTGGCAAAAATTAACATAACAGACATTTGACAAAAACTAATTTAAATTATAATGACGACTAATAAATTTCAAATAGCAGTATAAGGAAATGGTGCCAGCTTATAGTGAGTATTTACTGAGATAGCTCCATGACCATTACTTGCAACAAGTCATCAGGTACTGAGACACATTTTTACGAAATTGCCGAAAAATACATAATGAACACAGAAATATATCTAAGTATAAATATAGCTCAGAAAAATACCTTTGAGTGCAGAAAGACATCTCGCAAAGACTGCTTCTCCAATTAGAGTCACCGGAACTCCGTACTCGAGAGCACTGATACCCGTCCATTTACCAGTGCCTTTTTGTCCGGCTGTGTCACGGATTTTAGGTAAAAGGTATTTTCCTGCATAAAAATGTTCAAAAGAATATTATTTATTTATGTTTAATGATTTTCAAAACACATTTTGTTTAATCTTTTGTAGGGCTTTAATCATATACATAGACAGGGTGTTAGGGTCAACACACTTATCCTTCAAACTGTGGATAGGTAACAAATATACAAAACTATTACCAATTATTGAGCAAACTACTGTCACATTTTTTTATTTTCAGTGCTAATTTAATCCTAGTTTGCACGTAACTTTTCACTAGTGAATTCAGATATAACAGAACATTGATCAGGCTCACCGTCTGTGTCTTTAAACTGTAAAATATCACGGGTTATTTCAATTAGGAAGGAATCTAATTCTCCTTTGTTCCATTCTGCAAAAGTTTCTGCCATCTCATCTTGTTCCATACCTGTGACAAACCATCATATTGGAGTAAACAATGCAACTACATAATAAGCGTTTTCTAAGTCTATAATTAGTACTATCGCTCCGGGAAAGAAAGAGAGCATCGTATGAGTCGATCGTCGTGAAACGCGTGTGCGCCGAGCAAGCAACCAATCCCGGCCGGCGGTGGCGTCGCGCAACTATAATAATCTCATAATCGTAATGGTCTTCTGCGCATCTTTCGCTCAGCGCACAAGATCCGTGCCGCTAGTTGTACTATAAGTTGTATTTTTTAGTTCTAAGGTGTTAGTTAATCATTTAATAATATTTCTTACCGAGTATATCCTTCATGAGCTGGTAAGCCTCACAAATTAGTTGCATATCTCCATACTCGATACCATTATGAACCATTTTGACAAAGTGCCCGGCTCCATCTTCTCCAACCCAATCACAACATGGTTCATTGTTTGCTTTAGCACTTATTGCCTAAAATAATATAAATACAATAACTATTCTGTGACATCGTTTTTTTAACCTTTTATATCCCAAAGGCCTACTCTCAAACTTCTACACTCCTTGATGTGATATCGATGCCGCGGTGGTTAGAGCTTGACAATGTTTGAGAAAATTGACAAATTCATAATTTTTAGGGTTCTACGTAAAAGAAACCCTTATAGTTTCGCCATGTCAGTCCGTCTGTCTGTCCATCCGCGGTTTAGCTCTGACGTAATACCAGAAAGCCGTAATTTCGCAAGTGTTCACGCCGACAAAAGGGTAAAATAACATCTTAAAAAATGATTTTTAATCCATATGTTAAAAACATACTTTTTGCAGTGTTTCCATGAACTAAGTATATTTAAGTATTCATAAAATTTATTGATTTAATCACAATAGACTTACAATTTAATTTGGAGAAGTTCATTGAACAGAGTCAATGAAAAATAACAGGCAAAATGCGAAGTTTAATCAAGTGAACAACCTAAATTGTTTAGCTTTTGAGTTACATAATTTTATCATAGTTGTACCCAATATACAGTGAAGTTTAAACAAATACCTATTATTTTTATGAATTAATGTATCATTAGTGTTTTTTATTTTATATTATTTGTTCTTCATTTTACCTGGAAGATCGGCTTGACATGGGGCCACGCCGCTGGGTGACCTCCGGGCATCAAAGAAGGTCCATATCGCGCACCATCTTCTCCCCCGCTCACCTAAATAATGTTAGAACATTAACAAAAATAAGTCGTGATAACAACTACGAACAACTACTATTCATGGAAAACTGTTTGAGAAAGTTCAATTTTAGCAATTTTTGGATTATAAATATTACATCAATAAAATATTGACAACGAAAAATTATTAAAATTTCTGAGCAATTTTTAATTGATATACAGAATAAATTATTATAATTTCTATATTGAAGCACAGGAAAATTTAAAAATAAGCTTTACATGATTGCATAATATTTAGTTTTATTTTTAAGTACAAATTTAAAAAAACAGGTGTTTCTTATCACAAATAAAAGACCACCAGTATCAGCACCAAAAAAGAAGACAAAATTAAGTTACATGCATGATGTCTTTTTATCCACCATTTTTTTTCATCTGCAACATGTTTCTGCCTTTAGTAGTTAAGCTTCTATGCATAACATTTTTTGTATTGTTTAATGTATTAAAGTATAAACTGCTAGTGTAATTAATTTTTAAAAATTCAAACTTACACCCATTCCAATATAGTGGATCCCTGTAGGTGCGAGTTCCTTGCACCATCTTTGAGTGTCCAAATATTGAGAATTACCACCATCAATTATTATGTCCCCTTTTTCAAGTAAGGGAATCAAATTTTTCACAAACTCATCTACAGCCGAACCAGCTGCAATAAGAGAATAGATTTAAGTTTACAATTCATTACCAATTTAATCAACAATGACTGACTTAGCTTAGCAATACAGTTTGTTTTATTTTATCTATATCCATACCGTTTATCAATAAATGTCTCACCTTTGACCAATAACATAACTTTCCTTGGTTTCTTTAATTTTTTAACCATGTCTTCCAGAGACTTTGCTCCGATAATTTTGGTACCTTTAGCTTCATTATTTAGAAATTGGTCTACCTGCAATTAAGACATTAAAAGAATCTCAATAACTAAAATTATGCCTACAAAATACACATAAGCCAGAATGAGGCTTACCTTGGCTACAGTTCTGTTATATGCACACACAATAAATCCATGGTCATTCATATTAAGTATAAGGTTCTGACCCATTACTGCCAAACCAATTAGGGCAATGTCTGCTTTTTGTCTAGAAACGAAATAATGATCCTCTTAATTATTTAAAAATATTATGTCAATACTAAACATATTTACAGTTAAAACAAGATGTTTTCTACTATATTTTCATGTTTTAGAATTTGTATTACGTTTTTATAGATAAAACCCCCTTATTTAGTAATTAAATACCTATTATTAATTGCTGCCATAAATATAATACAGAGGAGGCGGAGAAATTCCATATCTTATTGTATATTTAAGTACTTATAACTACAGGTAACTTAGTATATACAGGTTAGAGTGTCCCATCATAGATCAAGGAAAACCTTGTTGGGCATATTCTGTCAAAAGTCATAAAACAAAATCATGAGTATAGACCATGTGGTTACAAGGGTATCCTCAAGTTACGGGACACTGTAAATACTACTTACTAAGTGAATTAGAAGTTATTAAAATGTATTCTTTAAATATAATATATTGTAGTAAATTAAATACTACATAAAACACAGGTACTTACACAACATAAAGTAAATTTTCTAGTAGTGGTAGGTGTGCAAGTTACATTAACCTTCAAGTAACCTTGCCACTGAACCTTTCTACAATAATTTTACTAAAGCCTTACATAACCATAATCGATGTATAAATAAAAGGCAAACATACACATTTTTTACGTTAATTTAATCTTAAAGCTCACAGCCATAAAATAGGTTTTTTAATATGTTAAAAATATACATTTTGCATTGATTCCATGAACTAAGTATTTAATAATATCATAAAATTAATTGATGTAAGTACAGAAGAGTTACAATATAATTTGGTCAAGTACATTGAACAAAGTCAATTGAAAATTACAGGCAAAATGCAAAGTATAACCAAGCGGAAAACTAAAATTGTTTAGCTTTTGAGAAACATACCTAATTGTATCATAGTTGAACCCAATAGAAAGTGAAGTTAAAACAATTATTATTTTAGCCTATTATTCTATTTTAGTTATAAACTCACAAGTCATGCATGGTGTACATTTTAGAGGTGACACAAGACAAAAATGATGATTTGATTTTTTATACTCACTCTGCCATATTTTCTTGTACTCCTGTAGTAGTATGTATGGGTGTTAACAGTCCTGTAAATCTTTTGAATTAAACCTATGGTAATTAAAACAAAAGAGCTATGCCACACTACACTACCGCAGACGAACACCACTGATCAAGCACAGAGCAAATAATTTGATCAAGTAAAACTCGAAGTTCGACGAACAGTGAAGTTTTTTTTTTTTTTTTTTTTTTTTTTTTTTTTTTTCTTGGCTTAGCACGGCTTGTGCATTAGCCACGGCGAAGGAAGGATAAAAGGTAAGGAAACGAGAATACAATGTAAAAGGAAAAAAAAACGGAACGGAAAGATAAAAGGATGAAAAAAGGATCAGAAAAGTATGAATTATTTAGAATATACTTATTTATACACATATTTACAAATTAATGTTATTTTTATTTATATAAAATGAAATAATATTATAAATATCAGTGTTGCACATATTTAGAAGAGTGTTAATGGACGTTGGAAGTGGAATACGGAGGGATAAGAGGGATGAAAAGAAAGAGGACCGGTCGTAGGAAGGACAAGTAAAGAAAATATGGTTCAAGTCACCAACGTCAGTGCCACACTCACACAAATCACTGTCTACAATCCCCAGCCTAGCAAGATGAGCAGGAGAGACAACATGGCCTAATCTCATACGAATTATGCAAGATGTTGCTAGCTTCCCAAGTTTTAATCTGAAAAACCATGGTTTATTAGGAATCGTTGGTTGGACAGTTCTATAATTTTTTCCCTTGCTGCTATATAAATTCCAGACCTCCTCCCAAGAGGACCGAAGGAATTGTTTAGGAAGAGCAGCCAGATCACAGCAAAAGTTTTTATATGGATGGACATCTCCAGATGTCACAGCATCGTTGGCCAGCCGGTCTGCCTTATCGTTACCAATTATGCCGCAATGACTAGGAATCCACGCGAAGTGGACTACGAGGCCTTCAATATGAATTTTGTAAAGTAAATTTCTACACATTAAAATAACATTATTGTTGGAGTTACATTTGAAGGGAAACTTATTAAGTGCATCTAGAGCACTTTTAGAGTCTGAAAAGATAACTGTTTTGTTCAATTTCATTAATAAAATATACTCTAGAGATTTGAGAAGACCATAGCATTCTCCAGTGAATATTGAAGATTCCGGGGGTAATTTAACTTTTTGTACTATCTTGTATTGATGATGATAAACTCCTATCCCTAGTGGCATATTAGAGGAATGTTTGGAGGAGTCACAATAAATATGGTGCCAATCATGCCAGTCCCTATCCAGAATAAAATTAAAGTTAGTATTAGCGTTTTTGTCGTTTTTTGAAATATTTAAGTCCATGTGAATATTGGGGGAAAAAACTAAAGATTCAAACCTATTGCAAAAAATAGGGAGATACTGAGACCTATGCGTAGGAGCTTGAAGGGACATAAATTTTCTAAAGCTGATAACTAAACATGGAATTCTTTTGTGTTTCCAATATGGGGAAGTTTCAGTTAAATGCGATAGTGATTGTAATTTAGAATATAAAGGATGAGTGGAAAATTGTAAAGAGCGAAACAAAAATTTGTCACTTAAAAATTGTCTTCGTAATGATAAAGGGGGGTCACAGCACTCCACCTGAAGGGCATTAATGGGGCTAGATTTCATAGCTCCAGTTACAATTCTTAGAGCTTTGGACTGAATGTTATCAAATTTAACTAAGGCCACTGCACTACAAGGTTCCATTAAAAAGCTAGCATAATCCAAATGACTTCTGATAATAGCATTGTACAATAATTTCTGCGAGAATGGGTGAGCTCCCCACCAGACACCTGATAAACATCGTAAAATATTTATTAGCTTTTCACATTTGCCAATGACATAATAACAATGAGAGAGAAAAGTTAATTTGGTATCTAAGATAACACCTAAGAACTTGGCCTCATTGCTAACAGGGATGGTATGGTTATTGTAATAAACAGAAAAAGGGGGAGGAAGGCGTGATCTGGTAAATAAAACAGAAACACTTTTTGAAACGGATAAACCCAGATTATTCTTATCTAGCCATGATTTTAGAACTGATAGTGAAGAGGTAAGTAAAGCACTAAGGTTTTCAACTGACTTTCCTTGAACGTAAAATACTAGATCATCAGCATATTGAAGAATTTTAATCCCGTTTATATTCGTTATAGAATATTCAAGATCGAAGGTATAAATATTATAGAGCAGAGGGCTTAGCACTGACCCTTGAGGTAAGCCCTTAAATACTTGCCTTGATTTGGTGAAATGATTTTGTTGAATATGAACAAATCTTCCAGATAACATATTTATAATAAAATTTACTATTTTCGGAGGAACCTTCAGTCTGAGAAGTTTATCTTTGAGGATTAGTAAAGAGACATTATCGTACGCAGCTTTTATATCTAGGAATGCAGCTAAAATTGATTCATTTTTTGAAAAAGCTAACCGAATATCTGTTGTAAATAAGCCAATGCTATCCATTGTACTTTTACCTTTTCTAAAACCGTATTGACTATTGGATAACAAGTTATTGCTTTCAAAATACCATTCTAATCTATTTTTAATGAGGTGTTCTAATAGTTTATTTAAAATTGAGGATAAAGCAATTGGGCGGTACGAAGAAGGATCAGTGGGCGGTTTGCCAGGTTTGAGAATAGGAATAACTTCTTGAGATTTCCAAGAAGGCGGAATATTTCCAGTTTGCATTATAGAATTAGTAAGATTCAGGAAGTAAACAAGCACATCATGACTTAAGTGGGATAAAAATGAGTAGGGAATTCCATCTAGCCCTGGAGCGGAGTCTTTTACATAAGACAAAATTCCTTTTAATTCGGTCAGGGTAAAAGGAGCACTAATGACAGATTCATTATCACTTGGAGGTGCTAAAAATGTAGATAACAATTCTTGCTGAGGGACGAAAGGAGGGGCTAAAATATCAAGAAACTGTTCTGTTACAGTGTCATCCATCAAAGGAGGATTAGATTCCTTAAAAGCAGATCTGAAACGACGAATATTGGACCAAATAATCGAAGGGGAAACATCAGGAGATATTGCAAGACAAAAATTTTTCCAGCCTTCCCATTTTTTTTGTTTAAAAAGCTTACGAGTTGATGCCATTTCATTAGCGAGAGAGTTAAAATTATCTGTAGTGGAATGAAGTTTGTAGAACCTCTCCGCTTCTTTTCTCTTTTTTATGGCAGCAGAACATTCTTGATCCCACCAAGGGGGAGATGGAATTCCTTTCCTCGATTTTTTGAAGGGAAACACTTCGTTGGCAGTTTTAACCAGTAGGGAAGCCAGGGCGTCAGCACATAAGGCCTGGTTATTATCTTGAATTTGTGGAAGTGAAGAGATATTATGTAAAACTTGTTCTTTGTATAATTGCCAATCAGCTTTCTTTAAATTATGTTTTAAACGAGGATTATGTTGATAGGCTTTTTTACCTGGCATATTTGAAATATTAATGAAAATAGGGTAGTGGTCGCTGCCGAATGTAGAAGAATGGGTAGACCAATTGATGGTAGAGGCTAAACTTGGGGAACAAATGGATAAGTCAGGGGCACTGATTCCCTCATGAGGTTTGGTTCTGCGTGTGGCACAGCCTGTGTTTAATATGCATAGACTAGCGTTTTCAAGAAGATCTATAACCCTAACTCCATAATGGTTAGAAGCAGAACTTCCCCAACTCACATGCTGTGCATTGAAGTCTCCTGTAACTAGAAGAGGTCTTGGAAGGGCAGAGATTATGGTATCAAGTTCGTCATATATTGCTGAGGAAGGATGTGGAATATAGAGTGCAACAAAACAGATGCCATTTATAGAAGCTGCTATTATTGAAAATTCATTACTATGTGGTGGAATAGGAATATGCTTAAAAATAACTGAATGGCTAATAAAAAGGGCTACTCCGCCATATGCATCAGACCTATCCTCCCTAATGGAGGAAAAACCTGATATTTTAAAGTTCATGTTTGGCCAAAGCCAAGTCTCCTGAATGGAGACAACTAACGGTTTATATTTATTAATCAAATATATCAAATCACTTTTTTTACTAAGTATACTACGACAATTCCATTGAATTACCGTAGAATTAATCGTACTTACTATTAATTAAATTATTACCTATCGAGTTCTCAATTTGGGCAACGATGGACGGTGATGGGTTATTTGAATTAATCTGGGACAAAGTATTAATAAGGGTCATTATTAATTCTTTAACTGATAAATCAGCTAGAGGATTATTAAAATTGTTATTATTTAATAATGTACCATTTTGAGTAAGAGGTATGTCATAATCTTTTATGAGCGCTGCATGAGCTAAACGGTCATATCCTTTTTCATGTTTATGGGGGCTATTTGGTTTTAATAAGATTGTCTTTTTGTATGAAGACGGAGGTTTTCTTACTGGAGCAGACGAGGTAATTTTTGATGATGGTTGTCTGGAAAAAGATTGAGAAGGCAATGATGTTAGTACATCTGCGTAAGATTTAGAAATAGGTGGGTGTAATTTTAAGGCTTCAGAATATGAAATGCAGTTTTTAGCCATTGTTTCTTTAATAGATTTTTGTCTGTTAAACTCAGGACATTTTTTACTATTGGCATAATGTTGCCCAGAACAAAGACAACAGGAAGTCTCATCTTCTTCAGCCAAACAACCATCACCTGTATGGTTTTGACCGCATTTATAGCACTTAGGTGTTGACCGACATTGTGTTTTTATGTGCCCATAACGACAGCAATTATAACATTGTACTGTTGGGTATATATATAAGTCAACAGGTAAGGAGTTGTAGCAAAGGAAAACTCTCTTGGGTAATACTTGCCCATCAAAGGTTAAAACTACTGTTTCAATTGGAATAAATTCAGTTTTCCCATTTAATATTGTTTTTTTCTTTAAGCGCCTGACTTTGATGATGTTGCCACAGCCTATTGGGACCGTGATGTTACTTATTATATCTTCATCAGTCCAATCACAAGGAACACCTCGGACAACTCCCATTCGTGTTACACTAAATAATGGTATAAATGCCTTATAATGGTTAGATTTAAGAGTATCACTATTAATAAATTCATTAGCGCTGGTGTGGCTGGAGAATGATATAGTCAACCTATTTCTGCCTATTTTTTTGAGACTACCATCAATAATGTTATTGTATCTGTTCTTTTTCAAGAAATATCCAAAAGTTACAGGGTGAACAAAACAATTTTCATTAGGATTAGCTGGCTCTCGTTGCACATGAACTGTATACGGAGACACGTCTGAAGCCTGGTAAAGCATTCTACCGCGTGAGGGATTGGGGACTGAGTCAAAAGACTGTGGAGTAGGTTCTGGCATTGAAGTTGCAGTTTGTGTTAAACATTCTAACCTATCAGTACTATTAGAGCTACTTTTACGTGCTGCAGGGGATCGGTCGCGAGTAGCATCGTTTTGGCAGTGGCAATCATCGTCATTTAAAATAGAATTAGAAGACTTGTTATGTTTCCTACGCTTTTTGTTGCAATGTTTGCATATTTTTCTTGTTGAAGACCGCTTTCGTTTTACATTAGTTTCGGATGCATCAGTATCTACTACTGATCCCTCCGTATCCATAGCTGGGTGATTATTGTACGACAGAGTTACAAAGTGAGAAACCTGAGGGATCCCTCCACCGGGATCCTCCGGCTCTTCCATATCGAGTAAGATTTAAATGAACTCACCAGAAATCTGCTGTTTATACACAAATACAAATATTAATATATTAATGTAATGAGGTAAACTACTTTTATTTTACCTATCTGATCCAATACTAGAAAAAACTTATTTTATCAAAAGAGCTAAGAAAAATTCAACCGTCTCACACGACGTTTCCCGCGCTTTCAGCAACAGTGAAGTTCACTGTGTGAACTAACACGGACACGGACAGAAACACAATTATTCTTTTTTTTTATAATTGGGTTATATGGCTCTGGGTTCCAGCCCTTTTAGGCCAATCGTTGTTTTCAAACAAAGAGTTAAAGTTTAAACAGTATTCATTTTTAGTTATAAATTATCCGCTTGGAAGTGTGAATATGTCCAATGTTTTTCATAATTGTTCAATCATTTCACTGAAATTCACTTTTTCACCGAACGAATCACAGAGTACCGAGAGATGATAATAATAATGAATTTGTAGAGAGCCTTGAAGAATTTGGGATCACTAAGAAGTACGTGCAAATTCTGAGGCACAGCCTTACACACTTCTTGAAGGTCGTTGATCATCACAAGTCTTTGTATACCGAAGCTTCTACACTTCATAATTATGTGTTCTAAATCAGCTGCTGGTTCTTCATTACAATGTGGGCATTCGGCACTCGATATCAGGTTAAGTCTCTTCAGGTGAGTGGGAGTGTGACAATGGCCAAATCTTAGCCTATTGATGGTTATAAATTGTCTATTATCAATATAATCATTCTTGCGATGGTACCAAGGTTTGGCGGGCGGGCTTCCAAAGTCAAAGTCAAAGTCAAAAATCATTTATTCAATTCAGGACAAAATTGCCACTTATGAAAGTCAATAACAACATTATAGGCCCCTAGGGGGCCAGAACATGTCTCCTTATTTTTTTGGGCCCTACTAGCGCTTCGAGACAAGACACAGACAATCTGGCAAGTGCTGAGAAGAAACGCCGGAACAAACTCAGTCACCACTAGCTGCCACACAAAAAATATAAATCAAAATAAACAGGTAGGTACATCAGTTTAGTGCAGGCTGGACTGACCATACATTCTTGTCATCAAGATAGTCTTGAATTTTATAATACCCCTTAGACATCAGTGTAGTTTTGACATGTGACTTAAATTTATTAATAGGAAGTTTGATAACATTGTGAGGTATATTATTGAAAAATTTAATACAATTTCCCAAGAATGAATTACTTGTTTTGGCCAATCTAAAGTTTGGGACTACAAGTTTGTTTTTGTTTCTGGTGTTATATGAATGAATATCACTTTTCTTTATAAAAAAATCAAAATTTTTGCGTACGTACATGATATTATCAAATATGTATTGAGAGGCCACAGTGAGTATGTTAATTTCTTTAAAGAAATCTCTCAGGGATTCACGCGGACTAAGTTTGTATATAGCACGAATAGCTCTTTTCTGTAAAATAAAGATGGTATCGATGTCCGCAGCAGAACCCCACAAGAGAAGACCATAAGACATAATACTATGAAAGTAGCTGAAATACACCAGCCTTGCCGTTACAACGTCAGTTAGATGTCTAATTTTTCTAACCGCAAAGGCAGCCGAAGCAAGTCTCCCAGCCAGAGTGTCAACATGTGGTCCCCATTGCAACTTCGAATCCAATGTAATGCCCAGAAAAACAGTGGAGTTTGATAGATCAAGTTTTTCACCATTTAGTAAAATTACTGTGTTAGCTTGTTTCACGTTAGGCATAGTAAATTTAATACATTTGGTTTTTTTTGTATTAAGAAGTAAGTTGTTACTTGTGAACCAATTTAATACCTTAGAGAGAGCTCCGCTTACATCGTCAAATACCTCTTTGCCTCTTTTTAATTTGAAGATTAAAGAAGTATCATCAGCAAACAGAACTATCTCACAGGAGTCTTTAGAATAGAAAGGGAGATCGTTAATATAGATCAAAAATAGCAACGGTCCCAATATTGAGCCCTGGGGCACTCCCATTTGAAGCGGGGCGCCAGAAGAGTTAGTACCATTAACGTTTACTGTTTGTAATCTGCCTGAGAGGTAAGAATTTAACAATTTTGATGCGTTATTAGATACACCGTAATGTTTTAGCTTCATAATAAGTGTTTGGTGATCGACACAATCAAACGCCTTCGATAAATCACAGAACACACCTATCGCATCATGCTTATCTTCATACGCATCCAAAATGTGTTTGACAAGTGCCACCCTAGCATCTGTTGTATTTCTACCTTTAGAAAAACCAAACTGTTTCTCGTGCAGTAAATTGTTAAGTTTAAAATGGGAGAGTAATTGACTAAATATAACTTTTTCAAAAATTTTACTAAAAGCAGGTAGAATGGAAATTGGCCTGAAATTGCTTGGGTCACTTTTTTCTCCTGATTTGAACAAAGGTATTATCTTACTATATTTAATTAAAGTAGGGAATTGACCTTGATCAATACATTCATTGAATAAATGTGCTAAGTGAGATGCTACGAGAGGTATAATGGGTTTTATTGTGTCAGTTGATATGCCCCACATATCCTCAGTTTTTTTCTGTTTCAATTCCATAAAAGTTTTGACTACCATTACAGGATTAATATGAGTGAAATCAAATAAGGAGTTGCACCCGTCAACACTGGACACAAGCAGTGATTTTGCATGCAGAGCAGATGAATTAAGTTGTTTTGTGGTTTCGACAGGTACATTACAGAAGTAATTTTCGAAGGCGCCTGCCACCTCATCATCGGATTTAATTTTATTATATTCCTTGGATCTTTGCATACCATTTTCCCTTTTCTGCACTTTTAATAGTCCAATACTCATGCCACAACTTTTTCAGATCCTGGCTGATCAGTGCTTGGTAGTCAGTATGAGGAATTTTCATCAAAGCAGTGATCGATATCAAAGCCATTTCTCGCAGCGCAATCCACTATTTCATTCCCGCTGATGCCACAATGCGATGGTACCCACAAGAAGTGAATGTTTTTACTGGTAAGTCTTATTATATCATACTTTAGTTTTTTTATATCATATATTAAATAGTTTAAGCTAAACTTTTGCGGATGTAATCATTCAACAAAATTTCTTTAATTAACTTATCATTAGGAATCTTTTCCTTATGTTCCGTATTACTTACAGAAGCAGTTGAGACCAGGGGGGTGGAAGTTTGTGTAGCGGAGACAGCTTGTGTCTTTCTTGATGGCAAAGGCTTTAAGTTTGACTTTGGTGCCGGCAGTGTTGGAAAATCATTTTTGTAATGATTGCACTATTTGAAGTATTTGAGCTCGATATAATATTTGCGTAAGTCAATTAATTTATTTTCCTCGATTTTTTGTTTTTAATTGGACAGTCGCGTGAAATTGCTAGGTGAGCTCCCTGACAATTAATACACTTAGCAACTTTGTTTGAGGTGCATTCGCTAAAGTGATGCTCCTCTGAGCAAATAGAGCATTTTTGAGAGGATTTACAGATTTTTGCACCATGGTTAAACTTAAAGCATTTGAAGCACTGTAATAACGGTGCGTTATATTAAAATACACGGAATATGAACAGTCCATTAATGACATTGATAGGAATGTTACAGTTTGAAAGGGTTTAATTTGACCGTTTTCTCTCTATGTGAATCTACATACACCTATTACTTCAAATGAAGAGGAAAGTTTTTTGACAAGCTTCTCATTACTGACGCTTGTGGGTACAAAACGGAACACGCCGACCGTCTCCACTGCTGTTGCCGGGATCTATGCTTTGAGTTGATGTTTGGACAAGAAGGTGTTGTGCTTAAAGAAGTTGTTTGCATTGCTGGACTGGGAAAAGGTAACGCAGATCTTATCTGCGTTTATTCTCATTATATTGCTGATACCTTTTGTCACTATCGGGTTGTTATTTCCAATTTTTTCGTTGTCTTTAGTGCTCTCTACAAACGCGCAAAAATCCCCACTCACCGATTTTTTAGGAAATAGCCTTTGGTAGCCTTGTTTTACATATGGTTGTAAAAATCATCTTTCGCTGATGAAGTATCTGGATTTCGATTTGGAGTTTTTCTTTTTTCTGTTCCCCCAAGCGGGTCCTCGCCGCCCCCGTCCGGCATACTCGTAGTTAATAATTGCTTAACTTTACAACTTTTAGTGCAAGAAAAAGCAATTTAACAATAAAATAAATCATTATTTGAAAATTGCTTTGAAATTCGCGCCTAGTGCGTTCAAAAGCCCGCAAAAAAAACCACCCTTTTTAAAAAAAAAAATAAGCTCGTAGCCTGGAGTGTTCGATTGGCCGCAGACAATTTAGATAATGTTCACATTTCACTGTATTTAATGTTAGTTTTTGTTTCTTTTTTCTGGCACATTTGCGTAAACTATATTTCTTCATATATGTTCAAATTTGAATACATTATTATACAATAAATTTGATTACATTAATGTATCCGTGATATATTTGAAGATAGCTATATACGTCTTAGGGTTTTCAAGTAACTCTTCAATGTGGCGGGATATGCAGTTATTTTCTGATTCCTTATTATTTTCTGTCTGGCTCAGTTCAGCTGCTAGTATCAGTCTTTGATTTCCAAACTCAGGGCAAGCCATTATCAAATGCTTAAGGTCTGCATTCTCTTCATTGCAGTAGTTGCATGCACTGCTGCTTATAATGTTCATTCTATTTATATGAGAGGTGTTCTGCAGTGTCCGAATCGTATACGATTGATGGTAGTAATATACCTGCGGCTTACATAAACTTCCTTATACTCGTAGTACCAGGGTTTCACTGGTAACTCTTTTTGAATTGCTGCATACCCTCTGCCTTTGTTCTGCGCACATTGCTTCCAGTAGTTCTTCCATAACATTCTACAGTTCTCTTTTATTTGTGTTTAGAAATCCGTAAACGAAACCTTGAAATTTTCGGTGTGATCTTCATGTGGTTCAGAATTGGCAACTCTGTCTACAATTTCATTCCCTGGTATACCTCGGTGTGATGGAATCCACTTGAACGAAATCGGTTTGCCTATTTCATTAACAATATCTCTTATATTATAAATTAAATAATTGGTTTTAAAATGAACTCTATTGTTTTCTAGGCACATTAGCACACTTTTTGAGTCAGATAATATCATAAATTCATTAAAATTGTTATCAATGTTTACGTTTTTTATGTAAATTAAAGCTTGAAAAATTGCATATGCATTGCACTCAGAACTTATTTTAAAACATTTACAATAATTACTTCGAGGATCATATAAAGCAGATTTAGCTTCATTGGTGGATTTAGCTCCATCAGTATATAATTTATAAGTATTACTTTTCCTACCAATGAATTCAAAAAACTCTTCTTTACTGTCTAACATCTACTACTAACATCTACTTTAGATTTGTGTAAGAGTGAGTCATATTTACATGTGAAGATAGGCCATAAATTACATTTATACATACTACCAGTCATGTCATTGACATGAGATATAATTTTTAACATAACAGGATGATTGCCTTTAAGAATATCATTAGCTGTTACATAGGATGGATTTTGTATAGTACTATGTAATGATGGAGGCAAATAGAACTTTTTTAGAACTATTGGATCTTTTCTAGCTAGCATTTTAGAAAACAAAAAAATCAGCTAAATAAAGTATTCTTAATGACAAGGGTTCTATGCAAGTTTCTACTTCCATAGAATTAATAGGGGTCGTACGCATAGCACCACTAATTATACGCAAAGCCATATTTTGTATTACATCTAACTTTTTTAGCAAGGAGTTGTTAGCATTTATATAAGCTAAACAGCTGTAATCAAAGTGACTACGAACTAAACTTTTGTACAACATATTTAAAATTTTATGGTCCGATCCCCAAGAGACACCTGCCAAAGATCTAATTATGTGTATACCCCACATAGCATTGCGACTTATAAAGTCGATGTGACGGTTAAATTTAAACCTAACATCTAAAACTACACCCAGAAACTTTTTTTCTTTTTGTTGTGATATTACATTATTATTATATACAATATTTACAGGAGTACTATTATCTCCAAATACTAAAACTGAACTTTTCATCTATACGGTCAATCCCGGTTGCGTCCAAAGCCATTGCTTTGGAGCCCAGGGTCCGCTTTCCTTGATTTACTCCTCCACTTCAAGCGGTCTTGAGCGTCTCTAGTTGTGAGATCATTGGCACGCATGTCAGCCCTCACAACGTCAAGTCAGCATTTCTTGGGTCTACCCCTTTTGCCAGGACCTGGCGGTGGTGGCATGGCCAGACATTTGTTTCCTACGTAGCTTGCCGGTTTCCGCAAAACATGGCCGTACTAGCGTAGGCGACTCTCCTGCAGTTTGTCTGCAATATCACGGACACGAAGGCTACCGCGGATGCGCGAGTTTCTCATGCGGTCCTTACGCGTGACTCCGTGACACATCCGCCGCAGCATATTCATCTCCGTGACACGCAGCTCCTGCTTGTGTCGCTCAAGTAGGGGCCATGCTTCGCTGCCATTTAAAAGGACAGGCCTAATGATGGACAAGATGGACAAGGTGTTACAAGATTTCGAGAACATGCTTATCGTGTTTTGAGCAACATATTTGCCTTTTCTTGATCTGCAAAAATACAGATTAAGGAAAAATAATTGTTGCTTAGATATGTAAGCCCAAATATACAGGATGTACAAAAGAATATGCCACTACTTAAAACCACGTGATCGGCTGCTCATATACAACAACTTTTTCTATGGATAAACAAAATTAAAAATTTTTTTTTTGTTGCTCCATCCATACAAACTTATTCGCTACCTCGATGATAACATGATAAGGTAAGGAGCATCTAACATTCACGATTTCGATGTTGCTCCCATAGTAAAAGTTGTTGTATATGATCGAATGGGATTAGAACCCACAACAGCCTTTGTAGTCCGGAGCTTACAACATCAGTGGGTCAAACAACATGTGTATTCATCATCATCATCATGTCAGCCTATTGCAGTTCACTGGTGAACGTAAGCCTCCCCCAAAGAGCACCAAAGAACACGATCTCCCGCTTTTTTCATCTATACACTGCCAGCCATCTTCCTAAGGTCATTCGAGCTGAGTTCGTCCCACACTTCGTTTGCCAAGGCGCGGACTCGAGAACCCGTTTACTCTAGCTTTCATTGGTTGGCCAACGGTGCTGTCATGTTCCACGTTTCGGCTTCGTAGTATTAGCGGGGAATCGATTGCTGGGAACATCCCTATGAGCGGTTCCCGGCACTAACTGTCAGCTGCTGTCATCGGGTCGAGAAAAAAGCGCGGGAACTTCGAAGAGTAAAGGCGGGCTCCTTAAATTTTTTAACTTGAATAATTAAAAAAGTTGTTACATTAAGAGTTTTAACCGCAATTAAGACGATGGGGAGGCGAGCAGGGAAAAAAAGAAAAAAAGATGATGTTCCTGATCAGGATTCGGGGGGTCTCAACCGAGACTCTACCAGCGCAACATCGGAGTCGGAGGACGAGGGAGGGCAGGAGAGTAACCATGCCCCCATATTATGTTACCGACTATACTCGAATGTATCCAGAGGATTCAAATGCAACAGAGTTTGTCGTCTTTGTACAAGCAGTAGGCAGTGAGACACCAATAGGCAGCAGAGATCTTCTTTCCATTTCAAACTGAATAAGAAGATATAATAAGGGTATTAAGTACTTAATGGCTCTCAATAAATACAAAATCGGCATATATTTTGAAAAACAAGGATTGGCCAATGCATTCTTAATAAATAAAACATTTCTAAAAGAAAATAACTTTGCAGCCACAATACCAGCAACATCAACAGAAACAACTGGCATTATTCGTAATGTCCCAGTAAAGTACACAAATAAGAAAATATACACTCTTCTAAGCAGCACTAAGAAAATTATAAGCATCCGTCGTTTTTTCAGAAAAGTTGCTACAGCAAATGGTTTCGTCCGTCAGCCAACTCCAACAGTTGCCATCACATTCGCAGCAACCTCCCTGCCGGATTTTGTGCACCTCGAGGGATGGAGACATAACATCATGCAATATATACCACCGGTAAAGCAGTGTTATCGCTGCTTGAGGTATGGACACATTTCTAAATACTGCAAAAATGATGAGAGATGTTCAATCTGCAACAATAACCACAATGATAAAGACTGTACAATCACCAAAGAGAATACTGTTTGCGCTCATTGTAATGGTAATCTCATTAGTATTTCTGGTCAATGCCCCATCAAACAAAAGAAAATTCAAGAGAACAGAATTAAACACAAAGCACCCACTTATGCAAATCTGTTTGATAAGAAAAAATTCCCAGAACTAAAGACCACTGTTAAAGATTACAAAAAGCCTCAAACCAACTTACTTGACATACTAAATACTGATGCATCAGCAATGAATCTTTTAATAGAAACTATAATTAAAATAATTACTTTGAACAAAACAAATGAGACAATAATTTCATCAAAAAAAATTTTAGGTATTCTATCAGAAACTCTCAGTAAGAAAGAAAGGTTACTAAGTTCACAGAACAATATTTAAATATAATGCAATGGAATGCTCAGAGCATACTGAGCAGTCGCAATGTATTTCAAAAATATATTTATGATAACTACATAGATATAGCTTTAATATCAGAAACATGGCTCAAGCCTCACCAAAAATTTAAAATTAAAGGTTATCACATAGAACGAAATGACTGTGGAAATGAGCATAATGGGGTTGCTATAATTCATAAAAGCATTCAGTATGTCAGGCTCCCAACTTTTTTTGATAATTCTTTACAAAATCTGTCAATCCAGGTAACAATTAATAATAAGAAATACACAATAGTTTCAGTCTACTGTCCAAACAACAGCTCACCAAGATTTCACATTAAGAAGTTCAAAGATCTAATAGATAGTTAACCAAAACCTATTTTTGTAGCTGGAGATTTCAATGCTCATCACACAATTTGGAGATGCAACTCCATAGACCCTCGAGGTAGAAATATATTTGATAATTTAGATGACTGTGACTTAGTACTGTTAAATGACCAACAAGTAACAACCGTAGGTTCACACAGTTGGAGACCGAATGGCTTGGATTTAACTATGGTGAGCTCTTGTTTGGCATTAAATTGTGACTGGAAAGTCTATGATGATCCTTTAGGTAGTTATCATTTACCCACCTTAACTTCAATGCAACTATTTGCTGTATGTACACCATTGCAAACATTTGTTGCTTCAGGAACTGATATTCCTGATCATCCCAACCTTCGATTAGTAAACTGGGAACACTATTCAGACACAGTCAATGAAATGTTAAATGATTTTCCGACTTTAAATTACAACAATCGTCCTCTTGAAGCATACAATGTTTTTTGTGACACAATAAAATCTGCTGTAAATATGTCAATGCCAAATTACAACAAAAATAATACCAATCGTTCCGTTTCACAAACGTCTCTTTAACTTTAAATATCTTTCGGTTCCTTGGTGGAATGAACGTTGCGCTAGCGCTGTACAAAACTCTAAAGAAGCTTTTATAAAGTTTAAAACTGACTTTTCGCCTGAAAATTATGTTAATTTTAAAAATTACAGGCTTTAAAAAAACGCATAATTAACACTGAAAAAAGTGAGAACTGGAAAGAGTTCTGCTCAAATATTAATAGACTGACTCCAGTATCTCGAATTTGGAATACCCTGAGAAAGTTTAATAAAAGTAGCGATTCTAGGTTTCTACAGAATAATGAATGTCCACCTTGGGTTAATGAATTTTTAAGGAAATATACCCCAGATCATGTAGAAGCTCCACCTCCTAATAACTATAATACTTCAAGCAATAATACCTCAGCTAACAGTTACTTAACAGACATTTTTAGCTTATCTGAACTAGTCTCAGCTGTTAAGTCGCGAAAGGACACTACTTGCGGTTTAGATTATATTTCTTACAAGATGTTTAAAAAACATACTAAAGATAATTTATCAAAATTGCTTTCTATTATTAACGGGTTATGGAAGAGTAATACAATCCCTGAAGAGTGGAAGGTGGACTGTTTAGTTCCAGTTTAAAGCCAAGTAAAAATAAAGATAGTTCCGATTCATATCGTTCGATTGCACTCACGTCATGCGTAGGTAAAGTATTTGAGCAGTTATTAAAGCAACGTCTAGAGTTTTTCATTGAAAGCAATCACTTACTTCCTAACAATCAATTTGGTTTTAGACGTGGTCGTTCGGCTCGTGAGAGTTTGGGATGTTTATTTACAGATATACAAAAAGCTTTGACTGAAAATAAATATTTAGTATGTGTATTTTTCGATATTATAGGTGCCTTTAATAATGTAAATCTTTCAGTTTTATCAACTACGCTACTTTCTTTAGGAATTCCCAATAAAATTGTGACATGGTTGTACCAATTCTTAAATAAACGTAATGTTTTTGTGAAGATAAACAATAAATTGTATGGACCTAGGCTGTCTTACAAAGGAGTCTGCCAAGGGGGTATTTTGAGCCCCTTGTTGTATATTTTATTTTATAGATTAAATGAAATTTTAGGACCTGATCCTGACATAACAAATTTGCAATTTGCAGATGATTTAGCTATTTATACACAAGGTTCAAATCTTACAAATCTTATAGACAAATTGAATAGCGTGCTTGTTAAACTTCACTCGTATTTAACTTATTTGAACTTAAATGTAAATGCAAGCAAAAGCAAAGTTGTAGTTTTTAAGAAACGTAACATTCAATTGCCTATTTCTAACATAAAATATAATAATGAAAAGTTGCCAACAGAAATGTGTGCAAGATTTTTAGGTGTTATTTTCCAACAAAACTTCTCCTGGAAAATGTATGTCGACTGTCTCATAGAACGATCCCTCAGAGCTACTAATATTCTTAAATCTCTAACTGGTACTCAATGGGGCGCTGACCCTAAAATACTGCTGGTATTATACAAATCTCTGGTGAGAAGCCATTTCGAATACGCTTTCTTTTGTTTTGCATCAGACAAAAAGCTCGTCGAGAAACTTAATAAAGTCCAAAATAAAAATTTACGCATTATCTTAGGTGCTATGAACACCTCACCGATTAATTCAATGCAAATTGAATGCAATTTGCCTCCATTAGATATACGGTTTGATTATCTCCGGAAAATATTTTTGATGAAATTGTTGGTTGTAAATAATAGTATATTATTAAGAAAGTTATTTAATGCTAATTTCACTTCCTATTTAAATATAGCATTAAGAGATGTTAAAAAGTTAAAAGACGAAAACAATGTTCATACAAGTGATGAATTACCATGTTATAGTGGTCTTTATCAAAGTAAATTTTTTGAAATGAAGATTATTATTAATAAAAAACTGTTTTGTAAATATGTTGTACATAATGAACTTAATGATTGGGAAGGATACAGACAGATTTATACGGATGGTGCAAAAACGGTAGAAAATGTTTCTATGGCATTTTATGATCCATGCTTAAAGACTGTTCATGGAATAAAATTACCTACCGTTACAAGTATATACACGGCCGAGGCATGTGCCTTATTAGCTGCCCTAAAGTACATAGAAAAATTTGACAGTCAAAAGTGGATTATTATATCAGATAGTATGAGCGTTTTAGAAGCACTGTCTAATCCATGCCACAATGCTAAAACAAATTACCTAATTATAAAAATCAAAAAAAAGTATGTCGAGCTAATTAATGAGGGTAAAGATATTATATTTTTTTGGACTCCTTCGCATATAGGTTTTGGGGTAGGGGTTTGCTAAACTTATAACAAATACTTCGGATCTAGTTCCTGCAAAGAATATTAAATTACCACATTCAGATTGCACTACTCTTATAAAAGAATCGTCACGGAGAGAATGGACAGAGCATTGGCAGGAAACTCTTCAAGCAAAAGGAACCTGGTATAGAGAAGTAAATAATGATATAAGAGTGCCCTGGTTCTTTAAAGGAACTTTCAAGAACAGAAAATTTTACTCATTAATCTCTTGGTTACGAATTGGGCATGGTCGTTTTAACGAACATCTGCATAGAATGAACATGATTACCTCCCCGTCATGCACATTTTGTAATGAACCAATTCAGTCTCTCCATCACATTTTCTTTGAGTGTTCTGAATTCTCACTTCAAAGACTTATCTTGATTGAAGATTTATTAGAAGTCTATAAAAGGCCTGAAGACATCCCGCGCCGTCTACAGGAACTTCTCAAGAATGAAGAAAACTTTATAGCCCTATATAATTTCAACTGTAGAAGAGCTTTAAACATTATTTGTAAAACGGTTGATGAACGTCTCTAAATTAAAAAAATACATTGAAGATACATTTTAACACAAGACCTGGCTGTATGGCGAAAGCCTTTGCCTTTTCCAACCATCGAGGAAGGAAAGAATGGAACCAAAAAAAAAAAAAATGTCATCGGGTCTAAGTCTAACTTACATTCAGTCAATTTCAGTCAGTCAGTCATTCAGTCACTGTCAGTGTTTTATGTAGCATGTCTGCTGTTCTGTAGCTGCGAGCTGTGCCTTCCTTTTTACCAGGCGAACAATGAGGTGGTGGTGGTGTTTTTTCTTTAAATTGTGGTTTTGAGGCCGTGGTATTTTAAAATTTAACCATGTTACTGTTTTCTTGAGAAGCGTAAAACATTTTACTCGATGACGGTGGAAAGTGAGAGGAACAACGCCGTGGAGGCGTCGTAGTCATTTAGGTAGTTTAGTCTCAAATAGCGGCCAAATGAGATTAGGTAAGGTTATTATTATTTTCTAAATCTTAGTCATCGTTTATTTCACCGACAAATCGTTAATAGAAGTACTACAATTTATTGTAAACGCTTTCTAGTTTCCAGAAAATGAACGCGCATAATGAACAAAATGGCCGCCATGTACCGGTGCAAGCCGTGCCTACTTCGGCGCTAACGGATCCTCGCACCCGTAATTTTGTCTCGGAAGAAAACACAGTGTGTCGTGATTATGTCTGGGGAATCTGCAACAAACATGGGCAATGTAAATATCGACACGAATGCTCTCTGGATGAAATGAGAACTATTATAAGATTCTGTCACGACCATCAAAACAGAACAGGGTGTTTAAGACCAGACTGTACATATTTACATACATCCAGCGAAGAGGAGAATTTGTTTCTCACAGCTGGAAAACTGCCGCGGGTGTTACTTGACAGGCACACAGCCATGAATGCTGCAGCTACCGCAGCAGCCAGTGGCGTCGCGCCCCTGGCCGCCACGTCGTTGTTCATGTCGCAGCCGCCACCGCCGCCTCCGCCTCTAAGCGTTACGGCGCCGCCGCCGCCGCCGCCCCCTCAGCCTGTACCTTCGGTTATGCCGCCTCCACCGCCACCGCCACCACCACCAACTGAAGCCTCCACAGTACGCGCAGTTCCACCATTATACACTGGTAATTATTACCTGTCAATTGTATTGCTTTACTACACCAGTTTGAACCCATATATACTCATTTGGTTACTGGCAAGTTGACAATAGGCATGAGTAAAATATTTCCAGCCCAAAATAATCTTGACCTACCCTCGATTTACAATAACTCTGCTATTGGCCGATTTGGTCAGATATCAGTTGATTTGTAATCATTTTAATTCACAATATCTGTATCTTTAATTAACATATTCCATACAAATCTGACATTAGATACGACAAATGTTATTATAATATTAATGATTATTTGAATGAAAAATAATGACAAAGGTATATAGTATAAGTTTTTTTAATTATTACTACAATTTGACATTATGTATTATTGTGATTTTTTAAAATATTTGAATGTTATTTTTATTTAATGATTTGTTGTTATTAAAGACATTTGCACACTGGCACAATTTCTGGTAGAATGAAATTGAAACTGACTCTAATACTGAATACCTGTATTACTGTTACATTTGTTCTGCAAATAAATGATTTGATTTGATTGGTATAAAATTTTCTGATTCGGTAAAATTACTGAAGGATTCTGAATTGAAGTACAGATCAGTTATATGTAAACTTAATGTGATATGTTTGAAATTGTTTTAATCAATATCAGTCTAGATGTTGTATTTCAGCTCCTGCACTCAAAAAGAAATCATTGATTTCAAGATGTTAATATTGAGTTTAATTATTGTATGAATTTCTTTTCTAGCACCACCACCTCAACCGCCGCCAAATTTTACTATTAACCAACCGCCGCCACCCTTTTTGCCAGCCAGGTATGTTTAATCTAGACAGTATGGTAGTTAATGACACCAATCAATTGACATAGTATATTTCATATCCCGGCAACCAGTCCCATTAAGTTCCTCTCCATAAACCCAGTATAGATTCCATCTCATCTGTGATAGTCCTTGCACCTAGTGGGTGCTGGTTTTGTCCTGATCTTCTCAATCGTGCAGGCCTAGATAGTATCCGCTAGTTGTACATTTCCCAATTCATGATCGTATCTCCAAGAGGCATTCATGATGGGTCTTATTTTATAAATTTTAATCTGATTTTATTTCATAAAAAAAAAACCTTTTTTGTATTCTATGTTAATTGTCTTATTAAAACTTTACGATTATTTCTGTGGTACATATAATTTATTAATAATGTGTACCACATTGTATGTGTACCACATTGTATGTGTACCACATTGTATGTGTACCACATTGTATGTGGACCACATGTACCACATTTTAATAAATCAAGTTATTTTATACATTATGTCCCTCATATCTCTGTGCCTTTAGGCGTTGGCTTCCTTTAATTTCTTGCTTAGCTGCTTGTTGGCTGCCACTCTTTCCTTGGATTGTGCTAGATTTATCCTTAACTCTCTTCTCCATTTTCTCATTAGATTACCTCTGTTTCTGATTATTATGTAGTAAGACTGCATTAAGACGATAAGTATCCACTTATCGTCTTAATGCAGTCTTACTACATAATAATGAAAAAAAGTATAGGTTTAAGTTCCTAGATAGTGAAAGGATATAAGTATAATACACACCAAAGGCATCGGATGACGGAGATAAGATATAAATATTCAAATAAAACATTTGATCTTTATGTTGAACTTTTTGTTGTTATACTAGCTATAATTATAGTTTCTTTCTTGGGACAGTTAAAGTTACAAAATAATTATATTTTTTAAACAACAGCTTTGACGCAACAAGGCCTCCACCCATATACCCAGGAATAAAGAATGGTCATTTTAAAAGAGCCAATACTGATGCATCTGATGGTAAGTTTATTATTATTTAAATATGTATTATGACAAAAATTAGGCAGATTATCAATCATTGAATTTACACAAGCTAATATTATAAAGATTTATTAACTTAGTTTTGGGAATAATGGTAATGTGGCTATGTCCTCCAAATTATCTTTATTTATGGTTACCTACCATACATTATACCTAGCTAGTTGTTTTGAACTCGGTCATAATAATTTGTGATTTCTTTTGCTTTGCGATATAAAACAAAATGTTTACTGTGTCAGAAAGCATTTAATGATTCCAGTGGCAGTGAGCGAATCTTCTTATTATAATTTTTGATGATAGACTAAAATATTATTGTTAAAACAAAATTCAGAGAAAGTTTTCCTTCATTTGTTTTTTTACTTTTAGCTCAATGCTATATTATTAAAAATAACTTTAAGAGTACTCAAAGAAAATCTAATTTGATTTCAATTAAAGTTAATATTTAAAATTAAATTAAAAATATTGTAATGTGTGTCGGCCTCATAAAGTTGTTGGTCAAATATTGTTATTATTTTATCTTATCTATTGCTTCTTATGTATTACATGCAAAAACCATATAACTACAAAACAAAAATTGCTTACGTATTCCTAGTCATCTGAAAAATGTGTTGTCTTTGTTTTTTTACTGTAAAATTATATGATTGCTTGATGTCACATGAATTTGTTTTACTTTTATAAATTAATGAAACAAATATCTTTCATATAGTTTTTTTTACAAATTATAAATAATACTATGATAATAGAAATATATTTCTTGGGTAGGAAAACGTAATCAATTAACACGTTGACAGTTTCGATTAATACACTGGCCCCATTGCAAATAAAATGTGTAAATAGTTATAACGCGTTTTGTTTGCTTCTTTCTTTTGTCTTATTCAATGACAATAAGAATGAAAGTATTTCGTGATTCTTCCTCCGGTATAACACAGAATACCTAATGTACCCTTGATGTGTATACAGTGCTGTCAACGTGTTTAGGCTTTATAAATTTTCTTCTGATTGTTACTGTGTAATTTATTGAATGCTAATGTTACATTTTGCTTGGCGTGCATTGATTTTGTTCTCAGCTGGCCCAAACAAAAAAAGGAAAACTGGGGACGCCAAACCAGCGCACAAAATGTGCGATCTTTGCATACAGCGGGAGCTAAGGTTTGAGTTCTAGCCATAATATATACGTTAATACTTTCGCATGTTTTCGAATTTTTATACTTGTTGTACCAGGTCATGGTAAATATTTAGTTGCGATTGTCTTCTAGCAAAGCCTAAGCATAAATAAACAGTGTATAGCGAATTTAAAAGAATCTATATTTATTCACAAAACTAATTTTAAATATCCCTAAGCAAGTGTTTCGTGCCATGAGTTATAGTAATAGATAGCCAGGTCAGTCGTCATAATAAAACATAAATCACTAATATCTCCTGTCAGCAATGTTTGCCTTTAAAATATTTTCTACGTTTCTCTATCATCGTTTTTTGAACGAGAAAATCTTCCACTTAATACAGTACAAATTATTGATATCTTAGAAAATCGAAATCATCAGATCAAATGACGTTGTAAAAGTTGCCCTTGCATTGAGAGAACTTTGACTTAAAACTTTGGCATTATGATGACAAGTTTTGTTCGACATGGAAATAAAACCACAAAAAAAACTTTCAATAATGATAGGGTAAAAGATAATTTTTACAATGTACGATTTGTTACGGTATTCTAAAATGGATGAAACGCGTTTATAACGTTGTATAATGAGTATTAAGTACAATAACCGTAATTAACCCGTGTCATATGGCTGTGCGAAAAAAATTAATGTTGCTTTATTGGAGCGCGACACTGTTGAATTTTTTATAACATCGGTAATACCGCCTCTTTAATCACGTTACCGTCAAAATGCCTATCGCTATAGTTAGTTCTGCGCAGCGATTTAAATGGCAACGCGTTCGTTTATCATCACCGTGCGCATGGATGTAATACACCTATCAACCATTTTATTCGGGCATTGCATAGTCCGGTGTCGCGGTAATTCCGTAGGTACAGACCGTTATTAGGATACTCCACAGGCTTAAATATATATCATGCTTTACTTCTTTATTACAGCAGTGAACTATGTATGGAAAGATTAGAAAATATTCGTAGACAAAAAGAATACAAAAAGTTGTTGTACAAAACAAAAGTACAAGAATTAAATCATTTAAAGACCATGTTAAGGTTTCTACTACCCACTGATATATGCTCGGCGATCGAAGAGAACATTGAGGTACGTAATTTATCTACCGATACGCAGCGTTCACACAAAACGTACTGTTGCCGTCTTTGTGCAGGCTCACTGTCAGTCCCAGTAGCGTGAAAGTGAATTCGAGCTACATTATTCGTCCGCACCATGCTGACAAAACGCTGTAGCTTATATTGCACCACTGGTGTGAACAAAATAGTAGTCTTGTATACATTTACCATGTGAGTAAAGGAACAGAGACAAAGCTTCATACAATCGCGCTGTGACAGGTACCTTTTATTGTAATACTAGTATTACAGAAAGTAGGTCAGGGACTGGTCGAATGAGTAGTCTGTAGTTCTGGTGACTCTTTATTCCGGCAGAGCTTCGCCTTACAATCAGTTCAGGGTAGAAGAATCAATCTGAATGAACTTACATCTCGCTTTTATACAAATATAACTGAAGTACTATGGGAGTCAAAACAATTACATTCAAACTATAAGACAAAATATTCTAACTATGAAATTATTACAATTATCCAAATATAAATAATTAAACAAGTTTTACGAAATGATTTTATATCTAAAGTTAAATAAATATATAGTAAATTATATAGTACGTTTTATATATAAATGAAGTCGTTGTGATAATTTAATATGATGGCGCTACTATTCGATGTCCGGTTGTCATATTATCTGGAGTAGGCGAGGCGTACACCGGCTGTGACGTCGAGTGACGGTGGTAGATTGTAACACTAGCTATTATCTGCGGCTTCGCTCACGTTAGATTTGATTTTGAATGAATGAATGTCAAACTCAGTATATAAAATAAAAAAACACTACAAAACTTTTTTATAGACAATATTTTTTACTAATCCAGGTGCCAAAATCACTAAACTAATGGGCGAGCTTACTCGTGAGCAAGCTACGTAGAACTGGCCATGAGAGTAGATGTTTTCTCTTAAATCTATCCCAGCATTAAATTAGAATGTTTGTCCTTGAGACTTGTTTTTATTGTCATCGCGAAGCAAACTTTGAGGGGAAACTGCAATCGTTGAAAGTGAAACGGAAGATAGTTTCGATACATTAATACAGTTTCCCCTTGCGCACATCCAGTTAAAATTGTGGCTTCCACTATATTTCTATGTAAAGTTTTGAATATTAGCCTGGTTCCATTGCATAATTTAAGGGGTTTTAAATTTCGCAACAACATAACAGGAGCGCTCACGCGTAGAATAAGCATATGGTACGGCAGACACAGTGGTTTCAGCGAATTCAGAAATTCTACAGGGTAATTCGTAGCTTTGTCTATGTTAACCATTGTGTCTATAGAAGTGTATACCATTTTTTTCCCTTCGAAAAACACTTTGACAGCATATTATTAATAGCTGCCGCTTGATTGTTTTTCGGAGTAAGTATGGCACGTTCAAGCAATTATCTTGGCTTATCGTGAATTTGAAAAATATCCGGGTATTTGATATTAATTCCTGAACCGTAGCTACCACCATACACAAATTGCTTAGGACAGTTATCTTTCCATCGGATAATCACCGTTGCCGATTTCAAGTGAGAGATCTGCAAAACTAGCAGTATTTGGAAGCTTGAGTCAAATTGACTCAAAGTATTAGTATTAGTCAAATTTTAATATTGTTTCGGTTTGCCAAACCTTATTTATGTTTTAACTGGTCAAGTCAGTAAAAAGTTCTGATTACTAAAATTAATATTGTAAATAAGTAAGACTTACATCGCTGATTTTATACTGGACTTGGCAGTCACTTCTTCGTTTGCATTACCGCAACAAAATGTTGTGCTTTAGGGACATAAGAATATCTATAGAAGATAATTAGTGTATCATGAGGAAAAAATTGTTTAGGTATAGCAAAATTTGTGTGTACTGTAGTTCCAACGTAATAGGCTATTTGCCTTGTACCAAAATTGAGTTATCTAATAATTTAGTTTAATAGTTTGCACCATATGGAACCAAAACATATCAATAGTTATTAAAAATAATAAATGATTACTGTAAAAAAAACATTTTAAAATGTTTTATTTTTGTCGGTATTTTACACTGTCAAAAACGCCGGTAACAATGACAAGCACGTCACCATTGAGTAACTTTGTACTAGAACTGACATCCCAAAGCGAGATTTTGCGCTACGCTCGCACAAAGTATGAGTAGTGTGACCGTCGATAAAGGATTTTAACATGCCTGTTCTAGTATTTTATAACTCAATGGATATTTAAAGGTTCGTGACGTCACGAACAAGTACATCATGGCCGACGGCGTTTTCACAGGCTTTTAAAAACGTAAAGAATAAAATGCAATTTTTTATTATTCTCAAGGTTTTAAAAATTAAATAAAATTGTTGATGCTTTATTTGAATATTACCAACAATAATAACTCTATTTCAGAAAACAGTCAAATAGCCTATTCGGGAAAAACTGATTTTGCGGCAGTAACGTTAGAAAAATTACCCAGGCGAAATGTTGTTAATAATATCGGAACCAAATACATGAATAGGTAGCTTTTGTTGCACTGTAAATGTTTATGTATAGCAAAATTTGTGTGTGTTATGGTTCTTGACTTATTTAGTATTTTGCTGGGGTAACGTTTCGTGATTTCCCAGAACTCGGAAACGACTCAGTTCAGAAGTTAGAAAAAAATTACCAATAATAGACAGTAATTTGTTTATATTGGTGTAAACATTAGTTTTTTATTTGCTTCCAGGACACCACTGTAATTAAATGGTTACGAAAATCAGAAAAATCAGATTTACAAGTAAACCAGTTTACTTCCAACCAAATAACCTTAGTAAATTTATATTTATACTACTTGACGCGTTAAGAGGATAAAATTAAATATGATTAAATTTATTTTTAGTCTATTTTTTTAGTTAGTTTTTTAGTTTGTCGATCGAAAAGGCAGCTCCCATAAAACAAGGAAACATAGCATTTATAAACAAATTAGAACGCTCTCTCAATAAACATTCCTGTAAGTTTCAGCTTAAAATTACATTTGTAACTAACGTTGCATTATCAACAAGAATATGCGAGCAATTATCTTATAAGCCGATCAAATTATGAAGGCTACGGAGTGACCCCACCATACATTTGGGTAACCATCATAAATGAACGGTATAATATGGATGTTTTGTGGGTGTAAGTCGGTGCACCTGCTGAACAACAGACGAGGCTCTGGCGCAGGCTTTCCCTTCGGGGTGGGTCGGACAGCAGTCGCTCCTGTAAAAGCCAACCCTGCCACACAACAATGGTGCGTACACGTAAAGAAAATGTCACCGATAGGGCGCCGCCGCAAAACGGCGCGCAGGAGCATCGCCCGACTCGACAACGGTCATGTGGGTGAACGCTGTGAGGAGTTTGAGCGTGTTCATGGTGGCTTTGGGTATGGTGGTCGTAATTCAGAAGGAGGGGATATCCTCAGGATGTGTGCGGCTGCTGACCTTGCCATTGTGAACACGTATTTCAAAAAGAAAACCGAGCAGGCAGCCGTCACTCGTGCAGCGAAGGCGGTGCTTGGCGTATCTCAGGGCGGTCAAGGAGACTTGGTGGTGGAACGACTCAGTCCAGGGGGAGATTAGGGTGAAGAAAGCTCTCTTTTAAATGTGGCAAGCGTCCAGATCTCCTGAAGACCACGATGCGTACAAGGATGCAAAACGCGCTGCTAAAAGAGCTGTAGCCAGAGCCAGGCGAGACCACTTTCATACGCTCTATGACAAGTTGGAATCGTCTGAGGGGCAGAAGCTAATTTATAAGTTGGCGCGCTCCAGGGTCAAATCGGCACAGGATATTTTTCAGTGTCGCTGTGTTAAAGACCCTGGGGGCAAACTGTTATGCGAGGACCTCGCGGTGGAGGAGAGGTGGAGCTCTTATTTTCATGAGCTGCTGAATGAGCAGCATAAAGAGGTGCAGCCACCGGACCTCCCTCCGAATCAGGGACTGATACCACCGGTAACGCCTGAAGAAGCCCAGTTCGCTCTTCGCCGCATGAAGAATCGTAAAGCTGTCGGAGCCGATGGAGTCCCAATCGAAGGCCCTCTTGGGGTGGACATCTTAACCTACCTTTAAAACCGCATACTAATCCTAGCATACTAAACTAAAAGCGGGTTAATCCCGAGCCGATTGGTGCAAGGGTGCGGCAACTACCGCGGTATAAAGGTCATGTCCTACACCATGAAGCTCCTTGCTGTGCTATAATTGTAATTTTGTAGACCTAATTTGATATGATATTTTGTTTATAAGTAAGATTCAATTGCACGACGACGAAATGTTTGCATATCGATAAATCGGTAAAACATGTTTGTTCATATTGTACCTATTATAAGACCTAAGATTGTACCATGTTTTTCGCAAATAAAATATATTATTTATTATTTATTTATTTGAGCGGATTGTGGAATCCCAGATCCGACAGGAGTGTGATGTCTCGGAGTGTCAATATGGGTTTCGACCTGGCAACGAGACTATGGACCCTGCTTTCGCCCTAAGGACCGTCATGGATAGATACAGGACGAAGAACTCGCCTCTGCACTTGCTCTTTCTTGATATTCAGAAGGCCTTCGACTGTGTCCCTCGAGTGGTGATCTGGTGGGCACTGAGATCCAAAGGGGTCCCCGATGCATATATTGACATTATTCGAGACATGTACCGCAGCTCCGAATCTCCGATTCTATGGTTCGGGCCGCTGTTGGCGACACCAAACCGTTCCCCATCACCGTCGGAGTACACCAGGGTTCCGTCCTCAGTCCGTTTCTGTTCAGTGTGATATTAGACGTTGTGTCAGACATCATCAGAGACTCACATGAGCAGCCACCATGGCTGCTGATGTATGCTGACAATATCGCGCTGGTGGACGCGGACAGGGGCAGGCTGGTGAGACGGGTGAATATTGAAATAATTTATTTTATTTAATTTATTAGTGAAATATTGTCAAAACATTATCATGTTCTATTAAGATAGAGATTACTCTGAGTGACAGCATTAGGAAATAAAAGAAACGAAATTCATTTCTGGACTAATATTATTGTGCGGAAAACAATAAATCTTTCAAGATCTTTAAACGCTTTTTGTTTCACTGTGTTACCAAAATACCTACTAATATTAGAAATAAAATTATATTACAAAGAATTTTATCTGTCTGTCTGTACGATATTTAGTTGATAATGTAAGCGTACGAAGGGGATGGGTATATTGATCTACTATTGAACATCCCTATTTGTTATAGGTATTTATTTTTGTTTTATTGTGCCTGGCGCTGAGGGTACGACTACTGATATTATGCCTAGCGGTTAATAGGTTAACAATAATTGGTGTCGAAAAAGCCTAAATATCCAACGCGAAATTAGAAAATACAAAATCTAATGTATTTTTATGTGAGTTTACGAGGGTATTGAACGGTTGTAAATTATAATAAGATGTCAGTTGGATCAGATTTGCAGCGGAGTTTGGAATTTCAATACATTTTTTTTTAAACACAGGCCTACCTGATACCCTTTTAACATAAGGTAAAGTCACCACGGAGGATTTGTCGCATGGCTTCATTAAGTAGATTGCTGTATTGTTCAATTCGAGAGGGAACCATACGATCCGGCGGTAAATAAAATCGAGCCGAGCGCTGGTGGAGGGAACAGTCGGCCATAGGCATTCAATACTATCGTGTCAACCCTAAAAAATTGGTATCAATTTTGAACGTTCATTAGAAGCTGTATCTCTGTTCCTTTCTTTAATCATGTGCATTTTCACCAGTTGCGTACGCTGAATGGCCGTATATTTGAAAAGGAGAGGTTGGTTAGCTAGGCTGTTATGTTGGGATAATTAGCCAAACTGAGTAATAAGTATATAATAAATAAATAAATAATAAAATCTTAAGTATTGTGAAACTGTTGGGAATGTTATCCTACCGTGGCACTGTGATAACTATCACTAATACTGAGGGTAGAATGCCTTATTCCTTTGGTTCGAGCCAAAATGATAAAGTGGTTTTGTCATTTTGTTAGTTGCTTAGTATCGGAACCAAATGACGATTTGGTTCCGATACTTAGCATTAGAATTCGAAGACCTCCGTAGCCGAAAGGCCGGCATACTGAACTTTGTGTCGTTATCTCAGGTCTCGATTCCCGGTCGGTCAATGTAGAAAAAAAAACTTTTCTATATTGTGTTGTGGTACCGTCGTTGTCTGTAACACAAGTGCTTACGCTACTTAACATAGAATTAGAGCAACGTATGTGATGTTGTCCAATATTTTTGATTTATTTATTGAAATGGATGTATTGCGATTTATTTATAAAATAAAGATGTTTTTACTTTAATTTTACATGCAACTGCTCTACAGCCTGCAATACGTTTAGTGTGAACATTGCCTTTTAACAACATATATTTGCCAAGTCGTATTAAGTCGTCATGCTAAATTTTTTTGTTCTTTTGCAGGGTGTCCCGAATCCGTTGCCCAGTTTGTCTGTAAGTAGTAGCGATAATTTATGTTTTTTTAAACCTGCAATATGTTTTGCTATCTATACTTTCGATATTTACAGAAGCGTGAGCGGGTCGGCAATGCCGTTCACGCCGGCTCTTTGTGGGCGCCCATTTAAACGTATTTTAAAAGAACCGCCGTTTGCCCGAACCGACCCGTCGCTCACGCCTTCTCTGTGTGTTAATCTTAATAGTTTAAGAACGACCTAGTACTTAAACTCGGTATTTAAGTTTGACTGTCATAAATGTAACTGAAAAATAAAGTTGCAAGCTGTCAAGTAATGACAGAATAGGCTAGTTTCCTGGGTCAAAAAATAATATTTTTTTTAGGCCGTCAGTTATTGGACGCATATTTTGTCTTTTGTCAATCAAACAAAAATGACGAGGATAAAGCGCATCAATGTTTGGGAGTGAGGCACGTGACGTCACGCCTGGCTAAAAAGTGTCGCGTGACGTTACGCGGAACTTAAACGGGCTATATCTTCATCATTTTTTGTTTGATTAAGTAAAGAAAAAATACGCGTCCAATATTTTCTGTTAATCCAATCCAATCGGAATAATTAGTTTTTAAGGAAACTAGCCTATTGATAAATTCTTACAGAGAAACAATATAAATAATCACACCAATCTACATTAAACATTGTCTTTGCAACTTTGACAAGACGATTTTTCTTTTTCTAAACCTGCTTCTGATACTTTAACTAACCGACAGTAATTTAATAGCTGTAGTAATAATTTAAATTTAGTAATTTAGTGTTAGTAACAAAACGTTAAATAATTAGATTACAAAAACAAAAACCATCACCCCAAAAACTAAATCAATATTGCAATAACTACGACCTACCTACCAAAATGCAACAGTACTAAAAAATAGGTAGATATTGTCTAGTAAAAAAAGACGGCAAAAACCTTTATTTTACACTTTCTTGAGATTTTGACGTTGGTGTCATAGTAAAAAGGTCTTATTTGAGCGGTAACCTATTATGAAACCCTCATGGGGTTCCATTACCGCTCAAATAAGACAACGTTTGGAGACAACCTCATGGAGCGGTAAAAGGATTTTTAAGGAAAATTAGAACCTTATTTTTACTAATGTTTTTTTTAAGGTTCCTATGGAATTGATGATACCTAGATTGTACGAGGATAGATTAAGCAACAACATGGTGGATTCAGTAAGTACATATTTTTGTATTTGTGAAACATTACAAACATAACAATTACTATAACCATCTGTATACAGGGTGTCCCAAAACTCGACGTCAGCCTGAAACCGGGTGAAAAGGCAAGTCATGCTGGTTGTCAGAAAAATGTATAAAAAAAATGTAGTTGCATGTTTTCAAAATTAAGAGCATTAAAAGAAAATCGAAAAATTTTACACCCTCTGACAGTCTTCATCACTCATGATGCCACAAATCTCTACCTTTTCCAACTTCTTTTTTGTTGTGTAACACTGATGTGTGTAATTTTTCGATTGACAACCAGCATGACTTGCCTTTTTACCCGGTTTCGGTTGACGTTGAGTTTTGGGACCTCCTGTATATAAAACAAATTCTGGTTAGTTACACTGTTTAAAAGCCAAGAACGGCTGGACCAATATTTATGATCTTTGATTTGTTAAATTTGTCTCTGCCCCGAATAGCAGAATAACTAACAAAAACACGGAAATATTCACCGAGACAGCTGGTTATTAATAAATGATTTATTTTATTATTTAAACGACGTTTAATCACATAAAACAAATTTTTATAAAAAAGATAACCGACTTCAAAAACACTAAAAAGCTAAAAATAACTTTTAAACAATCATACCAAACAGTTATTTTTGGAGTCGGTGCCAGCCGTGGAATGTTTGAATGTGGTTGTTTGCATGAATATGAAGGGGTCCGGATCAGGCATTATTTTATACGAATATTATGTACCGAATTACTTTAAAGGGTACTACATACATATAGCACAGCACTACACTGTAGGTAGTTGCTATTAGTTTAGTTAGGCTGGGTTCATATCGCTTAGACCGGTCTTCTAGATCAGATACAATAATTATGCAAACCGAATTTTGACTTCTGATAAGGTACGACTTCGATAAACACTTGCGCGGTTTCTTCTCATCAGCATCCAATAAAACCAAATTATTTCTGTAAACTGGCCTAAATTAAGCTCTTTTACACGTCCCAATATATTTTTTTACCTAAACCGGGCTAGTGCCGAGTAGAAGCAGCGCAAGAAACTCGGTCACTATTGTCAGCCTCTTTTTAAATAGTATGTTTACATTACAAGATAAAATGAACCTGTGCGAGCACGGCAGTATTTAATTCCATACATTTTTATCATTTAAATAGTCATTTACAGTGAAATAACCTTTTTTCATTAAAATCATCTTGACATGCGATTTAAATTCATACATAGGAAGTTCAGCAATGGATCCGATAGGTAGTCCCAAAGCGGTGGTAGGGCAAATCTATATTTTTGGTACGTATAAGTGCCCGAAAGAGTGCCTATATCATGAATAAATTACTATTATGACTTTTCAGCAATACGTTAATTTTATTACACAAAAATGTTAGTTGATAAGGTCGATGAACATTAAAGCACGGGACCTGCACCTTGATTCAGAACCCTACGGTAACTCTGTTATCAACCGATTCGGTCAGAAATCCGTCGATTTCTAATAATTTCAATTCGCAATAACCGTATCGTCGATCAACTTGACATATTTCGTACCGAATCGAAATAACGTCACACACGTGCGATTACAAGTACTTCTCGACCCGCAAATAATACAACGCTATTCACAACACAGATAACGGACAAGACTCCTAACGTCCGATCGATTTCTGTCAGTAAATTAACGAGTGGTACCAAGCACCCGATATCTTCATATTATTGTAAAAAATATATTTTATAGTGCTAAATACGCATTTTGAGGTCTCTGCGGGATGCATCAAATCCATATTAAGGTCTGCTCCTAGATAAAACTGAATGTTGTTGTAAATTTAAAAGTTACATTGGGACGTCAAATATTAAGTGACAATTCAGAGTCCTGTCCTGTCACTCAGTCAACATTTACAAAGCATGTTTTTATGAAAGTATTACATACTTTTTGGTGAAAGTTAAATACTTATTTCGTTTTTTACAATTAAAATATTACGTATGATCGATAGAAATAATTATTTGTATTGAGGTTTTTTATAATGCATAAATTTAATAAATTTAATTTGAATTTGTAATATATTAATAATTCAAATTAAATTAAAATATTTTGTAACAATAGGTTTCTTAAATGCAACTTGTTATCAAACCGATACCGATATCATACTCGAATCCGAATCGGATGCTGTTCTGAATAGCTCTAAATCCGACATTCGATTCGAGAAAAATATCAAATTTTTTGATTCGGTTAAATTACCGAAGGATTCTGAATCGAGGTGCTGGTACGACTCCCCACTGGCAAGTGGCAACAAATATACGTCATTGGTTAGGTATAGGAAATACCTAATGACCCATCAATACTAGACGCTCGCGTTTATTTAATCCCAGCTGTGGCCGATGGTACGGTTCCCGCCGGCGACATATGAAAGAGACATCCCATTGTTGCCAGTGGTGGTAGCGTATAATATATGTGTCGTAATAAAGTAAAGTCGAGTTATAATTTTATTTGTAGTTAGAAAAAAAAGACGCGTCTTAGTTCGCGTGGACTACAGGATGTTTGGGATGTCTCATATTAAGTAACGCTGTGGTCTGTGGTAAAGGACTCTTATCAAGAAAGGAGCTGTTAACTTTGTATTTTTAACTACCATTTTGTATTTATTTTTTAAAAAAAAAAACAGTAACTGGCAGAAAGTTCCTTCGCGGTTTGCACAATAAATGTTGAAGCAAAGTGCTTTGTCTTTTTAATTTATTAATCTTGCATAACACAGTATAAGCTTTTTATTTTGTGCATTCACAATAATGCTAGTTTATTATACAGGGTGTTTGGAAGCTGGGTGCAAAGGTCCCATAGAAAAAGTTTATGTAATTTAGCCGTAGAATAACCCCTTAAACTTTTATTTCACCTTTTCGTTACACTCTGTATAGAGTCTCGATTCATTAAGAGAAAAATTTAAAACAATTAACATTCTTACATTGGCGGCGCAATATATTTATGAATGCATTCTACACGTAAGAATTTTTTTTAACTCGTATAAAAAAGTTTGGGACATTCAGTCAATAAACAAATTTAGGCATTGCCAGTCTATTTTTACGTCGTAAAATAGACTGGCAATGCCTAAATTTCGATTACAAAAGGTAAATTATTCTTTTATTGGACAATGTATACGATTTTATAATAAAATAACCACGTACATTGTAGATCTATCTTTTTTATAAATTTAGGAACTGTATAAAATATAATCTTCTAAAAAATAATTATTATACCATTGACAAATTTCTAAATTACAAAAACATTATATGGACAGTCTGACTCCACCTAGGACTATTTTATTTTATTGTATTTGCTATTAAATGTTGAAAATGTTTTGTTTCACTGTGTTGTTCTTATTGATTTATTATATTATGTTTGACTGTCAGAAGTGCAAATTCAAATGCATGAACTGAAATAAAAATATCTATTCTATTCTTCATATGAAAAAAGATAATTTTGTTGCTCAAAATGGCTTCCACAATTCCGTATACATTTACGACACCGATTTTTCACTTCTGTCGTTCGTCGTGTCGTTATTTTCAGCTGCATTTCCTGTTTCATAGTTGTGAATGCTGTTTCAATCCTTTAAAGTAATTCTTCCCTCGTGGATTTTTCGGTAGTGTATACGAGTTCCTTTGTCCGTCCCTACACAAAAAAATCTACCAGGGTCAGGTAGGGCGATCGTGCGGGCCAAGGGATGGGCCCATCTGCCTATCCAGCTGCCTGGAAAACAGTTGTGGCCTTTTGCTATCCGGGCGGCTGCTCTTCCAAATCAGTAAAAAAAGTAGTAGTATTTAACATATTATATTTTTAATCACGTTTCAGTGTTCCTGAGGGATGATTATTCATTTTTAGTTAGCTTACTTTTAAAGTCTATGCTTTTGACCGCGACTTCATCTAGTCGCGGTCAAAAGCTAGTTTATACTTTAGTTATCGTTTTTTTATACATTTCAATTCAGATTCGATTTTATTTTCTTACGACTGCAACAAATAACTGGCAACAATCGTTTTTAGGGTTCCGTGCCTCAAAATGGAAAAAATGGAACCCTTATAGGATCACTTCGTTGTCCTTCTGTCTGTCTGGCCGTATATCGCATAGAGGTATTGAGTTTTAAAATCATATACTCATTGAGTATATGATTTTACTCAACCCTACATTCCCTTAAAGCTGTGAAAAAATCAAACTTCTAAGTTTACGTAAAAAAAGATACGGCCGTTTATGCTTCACTGACCTGTATTGCATAAAAAATACAGCTCAGTATTGTTTAATAAAACAAACTAATTCGGCCTAGTTAAGATAGATGTCGCTTCTTCTCGACGATATTTTACATTTCAATATTACTCAAATATTTTATTTATTATATCCACGACTGTACCGCAGTTACCTTAAGTATGTAAGTGTTTACCGTTAAATTTGACAACCTTCTAAGCCAATAATCAAACAAAAAATATACTTATCGGGGGAACTATTTCAAGCACTATTTATTGAGTCATGAATTGTATTTACTACTTATTCGGTTTGCGCGCACGGAGGTGAGTACACTTGGCGTAGAAGCTTGTTCTAGCGTACTCACCGGACTATAGCATTAATTTCGTAATTATAAGTGCACTATTTCTGTCATTTGGGAATTATTTGGCATTATTCATACACAATTTTTTATGTCTGAATTACATTAATAGCTTGTATAGTTTTCCCACACGAAGGGTGAGCATGCTAGGCGAAACCTCCTAGCGTACTCACCAAACTGGCTATAATTTTGTATGTTTACTGTTAATTTCCTCTGGGCACTATTTAGAAATCAATTATTGGCATTTATGAAATACCGTTAGACACGAAAAAAAGGTTTTTTTTCCTAAGTAATGCGTTATTTTTTAAATTTTATGTAACTGGTGCACACATTTTTTTTATTAAATTATTTATGTTTTTATCATCACTTTGCCAACATGTAGTACCTAACATAGTAAATAAAACCAATGTTTCCATTTCTAAGAACGTGCGTTATCAAAATGATTTACCGTAAAACGAAAATTATATACACACTTAAAACAATTAATGATTTTGCATGTCTTAGGATTTTGATTTGGATTTTTTTTCCATTTGTAGAATTTGGCAATCATAGAATCTGGCGTTTTTAACTCGTCTGACATTTAGCAATTATCGACTAAACCATTAAACTGCGAGATTTGTAAATTATTGGCTACTGTAAAGGCTATTGTAATTATAAAGACTTAGGTAATATGGACTGGGCCACAGAACAGGAATGACACGCTACGCTCCGCTACGCGTAGAAGTAGTATGTGGGCGTGGCCGGCAAACCCATAGTATGCAAATGCAAACATATCTTGATGTTTTGGGCACATCAGTAGGTGTCATTTCATCTGAGCCGTTTGGCATAACCCGTCATAGCTTGTAGCACAAACGTAGAGTGTAAAAACCACGCTAGCACTAAAATATTATCTAATGGTGGCATAATATACCATCGGAGAGTAATAACACGATATTTTAATTAAAATAATAAAATTTGCTTGTCAAGACTATCAATAAAAAATACAATTTAAAACCAATCTACTGCTAATAGTTATTAGGTGTCATTTAATTTTGGCAGGTTTTTGGCAGTTACTTATTTACATGCAGTAATTAGAGATTAGGGATGTTTCAAATAGGTCATGTAAAGCTATCGATATGTTTATTACCGTGTAATAACCATTACATGGAAGCCATAGTACAAAGTGCCTACTTACAATGATACATTATAACTAAGTACTCAGATTTAATTCATGAACGTATACAAAGTATTTACAATTTATTAAAAATATTCAAACAAGTTTGTTAGAAGTAAAGTAATGTAATTATGTTTTGCTAGATAACTTCCTAACACGATGTAATGTAAGTTACTTACAAAACCTTTTGAACCAACCTTTGACGCTATATTTATTACTGAAGTGTAAATACTTAGAAGCAAATTAATCTTTTAATGATTTTCTTTTTTTTATTTTAGTTTCTCCAAAGACATATACTAAAGAAAAATGGATTAACGCATTTAAAGAAGAAGAATTAAATTTGATTAAAGCAAAAGAATTTAGTGAATTTCGATAAGTTAACTAACGTCCTCGGTAGTTCAGTTAGTAGAGCATTCGCCCGAATTGCAAAGAGATGTGGTTTCAATTCCCACCTGATGCGGCCGATTTTTTTAAAGTGTTATATTTATTATCTTAAGATTCATTAACACAATTATTACACTTATTTAATCTAGTAGAATATTTATTTATGCCTAAAGCTTTTGCGCCTCTAATAACCTGCAATAGCTTAACAGTGATTATTTTTGAGATATAAGCTTTTTTGGGCTTTCATATCTAAGCAACACTTCATCATCATCATCATCATTTCAGCCATAGGACGTCCACTGCTGAACATAGGCTTCCCCCATTAGCATTTACCTTTCCTTAATCTGTGTTTTTACAGATCAAGTAAAGGCAAGTGTGTTGCTCAAAATACAACGCATTATCATGTGCTGGAAATCTTACATCGCTTACACAAGCAAACGAACACGTTTGTTTGATAAGTTTATTTTAGATTTCGTAATTAAAATAACTAATATAATTAGTATATTCAGATTGGTTTTATTTAATATTATATCCTTAAATAACTAAAGTCAATAAACATATTGTTTTTAGAGTTTCGTACGTCCACATGAAAAGTCGAATCTCATAGGATCACTCTGTATCAGTCTGTCCGTCTAGAGCCAATTTGCTTCGAATCTACTTAACCGATTAAGTTGAAATTTAGTACACATATTTGTTTTATATTATTAGAATGGCCAAACGAGCAAAAGATCTGTTGATGATGAATTACTTTTTTACAAGTTTTTACATGCTCTAGAAAAGTTTGTACTTGATTTATAATAGGTTTTATCACACAAGCATAGAATACATTTTATTAAACTAAAAATAAATGAATACAAATGTACGAGGGTGGGTCAATAAGTCCTTAGAAAAACCTAGAGGGGGAGCCACTACTACTCCGACGGCCCGGGTTTATTCTGCGGCACTACCGACTAGGTATGCTGTATAGTTTCAGATCAATAGGTTGAGTTGTTGTGTGTTTACTCGAGCATTGAAAAAAAAAAAATTGTTTATTTACAAAAATGGAGAAAAATGAGTTTAGAGCTGTGATAAAACATTACCATATCAAAGGCTTAACTGCTAAAAAAATAAAAGATGAGTTGGATTTAGTTCACGGCACATCTGCTCCTTCACTTGCAACTGTTTATAACTGGGTAAATGAATTTAAACGTGGTCGTACATCAACAAAAGACGAATCACGCTCTGGACGTCCGTTAGAGGTGACTACGCCAGAAATGGTCAATAAAATCCATGATATGGTGTTGGCTGACCGCAGATTAAAGTTGAGTGAGATAGTTGAGATTACTGGGATTTCGAAAGGTAGCGTCGTTTCAATTTTACATGACAAATTGTGTATGAAAAAGATCTCCGCAAGATGGGTGCCGCGTTTGCTCACGATCGAAAATAAACGCAATAGAGTTAATGCTTCTACAGCTGTTTTGGCACTGCTGCAACGTAATCCGGATGAGTTTTTTCGTCGGTTCGTGACTGTAGATGAAACATGGATACACCACTACACTCCTGAGACGAAAGAACAGTCAAAGCAGTGGATTCTTAGTGGTGAACCGTGTCCAAAGAAGGCAAAAACAGTGAAATCAGCTGGTAAGGTCATGGCTACTGTTTTTTGGGATGCACGTGGAATTATTTTTGTTGACTATTTGGAAAAAGGAAAAACAATAACAGGGGAGTATTATGCATCTTTATTGGACCAGCTGAAGGTCATAATCAGTGAGAAACGACCTCATTTGAACCGTAAAAAAGTTCTCTTTCATCAGGACAATGCACGCGTTCACACATGTTTAAAATCAATGGCTAAAATTGAACAATTAAAGTTCGAATTGGTCGATCACCCACCATATTCGCCAGATTTAGCTCCCAGTGACTTTTTCCTGTTCCCAAACTTGAAAAAATGGCTCTCTGGACAACGTTTCTCTTCAAATGAAGAAGTTATTGATCAAACAAATGCCTATTTTGAGGACCTTCCGAAATCTTATTTTTCTGACGGATTAAAAAAATTAGAGAAACGTTTGTTAAAGTGTATTGAGCTCCAAGGAGATTATGTTGAAAAATAAAAAAAAAATTTTTTTTAAAACGTGTTCTAATGCTTTTTTCTAAGGACTTATTGACCCACCCTCGTATTGTTAAATATACGATATACTTTGATTCGTTTTTATCGTATATACCCTATACCTAATTGAATAGCCGTACTATAACATTCAATTATGTACTTTAATCTGGAATACATAATATATATTTTGTTCTACCGAATTTATAGTGGCATCTAGTGTTGAGTAGCAGTACTGTTATCAGCAGCTAACGCATAGTCGTTGATTGATATTCAAATATAAACCTTCGTGTGTTGAAATAGATTAATAATTCGCTCTTCCAAATTTAAAACGACATCTAGTAGTAAGTAGCGGTACAATCATTAAAAAGAAGCGAGTTTTCAGTTCAGAAACATATAGGTCATATAATAAGGTTGTGTTTTAATTAATCAACATTGTGTTATGCGTTCTTTCGTAACCATTGTTGTTGACCAATTGTAACTCGGTATTCTTAGTTTGCGTCATGGTGTAGATGTGCGAGTTTGGTTACACTGGTTCTCCATACAAATAAGTGATCGTACTATTTCTATTGGATTACTATTCTGTGGACTGGGCTCTATCGTCAGGTGAGGTATACTATTATACTATTAAATAGTAAATTAAAATGTAAAGAACGTAAAGATATTGTGTCACTTTCGATAGAACGAACTATTGAACTAGCGTGTGCTGAGCTAGAGCAGTATATTATAATAAGCGTTTACAGCCCTCCCTCTGCAAATTTCCAGCTTTTTGAATCCACTATGGAAGAGGCCTTAAAAAAAGTATGCAATTCTAATAAGAAAATTGTCGTATGTGGAGATTTTAACATAGATATATTAGTAAATTCACAAAATTCAATTCGTTTTCTGAATCTTTTTAAATCATTTAATTTAATTAACCTGTTTAATGAACCTACAAGAGTGACTCCCACATCAGCTACTTGTTTGGATAATATTTTTTGCAATAGCGAAGTAATAGACAAATCAATTATAAATTATTTAAGATCTGACCATAGTGGACAAAAGGCGTCTTTTGAGCACCATCATGCCCGAGAAATTGTAGATGCTGTATGCAGGCCAATAACCGTAAATAGAATAGACCGATTTAAGGAGAAAATTTGTGATGGTATAGACTCATTAAAACCTAGCAATAACCATAACGTCGATCTGTTATATGAGGATCTTTTTGGCGTAATCAAAAATGAATTTGATCAAATTTTTACACAAAAAAAGATAAAAGCAAATAGACTTAAGTGTAAGTTCAATGAATGGGCTACACCAGGAATTTACAAAAGTAGAAAGACATTATATGACTTGTATAGTCTAAAAGCAAACTCTCAAAACCCACAGGTCATAGAACATGTGAGGAATTACTCTAAAATATTTAAAAAAGTATGTGCCACTGCAAAATCAAACCATCTTCGTAATGTTATTTTGAATTCTGATAATAAAGCAAGGGCCACATGGAAAATCATAAATAAAGAAACATGTAGACATAAACCAAATGATAATGCTTACTCTCTTAAAATTGGGGATAAACTGGTTAGTTCAAATGCGGATGTCGCAAATACTTTTGAGGAATTCTTTTCAAACATAGCTCCCTCTACAACTAAGGAACTAGCTTCTTCTGCTGAACTAGCCGAGTCCCTACTCAAGTCGGGTGTTGACGAATGTAAAACTTCATTTAATTTTAGACATATAAACCCTGATATAGTAATAAAAACATTTAAAGAATTAAACATGAAAAAAACTGAGGACTTATGGGGTATTTCTGTCAACATTATCAATACAATTATAAATACGATAGCCCCTTATCTTGCAAATATTTTTAACAAATGTATTGATGATAGACAGTTTCCCACTTTGATGAAATTTAGTAAAATTATTCCTTTATTCAAGTCAGGCGAGAAAAATAATCCCTCTAATTTTCGACCAATTTCAATATTACTAGTACTTAGTAAAGTCTTTGAAAAAGTAATTTTTAGTCAACTGTTATCTCACTTTGCCCTGAATAAACTTTTACATGATAATCAATATGGCTTCACGAAAGGTAGAAATACTACTGATGCTGGAGTTGCACTCTTAAAACACGTGTTTGATGCTTGGGAGAGTAGGCAGGATGCTTTGGGAGTTTTTTGTGATCTTTCTAAAGCTTTTGATTGTGTGCACCACCAAACTTTACTAAAAAAACTTAGGCACTATGGTGTTTCAAATGATGCCTTAGATTTAGTAAACTCTTATCTCACAGGCAGAACACAAAAAGTATGTATAAATGGAACTGAGTCTTCTGGGTCGCCTCTTACTATGGGTGTGCCGCAGGGATCAATATTAGGACCCCTACTGTTTCTAATTTACATTAACGACCTTCCGTCTTTTACAAAGGACCTCTGCGAGACAGTGTTATTTGCGGATGATACTTCATTGATTTTTAAAATCAAGAGAGGTAAAGATTTATTTGACGATGTAAATACTGCTCTCTCGCAAGTATTGCATTGGTTCACTACCAATAATCTTATGCTTAATGCAAATAAAACAAAATGTATTAAATTCACCATGCCGAACGTAAAACTGGTCCCAACACATATAACTGTAAAAGATGAACTGCTAGATACATCTAGTTCCACTACCTTTTTAGGAATCACTTTAGATTCCCGTTTGCAATGGGGTGCTCATATTGAGACTCTATCGGGAAGACTTAGTTCAGCTGCTTATGCCGTGAGAAAGATAAGACAATTGACTGATGTTGGAACGGCAAGATTGGTGTACTTTAGCTATTTTCACAGTATAATGTCATATGGAATATTATTATGGGGCTCAGCAGCAGATATTGAATCTATTTTTGTGCTACAAAAGAGAGCTGTACGGGCAATTTACGACCTCAGACCCCGAGACTCGTTGAAGGAACTGTTCAAGGAAATTAATATACTAACAGTGGCTTCTCAATTCATTTATGAAAATATCATGTATATTCGCAAAAACCTGCATCTATTTCCTAAAAAGAGTGACATGCATAATATTAATACCCGGAATAAAGACAAACTTGCCGTTCCAAATTTCAGACTGCATAAAGTGGGTAATTCGTTTATGGGAAAATGTATTCGCTTTTTTAACAAATTACCACAGTCCATTGCTGAACTGCCTATGTATGAATTTAAATCGCATGTCAAGATGATTTTAATGAAAAAAGGTTATTACACTGTAAATGACTATTTAAATGATAAAAATGTATGGAATTAAATACTGCCGTGCTCGCACAGGTTCATTTTATCTTGTAATGTAAACACACTATTTAAAAAGAGGCTGACAATAGTGACCGAGTTTCTTGCGCTGCTTCTTCTCGGCACTAGCCCACAATATTGTCCCGAAGCAGTGGTAGGGTAAAAAAATATATTGGGACGTGTAAAAGAGCTTAATTTAGGCCTATTTACAGAAATAAATTGGTTTTATTGGTTTATTGGTTTATTGGTGTTTCGGGAATTTCAAGCGCCGTGCACAGAAAAGTTCAAAGCAGTTTACGCTACTAAATGTTGGTGTTTGTATTTCAGATTCAGTCGTCATCAATGAGAGAGCTGCTATTGAATTGTCTGCTTAATAGTAAGTATTGAATCCTAAAATAATTAAATCATAAACTTATTTAAAACAGGAGGTATATTGCTTATTCTTCTCAAACCTTTTCAGCCAGCACAACATCGACAGCATCAGATGTATCTACGTTGGACTTAGAATTTCATTTAAACAATTTAATACCATCTATTCTTGGCGCGTCAAACGAGGATGGCCGTTATGTGAATGGGCAAAGCGCGGCCCACGCTGCAACAGTTACATCGTGTGACAGGTGCGTAATCGTTTGTTCATTTAAATATGTAAAAATTAATTGACGTTTTTTAGTCTCACAAAAAGTCAAGAACGGCTGAACCGATTTAGCTATTTTTGCTTATATTGTATACTTGTAAAAATCCGAGGAAGGTTTGAAAAGCTAAAGTGCTCTTCGACACGCCTAAAATGTTTAGTTCTAATTTAACATGGCCGAACCGTATTGGCCTAAACTTATAACGTAAAATTATTGTTTATCCTAACAGTTGTTTTGCCACTATTTTCTTGTGAGGTGGCACGCGAACGGCTCCCGTTCACCGTTAATTAATTACCGATGTGGCACTGAGCGGGGAGCACATCACTTTTGCAGCGTATTTTCATTTACCTTAATTATGTATAATTATTTACTTTTCTCACATTATTATTTCAAAAATAACAATATAATGAATCATTCTTTGTAATTCAGTCGTTTTTTGAGGCTAATTGGCTAATTTAATGTTTTGCAAAAATTGATTTTCCTCTGGTGGCAAGCAGGAGCCTAACGGCCAGGATCAGGCTGTTGCAAAAAAAAGCCATTATTTAGCAATTTTTTTTTGGAGTTGATTTTTTGTTTGTTTGTGCTTAAAATCCATTGTAAATTCGCATTGATGAATCTATAATAAAAAACAAAGTCTGGCTAGTTACACATAAGTCAAGATCGGCTGGACCGATTTTAATGATTTTTGATTTGTTGGGTTTGTCACCGAATAGCAGAATAATTATTTAAATATTACAAATATTTAATTAAATATATTTTAAATTAAATATTAATTTATTATTAGACCCAAAACGCGTCAAAATCTGCGTCATGCGCTGCTAACTTGTGTCCAAGGGATGCATTTCCGCACCAAAGGAAGGGAAGTTTGGTCTGAGAATTGAAAGCCCAAATTTTAGTACATCTATTTTTAAATGCAAGCCAATAAAATAGAATAAAAATAAAGGATGTTTTTGTTCAGGCCCGTTTATCCGAGCACTTCTAGTAGCGTGCCTCGCGCGTACCCGAGTACGAGCGCGGCGGTGGCGGCGCCGGCGGCGCGGCCTTCGGCGCCGCTGCCCTACCCGCCGCCCTTCCAGCCGGCCGTGCCGCCGCCGCCCGTGCGGCACGCCTACCCGCCGCCTGTCGGTCAGTATTTTACCATCTACACATGTATTTACTCCCAAAGGAGCGTTGAATAGGGATGACAATACAATTTTTATTTCTTAGTTTATCAGGTAAATTTTCTTAAAGTATTGGAGACATATTTTTTCATTTTTTACATAATTTAAAAATATTACAGAGATAATAATCTGTCTCTATATTGTTATGTTTCTCAATTTTACAATGAATAAATATTTTCATTTTCATTTTCATTTTCAATAATATATTGATTTAAAATGTCGCATGACGTCACGTCTTGGTACAATTTTAACTTAGAAGTGACGTCGCGAGCCCCCACTCAAGAACTTGACGAGCTTTATCTTTGTCAATTTTTGGTTGTTTGACTAAAGAAAAAAAATTTTTTCCATTATTTCTAATCTAACGGTCTAAACAATTTCATTTTCTTTCCCAGTCGTCATCGCTATTAAAGCCCAAAAACAATGCCTAGAAAGTAACCTTCATGGCAACTTTTATATGCAAAATTAACCAGTTTGTGCAACCTTAGCACCTTTGTCCGATTTAGTGTCTATGTGCTGAATAAACAGACATTGATTGCATTATAGACACTGTCTACAGTTAGTTTGTTACTTAAACATACTAATTTGACTTGTTTTACATAACACTACGTGCCGTCGCGTCAAAAGCACCGCGTATGCTAGAGTTCTTTTAGTTGAACACGTGCATTTCACAGGGTACTGCGGCAGCAGCGTTGAGATGTCATACGGAAAAAGGAGGCAGTAAACGCCCCCACCGTCCCCTATGCCACAAGCCCTATAAAAAGCGCTAAATAGTGACTGACCACGACACGGCTTGCGTGCGTGGTGTGCTGACTAAGCCTACTGCATTAAGATTAATTCTTTTTCTCCTGTCGATAGCGTGCCCGGTCCCGCCGCCGCCGTTTACGGGCGCGCCACGAGCCGGAGTGACGCCGCAGCAGCCCCCTCCTGCACCCGCGCCCGCTCCGCCCATGGCGCCGAATCCTCATCACTACAATCAGTACATGATGGGCTACCACCCATCACATTATTACCCCCCATTTCAATAATAAAGCGAGGTATGCGTCTTTCTTATGGCTGGCGAAATTTTAACGAAAAGAAACTATTTTGTTGTACCTAATTTAAGTTATCTGAGTACAAACAGCATCACAACAATAACAGGTGCCACAACCTATTATTGTGACAATGAATAACTTTGTTGAATTCCTTGATATATTCAGAAATGCTAACAGTTTAGAGTTATGCAATAGGTATGAAATAGGTATTTCGTATTATTACGTGTTATAATCGTTTATTTAATATTTAAATAAAATGTATTTACTGTTTTCTTAGTACTATTTAAACTTGACATTACTGATAATGCTAACAGATAGGTACAGTGAAACAATGGAAATCTGAAATTGTCCCTTGTCTCAATAAAATTTTTATGTTTTTGTTATAATCTCTTATATACATAAATGGTTTAGTTATACCTTACAACAAGAGTGCTAACAACTAGTATTATGCACGAGCTATTGTATTTTTCCTCTGTGGTATGCGTAATATTGAATTTAAGTTTAAAATTTTTCGACAACATATCTGTTACAATGATCTCTATTATCATACAAAAGTTAGCACATATGTACGTGCGTCGTTTCCCCTAGTAATTAAAATACAATTTTGATTTTAGTAAGTTTAGTTTAGTAGTTAGTTTATTGTAGTAGGTAGGCAGAAATTGAGCTGCAACGCGTAGGCTCCGAAAATTTCATACTAAGGTTCAAAATCATTAGATTAATCCTAAAATACGTTGTTAATACGTATTTTTTTTTGCTGCGGGCCGCATAACTGACTATTAGTAAAAGTCTAGTGAAGTGGAAACAAGAAGAAGACGAAAGGAAAACTGAAGTAGTAAGTGCCTAGTGGTGAAAAGTGAATAGTGCAGTACAGTGCGAATAACGTCCGTGAAAAGGACAACGTCGGAGCTACATGGGACAGAAAGACCACGTAAGTGCTACGTCGCAACTCCGTCACTCTAAAACCTTCATCTGTGTAGCTCTGGAAGAACTGTCGTTTTCTTCCAATCCCGTAACTACTAACATATTTAAGTGTCAGAAGTGGGATTGGAAGTAGCAATGCCTATTATGCCAAGGAATGATTTTTTCACCCGCGCCATGGCATCAGAACAACAGGGCGATCCAGCTAGGATTACTACTGAACCGGAAACTTCAACGCAAGAGGGCGGTTCCGGTAAAGAACCTCTGTAAGTACGCAACTGTCAGGAAGCCAATAGCACAGGAAGAAATAAAGTGTACGTTGACAGCATATTGGAAGGCTGCAAGAGTGATTTTATAAAGATCGAATTTATGAAGACAAGAAATTTGCTACTGCGATTTTCGGACATTTTTCTCAAAGAACGGTAATGACATTGGCAGGACAGGAATGGTTGAGCACAACATCAATACCAGAAATGAACTACATATTCGGTAGCGACCTCGTCGAGTTCAATTCTCTAAGGAAAAGAAGAAAAAGTGAAAATAGTGAAGTGAAGTAGTGAGTGCCTATTAGTGAAGAGTGAACAGTGCAGTGCAGTATAGTACGAGTCGTTACTCTCACTATACTACACTGAAGAGGACCGCATCGGTGCTGCCTGTCAAAGGGACAACGTCGGACAGAAAGACCACGCCAGTGCTACGTCGAAACTCCTTTACCCTAATGCCTGCGTCTGTAACTTGTGACAAGAGGAAATAAAGCATCTTTCTGGAAAACTGTCGTTTCCTTTCAATCCCGTACCCACTTTCGTAACGGTATGTAAGTTGTATGTCTTTAAATTTTCACGACAAATTACTATGAAATCAGATTTCGATTAAATTTGGTAAGTATACAGTCTTGGGAATTCAGAGGTAAATACTTTTAATTCGTTTACAACAAAAAATTGATAACTCTGAAAATTAATGCAACACCCGATCGCAACGACAGCTGATCGCAATATTTTATTTTCGGACGGACCTATCGCTGACGTCCTTTGAGTAAGGCCTTATTTAGCTACATCGGGCAGTTTTGGCGAGCGCTGCAGCCTAAGTTCGCCCTACTAGCGGGCGTGATCGGGCCAGGGAGTGCATTTGGCACCCTACTAAGCGGCGAACCCGCTAGTGGTGGTGCCGACGGGACCGGGACTGCCAAAACAGGCCGGACCGCTGTCGGCCCGATCTGAGGGTGAATCGTACTCTGGCCTCAAGGGAGCCTCTGTAGGCTCGGCTTGTACGGTCGTCCGGGACAGGGTAAAAACAGCCGGCGGCTGATGCGAACTAAAATGTTGTCGAGTAGTGAGCTCGTTTGAAGGCGTGCGCTGGATTTAATTGTGGTACTTAGGTCAGGTGGCAGTAGGGATAACGATTCTTTCCGAAAATGATCGATTTTTGAATCGATTCGAATCGGAACCTAAATAATCGATTCACAAAAAAATCTGGGTCTAAAAGATCGATTTCCAAAAAATCGATTTAAACTAACGTCTAATGTATGTTTACATGCCTGTAATAAAATAATTTAAGAAAATATTATACAAGGTTATTTGTAAAACATCAACAACCTTCTAGGGGCTAATTCTGGAGCACCAGAATGGCGAAGGAAACTAAGCACATAGCCATCTCGCCAGTTTTTGAGTAATTAACCCTTTAAGGGCGGTTACACCGTAGTTTTACGGGAACATTCAACAAATTGTAAATAGTTTTATGGTTTTTACCAAAACAAAATATCGAATGTCGATTTCTAGGGTAAAATATCGATTCATTGAATCGATTCAGTATTACATATCGATTAAATCGATTTTTTGGAGCCGAAAAATCGATTCTTCGATTTATCGATATCAGATCGCCATCCCTAGGTGGTAGTTTAGTAGTTTCCTACACAGCCCCTTCCCACACGAGACTATCCTCGGGCTCTTTTCTTATGTCCAGCTCCTCTGGTTCAGCAACGGCATAGATAGCCTCGGCCCTGACTGACTAGCTAGTTCATTAGATTCGAGCACAGACAGATCAGTCTTTCTCAACAACCGAGACAGCATGTATAGTGTCGTCCGAAGCTAGCCCCGACGGTCATCCACTTCACAGGGCTTTACAGTCGCACCGCCGACACGTTTTTCGACTTCCTTTATCTGCACCAATGTATTGTACATAAAACAATTAAGGTATTCAGACAGACGCATCCACAAAAAGAAAACACAACGCTAAACATCTCGTAGATAAAACGCGTCCGTTGTATAAACAAGATGCGTAGAGTTGCTAGTAAAGACTAAGCCATAGGCACGACGTTAGCCTAACTTAATCACGGCTTCAGTCATAGGCACGACGTTAGCGTATCCTAATAATTGTACATCCAGAAAGGAATCACGACGTTAACTATTTCTGGGCACATACCCATGGAACAGTTTGCAACCTTTAGGTATCCAAGCAACTCAACCTTTAAGTACACACACAATCCGGAGTTTACTCTTCACGCCACGGGATCATGTACTCCGCCGCTGCCTGCGTTGACTTCCCATAGGAGCCGGTCAGGAGTTGCAGTTCTTAGCGCCCGTTCGGCATAATTTTTATCACTCGGTAAGTGCATTCGGGAGTCAAGCTTCCCGGTCATTTGCGCTTGCTTTTTAACTAAATCCCAAGAAACTTCGAGCCGGCTTTCTCCCTTGGTTCACATAGGCGTCTTGACTCCGTTAGCTTGATCGAGTCGCTCAGATGTCCTTTGCCGGCTCATCTCGCTTAGAGACTCTGTTTAGACTAGAGGTTTCGAGTGACACATCGCGTACTAGACTTCTAATAAGAGGCGTCGCAGCATCACTGACCAGTAGGTTAGGGTCTGAATATTGCGTTGTCCTATGTCGAGATGTTCAGAACAAGCTGGATTTTCCACATGACTCTAGGTCACCTCTGCTGTCTTGATTTGCCTCGATGAGAATTATGTTCAATATTGTCCTACAGTTTTAGTGCTAAAGTCGATCGTCTTGTCAACCCCAGAATGTTCGTGCTCATTGTAGAATACACAAAGCAGGTTAAGTGTATTCCCTTTGGGAATGAAGCATAGGAGTCAGGGGAGGGTTCACTATAGTTATTTCAAGATAAGAAGGGTTTTGTGACACTTCGGGTATTCCGATTCACCCATAATACGATAATAATTTTATTTTTAATTTATATCATTGAAAATCACAATAATCTTTGCCTCTAAAAATCTAAGCAATAATTGCAAACCAATAAATATAGCTTATTGATTATAAAATAAATTATTAAGATTTCCTATAAATACTTGATGCGTAAAACGGAACGTTTACCTATAGAGATTGACAATACATATTCGACACTAAATCAATGAATCGGTTCGGTTCTCTCGTTAAAACTTTATGCGTTGACGTCAATACGAAGGTGTGTACCATCGAGCCGCACTGGAAAGTTAGCCTTTCTTACGCTGAGTCAGTTTTAACGCATGAGAATCGGTGACTACAGTAAAATGCACACCCACAAGATAAAGCCTGAATTGTAATGCCTTAACTACCGCAAGGGGCTTGAGTTCGTACGAGTAGTACTTACTTTCAGCTACTTGAAGGAGAACGGCCCCAAAACCGAAGGAGCTTTCATTCGTTAGCACCTTCATTGGCAGAGACAGGTTGAAAATCGCAAGTGCGGGATCACTGGTCAGAGTTGAAAATATTTTCTTCAGGCTACACATTATGGCTTATTTAATTCGCCATATTGTTTTATTATGATGACATTACATAGCCTATGTTACCCGGGAACACGTAAGGATTCTAAATATCTATCGATCCTTTTTGATGCATGATCAAAATCGGCTTAGGTGTTTAACCGTTATGGTGGAAATAAAGAAACACACATTACATACATGAACTCTAAAAACTTTATATTCCTCTTTGGTGTGAAAACTAAGATTTAATTAAATTCATGACTTCATTATATTAATAAACAGGACTAGCTTTCTGCCCGCGGAGACGCATTCTCAGTCAGAGGGATAAAAGAAAGCTCATGTCCTTCCCAAGGCTGCTATCTATTCGTAAATCAATATACTTACCAAAAATCGAAATCTATTCAGTGTTGTAAAGTATCTGTCTGTTACAAACATACGTACATACTTCTGCGTTTATAATATTTAGGATACAGGAATATTAATTGAAAAGTAGGTATTAAAGATAGTAGGCATACGAGTCCCGATGCAAAAGAGTTCGTCTACTTAGGGAAATTTTACGTAACTATGTTGGAAAGTAAAATCTAGATTTGTAATTTTAGTTCTATGAATACAACAGATAGAAGGTAGTAGTAGTAGATATTTTGTTATAACAATAAAAATAATGAATTCTTCTATCAACATTAACGCATAAAAATTCGGCGATCGCAGTTAAACTCGTAAAACGGTTAGTTGTGTCGTTTAGTTTTAAAAACGGCCATAATGCTAAGTGGCAAGTTATCTCCTTAAGTGGCATCGTCGCTACTAACTCTTTACATTCTTCTGGAGTTGTTGAATCCCAGGTAGCCTTATTTGTTTTGCTTGCATTTTTATTACTTTGGGGGATACTTTCGTATCTACCACATGGATCAATAGGATACAAGTCGACAGCCACTCCATTGTAGGAATTCGTGTAAAGTTAAGCCAAGCCTTCGTTGTCTTCGCAGTTTGACAGAAAGTAAAAAATGTAGGCATTTTGATGTTTCAGAATCAAAATGGACGGCAACAAACTTGTTTACAAAATGGTTTTGTTATATCACTGCATTAACAGTCTCTTCTCCAAATTGCAGATCACCCACGCCTTGTGCTGACATGCAACCCTATATCATTACAGATCCAGGGAACTTAGCTTTTCTCTTGACAGTCTCTATGTTTTTTTTTATCTTAAATGTTTTAGTATTTCACTGCATCAACAATCTCTTCTCTAAATCGCAGGCGACCCACACGCCTTGTGTTGACATGTATTATTACAGATACAGAGAACTTAACTTTTCTTTTGTCTTTATTAAATGATTCATCTTTATTTCGGATAACTTTTTGCCGTACATCACCGACAGTCACCTCAAATTTAGATTCGTATTCCATATTATTTGACGCCAATGTTCAGCAGTCCAGTTTCAGAGATCGCGAGTGAATTTCAGACTTTTCTTTTTTTGAAGTTACTTGAGTAAATATTTCTTATTAGCTTTATAAAAGCCGTAACCTTTCCGTTCCGTTCTCCTTATAAATCTTTTGCAGGTATCTACCGACACGTCTTTTTTAATGATATCACGCCATTTTACGGTAAGTTCTGCACGGGCACGACGATTTTTCTTTGTAATTATCTTTAACACGATTTTCAGCTTTACTCGTAATACGATGACCGGCGGCCTGGTTTCTTCAAACACTAAGCTGTACCGTTTTTCTTGTAATGTTGAATGATTGACTATTTTGATAGTTGATGTTGGCAGAAATAAGTCTTTGGCGATTTGGCACGCAGATTTTCTACTATTACTGCTTGAAATTATTTATCGGACTTTTTCCATGATAGGTTTTGCGCGACCCATATTGCTCAAAATTATTGTTAAAAATAATGAAAAATACTTGGAACATGCCCTTTATAGTCTTTGACATCTTATTCTTGATATGAATTTTATTTATTGTTCTGTGTAGAATTTTAAAGAAGGCTTAAACGCTGCACTTAGACGAACTATTTTGCATCAATTAAGAACTAGATTAACAGTTTTGTGTTACCATTCGTAAAGTATATATAGGATACCTTGGATAGATATATTAGAAAAAGGAGTATTTCTTCAATAGTGAAAGTAACGTGATTGTGCCTTTCTAGAAATAAATTAAATTGATAAAAAAAATATGTTCTTTACAATGTGTGACTAAAAGAACTCTTGCATCGGGACTCGTAAAAAATAGTACTTATCAAAATCGAATTTTATGATTATTAAAATGATTTTGCGCCTTAAAAAGGTTAAGGGCCCACGTGCCGGCTCGACTTCTGCCTACACTGCGCGTCGCAATATCCAAATTGTGATTCTTTTTTACTATTTTTGTATGGTAATAGAATTCATTGTTACCGATATGTAGTCGAAAAATTGTAAACTTAATCAATATTAGGTATTCCGCATCGGCAAATACAATTACTCGTGCAGCATAATACCTACTTGTTAGCACTTTTGTTGTAAGGTATAACTAATCCATTTTTGCATATATTAGATTTACAAAAACTTAAAATTTTTATTGATAGACTTACGGGACTTTTCAGATTTCCATTGTTTCACAGTACCTATCTGTTAGCATTTTCAGTAATGTCAAGTTTAAATAGTACTAATAAAGAAACAGTAAATACACTTTATTAAAATATTAAATGAACGATAAAACTCGTAATAATACGAAATACCTACTTCATACCTATTGCATAACTCTAAACTGTTAGTATTTCTGAATATACCAAGGCATTTACCTAAGTTGCCCGTAAAAATAAAATAAAAACTTCAGAATTATCAAAGGGCACACTTTTCTGACTACTAGACTATAAGTGTGAAGCTGTTTGTGCAACAGCACTATTTCCTAAAATTTATTTTATTTTACGATTTACAACAACTGACGCATTTAATAGTACTTTAAGTTAGTTATTCGATTAAAATCAAACGTCCTTAAATTGTAATAAAGATTGTTAAGTAGTTTGCTAAGCGAATTTATCTTTTAGTTAATAAACAATCTATTAGTATTATTAAAAGACGGAATATTGGTTTACTTTAATTACATATTCGCAATTGACGCGCAACCTCTTTCTGTAGATTAAAAGAAGCGTTTATGGTAGAGGTGCACTAGGAAAGTATTTTTCGAAAAACTTCGCTCAGTGTTGTAAAACGAGGTATGTAAGTTTATGTAAGCAATTCAACTTTGCGCCGTCAAAGTGTATTGTATAAAGGGTGTCCCGTAAAGAGCGTGTCAAACAAAAACCCTAAATAGAAAATAAAAGGCTTAATCTCCTCTCCGAAATTAGACTTCGCAAAAGTCGCACCATGTTTGCACAAATTGAGATTATCAGTTGTTTTCCTTAGCAATTTGTTTTTGAAAATCTAAATTTTCCCAAAACGGTTCGACTTTCATTACAAGTAGTTTTTGACAGGAGAGATCTTTTTATGCTCTACCTACAGTTTTCGTATGACACGCTCTTTATGTATACTATTATAAGAATGAATAATTAGTTACTATTAGATTTAAATGGTAATATGTTTTACCTTTAAAATAAGTTTTATGCACTTGCGAATACATTACCGGTATTGTGTAGCATCACGATAAAACTTTTGACTTTTGTTCGTTAAAAATATGTTACATCAACATGTGCGTATTCAATTGATATGGTCATCAAAACCGCAAAATGACAGTTTCGCAAAACATCAGACGTCAGTAGATTGTCTCGCAAATGGTTAGAAACGCAAAAAGACAGATTTGTAACATGACAGATACCCAAAACGACAGATTCGCAGATGACAAATTTGCATAATGACAGACACGTAAAATGACTTTCACAGAACGACAAATTCGTAAAATGACATATTTGCAGAATGACTGATTCGCAAAATAATAGAAATTTAGCCTAATTAATGTCAATATGTAATTAATGTCAATTATAATGTCAATAAGGAACCGCTGCAAGCTCTGAGGCCCAATTCCCGTAATTTGACAATTGTCGCAATCCTGTGTCGATCCGGTCCCAGTAACATTACTATCACAAACGGTATTCTCGTAAACTTTCAATTTGACGTAAAATTATTAAAACTATCCCAATACGACTAAAAACAGAGCAAAAAAAATCGAATTTTGGTTTCTTCCATTTTCAGTTGCATTACGAACTATAATTGAATTTTTTAGGTTTAGGAGAATACCGTTTGGGATCGTAATGTTACTGGGAGCGGATCGACACCGGATTGCGACTATTGCCAAATTACGGGAATTGGGCCTCTGTTCGCTTGTAATGGGGAAACAAACTGCACTTATAGCCCGATAGGTATCGCATTGTGTTTGACGACGACGACGAATCTTTTCTTTTCTATTTCTTATTACTTCATATTGCGTTTTTGACATTATGCGCTTTAAATATGCATACAAGATTTTTTAATAGTCAATAATTTTACATGAAGAAAAAGTTCGACAAATTGACAGTTTTTGTATTGAAAATGCGTCAAAATGTAAATTTTTGTCGTTTAAACGTTATCTGGCGTTTAAAAAATCGGCCGTAAACCAAATATTTATATTTATAATAAAAAATTGAGGCAGAAAAGTCTTATCGTGCTGAACATCTTTTACGGCAAAACATTTGCATTCACATTCTCGTAACATTCAAAATAACATAAATAGAAATTAGGAATTAGAGTAGGGTAAATTTTTCAACCGCCAGATAACTACTTCTTCTTTTGTTAATGGCCAAAGCGAGGATCATCGGTCCACCGCCACCGCCGTTGAATTCCACCAATATTATGTTAGCATTTTATCCTTTGAATAATATTGACGCTTTGACACATTTTCTATAAAAAAAAACGGGCAACATGTCAAAGTTATTTATCAAATAAAAATTCTTTTCTGACTCAAAATCAGCCATATGATGTTGTTTAAAAAAAAAAAAAAACGAAAATAAGCCTATTTTTATAGAAGTGTATTTTGATATATTTTTTAAAATCTCAAAACCGTAATTTAAATAAATAGCAAAATAAAAAAAACGAAAAATTCAAGGAAGGAACACACACATAGTAGCGGCACTAGTGTGTGTGACGGTCGATCTTTTCGATTTACTTGATTCTGCTATGACAAATAAAAATAATGACTGGAACATGTGTTTATCTCTATGAGAAAACAAACGTCAGTCAGACGTGTCGCAAGACGTATTTTTGAGGCATACATTTTCGCATACAGAATCCCAAGAATCGTATACAATTCTTGCTAATTCGCATAATAATAATAATAATCTAATAATCTTCATCGCAAATTTAAGAATTTGAAATTTAAGCATAAGTGCTTCAAAAATATGTTTTTAAATTTAAATTTTTAATATTGGAACAATATAAAAAGTTCCTGAACTATACAGGTTCAATGAAGGGTGTAGAGATGCTTTGCGATGGTTCTTCGAAATTGATTTGGAATTGACGTGAGATCTCTCAAGGATGATAGACAAATTCTGTCGTAAAGTAGTTCAGTATTCTGCCAAACTTCAACTTCAATTCAAGTTGATCTAAGCTAATTTGCTTTGTTGTTGTGAAATAATGTTCCTTACAGATGTAAGTAACTAGATGGATCGAATATTCGATCCATCTAGTTCTTAAACAATCTTGACATTTGCCTATTTTATATGGTTTTTGATTATGAATAACATGTTTGGCGATACATCTGAACATCTGCACGAGGCAAAACCGCGTGCCTTAAACCAATAATACCTCCTGGCAAAATCGCGTGCCTTTCATCCTCGAACTTGCCGCTCGCGCTAATGTCTTTCATATTTGTGTAAATAATGTACAATATGTCATATATACTAGATTTTCTCGTAACAATAGGCCTAGGGAGTTATGTTTGATATGATGTAGAAGCCCTACATCATATTGATGTTTTGTGATGGATTTTTTGGACAAATGAATTTGTCCAGAAAATCCATACACAAAAAGTACTTTTACTCTAGTCGTCGGCACGGCAACAGCGACAGAATTGGTGAATGCGACAGCAGCGACACGCGAAATATATGAAAGCCGTGTTGCCAGCGTCGCCAGCGTTTTAAAAACCGATTTACTTTCAAACATAAATTTCCCCACCTTTGCCGTAATCTAAATAAAATAAAAGAAACAAACTGACAGGGATGACGCTTTATTTACCTATATTAATTCTCGAATTGTTTTGAGAAAAGGGTGTATTAATTTTAACTTAACGAGAAAGAGCATAAATTGCGAACGAAACTATTACGATCCCAATTTTTTTTTATTGCTTCGCGCCGTTGTATGTTGAAAAATGTGTGAATGCATCAATTCAGATATTGATACATTCACATAATTTTTCTTTCAAATGCGTGTCTCAAAATTAAGAACAGTAGGTTTTAGGACAGATTCTGTCCTAAAACGTACTGTTCTTAATTTTGAGACACGCATTTGAAACGCTTATTTCCGAGTTAATTCAAGAACTTGATTGATTTATTTAGGAAGGTACTCTTCAGCTGTGCTAATATTGCTTAGTTTCGCTCGCGCGACTCACTTAATGCAACGCAAGTTAATGCAACGCGTTATCTAAATACTAATTTTACTTAGCTGTATACACCCTAATTATATTAGAAAAAATATTGGTAGATGACTAAGGAATCCTATAAGAGCTCCGTTTTACCTTTCTGGGGTACAGCTCCTACCGATACCAGACTGACTTTTAATGCTACGACGTGCGTTTGAGAAACTCTACGGAGGCAAAAAAAGATACAAACATCTTTTCCAAGGTCGATTTGTGTCCGCTTTCTACGCTCTTACGTAAAATTGTTGTTACGCACGTTTGCTTCAATCGGCCGAATTTGGTCCCCGACGCCTGCATATTGTGATTCCGGTTTTGGTGTTATCTGTATCCGTGGATATACGTTTTTACCAATCCGGCACATGTCTGTTTTAGTTTTTTTTAGACCTATAAAGGTTGCATAAGATGACGCCGCTGGTCTATTTTTACGTTTAAATCTATTATTTCTGACTGTTGCCTCACAATACTATCCCCCTTTTTTATATTGTAGTGTCGCCAATTTGTTATTGCCATTGTGTGCTGTACCTGAATACATATTAATAAGATTTAACTAATATCTAATTTGAATGGTTTTAAAAAAATATATTTTCAAGAATTAATGCATAGTACAAATTTAGGTTACGATGTAAGTTTTTCTTACATTTTTATACATGGTCTGTAATAGATGTTCCTTAACAATGACTATTTTATAAACTATTTTGACATTAAATGTGCCTTTATTAATGTGTCTATTTTTACTGAATCTTCATAAATCTTACTGGGGTAATAGTATCATCATTAACGCTCGCATCTTCGCCTGCCCTGTTCCCTTGTCATCTGGGGTCGGCGCAGTATGTTTTTCTCTTCATGCAATCCGGTCACTCGTCATGGAGTCCGTCATTCACTCACTTTTAGTCATATTGCTCCTCGCTGGGGTAATAGTATAAAGTTGATTTAATATTTATATTAAGAAGTAATAAAATATGCTAACGTATGTTTGTTAATTCCCAGAGAGCTACTGCATTTTCATTCAAAGCGAATTTAAAAAATATTTAAAAGGCCTGACTGCTGCAGATGCTTGGCGAAATTAGCGAAGGTAACCAACGAGTAACGTCGTCATAGGTTACAATAATACTTATCCTTTATTCTTGTTAATTTCAGTGCACACCGCTATCCCGATCGAGATGTGTACAGGCAGAATTAAGTGCGAGTGTTAAACTATAGACACGTGTGTTTGTGCAAAACTTTTTATTACAAACGCTGAAAATAGTCATATTTATGTAGGGTATTTAAGGAGCTGTACATACTTTTCTAGTTAGGTATGGTTTATCTATAGTAAATAATACAGGTACTGTGTAAAATTAATCGATTACATTTAACATTTTGAAACAATAAACATACGTTTTGTTTAAATCGAAGTTGATGACGCAAATGCTTCAAACCTGCGCTTGAAAATAGCGAAATCTGGGCCCTTGCCATAAGCTTTAAGAAAACCATTTAGTTTCCGGCAGTTGAAAAGCAGGCGAAAGTCTTACCATGAGCGCGAAAAGGTGAACGACAATTGCATTTTACAACCTCAGAGTAAAGAGTTATTCTTGTAGTAGCGTTAGGTTATTTGAAGGTCATGAACTACAAAAGTTGTAAAGATTTTCATTTCTTCCCTGCAGACTGTCCGTATGTGGTACCTAAAACGCTTTTAATGCGTTTTGTGTCACGTGCCGCCATTGCATTTTCAGGAACTTAATGAATTGTTTAATTCAGATCAAAACTGCCAAAATTTTAGTATAAAAGTATGATTATATTATTATATCTAAGACAGCTTGCGTATTAATTTAAGATCTATAAAAAAATATTTTTTTTTTGTATGATAAAAAAACTATCTTGCGATTTAAATTGATGTTTACTTCTATAAGAATTATAGTAATTTTGTATATTTATATTTATTATTTATTTATTTAAAACAGGTTTTTTGTCTATAAGCTTGATGTTATCTACAATTCCTCCAAACATACTTGCTACCCCTAGCCTTCCCTTACTGAGGTATGAGACAACATATGTTTATAGTACTATTTCATTTCTTTAATTTTTAGTGTTAAGTCCGATTGTTTGGTATGGAGTCGATCCACTGTGCAGCGACGACGGGCGTGGGGTCTATTATAGTTACGCATGCACGCTTGTTCGGTACAATTTCTTATAAAAATGACAGTACATAGATTTTTGACGTTGACCCTTCACACTCGCACTAAAACATATTTCTCAATATTATTTAAAGCAAATGTATTCATCAATACAAACAACTTTTATTAAAAGATAAACAGGGATCAACCACAATATCGTGTGTTTCTTCGACTTGCCTACTCACCATAACGTAGTGGTAGTTCATGAATGCTTCATCATCATTTCAGCCGTCTGACGTCCACTGCTGAACACAGGCCTCCCCCAATGATTTTCATCATTGGGGGGGGGGGGGATTACCAATACTCGCCACGCTTGACAGGCGGGCTGGCGAGCGCAGTTTTTTTAAATAAAATTTCGCAGACGCTGCTGCCCGTCTCGTACTACAGGAATTAGTCGCCTCTTACGACACGCCTCCTGTTGGCGGTGGGGAGGTGTATTCTTTAAGGCCGTCCCCACACGGCACAACAACAATATTGTGTGTCTCTTCGACTAGCATACTCACCATAACGTAGTGGTAGCACAGAATACCTAATAGTACTAACCGTACAGAAGATTCGCTCCCTAACAAAAGTCAGGTTTAGGTATAAAAATATACCTAGACTCGCCAGAGCAAACCACCTGCAAGCAAAATTGAAACTTATAAATGCGCGCGAACCGTGAATTTTCTTTGAGCGCTCCTGTTTTATGACCGAGCTGCGAACGTCTGCACGGGGTTGTCACTTGAGAAGTTTTTGTACCTCTAGTTGATTTAATAGTTTTAAGATAAATAAGTAGATTAAGCATTACAAACGATGATTTTGTAAACATAAAAATTCCATCTGAATGTCGTGTGTTCGATTCTTACGGGTGTAGGTATTCCTTTGTAAACATTACCCTATCCTGTTCCTAACATTATTTCTGGGCAACTAATTAAGGATTTTTATTTTAACTATTACTAATTAAGTACTTATAGAATTAAAGAAGAACGACCGGCTGCCGCCGCCTCTTTTGCATGTAGGTACCTACTTCGATGACGCGCCATAATCGTAGTCTGAGAGCTGCAGCTTATTTAAGTTAAGTTAGTTTATTGCACAGATGGGCGATTAACTGGGTATTTCTAACAAAATAAAATACAAATAAGTAAAGAAATAAAATGTACTCATTACAAAATTATCTTACAATTGCTTCTGTTATTGTTTGATTGTTTTTAAAATTTTAATTATTAAATCTCGAGAGTCGCAAATATACGTAGTGTCACGAATAACCTTAACTTTTATACGGATTATATTGACGTTTAGGCTAAGAAGACATTGCGAGGGTCGAAAAGTAAAAAAATATATATTTTCAAGTATGCGCAAGCGCGACGTTTACGTTGACCGCGACTGCCGTGCGAGCCGAGCGACAGCCCACTTCCATAAGCGCGCTGGCCGAATATACCTAAACTGCGGAGTGACACCCCCCTGGTGGTAGTTCATGAATGCTTATATATAATTGATTCCTAAATAATAGTGATAAGCAGTGCCTTAAGGAAATAAATAGTTCCCTTATACTTACGACTAGTCTTATTGTATTTCCATTACAAGCTGAACTTTCGTATCTTTACTTAGAGAGTATGTATAGTCATTCATCTGAAATTAATAAGCTTACGCCGACACCGAGCTAACAATTATCAATTCCAAAGTCCAATTTAATCAACCAATCGTAAATTAATATCATTATTTAATTTGAGCATGTCTGAACTGCATTAATCTTAATTAAGTATGTAGATGTTTGACTTTAAATTTGGGATATCTATCAAAATAAAGATTTTTTATATCGAATTTCCTTTCACAGAAAACTTCCACTATTTTTAATATCACATAGTCATAGGGCTTAGCAAAATTAAACTGCATTTTATGCAGAAAGCAAGCCGCTTTACATAGTGGTACTAGGGACCAATACAAATGATTTCATTCGAGGAAACGCAAATTTCATCCACTGGAATTCAAGATGGCAGACATTTTCCAAAATGGCGGCTGCATAAGTTTAAAAAATTATAGCATCAGAACGACTGCTCCGATTTTATTGATTGGGGTGTCAATCAATTCGTCGTTTCAAAAGAAAAAAATACTATTTAATAAATTAAAGATGGCGGCTAAATATTCTTAAAAATGTGTAATTTTAGAATTTTTTTTTTCATTCTAGTGAAAATAACAATCTTATGATATGGGTCACATTTTTGTTATTTAAATGAAACCTGATAATATATCTACAAAATAATAAAAAATGCTTGACAATCCGTCAAGTAGTTTTTGAACTATACGCAATACGCATTACAAATGAAGCGCGTGGTTTTGAAAGCCTTCATTCACGTAATGTGATGCATCGTACAAAGAAAACGGCTGCACCGATTTTTGTGATTGAGGTGTCAATCAGTTTGTATTACACTTCTAATAAAAAAAAAATTAAAGATGGCGGCCAAATAAAATAAAAAGTTTTTTTTCAATGATTTTTCTCATTCTAGTGAAAATAACAACTCAATATCCTATGATATGATACGTTTTTTATATAAATAATATCTGATAATATTATCTACAAAATAAAATAAAAATGCTTAACAATCCATCAAGTACTTAGTTCTAGTTTAGTAGTTATTACAAATGAAGCGCGTGGTTTTAAAAGCACATGCAAAATCAAAACGAGTGCACTGATTTCAGTAATTTACGTAACAGAAGATTTGTCATGACATGACGTCTGTGAAAACAGGCAAAGTGCGAGTTGGACTGGCGCTTACAGGGTACTGACACACAACTGTTTACTTGTTTTGGTCACAACTTACTAAAATGTCATTCTGAATTAACGTTTTCAGTATTGTATACATTATGTGGTTTTTAATTTATATAAATCTTAAATTCCTACCTACTTTAGTTTTTGAGATAGGCCCCCGTAACAAAAAGACGACTTTAATGGCACCCATTTAATTATCTTCACCGAACTATTCCTATTCGAAATGCCCAGAGGCAAACTTCTTCAGAGGGCTACAGAAATGTTTATTATTATTTTTAAAATAATTGCTTTTCCGCTTATTCGTACTCCTATTTATCTTCTTTATTCTTAAACTTACCTTCTAATTGGTCAGACAAAAATAAATGAGAGCTTTTTCAGTTTCTGGGGCAAGCTTTCCTAAATGACTTTGAAGCTGCTAATGTGGGTGACAAATCTTGCTAATCAATTGACTTCTTCAAACTACACTTAAAAACAATAGGAACGCAATAATTACTTTTAAAGATTCGCGATTTTCACACATACACCGTCTACCGGAAACCAACGCACACAGACAAGTACCTACCTGCATGGCTCCTCACATCACCATCCGCGCCACCTGCAGTCAGTAGTGTCGAGTGGCGGATCCAGGATTTTGGTTAGGGGGGGGGGGGGGGGGGGTGGCTTGACCCAGTGAAGAAGGGGTTGGAAGTCTGTCACAGTACTACTAAAGTACGCACGCATGTTGCAAAATAGATACCTAGGTCGAATGAAATAAGTCGAAGAATAAGGCTAAGCGTATACTTAGACGTGGATAAACGCAATTCCATGGCATACAGCGCTCGATCTAGGGTTAATTTAGGGTGAAGCAAGATAACATTATGATGCCCCTTTGCTTTTCTGGCCATTATGTCAACGAAGATCATTAATGCATTAATGACATCAATTTTATCATGACCACTAAATTAATAGATGGCAGATTATGACTATAATTAATAGTATTAATTTAGTGTTAGCAATTAGCAAGAACAACGAACTTATAATACAACTAACTCACATTTTTTTTAATACAACGCTTCGTGAAAAGTATTTTAATTTCATTACAACCAAACAAACCAGCAGCAGCGCGCAAAAACTTGTGGTAAATTACGTAGTAAAAGATAATGTAAGACGTACTATAGAGAGCGAAGCGAGTGGAGGTTTGAGATATCGTGTTTTTTACACTAGACGATGCAATGTAGACAGCGGTGACACTAGTTTCTGTGACATGGCAAATCGCGTAGTATAAATCCATAATATTTTTGCCCACCTTTTGTAGTTTTTAACTGAAAAAGAAACCGCAAGCGTAGCGAGGACGAATTTTTTTTAAAGACAATGCGGGATGAGATAAAATAATTTACATAATAATACATAAGCTGTGATCGAAAAAGGCAAGAATCAATTTCAAACCCATGGTGTTTTTGGAAGTAGAGTCGATTAAATGCAACATGAATATAAATAAGGTAAGGTATATATAAGGTAAGGAATAACTCCCTTGCAGAGAAGATTTTTACAGCTCAAATACAGCAAGTTTCCCTAGGAGACCAAAGTCAAGACCTAAAAAAGGTGAATTTCCTCATACAACCCGTTACAGCAGATTGGCTATTTGAATGTAGTAGTCCCACGTAGAAGCAGTAGATAGAATCATCTCTTAGGAGAAAGGCAACCAATAAATTAGGACCTCACGTAGATCACAAGTCACAAATACCGCAAGTGAAGCGAGCGCGAAAAGTTTTTGAGATGGCGAAGAAATCTGTCTGATACCTGTTGCCTGTTCTTATTTTCGGGCTTGATGTAACGCTGTAATATTTCTTGATTTTTTTTCAGATTTATTTATATTTATAATTTCATAAATCCGCCACGTCCTACCTAGTACAAGGAATAGACAATTTTAGTAGTGTGGATGATTTGAATTATACAGATTAGGAGGACTTAGCATACGCTCACTATGTTGATATGGTACTTAGGTAGTTATTGTACCTCAGATCATGGAAAGAAAATGATATAAGATATCCTAGTATAATATTAGGTTTTAATTTTAGATTTGTCAGGGTTAAACTTAGATGATTTGGGGGGGCTTGAGCGCCCTAGCCCCCCTCCTAGATCCCCTACTGGTAGTGTCATCGATGACAAACAGAGCCTATGATATCTGTGACCCTGAACACTTGCAACATGAACTACATCACGTTCAGGAGGGACTGAAGCAAAATGAGTACAGAGTGAGTGAGTAGCCTGCAGCGAAAAACAATAAGAGAAAGGAATCCGGAGGTAAATAGGCAGCCAGCCTACTTACCATACATACGAGGGGTTACGGACAAAATTGGAACAGTACTAAAATACTCCATGAAGACTGTTTATGTTCCGTTCTTCGTACGCATTTTTGACTTTTTAGTTTTAGCTGATACTTTTGGAAGTCAATATTTCATAATAATAAGTAAGTAATCTATGATTTCATAGAAATTACAACTAAGTAACGCTTAGTAGGTAAGTATACAATTCTATGTAAGTATATTTTACTAACACACTGTAAGTATATATTTCTTATTCCAATACAAAGTTATAATAAGATAAGTCATTATATCCTTAAATTACGTTAATACTTATTTTTTATACATGTAATTAAAGGAGAAGGCAATCAACCATCATCATACGTGGACGTTTAACCTAGATGTTAAACTATGTTGTCCTCGCATTCCTATAAAAAGGGCAGTGTGGTCACCTATTTGCGCTAATGTATGGAAAAAAAAGAAATGCTTTTACGAGGTCACACTATAAGTTTTGCGTAACTTAAAAAAACAACATGTTGCAACCAAAATATTATGTTTATTGCTTTTCAAAATACTCTCCTTTACATTTTAAACATTTTTTCATGCGATCGAACCATTTTTTAGGGTTCCGTAGCCAAATGGCAAAAAACGGAACCCTTATAGATTCGTCATGTCTGTCTGTCTGTCTGTCCGTCTGTCCGTCCGTCCGTATGTCACAGCCACTTTTTTCCGAAACTATAAGAACTATAGATACTGTTGAAACTTGGTAAGTAGATGCATTCTGTGAACCGCATTAAGATTTTCACAAAAAATAAATAGAAAAATAATAATAAATTTTGGGGGCTCCCCATACTTAGAACTAAAACTCGAAATTTTTTTTTTCGTCAAACCCATACGTGTGGGGCATCAATGGATAGGTCTTTGATATGATATTGAGGTTTCTAATATCATTTTTTTCTAAACTGAATAGTTTGCGTGTGAGACGCTTCCAAAGTGGTAAAATGTGTGTCCCCCCCCTGTAACTTCTAAAATAAGAGAATGATAAATCTAAAAAAAATATATAATGTACATTACCATAAAAACTACCAGCGAAAATTGGTTTGAACGAGATCAAGTAATTAGTTTTTTTTTAATACGTCATAAATCGTAAACCGCAATTTAACTTTCGTAATGTTATGGATTGCATTTTGCAATAAAAATACCATAACTATGACTCGATTGTCGTGATGGGTGAACTTTTACTCATAACGGTACCTACAGGTTTGTACGGAACCCTCGGTGCGCGAGTCCGACTCGCACTTGGCCGGTTTTTTTAAAACAGGAGGACCACAGATCTGAAGGCATGTTTTCTACGTGCTGATTGAACGCTATCGCTGCCTCTTCGGAGTTGGTAAAAGTATAACCTCTCATCAATTAATCTTTGATTTTGGGGAAAATACAGAAATCACAAGCTAGGTCGGGGCTATGCGCAGGATGGGTAGGATGAGTTGTACTTTTTCGGAAGCTAAAATGACTTTGTTTTGTTGGCCGTGTGTGAAGGAAGAAGCGTTGTCATGATGTAGGAGAACGCGGCTTTTGGGTCGTCTTCCGCGAACTTTTTCTAACCCCCTGGGTAAACAAATGGTAGAATACCCTCGGCATTAACACTTTTGATCTTCAAGTGGAATTGTTCAGATGGGACCCGTAGCTAAGAAAAAAAACGCGATCATTTTTTTACCAACGTTTCTCGCCTGCCTCACTTTTGTCATCCTGTTTTCATTTTCAAACACCCATTCACAAGATTGCTGTTTTTTTTTGGGTTCAAAACAATAAATCCACGTTTCGTCTCCTGTGACAATATCATAAACAGCATTAGAATGTCCGTGGTCGTACTTCAGTAGCATCTGTAAGCACCATTCTACGCGAGCCCGCTTCTGCTCTGCTGTCAGTTCATGAGGGATCCAACGACAGCAAAGTTTCTGAACTTTTAATTCTTCGTGTAAAATTTTCTGAATTTGGCTCATACCAATCCCCAATAGTCCTCAAATTGCCTCATAGGTAATCCGCGGGTTTACTTCAATTAGCCGCTTAACAGTAGCCACATTATTTTCGTTGACGGCAGTTGAAGGCCGCACTTCACGAAATTCGTCATGTAAAGAAACTCGACCTCTCTCAAATTCAGCAAACCATCGCCTCACGGTGCTCAAACAAGGTGCTTCTCTCCCAAAAGCATTTTGAAGACGAGCGGCACAGTCTTGCGGAGAGAGAGAACTTTTAAAATCAAAAAATCATCGCTCTAAAATCTTTTCGACATAATTCCATTTTCGTAGCGTACGTAAAACTTTGATGTGTATATAACTTTGATGTAATTCTTTACTGTATCTGTACAATTCCACTTGAAGATCAAAAGAGTGTTAATGCCGAGGGTATTCTACCATTTGTTTACCCAGGATGTTAGAAAAAGTTCGCGAAAGACGACCCAAAAGCCGCGTTCTCCTACATCATGACAACGCTTCTTCACACACGGCCAACAAAACAAAGTCATTTTTAGCTTCCGAAAAAGTACAACTCATCCCACCCATCCTGCGCATAGCCCCGACCTTGCACCCTGTCATTTCTGTATTTTCCCCAAAATCAAAGATTAATTGATGAGAGGTTTTACTTTTACCAACTCCGAAGAGACAGTGACAGCGTTCAATCAGCACGTAGAAAACATGCCTTCAGATCTGTGGTCCTCCTGTTTTAAAAAATGGTTCGATCGCATGAAAAAATGTTTAAAATGTTTATGAGAGTATTTTGAAAAGCAATAAACATAATATTTTGGTTACAACATGTTGTTTTTTTAAGTTAGGCAAAACTTATACTCGTATTGTGACCTACGTATATAAAAGTCTTGTGACGCGACATGTGACGGCTCTCGACCAGTTTTGAACCTCCGTGACGCACGCGTGTAGGAGTTATTCTAAAAAAACTTGGTTTAGCTGGAATTTTCTGGCTGTCTGAACCTCCATTTACTATCACATCCAGCTGTTCTACGTAGCTGGAAACTCGTCTAATCATAGGTGACGGGGACGGAGAATACGATTTGTCGTTTGTAACAGCTCTAAGTGCCAGCAAACCAAAGTTATAAGCATTTCTTTTTTTTCCATACATTGGTGCAATTCTGATGTAGTACAGATAGCCCTGTGACAGATTAATTGTAAGTACAATAAAAAACCAATAGAATAAATTTGTTTCTGCAAATAGGCCTAAATTAAGCTCTTACTCGTCCCAATTTTTCTTTACCATATTATGCTTCGAGACAATAGGCTAGTTTTCTAAAATAATCTAATTAGTCTGTTAGTTGGATTAACAGAAAATATTGGACAAGTATTCTTTCTTTTTTCAATCAAACAAAATGATGAAGATATAGCCCGTTAAAGTTCCGCGTGACGTCACGCATTGCGACACTTTTTAACAAAGCGTGACGTCACGTACTCCCATTCCCAAACTTTGATGCGCTTTATCTTCGTCATTTTTTGTTTGAGTGACAAAAGACAAAATATAGGTTGTAACGCGGCAACACCATCCGTCACCTGCGCGCGACACCCCTCTCTCTCCCACACGCACTACAGTCGGCCGTGCGGCCGAGAAGAGCGATAATCGCTGCTCGCACATGCGCGCTCGCGCGCTTCCTAACAAGCATAAAGATTATTGTATAAGATTATAATAACGAACGCCATCTTAAATCCTAACGTACGATGTGCTTTGTGTTTTGCTATACTTTTGCTTTTATCCGTGGTTATATTTGTGACCTTCCTAATAAATTGTAACAAATGTTGGTGTGTGTGTATCAGTTCACGTCAGAACCTTATATAACAACTGAGCTAGACGGACCTTGGACTGCGTGTGCGCCCACACCACGTCCATGATAAGGTCCAATATTTTTTGATAATCTAACTGACGGACTAAATAAAATAAAAATGTTTTTGACCCAGGAAACTAGCCTATTGTGGGCTAGTGCCGAGAAGATGCAGCGCAAGAAACTCGGTCACTATTGTCAGCCTCTTTTTAAATAGTATAATTAACATAGCAAAATAAAATGTTTGTCCCTGTGCGAGCAGGGCAGTATTTAATTTTATACATTTTTGTCATTTAAATAGTCCTTTACAGTGTAATAACCTTTTTCATTAAAATCATCTTGACATGTGATTTAATTTTATGTACTATAGGAAGTTTAGCAATAGACTGCGGCAATTTGTTAAAAAAGCGAATACACTTTCCCATGAACGATTTACCTACTTTATGTAGTCTGAAATTACATAGGGACGTGTACAGAAGAATAGGACACTCCTTAAAACCACGTGATCAGCTGCTTATACTTGATGTAGGGGAGAGCGGGGTTGAAAGTGCCGATTTTGAGAAATCCCTAGATAAATCGGGTAAGACGAATGCTAAAGTAAATAGTTTCAGTCTATCTTATGTAAAATTTAATGTAGATTTTGAATTTATAATCAGTTTTTGTGCTTTTTGAATGGTTTTCTATATAGAGTTATATTTTTATACAGCGGCCGTAAGGCACAACTGACCCCTCTCTGGGGCGAGTTGTGCCGCAGCTGAGGTCGGTTGTGCCGTTCATAATGTTTGGTCTTTTAAACGAAATAAATGGATTTTGGAATGAAAACTATTTGATAGTTTATATTTCATCGAAATTAAAATTACTGAAAATCAACACTTTATATACTTTAATAGTTTTTATACTAAACATTAGTGAAAAAAATTACAACCAGTTACTCTTCTAACTATCTGATACTGAGAGCACCTTCTAACTTCATAATTTTTACTTAATTTTAATCTAAATGAGTTCGATTAGATAGAGTTAATTAAACTTTGCCCCTTACAGACTATAATACTAGGATTAGTCCAAATTTCTCCCAATAGCCAAAGTTACAGAGTTCAGCTAGATTAAAAATTTCTTATTAATCAGTTTCTTAAATGAGTCTTCACATTGAACTTACTTTAAAAACATCAAAAACTAAACTTTTTCTTTAGATTACTGATCTGAAAAGTAATTAAGACACACAAATGGTCAATTTTCTTCATCATCCACACATTGCATGCCGCATTAAGTCTCTAACTCAAGTGCAACAGTTTTTTATTTGCGCAATTCCTTAATAACCGCAACAGCAGCCCTTTGTAGAAGATCCTTGGTTCCTTTTAGTGTTTTTCTCTTGTAACATATTAAACAAAAACGATATATATGATTTAAGATTTGTTGAGGGTTGGCTGTGCCCGGCACAATTAGCACCGATTAAAGGGCACTTTTTACCCCGTTTCTAAGACATTAATTTTTATCATTTTCTAAAAAATAATTCTGTACAAAGAGTTAAAATTGCATAGATTATTATATCTGGATAAATTACTAACATATTAGTAAAACTCTCATATCCGTAACACCAAAAATTTTTACATCAGACCAAAAAGTATTAATGAAAAAATATTTACTAACGTGATGCTAGAGGATCATTATATTACTGCCGCTCGGTCTGAATCTCGGGCGCAATTAAAATGGCCGCCGCGCATGCGTTAGATGGTCAGAGCAACGGAAATAATACGAACATATAGCTTTATCTTTCTGGAAGGTAGATATTTGCATCGGAACAACTTAACCCCGGCACTTTCAGCCCCGCTCTCCCTAATTTTTTACCGTCAGGAAAATATAAACTGTGTCCGTCCAACTCGGGCCAATTCATTGATGTTTAGCGCGTTCGGAGTAGGGTGAATATGCGTTTGAGTTTTGGTCGGTTTCGTTTTTTTATTATTATTTTATCAATATTCTTTTTTAAATGTTATGTTAATCAAATTAACTTAGAATTAGATGGTTATGAGAATAGGTAACTTATTTAAAAAAAAAGTAAAACTTTCATGACGGTAAAAAATGACATTACAGTATAAGTACAACACTTTTGCTATGGGAGCAGCATTGTTATCGTTTAGCTTTGCTACAAACTATTACGAGTTTTATGAGGTTTAGACTGACAAAACTTCCTTTGTCTTGTTTATGTTCATTTTAAGGCCCACCTGTTGTGAGACTACAGAGGTCGCCAAGCATAGTATCTACCAAGATCCTTAAGCGACTCCGGTAGTATGACTTTGTCGTCGGGAAAACGAAGATAACTGATGTATTCGCCAATTATGTTGATGCGTTCCGTGACATCTTTAATTAGAGCTTAAAATCCGTTTGTGTATTATTAAGCTTTAAAGTTCTATTTTTTGTGAGTAGTGTCCGGGTCCCTCTGCTAGCTAAATGGTTGTTTTAAAAAATGTGAAAAAATTACGACAGTGGTTAATAGGAAAAAAGAAAACTATCATTGCCAAAAAGGCTTTACAAGTTACCGGGTTAACTTATAAAATGTAGGTACAGACAACGGCAGGTTAACCTACTCAAAAAGTTAAAGGTCATAGAATTGATTTTCAACTTCAAGTCCGACTCATAGAGATCAATATCAATTGAGAAAATTAGACGTTTTGTGGTAGGTTGCTGTTGTCTGTACTTGGAGAAGAAAATTACATGATGTTTTTTATTTTTACAGGTAGAAAATACCGCATTGGGGACCTTGGCCTTTACTATAGATAAAAAAGTTAAAAAGCTTAATATGCTGATAACTTTAGACAATTGTTTAGCGTTACTAGTTAGTTGGGCGTCTGTATTTCATTGGCTTTACTTATCAGGGAAGGGGTTAAATATAAATAAATTACGTCTTAAATTCAACTTTTCGATATCACAAAACGCTTACTCTTGCGGGAATTGAACTCGCTACCGCCTGGCATTCAGTCCGAAGCGCGTACCTAGGTAGGTACGCGCTACACAAAGACGTTTTTGAGTTAGTTTGTGTACCCTTTATTTGTTAACTTGAAATAAGGGGATATAGCTCAATGGTAGAGCATTCGGATTATACCGACAGGTCCCCGGTTCAATCCCGGGTGTCCCCCCCCAACACAACCGCTTTTGTTTTTTTAAATGTTTTTTTGATTAAAATTAATTTAAAAAAACTGGGCGGTAGCGAGTTGGACTCGCAAAACGAGTGACTGACCACCGAATTGTTTTACTCTGTAGTATTTGATATTAATTCTTGCCATGCCTTAGGAAAAAATATGTTTGAGACGGAAGACGGTATTTTTGAGGTTTAAAAACAGAAGTAATAATCAAAAAGCTATGTATTTGCCAAACGAAATTAAAATATAGTCTTAGACTTTGCGCATGCGTAAGTAAACTGTGTTCTGCAATCTACAATCCATCGACATCTATTTCCAATATTTACGTACATCATCTAATCTGGATTCTGCACTCATTTTGTTATTGATAATTGCAAATAATTCATGCAACTAGCCTGACAAGTATTGCCACCTTTTTAGGGTTCCTTAGTTAAACTGAGTTTCGTCATGTCCGTCCGTCTTTTTGTCCGCAGCTCAGACTCTTTAATAGAAAGCAGTATACCTAATTTCGCATGGGTTGATGGGTCTAAACATACTATACATTTAAATCACACAAAGTTTTTGAGAGTAGGTATGTGCCTGGCCTTGAAATCAAACCGTTTGTGTTATATGAAAAATTCAAAGTGACCACTAAAGACATGGTTTAAACAAGGTTTAAAAGACAAAATTATTGAACAAGTAATACAAGATGTTTAAAATAAGTGATCAAAGTTCAAACTACAGTAGGTACTTGGTGTTTTTTTATATCTTGACAGCGACATCTTGTACTAGCTCATAAAACCAATGTCCAACAAATTTCTCATCTCTGCTAAATTATAGTATCCATAAGCAGCGACATCAACTCATAGAGGGCGGATTAAACGGGTACCTAAAATTAAACTTATGACATCGAGTGCATTAAAGAAGATCAATAAACAGAAAGGTACTATTTACGAACAATGAAAATCATAATAATGGAATATTATGTGATACACATGAAGGAATTCTCCGACACCCAATTTAGCAAAGAAGATACAAGACAGAAACACGCACAATGAAAACGAAAATAAATAATACCTCCCTACCGAAAATTCATTCACATCCTTACAATGAGTGGAAGAGTGGATGATCCGAATGCTAAACAAAAGTTATATAATAATACTACTAGATCTATTAGAATCTTAGATTCTAAAGGTTAAAAACCACTGGTTTAAAGGAACTTAAACACGAAATTAAGAGATTACAAACAGATTTAGACTGCGCTAATATTGCAGTTCAGACAAGGGGAAAAGGTAGGTAAAGGTAAGAATAAAAGTGAAAAAAAAAAACAAACACTTGGACATCATTGAGCTGAAAATGATAAATGTTAAAAAAACAAAATACTTTTGGTCCTTCATAAAATTAAGAAAATAAACAATCGCAACAGTCCTGCTGTCGAGGAGGATGCTATTGGAAATGTAGTTCAGGCTGTCTGAGACACCTGTCCTACAGAGATCTCGCATATCTAGGTTGATAATAAATCATAAGTGACGCCAATCTACCAAGGTTTCGTCGTTTGTGACGCAATGCTTTCTTTGAAAAGTAATAAAATGTTGGTTCAGCCAGCCAGAATTTGACCTTTTTCGACACTTCCAATTTCAGCATCTAAAGGGTTTTAGGGCCCCGTTTCTTAACAGAAGGAGGATACGCGACGCGTGACGGCATCTAAAGTGATTTCATCAATTATGATGCAACACACTTCGAGAAATTTTGAAAAACGTGTGTCCAGCCAGCCATAAATCAGGCTGGCTGAACGTCCACCTACAAGGTGGACGACCAACCGGACAATCTGGAAGTCACTGGGGGAGGCCTATGTTCAGCATTGGACGTCCTATGGCTAAAATGATGATGATGTTTTCTTCGTATTTTAAGAAAACTCGAAGACATTTTTTTTCAGTTTATTTTAATTTAATTACAGTTCATACTTATATGCCTATGTGCCATTTTGGTTGGTAACTTTTTGTTATCTTGTCTTGGTTGGTAGTGATAAATGATCCCTTGATCCTTTTGCTGTAGAATTCTTGGGACCTTTGATAAAAATACGCGACAAATAGTTTTGGCAGTCCTCTCTTGATGTTAACCTAAAATCTGACAAATAAATGACATCCCCGTCCCCGGTTCAATCCCGGGTGTTTTTGAATTAGATTTAGAAGACTTGTGTTATTTATATTTCTAAGCATCGGTCAATGTGACCACTCACTTATTTTAGAGGTTAAAAATTGTGTTTAGTACAGTAAACACATAATTATTAAAATACAAGATGTGTAAAATACTGGAAAAACTATATTTTTTGTTGAATATCTGTTGTCGTAATTTTATATTATTAAATTTACAAGCTGTTTGTTTTTCAATAAAATAATATGAATGATCAAATTATTGCAAATTATATTAGCTTTTTTTTGCTTTTACAGTGACATCTTGTACCAGTTCATAAAACCAATGTCCAACAAATGTCTCATCTCTGCTATATTACCATCAATAAGCAGCAGCGACATCCACCAACCAGTACCTTGATTCAAAATCCTTCGGTAATTTAACCGAATCAAAAGATTTGATATCTTTCTCGAATAGAATGTCGGATTTAGAGTTATTCAGAACAGCATTCGATTCGAGTTCGGGTATGATATCGGTATCGGTTTGATTACAAGTTGCATTTACGAAGCCTATTGTTACAAAATATTGAAATCTAATTTAAATTAATAATATATTACAAATTCAAATCAAATTAATTTATTTCATACATTATAAAAAACCTCAATACGAATAATTAATTTCTATCGATCATATGTATTATTTTAATAGTAAAAAACGAAAATATTTAACTTTAACCAAAGAGTATGTGACACTTTCAGAAAAAACATGCTTTGTAAATGTTCACTGAGTGTCAGGCAGTTGCCACTAAATTTTCACTTAATATTTGATGTGCCAATGTAAATTTTAAATTTACATTATCAATAAGTTTTTCCTAGGAGCAGACTTTAATGGATTTGATGCATCCCGCAGAAACCTCAGAATGTGTATTTAGCACTCAAAAAATATTTTTTATAATAGAAGGTATATTGAAATTATTATAAATCGACGTATTTCTGACCGAATCGTTTGATAACAGAGTTAACGTAGGGTTCTGAATCGAGGTGCAGGTCGGCCAAGTCTATAAACGAATACTTAAATGACAATAATCTAAAACAATAAATGAAATCCAAAGATAAATAAATATTTAAATGCCTAAAAATACTATTTATTTGATTATATTATTCAATATATTATTCATATGATTTCTTAATGTATTTTAATTCTTTACAACTTCTTAAAATAAACAAATTGATCTAATTATGCATGGCGTCATCCTCTCTGCCCACAATACCTATCTTATTATCTACTATTACCTTATCCTATATAATGATCTGTTTTATGTACCTATTATAACACCTGTGTAACATTATAGAATGCAATAAATATATTGAATTGAATTGAAAAGTCTGTTCGTGCCCAGAAGAAGTTTTCAAACGGCGATATAAAATTGAGAGGTCGAGGAATTTTGGAGGACAAATAAAATGTTGGTAATTTAATTTGACAGCAGCCAGCCCATACTTATTTCGGGTCAGCGAATGCATGTATATATATGTTATATGTAATATAAAATCAAGGAAGACCTCCGTAGCCGAGAGGCGAGCATACCGGACTTGGTGTCGCTATCTCTGAGGTTCCGGGTTCGATTCCCGGTCGGTCAATGTAGAAAAATAACTTTTCTTTATTGTCTCGGGTCTGGGTGTTGTGTTACCGTCGTTGTTTCTGATTTCTGTAACACAAGTGCTTTAAGCTACTTATCATAGGATCAGAGCAATGTATGTGATGTTGTCCAATATATAAAAAAAAAAAAAGGGTTGCGAATTAATAAAGTGGTTGGATTTAGTAACGCAGTACTTGGAGCAACACGCAGGTGTCACTAGTGCATTTCAGTAGATAGTAGCATATAGCAGGCAATATGCGCAATTGCAAAACAAAGATTTTAAATTTAACGTTTCAATTGCACTTCAGTAAAGACTAAGTTCCTACGAAAACATAAAACAGTTTGCTTTTGCTTAAAACTATTTCTGTAGTATGTAATAAAAAGGCATTCGTTTTTTTGCGTGTAGATAGAGTTCTGATATCTTGAATCGAATTTAGACCTACATATTCGATATACTTTTACTACCATGTTTTAAGCAAATAAATGATTAATTCTAGTTCTAATTCTTTAATGATGAGCTTTTTTAAAAAACGGACTAATAACAATAAAAAAATAACTTGTTTTTTAGTTTTACGTCATATCGCAAGTGAAAGGAATTTAAAAAATCTGATCCAAACAAGTCTCGGAAACATTATTAAAGAGAAATATTAGAATAAGTAAATATTGCGAAAAAAAAGATATCATAGAAAATTGATTACACAAATTTGTAGTTTAATTTAATTTCGAAAGTAGCCTGAAGTTTATTGAAAAATTAAGCTTAAAATGAAACATAAATAATTAAGAAGGAATTTTTCGAAGCGAAGATGTAGCTGTTTACCGGTAATACCGGTAAACCGGTAAAAAATATTCAGATACCGGTACATTTACCGGTAATGAAAATCCACGGTAATTGCAAGCTCTAGATTACGAATGTCCATCTCAATGGCTCGTGGAACGGCACTTCCAGGGTCTTTACAAGTAGGTAACGTCTGACGACCGTGTTGGTCTTCGGCCACGTGGTCTTTTGCCCTATCTTTACTCGATGAGAATACCGTTCATTAGGTTATCTGTGGTTTCCGAACAAGGCGTATAAGAATCGTAGATAGTTGTGAGGCGTTATCTGGCGATAGCACCATATTTCGAAAGTGTTTATTCTGTCCATGTCCGCAGCTTTAATGGTCCCCGTCTCTACCGTACTTACAGAAAGATTAAGAAGAATAGTGTACGCATGACATTTTATTTTTTCGTTTGATGTTGCTATTCTTCCAGATCTTTTCCAGCCGCGTCATAGCACTCTTCGACATTGCGATTCTTTATCTGATTTCTGGCTCGCAGGAGGCTTTTGCTGTTAGACCCAAGATAGTTGAACTCCTGAACTTCTTTAATGTGCGAAAAGGCGCTAGTCTGCTGGAGTTTCCTGAATCTTTCCACCAACATGACTTTGGTTTTAGTTCGGTTTATGGTTAGCCCTAAGACATTGCTTGCCCTTTTAACCCGTCCCAACAGTTTTTCCATTGCGTCGGCGCTTTCTGCTAGCAAGGTGATGTACTGATGTCGTAGTTGTATCTCAAGTTTAAGATTCTTACACCCCTGCCGAATATCCTTCCGGAAACCAAAGTTATCTGACATATTGAAAATAATGCGAATTGAGCCTTTGTTGACCTTGTACAGTTTCGTGATAAGCACTGTCAGGTGAGGAGGCACTTCCATTTCGATTAAAACCTGCTATAGTCTGTTCCTTACCACGCAGTCAAAAGCCTTCCTTTTGACAGCGTGGTATGGACTTAGTCAACAAAACATAGAATTATTGAATTGGCAAATTCGTGACTATTCTCAATTATTTGTCTGATATTGAGAATTTGTTCACGTGTTCATTTGTGAAAATTTGTGATGGCATAGACTCATAAAAACCTAGCAATAACTATAATGTCAATCTGTTATATGAGGATCTTTTTGGCTTAATCAAAAATGAATTTGATCAAATTTTTACACAAAAAAAGATAAAAGCAAATAGACTCAAGTGTAAATTCAATGAATGGGCTACACCAGGAATTTACAAAAGTAGTCTGAAAGCAAACTCTTAAAACCCACAGATCATAAGTAGATCATGTGAGAAATTACTCTGTGTAAAAAAGTATATGCCACTGAAAATTGATTAGCAAGATTTGTCACCACATTAATAGCTTCAAAGTCTAGGAACGCTTGCCATAGAAACTGAAAAAGCTCTTTTTTTCTGACCAATTAGAAGGTAAGTTAAAGAATATGAAAGTTAAATAGGAGTACGAATAAGTGGAAAAACAATTATTTTAAAAACAATAATAAACATATTTCTCTAGCCCCCTGAAGAAGTTTGCCCCTGGGCACTCTGAATGGGAATAGTTCCGTAAAGATAATTGAATGGATGTCATCAAAGTTGTCTTTTTGTTACGGGCCTATCTCAAAAACTAAAGTAGCTAGGAATTTAAGATTTCTATAAAATAAAAACTACATAATGTACCTATACAAATACTAAAAACGTTGATTCAGAATGACATTTTAGTAAATAGATTGTTAAGGGTTTTTTATTTATTTTGTAGATAATATTATCAGGTTTTATTTATATAAAAATAGGTGACATATATTTAGTTGTTACTTTCACTAGAATGAGAAAAATAATTGAAAAAAATGCTTTTTTTATTTTATTTGGCCGCCATCTTTTTTTTTTTGATTAGAAGTGTAAATACAAACTGATTGACACCTCACCGTTTTGATTGTACGATTCATCACATTACGTAGGGTAGAGGCCAGCTGGAGCTGGCATATTCATGTATGAATAAAGCTCCATAATAAATAAAAGATTTAAAAAAATAAAAAAACACATTACGTGCAATGAAGGCTTTCAAAACCCCGCGCTTCATTTGTAATGCGTATAGTTCAAAAACTACTTGACGGATTGTCAAGCATTTTTTATTATTTTGTATACAATATTATCAGGTTTCATTTAAATAAAAAAATATGTGACCTATATCATAGGATATATAATTGTTATTTTCACTAGAATAAAAAAAATATTCTTAAATTACACATTTTTAAGAATATTTAGCCGTCATCTTTAATTTATTAAATGGTATTTTTTTCTTTTGATTAAAGGTGTCAATACGAACTAATTGACACCTCAATTACTAAAATTTTAAACTTATGCAGCCGCCATTTTGTATAATATCCACCATCTTGAATTCCAGTGGATGAAATTTGCGTTTCCTCGAATGAAATCAATTTGTATCGGTCCCTAGTACCACTGTGTAAAGCGGCTTGCTTTCTGCATTAAATGCAGCTTCCGATGTAAATATCGCCGTAAGCCCTAAGACTAGTAGGCAGGATGCTTTGGGAGTTTTTTCTAAAGTTTTGATTGTGTGAACCATCAAACTTTACTGAAAAAAATTTAGCCACTATGGTGTTTCAAATGATGCATTAAATTTAGTAAACTCTTGTCTCAAAAAAGTATGTATAAGGGTGAATATCCCAAACGCATTTTTTGACAGTCCGGGGTGAGAATCGCTCTGTAATATTCATATTTTTTAGGATTTTTTTCCCAGTATTCTACAACTACCAAGTCATTTCGCGCAATGTTTATAATACGCTAAATATTATTGTATAATTAAATTAAAATAAGAATATGACCGTTTTAAGTGTCTGGTGGCGTGTCCTCAATCTGTTTCTTGACAGAAAAACTTTTGCATTTACTTTGTTCTTATAATATCCAACAAAAAAGTATCATAATTATATAAATTAATTAAACACTTACGGCTTCTTTATGTAAGTGTTACTTGTCATTTTAGCTTCTAGGATTCACGTGACCCTAGATCAAAGTTTGTCCACACACGGTCATAAGATTAGGTGGCGAAAATTCAACTTGTCGTAACTCCTTTTTGAGTCTCACGAGATGCATTGCCTTGCTATACCCCGTACCCCTGAGTGATACGAAAGCGATTGCAAGCAACAGAGGTGTGTCAGTGATCTTCGTTATCTCGCCAAAACGAAAGTAAACTGCCTGGTGGCGTTTTGTTTAACAGTTTTTAAGATGCGGTGGCTCGATTTCTGACTTTGTTATACAATTTGCGTATCATAACTATTTATTGATAAAAGTGCTTTGGTTTGTACTTTACAATGTCTTTTTATTGGAACAACATACAAGCTAATGTAATTTTGATGATTTTTTAAAATGATTTTTAAGATTAGGTGGCTCAATTTTGGTGGCTTAGGTGGCAAAAAATGCACCACCAAATCTTAAAAATTGCCACCAAATCCTAATTTGGTCTTTTTGTGCTCGTCGTAGGTATTATTTTATAAGCCGAATGCTACAAAAGTATCTGCTAAGGCTGAAAAAGATCAGTATATGCTTGCATTTTTAATAAAATACTGGAATAATTATTTGGTTTCCAGTTATTTGGGTAAAAAAATAAACTACAGAATTAATTGATCATGTTTTCTATAATCTATCTCTTGCATCCTGACTGACACTATTACTAAAATCTTTTTATTGACTTGCCATTCTAACCATAACTTCTTAACTTATCATCACTCATCATTTCTGCCATAGGACGTCCACTGTTGAACATAGGCCTCCCCCATTGACTTCCAGATTGGGCGGTTGGAAGTGTCCTGCATCCAGCGTCTTCCTGCTACCTTTACCAGGTTGTCTGACCACCTTGTAGGTGGACGTCCTACGCTGCGCTTACCGGTACGTGGCATCTGTTCTAGAACCTTTCTACCCCATCGGCCGTCTGTTCTACGTGCTATGTGCCCAGTCCTCTGCCACTTTAGTTTGCTAATCCGTTGGGCTATGTCAGCGACTTTTGTTTCGTTTATGGAACTCCTCATTTCTGATTGGATCTCGCAAGGAAACACCAAGTATAACCCTTTCCATAGCACGCTGTGCAACGTTGAGCTTTCTTATATGGCCCATAGAGAGAGGCAACGTTTCAGTTCCATTATGTCGTCACTGGTAACACATACTGGTTGTAGACTTTCGTCTCAAGGCACTGAGGTATATTGGACGAGAAGACGTGGTTTCCCGAACGCTGCCCATCTAAGTTGGTTTCGACGATTGATTTTATTCTCAAAATTGGATCTACCTAACTGGATAACTTGTCTCAGGTATTTTACTACAATTTTCAGAGTAGAGTTCCTAACGGATATTGTGTAGGACGTATGGGTATTTTGGGTTTTGTCTAAGTTCATCCGATCAACAAGTAGGTGGCTGGGAAACTCGACTAAGGCCATCGAACATTGTGCTGAGGTCTTCAAACGATTCTGCCATGACCACAATATCGTCGGCAAACCGAAGGTGAGTGATGTACTTGTTGTTAATGTTGATGCCAAATCCTTACCATTCCAGGAGCTTGAAAGCGTGATTCAATGCAGTGGTGAACAGTTTTAAAAATGTAAAATCACCCTGCCTTACGCCTTACTGCCTTATGCCTCGTTGCAGAGGAATCGCCTTCATGCTCTGCTCCTATACTGGGACCGACATAGTGACGTTTTTGTATAAACACTTTAACACCTCGATGTACTGCTAGTTAACATGGTACCACTGGAGAGACTGTAGTACTGCCTAGGTCTCGATTGAATTAAAGGCCTTCTCATAGTACACGAACGCCAAGCATAGTGGCAAGTTATACTCCTCGGTCTCAGCCGCAGCGTATGGGTGTGGTCTATGGTACTAAAGAATTTTCGGAAACCTACTTGTTCGGGAGGCTGGAAGTTATCGAACCTACGCGCGAGACGATTTGTGATGACTCTGTAAGATGTCAGATGGGTCTGCAATTTTTCAATAAGGTGTTATTTCCTTTCTTGAAGAAGAGCACCACTACACTTCTGTTCCATGCCTCCGGCGTTATTCTCTCGAGAAAGACGGATTTGAAGTCTCTGAAGGACTTTCGGTATCGGTGTTCTACTCGCATTTAGAAGCTCTGATGTGATTCCGTCATCACCCGGCGCCTTTTTGTTCCTAAGCTGTTTGTGGGCCATCCGAATCCTGTATAGGCTGTCCAATATATCTTAGGTATAGTGTCTGGTTAGCTTAGCTCTTGGATCTTCGGCTGATCTACTAACAGGTTTAGTGACCGAGGTATATTACTGCCCATAGAACTTCTCGATCTCCCTCAAAACATCGGCTTTTGTCGACGGTATACTGCCGTCCTCTGTCTAGCTTCGTCAGCTGGCTTTGCCCAATAGACATGTCTCTTGCGAAAACTTTGGAGCCTTGGTTCTGCTCTATCACCTCTTTAATGCTGTTTGTATTAAAGTTGCGGATATCATGTCGTAAGGATATCATATCCGTCTATTGAGCTGCCGATATGCCTTAGCCTCAACGGAGCTCTGCAGTGCCATTGAATGTCGTTCTGGCAAGAGGTTGAGGGTAGGGTCGGTCAGCTTTGGCAGAAGCGCTTCGAGAACAAGAATGTAGTGCCCTTGCGCTTTGCTGGGCTCGTCTTGGCTGGGGTACTACTGTGCCCCTAGATAAATAAGTATACAGGGTGGTCCAAAAGATGACGTCCAAATTTTTTTAAAATTTGTTATATCCAGGACTATCCAAATATACCCTATTATATGCTACTTGAGTTTTTGAGATATTCATTTTTTTCAAAAATTTTGAGTTTTTTTGTTCTAAGCTTCAAAAAATAGTTAGTCCACTTTTCATTATGTTACGTCGTATATTCTTTTGGATCCCTATTAATTAAACTTACTTAGATACAATTATCAGCTAAGACTAACAAAACATATTGAGATAAAGTTGCTAGACAGTGTAATCAACTATCTCAATATGTTTTTGGCAAATGTTAAACCGATGATTCCTAGTGTTAATTTATGTCTGGAATAAATATTTTTCGAAATATATTTGTTTTAATGTATCAATAGTTAGAAACATTCAGTTTTGGTGGGCAAAATTAAGTTTAGGTGGCGTGATTTTTGAAATTTTAAGATTTGGTGGCTTATTTTCAGTTTTGGTGGGAACTTAAAACTTTGAGGATCAATATTTCAGTTTCTGAAATATTGATTGATTTACATGTGATTCTAGCCCAAATCTAAAAATAGACATAACATGACCCAAAATTTCATATTTAGAAGAAAAAACTATGAAAAAGTAAAAAAAAATATGCGCCACCAAATCTTACAAAAAATGGCTTATGTTGATATTCACCCATAAATAGAACTGAGTCTTCTGGGTCGCCTCTTACTATGGGTGTGCCGCAAGGATCAATATTAGGACCCCTACTGTTTCTAATTTACATAAACGACCTTCCGTCTTTTGCAAAGGACCTCTGCGAGACAGTGTTATTGCGGATGATACTTTATTAATTTTTAAAATCAAGAGAGGTAAAGATTTATTTGACGATGTATACTGCTCTCTCGCAAATATTGCACTAGTTCACTACCAATCATCTTATGCTTAATGCAAATAAAACAAAGTGTATTAAATTCACAATGCCGAACGTAAAACTGATCCTAACACATATCACTGTAAAAGATGAACGGCTAGATACATCTAGTTCTACTATTTTTTTAGGAATCACTTTAGATTCCCGTTTGCAATGGGGTGCTCATATTGAGACTCTGTCAGGAAGACTTAGTTCAGCTGCTTATGCCGTGAGAAAGATAAGACAATTGACTGATGTTGGAACGGCAAGATTGGTGTATTTTAGCTATTTTCACAGTATAATGTCATATGGCATATTGTTATTGGGCTCAGCAGCAGATATTGAATCTATTTTTGTACTACAAAAGAGCTGTACGGGCAATTTACGACGTCAGGCCCCGAGATTCGTTGAAAGAACTGTTCAAGGAAATTAATATACTAACAGTGGCCTCTCAATTCATTTATAAAAATATTAGTAAAAATTAAAATAAAGAGTGACATGCATAATGTTGATACCCGGAATATAGATAAACTTCCCTTTACAAATTTAAGACTGCATAAAGTGGGTAATTCGTTCATGGGAAAATGTATTCGCTTTTTTGACTAATTACCACAGTCCATTGCTGAACTGCCTATGTATGAATTTAAATCGCATGTCAAGATGATTTTAATGAAAAATGGTTATTACACTGTAAATGACTATTTAAATAATAAAAATGTATGGAAATGAATACTGCCATGCTCGCACAGGTACATTTTATCTTGAAATGTAAACACACTATTTAAAGAGAGGCTGACAATAGTGACCGAGTTTCTTGAAGCAGTGGTAGGGTAAAGAAATATATTGAGACGTGTAAAAGAGCTTAATTTAGGCCTATTTACCGAAATAAGTTGGTTTTATTGTTTTATTGTTTTTCTATAGAAAGTCATAATTTGTGGGACATGAGTTGAGCGTTTATTAAAGAATATCTGTGGCCTAGCTGGAAGCAGCTGTTTTCGTCTAGGCCACTCCGGATCTCTGAAGTTATTCAACATAGGGCCGATCTGATTACTATGTCAGCACCACAAATTCACGTTAGAATTTGTTTTAAAAAATCAGTGTCTGTGGTGTCAGTTATGATGGCGAAGTTATTAAAGGTTAAGTTTCAGTCAGCTGTTTCTGGCTAGGCCACGCCAATCTCGGTAAGTACAGGACCTAGCTAAAATCTAATAACTGTTAATTTTAGTACGAACAAAGCTAAGCAACCATAAATGTAAATCAGAATTTATGGGCTGACCAGTAGTTAGCAATGAGATGCTAAAGTGCAAACCTGTTTTTCCTATTTATATTGCTATCCACACGATTTGATCGCTGGGAATAGAAGAACAAGCAAAGCCGGAATTTGTGGAGAAGCCGTATTATATATTGACCGCTAGTGTTTTAGGAATTGTCTGGGTGCTATTATTTAGAACCTAAGGTTCTATAATTTATATAAACCATTAAACTCATTTTTAAAAATAAAGTACAGTTACTTATTAAAGTGAAATAAAAAAAAAAGTTATAGCACTGCCAACGTATCTGTTAGTCAGCAGAAGAGGCAACTAAATGTATTATGATGTTTTAACAATAAAATATACAAAACTAACTAATTGATTAGAACAGTTGGTTCATATCATGAAATTAAATACTTACTTATCGTGTACAAAAATTATACGATGACAAGGGGCACTGCAGGCAGCCAGTCACTATCGATTATTATTTGGCTATTGTGTCGGTCGTTAGTTCGTTACAGATGGGATTCTACCCACAGTGGGAAAATACCCGAGAATCTTCCCAATGAATCCACGCGTTGGAAATTTGTTCGGGTTAGGGAAGAAGGCTACTCGAGTAAAGAGAGACCGTGAACTGAAAGACGCAACTAAAGCATATCTCGCACCCGGTGGACTGATAACAATCAGAATCATTTATTTGCCATTGAACAATGTACATTGAAGATCACAATATTATACAAATACGTTTTGGACAATAGCATGCAAATACGTTTTTTGTAGGTATTAGTCATAGAATAGTGTGCGAATCAATTAACATTATACAAATTTTAAAATGCTAAACAAAGTAACAATAATAATAATTGCAAACAACAGACTAGTTCTTATAATTCAAGAACTCATGGACTGAGTATACACGTTCGATTAGCCATATGAAAAAAACCATAAACACATTAAACCAGTAAAATCTGTCTTTATATTCTATAATTTTATTTTATAAAATAAAAGGCGTTTGTTTTATTTTTACAATATTTCAATACTAAGATAAAAGTACTATACTTAATCATACTTGTTATCTCATTATTAATTCTATGTGTTAACACAACCACGGGCACCGCGGCGGGCGCGCAGGGCGAAGGAGCAGACGAGGTCTGCGCACCGCCCCCGCGGAAAAGATCTTGTCTTTTACCACAGTCGCGCACGCAAATATGTCGGGCTATTTAAACTGTAAGCATTTTCGGAGTTCTCGTAATTATTACCAGCAATTAACATTAACAGTCTAATATTTAGTTTAGGCCTACGGGCACACTATGATAAGATGTCTATACGCGACTGTACGTCTTCTTTGCTTATTAGTCTTAGAGCTAAGACATTTAATATTTCTTAATGAAGTAATTTTATAAAATATTGTTTTATAGAGTAAAACAATGGTTTTTGCTGTTAAAAATAAAAAATATTATTTTTAATTTAATTACATATTATTACATTATGTTTAATGATTTATACTTTTAGATTTTTATACAACTACTACTACTATTCTTGGACTACTCCACGGGAGCCTTATTAGTTATAAGCCTTATTATAATAAGGCTCCAGTTTGCAATAATAACACCTAGACAATTTCTAAAACACTAGCGGTCAATTTAGAGCATGACTTATATAGTACGTTCCAAAAAAGAAAATGACCTAACCTAACATAACCTCAAATTCAAAATTTTAAATAACTTTACCAAAATGAGGCCACAACTGCTGAAACTTACGGCTTCACCACAAATTCCGGCTTTGTTTGTTCTTCCATTCCCAGCGATCAAATCATGTGGATAACAATATAAATAGGAAAAACAGGTTTGCACTTTAGCATCTCATTGCTAACTACTGGTCAGCCCATAAATTCTGATTTATATTTATGGTTGCTTAGCTTTGTTCGTACTAAAATTAACACTTATCAGATCTTAGCTAGGTCATGTACTTACCAAGATCGCCGTAGCCTAGCCAGAAACAGCTGACTGAAACTTAACCTTTAATAACTTCGCCATCACAAGCCCACATACACTGATTTTTTATAACAATTTCTAACGTTTATTTGTGGTGCTGACACAGAAATCAGATCGGCCCTATGTAGAATACTTCCAGAGATCCGGAGCGGCCTAGCCGAAAACAGCTGTTTTCAGCTAGGCCACAGATATTCTTTAATAAACGCTCAACTCATGTCCCACAAACTATGACTTTCTATCACAAATTCTATTTCATTGAAGAGTAAATCTCTGGATAGGCAGAATCGGTTTCCCTTGACATGGCCTAGACGAAATAAGCTGCACCTATTAGGGTTGTGGGCATGCCTATCGTGCCCACAACGGTGGATCCGCGCCTGGTTCGAGTGGCCTGTAGTTTATCGTTTGACCCGATTAAACCAAGCTAGAGTAAGTTTTTACTAAAGAGTAAACCACTGCTTAATCTAGAGAAATCTCATTTTGCATTTTACCATCTAAGAATAAGTTAAACACTACTGCTACTGCCTGCCGTGCTACGTTTGCATAGGGTGTAGAAATTCTAATTTTGGTAATTCCAAACAAGAACGATGAGTTGTGCTGGCTGCTTTCAAATTATTGTAGAAGAAGATGTCATACACTGCACTATACAAAAATGCGCCAAGATGTACCATATCCTATGCGCTAATGCATCACACCTTATAAGGGACCAAGCTAAGAGATGGGTCTGTCCAGACTGCGGCTCAGTGCAAAAAAGGGCGGTGATAATACACACACCCCAATACGACCAATTGAAAATGTAACTCTTCGTAAAAAGACAAATATCTCACCCGACTTAGTCTGTGTCCCACCCTGAGAAAAGTCAGAAAACACCAGCATGCTCGCTCTTCTTTCAGAAATTCAATATTTGCGCCAGGACATGGCCAAGATGCAGTCTGACTTCGCAACCAGATTCGACGACCTACCATCCAAACTTATCAGTTATGACACCAGGATTCAACAGTTGGAGAAAAAAGAAATAAAATATGCTATTTTGAAAACACAAGTAAGTCAATTGCAGGTACAACTCCACAAAATTTCCCATGAATCCCTGCATTCGGACCTAGAAATCTTGGGCGTAATTGAAATCCCAAACGAGAACCCCTTTCATTTTGGGCTTACAACGGCGAATAAGATTGGAATTGAGCTTGACGAACGTGTCTTGAGTCATGTGACCCGCGCTGGCCCACGACCAAAAACTGAGGCAAATGGAAATTATCATCCACCGAGGCCAGTTGTGATATCTTTCATAAGAAGAACGAAGAGAGAAGAATTTCTCAAGCAAGCAAAGGCCCGTCATACTTTGAACAGTAGAGATGTCGTCGATCCCTGAAAGGAAACTATTCGTAAACGAGAGACTCACAGCCGAAACTCGGCGGTTATTTCGATCAGCACGGGGATGGACCAAAGAGCATGCATATATAACTATTGTTGGGTTAGAAACGGATTTGTCTACATTAGGAAACGTGACAGCCGCGACGGAAGTCCCCCAATTCAGATCAGATCTTATGAAGATCTGCAAAAGCTACTCGGAGTACCAACTGAGCGTCAGTAAGTTTCCGGAAATTTACCTAGTAAACGTATTTCTATACCTGTTACTTGGAGACATTTTAAATTATATTTCTTTAATTCCTTTTGTATATTTGTCTGTGGACTACTGTGTGATTTACTGTGGATCAGCAATACAGTCCAAATGTATTTTTAAACGCGCAAACACACTCTAATTTAATCAGTGATCACATCAAAACACACATTACTATCGTTTTCGCATTCGCATTTCTAAATCAAGAATTGCTCCTCACGCACTTAATCTGCAGAATTCTTCATGGCATTCAAATCGCTTTCTATATTTTTCCCGTTTCTGTCAATTACCATTACAACTACTTTAGACGTATTAACCATTATAGATAATTCTATTAATATTGAATGCTTAGAAATTTCAAACCCAGAAGGGTGCGTAACTGTCATAAATAAGTACTCTATCAAAATACTACATGTGAATATTCGAAGTATGCAATGTGATTTCGATAACTTTTTGGTCACCCTTGCTAGGTTGAATATGCCGTTTGATGTTATTATCTTAAGTGAGTGTTGGATAAATTCATCTTCCATTATAAAGCAAATAAATGGATACCATTCTCACCAAACCAAAAATTTTATAAATAAAGCCGGTGGTATTATAGCATATGTCAAAGACAACTGGTCACCAAATATTCTTGAACCAGAAATGATTGAAGATAACTGTTTACTTGTGGAAGTCCCAAATGTTTTTACGGTATTAGGTATTTATCGATCGCCCTCGTTTAAAAATACTGCTCTCTTTACAGAGGCACTTGATTCCTACCTTAAAAACTTATCCCGAAGTCCATGTCTTGCCGTTGTAGGAGACATCTTAGATTCAGTACTAGATGATGAAAACAGTTCTTCATACCTAACCATGCTTTCAGAACATGGTTTGATTCCAGCTGTCAATAAACATACTCACGGCAAAACTTGTATCGATCATTATGTTCGTCTCTACTAACGTGGTGGCAGAATCCATTGTATGTCCGTCTGACCTAACGTATCACAGCATAGTTTTGCTGGGAATGGTCTGCAAGACTAAGAAGCTTTTACAGAGAACTAGAATAAAAATAGATTATGCAGGCATTAATTCGGATCTTGAAAATTTTGACTGGGGTAGGTACTATTTTGACTAATAATTCTCTAAATGAAGATGTAACGAACTTTTCAACAGTTCTCGAAAAAGCCATTTCTAAACATTCCGCAGCGATCAAAATCAGTCACTCCAAATTTAAAATTAAACCTTGGATGACCCCCGGTCTCATTCGCTGCTCCAAACACAGAGACAATCTTCACTCGGAATCAAGAAAGTTCCCAAATGACGAAAACAGATACTAATCTCTTATACTAGATACTGGAATTTCTCCGTTTCACTTTTGCGAAAGCTTAAGTCTGAATATGAAAGAAGGGAACTAAATGACAACAAAAATATCCAAGAAAACTATGGAATTCTATTAACCAAATATCACACAGAATTCCCTTAACTACTAAAAACGCTGCCCAGGAGCTCATAGATCTAAAAAACTGCTCTATGCAGGAATCCTTAGATGCATGTAATTCTTACTTCTGCTCCGTGGGAAAAGATTTGGCTAACACCGTTATCACTAATCTTAAAGAAACCCAAGAGTCATTAGCTGCCAGTATAAAAATTACGGATCCTCTGTTGCAATCCTTTTACATTACACGCACGGACAAACAGGAAGTCCTGGATTTCATCCAAAAATTAGACTCAAACAGCTCTCCTGCCTGCCTAGCATGAGCACTAAAAACACGATATATGATATAGTAAAATATCGACACCAACTGTAAAAATATGATAGATATAGCCGCCATGTTGAATCGCCGTCAAGAACAAGATCGTTGTTTTGATAAAAAATTAAAATGGCGGCTAAATCTATCATATTTTTAAAGTTGGTGTCGATATTTCGCTATATCATATCATATCATATCGTGTTTTTAGTGCTCATGCTAGGCAGGCAAGTATAGGGGTCAATTTCAACAAGTCCATTTTTTTTGGTCATTTCGGTGAACTATTTTATTTATAACTTTTTTTGAAATAAAACAATGTAGTATGGTTATTTATGATATTGTTATAATTAATCTTTACTCGACATCAAATTGAGTTCATATACTTAGGAGATATAGTACTTTGAAATTTTGGTGACACCGAAATGAAAGAATAGTTCACCGAAATGAAACTTCTCATCACCGAAATGTAAAACGCGAGTCACCGCAATGAAATAACTTATGCAGTCACCGAAAAAAACTAAACTGTTACCACGCAACGCACCTAAAATGCTGCTATCCGAGTTTCATAATTACTTACCTACGTTTTGAAGAGTGCTATCACACAGTACAGGTTATCCTTTTCTGACTATACTATTATGGTATTGAAAGTATTAATTAAAATGTACCATACATGGATATTAACTAATTTAAACTTAAATTCATTTAAGAACGTGTGAGAATAAAACAACAAACATAAAAATATATTGTAATAATCAACCATAAAAATATACAGGGTGCACCCTTTCCATGTTCAAAGGGTCCAAACTATACAGCCTGCTGACTATCCGCGCAGGATTGCATTCTGCAGAATCATGTTAAATAAAATAAGGGAGGACCCGCAATTTTGATTTTGTGGACGGACGAATCCTCATGCTGGAAAGATGGATATCTCAACATCCACAATCTACATAGCTGGCAAGTAGAAAACCCACATTTGATGAGGGAAGATCGTTCATCGTTAAGTTCAATTTAAAGTTAACTTGTGGACTGGGATTATTGGCGGACAGGTGATCGGGCTATATGAACATCCAGCTGAATACACGACCACACTGAATAGTGAAATTTACCTTAATTTTTTACAAAATGATTTACCCGGCATGCTAGGAGATGTCAGTTTAGAAGTGAGGCGGAGAATGTGGCTTCAAAATGATGGGTGCCCAGCTCACTACGCAATAGTAGTAAGAAATAATTTGAATCAAGACTACCAACAGAGGCGGATAGGCCAGCTCGGCCCTATTTTATGGCCGCCCAGATCGCCGGATCTAAATCCCTTGGATTTTTTTTTATTATGTCTGAAAGACCTTGTCTACGCGAGACCAGTATCCTCAATAACAGAGTTGCGTACTCGCTTACAAAATGCAGCTGCATACATAAAAACGTCTGGTTACGCGAGCTGCATCAAACATTCTTTCATAGAAAGATGCAGGGCGTGTATCAGAGCGCAAGGACACCAATTCGAACATGTATTGTAATTTAAATAAAAAATTAATAAAAACCAGTCATAAAGTTTAAGAGGTACAGAAAACATAAACTTATTATACCTTTTCGGAAAATAAAATAACTAAGCATTTTTTTAAGTTAATGGGCACAATGAGCGCCATACATTTTTTTAACAAGGTAGTTGACCAAACATGAGGAAAAATAATTTCATGTTTTATTTTTATTGGAACATTGTTTTTTTGAAGCACTTCGTGATTAGCTAGTCCAATTTTAACCATTGTTATTGACAGCTTTTAGAAACTAAAAAAAACTGAATTAGAAACAGTCTGTATTTGTAAAAATGGCACATTAAAAACCAACCGAAAGTGGCATTTAAAAAAAAACATAAACTATCAATTATCTTGAGAACCGAGATATTTTTACTAAAGTCAAAATTTGAGATTAGAGAGGTCTTGACGAAACCTATCGACAATTAAAGGTTTATCCATTGTTTCTGGGACACCCTGTATATCTTTACAACTTTTGCAGATTCTTATTTTAAAAGATTTTAATTATTAGTTTTGATAACTCAAAGATACTGTAATATATAATGTAACAATTAAACAAACGTAATCTCTTGTTATTTGTCTTCACAAAATCTTATTATTACACTTAAGTCATTAATAAATCAGGTAGCACAAAAATCTGTCTTTTGGATGGGGACACTTGACTAGCAAAAATATTTCGGAATTTAAACAACAAAGGTTAATATTTCGAAAACCGATCACTGAATAGAAAAATGGTCTTCACAACCTCGCAATATATTTGAAAGACCCATCCAACGATACCCCAAACGATGGAGTAGACTAAAAATAATTAATTCATCCCTTATTTACGTGTAGGGAAGATACCCTAGAATTTTTGTTTTCAAGATATTATCATACCATTCTGTCGGCGTGTTTAATGTTTATACTCGTGCATAATTACAGCTTCCTAGTACAAACAGTATCTGTGCTAGGCCGTGGACTGACAGACGGACATGGCGAAACTATAAGGCTTCCTTTCGTACCATTTTGGTACGGGACCCTAAAAAAGCACGTGTTCAATATTTTTGAATTACGGTTAAAGTGTGTGCTATTTGACTAAATTATCATAATTTAGTCAAATAGCCTATTGCCCACGCGAGCAACAACTAGAGGTTATTCTTTTAACTAGTAGCTACATTTTAGTCCCCAAAACAAATATATTCCTTTGGCAACTAAAATGTAACAAAAGAAGTTATGGTCTGTTTTTCAGCGAAGTGTAATAATTTGTCACCGGAATGAAAAAAAAAACACCGAGATGAAGATAAAAATCATCGAAATGAACAACTTCTCACCGAAATGAAAAAAAATCACCGAAATGATATTTTTTCTCATTTCAGTGGTCAATTTAGGTCACCGAATTCACCGGAATGAGATCACCGTCATGAAAAACAGCCAACAGAAGTTAACACGACAAGGACAGTATTTATGATAGAAATAAATTGATATTATATTACTTATAGTATCGTAAGCGATAGTATATATTAGTAAGCTACCAGAAGTTCAATCGCAATCCCTCTTGCACATATTTTTAACAAAAGCATTAAATCTGGCTCTTTTCCTAAAGCTTGGAAGACCGCTGTCATTATTCCCATCCACAAGGGTGGCGCTAAAAATGTGCCTAGCAACTATCGTCCAATCTCACTCCTTGGGAGTTTTTCGAAGCTATTAGAACGCATTATACATAAGAGACTGGTGTCTTACCTAGAGTCCAATAGACTATTATCTATCAACCAGTCAATTTGGCTTCCAGAAAGGTAAATCAACGGAAGATGCTGTTACCTTGCTAAAGGACATTGTCTCCACTCCAATGACAATGGACTTGAGACACACCTTGACAATGGACTTAGTTGCATTGGCGTCTTTTTGGACTTGGCAAAGGCGTTTGACACCATCTCATCGCAGATACTTTTAAAAAAGCTGGAGGGTTTTAGAGTTAGAGGAACTGCACTGGACTGGTTTGCCAGCTGCATGTCTAACAGAAAACAGGATTGGTGATCACGTATTACGTGATGCTTAAAGCAGCATAAGACCCATTACACGCACGCACACACACGCACACGCACACCCACACGCAGACACACGCGCACACACACACACACACACACACACACACACACACACTCAATTAGAAATAGTTTTTGTTTGTTTTTCTTTTTTGTTATGCAAGTGTAAATATTTATGTAAATCACTGTCCCCACAGGATAGGCTTTAGCCTAGTGTGGGGTGTTACCTGTAAGAACTGAAACAGAAATGGATTTTATGGAAATACACCTAATCTTATTCTTATTCTTAATATTTAAGGCCGAATCAACCAAACACACAGTTATACCAGAATAACTATTACGGGTATAATTTTACTCGTTGAATTTACCCTTAAATAACTTCGTTTTCGCTTTTGCAACCTTTTTGAGCAATACATACACTATACTGGGTACATGGGGCACACCAAAAGTTTTGCACTTCTAGTTAATCGGAACTATTTGAATTTCGAATGTTATATTTTTTTAAACGTTGCAACCTTCTTAGTAATAAAAAAAAACTATTTGCGGGAAATGATTTGTCAATAATTGTTTTTATCACACATCAAACGTATCTTACGCAACGAAAATGGAATTAAGTCGAAAAGATTTTAGAGCGATGATTTTTTTATGATTGTAAAATTTCTCTCTCTCCGCAAGACTGTGCCGCTCGTCTTCAAAATGCTTTTGGAAGAGAATGCATTGTTTGACCACCGTAAGGCGATGGTTTGCTGGATTTGAGAGAGGTCGAGTTTCTTTACATGACGAATTTCGTGAAGGGCAGCCTTCAACTGCCGTCAACGAAAATAATGTGGCTACTGTTAAGCGGCTAATTGAAGAAAACCCGCGGATTACCTATGAGACAATTCTAGGACTATTGGGGATTGGTATGAGCCAAATTCAGAAAATTTTACACGAAGAATTGATAGTTCGGAAACTTTGCTGTCGTTGGATCCCTCATGAACTGACAGCGGAGAAAAAGCGGGCTTGCGTGGAATGGTGCTCACAGATGCTACTGAAGTACCTACGACCACGGACATTCTAATGCTGTTTATGACATTGTCACAGGAGACGAAACGTGGATTTATTGTTTTGAACCCGAAAAAAAAAACAGCAATCTTATGAATGGGTGTTTAAAAATAAGAACAGGCCAACAAAAGTGAGGTAGGCGAGAAACGTTGGTAAAAAAATGATCGCGTTTTTTTTCTCAGCTACGGGACCCATCTGTACAATTCCACTTGAAGATCAAAAGAGTGTTAATGCCGAGTGGCATTAACACTCTTAATTAAGAGTGGAGTTAGCGACATCTATCTCGCCACATACGAACTAATCTGACGTATCCTACATCGCGATATTAAAGTTATCGGAGCGATTGAACCATATATACAAGAACCCGACAAACAACCGTCGGGCAGTAGCCCACCAGACACAATACCCGTCTGGTCGGAGGATCCTCCCTATTCAATGGGAGATGAGGAACTTGACACCCTGTTCCTCTCTCACCCTCAAACTGGTGACCCCGAGCATGAACGTCAGCGCAGCCTTCGCAAAGCTACGTCATCATGACGTCATCATCACTTCCTCAAGCTTTCGAGCAGCGAGTCCTACAACCAGCCAGCATCCACGGCTACTACGGGTATCCTGACCACCAGCATGCAGCGGACGCGCATTCCTGGTCATCACCCACAGCCTTCTCAGCGACCTTGGCACAGCACACTGCACTTCGGCCGGTCAGCAAGCAGTCAGAGACGCACTTCTCTCCTGGTCGACGCAGCAGCCAGCCACTACGCAGCACTGCACCACTCCGACTCACTGGAGCATTTGCAACATCACCCCGACTCACTGGGGCATCACCGCAGACAGTTCCGACTCACCGTGAACTATGCGGCATCTGGTTCCGACTCACTGGAACATTCCACTGGCCCGGCAAGCATCACAAGATGTATGGACGACTCAACGTAGCGACATCTATCTCGCCACATACGAACTAATCTGACGTATCCTACATCGCGATATTAAAGTTATCGGAGCGATTGAACCATATATACAAGAACCCGACAAACAACCGTCGGGCAGTAGCCCACCAGACACAACACCCGTCTGGTTGGAGGATCCTCCCTTTTCAATGGGGGATGAGGAACTTTACACCCTGTTCCTCTCACCCCCAAACTACCATTTGTTTACCCAGGGTGTTAGAAAAAGTTCGCGAAAGACGACCCAAAAGCCGCGTTCTCCTACATCATGACAACGCTTCTTCACACACGGCCAACAAAACAAAGTCACTTTTAGCTTCCGAAAAAGTACAACTCATCACCCATCCTGCGCATAGCCCCGACCCTGTGATTTCTGTATTTTCCCCAAAATCAAAGGTTTGATGAGAGGTTTTACTTTTACCAACTCCGAAGAGGCAGTGATAGCGTTCAATCAGCACGTAGAAAACATGCCTTCAGATCTGTGGTCCTCCTGTTTTAAAAAATGGTTCGATTGCATGAAAAAATGTTTAAAATGTTTATGAGAGTATTTTGAAAAGCAATAAACCTAATATTTTGGTTATAACATGTTGTTTTTTTAAGTTACGCAAAACTTATAGTGTGACTTACGTATTGATTAAAAAGGTTGGAAAAACGTAAACGAAGTTATCCAAAAGTAAATTCAAGAAGTAAAATTATGCCCGTAAAAATTATTCTAGTACAACTTTATGTTTGGTCGAATCGGCCCTAAATAAATATATTATATTGGGTCTAAAATTGTATTTTATAAAAACACATTGTTTTTGTCATCTGTTTAAAAGTATATATTTAAAAAATTAAGTTAGATTCCATACCTCAGTACTCTAATGTGTGGTGATGCTAAGTTTGTATTAATGATAATGATAAAATTAGTTTCAATTAAGTAAACATCGTTCTTCTTTCGTCTCTAAATCTTTCGCTCTGAGGGCAACTACGACTGTGGAACTCACTTTCCCTCGACATTAAAAAGTCAGAGTCAAATGTCTCATTTAAAAACAAAGTTCGCAAATTCTTAATAGATTAATTGCATAATATAGTATATGTATATATATATATATATGTATGTTATTTATCATAGTTTTTTTTTGTATTTATGTATCTTAATCATTAATGTTTTTTTTTCTTCTTGTTTGTTTAACGCACCTTTTTGCAAGCTTTCTGTATGACCTATAGGTTGACTGGCAGAGAATGCTTGTAGCATTAAGTCCACCTTTTGTACACTTTTATTAAGTTTGTGCAATAAAGTTTTAAATAAACAAAAATAAATAATAAACAAACCTATTTGTGACCTATGTTTAATTTATTGAAAGGTCATTTTCACGCAATTAGGTGATGTACCTATGCCTTAATGGGAAAATGGATTAATGTCACAATAGGGATGTAGAGGAAATAAATATAATTAAATAAAACAATACAAAGTTACACGCTTTATTTGAATGTCTACACATAAAACATCGGATTACATTGGATTGACATATTATAATTATTAACTTAACATATATTTATCTGAACTGAAACTGTGTTTTGGTTATTAACAGTACAAATACAAAAGTGATTTACCTATTTGCGGTAATAAAGCCAAATAATAGTTTACTTTCTGTCAAAGAGTACTGCTTAACCACTACTTTTTTGCGGAACTAACCGAAGAAAAAACTTTCCCTAAAAAGTGAATGTCGTGTCTTTTAGATTTCGTAATTAGGCCCCAAAGACGACAAAGTTGTTACATTTTCAGCTCTTGAAAAGAAGTTACCTAAATCTACCTAAGCTGATAAAATATGACTTTACCTATAGGATGAAAACAATATGATATTACAATTTTGAACCCTTTTTTGTAGTTTTGATTACATTTGTATTTTTTGGCAAACCTTGACATTATTGGTCCACGAGACATGAGTTATTCAAGACACGCTTGATTCTTTTGTAAAATAGCTTCACAAACAAATATGGGTCAAACTGATAATATTGCGCCATTAAAAATAATTAAAATAAAAAAAAACTAATTTTTTTTTAACACTACATAAAATATCACTACTCGTGGGGTGATTTGGGTAGAAAGGTTTATTCTAACTCTGAACTTCCGTTTAAACAATCTGTATATTTAATTAATTTTTTGCAGTATCATCTCTTTTGTATTTGAAATGTAAAGTACCATTTACGTACAAGATCTAACATAAATGTTTTAGCTATATTTTAGGATATTGTTGTGATCAAGATATTGAACTACTATTTGACCACAATAATCAGGTTCATGACAGCAAAACGTTATTGGAAAAAACGAGGAAGATACCAAGCATTGAAATTACTTAAAAATTGATAAAGGCTAATAGGCGCGAATAGGCGAAGCGCGGGCTTATAGCTGAGGTAATGTATGCGGCCAGCCAGAATTTTACCTTTTCGGACACTTTCGATTACAGCTTTTAGAGGGTTTTAGGGCCCCGTTTCTTAAAAGGATGGTGACGCGATACGTGACGGCATCTAAAGTAATTTCATCCATTACGATGCAACATACTTCGAGAAATCTTGAAAAACGTGTGTCCAGCCAGCCATAAATCAGGTTGGCTGAACTATTTTATTTTTCTCGATATTAAACGAAATAATATCACATTTTGGACCGATCTTTATTTATAAAAGTCTTGTGACGCGATATGTGACGGCTCTCGACCAGATTTAAACCTTCGTGACGCACGCGGGTAGAAGTTATTCTAAAAAAACTTGATCGTTCAGCTGAAAATTTCTGGCTGCCTGAACCACCATTTGCTATCACTTCCAGCTGTTCCACGTAGCTGAAAACTGGTCTAATCTTAGGTGACGGGGACGGAGAATACGATTTGTCGTTTGTGACGGCTCTTAGTGTCAGCAAACCAAAGTTATAAGCATTTATTTTTTTCCATTCATTGGTGCAAATGGGTGACCACACTGCCCTTTTTTTAGGAATGCGGGGACAACATAGTTTAACATCTAGGCCAAACGTCCACGTATGATGATGGTTGATTGCTTCGTCCTTTAATTACATGTATATAAAGTAAGTACTAACGTAATTTAAGGATATAATGACCTATCTTATGACTATTGGAATAAGAAATATATACTTACAGTGTATTAGTAAAATATACTTACATAGAATTTTATACTTAAATACTTTAGTGTTACTCAGTTCTAATTTAAAACTAAAAAGTAAAAAGAAAACAAACGACAAACATACGTACGGACTTCTATTGGCCGCGGTTATGAGTGGATGGGTGATCATTTCAACCATATTTAATGACATTCATTACAAGCATCTCCGGAGCTTCGGAAGGCACATTCAAAGTTGGTCCCGACTAATGTCACCTGATACTTTGATACTAGTCGTGAAGCCTAGTCAGAGGCCTTAGGACGGCTTAAAACATCTGACAGTAAGGTCAAGTCTCTGGCCTTACAATACCTCTCCACTAATCCGCACTGGGCCCACGTGGTGGAGTATGCCCGTCGCGTTAGGTGTCTGTCTCTTTAAACATTAAACTGGTAACGCATGTGTGTAATAATTATAGTAGTAATATTCTTGTGTAAAATGAATTATTTTTAGTTTATATTTTTTGAAGTCGATATTTTATGAAGTTTAAAACTGAGAAAGTAACGCTAACGTAAGTAGTATATATAATTCTATGTAAGTATAATATACTTCTACTCTTGGTAAGTTTATATTACCTACTTATAAAACTATTTTACTTTTCATTTATAATTTAACACACTAACGATGTATATCGTATTATTAGGTACGTAAATTGTGTTAATATTTACTTACATGTAATTAAACGACAAGGCAATTAACCATCGTCATACGTGAACATTTTGCCTAGATTTGAACTATGATGTCCTCACATTCTTATAAAAAAGGCAATGTGGTCACCATCGTTGGTGTAATTGCACCAATGTATGGAAATAAAAAATGCTTATAACTTTGGTTTGCTGGCACTCAGAGCCGTCACAAACGACAAATCATATTCTCCGTCCCCGTCACCTAAGATTAGACGAGTTTCCAGCTACGTAGAACAGCTGGAAGTGCTTGTAAATGGTGGTTCAGACAGCCAGAAAACTCCAACTAAACCATCAAGTTTTTTTAGGATAACTCTTACACGCGTGCGTCACGGAGGCTTAAATCTGGTCGAGAGCCGTCACATATCGCGTCACAAGACTTTTATATATAAAGATCGGTCCAAAATGTGATATTTCATTTAATAACGAGAAAAATGAAATGGTTCAGCCAGCCTGGTTTATGCCTGGCTGGACACACGTTTTTCAAGATTTCTCGAAGTATGTTGCATCATAATGGATGAAGGCACGTATCGCGTCACCATCCTTTTGTTAAGAAACAAGGCCCTAAAACTCTTTAGAAGCTGAAATCGAAAGTGTCCGAAAAGGTGAAATTCTGGCTGGCTGAACCAACATTTTATCACTTTTTAAAGAAAGTAATGCGTCACAAACGACGAAACCTTGGTAGATTGTCGTCACCTACGATTTGTTATCCACCTAGATATGCGAGATATCTGTACGACATGTGTTTCAGGCAGACAGAACTACATCTGAGGTCTAGGTTGATGTGCTTAGTAGGCCTTTAAGAAAATGTTTCGTTTGTTCGGACAAATAAACCAAATTTAAAAATTAAAAAACCATTTACTTGTGTCTACCCTATGGAAAAGTATAAACATCATACCATATCTATCAAAGTCGGGTTAGTTACACCATTTACTCGTATAATTCAGGAACGGCTGGGCCTATTTTTATGATTTATGATTTTTTGGATTTGCATAGCAGAATAACTGTCAAAACATCGAAGAATTTACGAAAAAAAAGCAAGGCGGTACGAAGTTCGCCGGGACAGCTAGTCATATCATAAAAACGACCGTTTTCAATTCTTCATAAATTTTTAAGGTTTACAAGTAGATGGTATTTAAATTTGTTAGGTTTGTACGTCCGAACGAACGAAACCACTACCACTGAATCGGAGCGTAGCGGTGTCATTCCTGTTCTGTGAGTCCTACTGAAACGACATAAGTCAAGAAAGGAGCATAGGCAAAGCTTCTAAAGAGCGTTTAAACTGCATAAATCTATTTTGGTAGGGTTGTCACGACAAGGTAAATTAATTTACATATTTTAACAACTTCATAAGTACTTATGCTTACTAAGAAAATACATATAAAAATGTAATGTAAATTTTTTATTTCAAAATATATCTATTAAAAAATATATTAAAAAATATGAAAGTAATTTTATAACCATAAACTTTAATCAATACATTAAAGAACAAACACATTTCAATCAGACTCCAACAAGTGAGTATAGTGTAGTAGGCATAGTTATCGTTTTTGTAATTATATTGTTTTAAATTCATAAATATTGAAACCAAACATTTGCGTCGCGCATCTTTTAGTTTGTGCACTGGCAGAGCCGGAGAAAACCGGTTATTATCTATTGCGAACGCTTGCGTGACAAGGAGTCAGTGCTTACGCACATGCCCTGCGCACTTGATAGTAGTGTACCGTACCTACCTATAACAGCGTGATTGTTAAAGCATCATGTGCTAAAACTTTGTAACTGCTGTACCTACCTAACTATTATGGTCGTAGTACTTAGTTTGCCAAAGGCACATATGCCGAAATATGGTAAATATATTGTTAATATTATGTTTAGATGGCATTTTTTTAGTTAAACAACCATATCCTGCAATAAGGCTGACCATAATTTACCTTTCCTGCTTCTCTTTGACCTAGTAGACTACATAAGTACACAATCATTAAGATTGATATAAATTACCTGTTAATTAATACATTATAGCATAAATATTACAGAATAAAATTGGGGCAACTAACAAGTCTGTCAACCTTGAGAATTGAAAATTTAGTTTTAAGTTATAAAGCGTTTCTGAGGTTCCTGTGTCTCGCACAGGAACCTCAGAAACGCTTTATAGTTTTTCTTTTGCATCTTAGATCTACAAAACACCGAATAATATACAGGCTGTCCAGGATGTTATGGCTGTTCATGACCTTCGGGACAACTTGTATTATTAATACCTACACATAACAAATGGTAATGTTTAAGAAGGTAGGTATACTATTTTTTAATTCTGAATTATACGAAGAGGTCCAACTGGATGCAAGAATGTACACGCATCCAAAGTAGTGCCTAACCTAAACCTACCTTAGGTATTAAATGCCACAGTCAAAACTCGTAAACCAATTTTATACCACATTACACAATACAATAGTCGTGCCCTCTAAGTTTTGTTAGGTTATAACAGTGCCACAGGCACAGCAGCGGCCTGCAAAGCGCCAGCGCAAGAATGCAAAAAAACATCTTGACAAAATAGCAGAATAAGATTTTTGAACGATCCACCGGCAAAGATTGCTTTAGACCGGTTATGAGTTTAGACTGTTAACACATTTAAATGGATTTAAAAAATCTAATCTAAGTAACAATTTTTTTTACTTGACCTATTTAAATAAAGATGTGATCATGGTCCAACTTTTTATGAAATAGAAAGATGGTGAGAGATAAAAACCTCAAAAACTATAAAGATTTTTTCTTAATCTTTAGGTCCCTAAGTAAAGATAGGAATATCTATTATAATACGTATACAATCGTTACAAAAATGTTGCTAAAGTGTATATCAATTATGCTAACTTATTTTAAGTAGGTACCTAATACCTTGTTGCTAAAAGTGTCTGCCTTTTCTGTTTCTACCTACATTCGCAAGGCGCATGACTTTCTCAGAAACAAAACTACCAACCTTCCATTGAATAATATCAAAAATCACTTTTAGAAACAAAGCAAGTCCTATGAATAAAATTACGAAATATTTACCTAGGTCACAAGAATATATGCGTTAATGATTCATCGTGCTACTTTATCAAATTATAACTTTACTTCCAGTATAACCTTAGTAGGAAAGAAAAAGTAGATCTTTTTACAACAGCAAAATGTTTAACATAATAATTTTGTAAAATCATAAGTAAATTTTACAATAACAAATCAATTCTAATTTCAAGAAATTGTTCATTTAGCTGTAGGTATTGCTCAAACCCAACAGGTTTTGGCATGGGGTCATTGAAGGATGTACTTTCACATTAAATGCGAATGTCTGTTTTTCTTTTACGGCAAATTGCTAAACCGATTTAGATATTTGGGTCGGCATCCCAAAATTGTAAATAAGGGGGTGCCAAGACAAGCCGTATTCCAGTCAGGCAAAGCCACAGGCATAGTTTAACTTTAAAATCTTAATTTGCCCACAAAATCCATTTTAATAGGTTAGATTCAGCAAAAGCATACTTACTTACCTATTTTTTCAGCTATTTATTTAGTAACGTATTTTTTTACGATTCTAGAGACGTATTTTTGAAGCATTAGAAATGAAACTCGAATTCGAACACGAAAACAATTCGTGTATGAAATTCATTTCTTATCTCCGATTTTACGCATTTTTGAATCACTCGAAATAAGTGTTGCTATTAAATAAAAATCTTGTAACTATTTTTGTTTCACGCAGAAAATATTATAAACAATAAAGCAAAAACTCATTAACGGACGCAAATAAAAAGTTATAATGTCAAATCTCCGTCAATCATAATTATGTTTACTTGTCAATGTCATTCTTCCGTACTTTCTACTAGTAGAAATCGAAAAACGAGTGGGTAGGACCACTCGTAGCAGAATTCACGGAATAAATTTTCAAAAATAGTGATTTTAGAAATTCGCATGCGAATCTTGCGATTTCGTATTCGGATTTGAATTCGCATGATTCAAAAATACGTTTTCTGATGTTCGATACTATTTGATGTCATAGGAAATGTTGTATAGATTTGTAATGTGTAAGCAGTATGTAATATAATGACTGTTTAAATAAATAATAAATTAAAACAATGTAAATAATAAAAAAAACAATTAGATTTAATGGGTTACGAACCTATTACAAATTAATTAAAATTAAAAAAAATATAGGAAATATCAATACTATTTTCTTCTTACTCTAAAGTACTTACATAAATAACGGTAAAGGTAACTATAGAAACTTTGGTAAAAATCATCATAGATTAATAATAATTGCACATAATTAGTTTGAAGAGACACTAGAAATACTGTATCTTGTCATGATGAAGGCATTTTAGATGAATTTCAGTTCACAAGTAGTTTTACTAAGCTTAATTATTATATAATCTCAGAAATAGCATAGACTAAAAAAAATAAAAAAATCGGAGAAAAGTAAGTGTAATAATACTACATAAGTTGTTTTAACAGTTCTTCAGGAATATTTGAAATGAATAAATGAAAATCTATATTCGTGCAGTTGAGAAATTAACTGAAAGTTGAAAAACCATTAGTCCTTTATCTATGGACGAAATACTTCATTCAGTGACACCTAATAATTGATACACCAATCAACAACACCCTGAACAAAGTATTTAAGTATAAAAGTTGACGACCTCCGTAGCCGAGATGCGAGCACGCCGGACTTGGCGGCGTCCCCATCTCTGAGGTCTTGGGTTAATTACCGGTCGGGTCGATGTAGAAAACAACTTTTTATACTATCGCGGGTCTGGGTGTTGTGGTGCCTTCGTTGTTTCTGATTTCTATAACACAGTACTTTAGCTACTTACTTTAGGATTACTTAGAGCAATGTATGTGATGTTGTCTAATATTTATTAAATTTTTCATGAATTGACTATAGACTTAAGTAAGCTTGAAATAAGTAGTGGACGATAGAGTATAAACTTGAAATACTTAATGATCTATAAACTAAAACACAAAAAACTAATAACAATAGCCCTTTCTATTTAAATAGCTTAAATAACTGTTTAAAGTTGATTCATCTGTAGGTGTGTCATTAGCAGAATCAAGTTTAGGTGAAACTTCAATGAGTATTTCATCCATTAGGTATTATTAACTGTTTCAGTTTTTGTGTGTTTCAAAATTAGGTTTTTCGTATAATTTTTGGAATTTTAGTTTATTTTGATTAACTACAAGTATTTAATACTCGAACTACGACTCTATTTGAAGAAATATTAATACACCACAAATTATTAAAGAAAAAATAATAAAGATATATTTCTGTGTACACACAATAATACTTATTCAATGTTTTAGTGTGCTAAATGTACTCGTACCTCTATATGTAAACGGTCGTTATAATTTCAAGTAAGTATTAATCTAAGATTTATCTTTTTGGTTCTATCATTTAGTAAACAAACTGATCTTGTGTCTATGTCGTAGCCAGATCGTAAAATTGACCAATTTATGATGTAACCGATCATTTTATAAAATGGTGGTATTTCATGACAGGGCCAACTAAAACTGACCATATTGTTTAAACGTCAACATTCGATGAAATGTCAATCCACGTTTGTTCATATCATTAAATGTTGACACTGAATTGAATTTGAATTGAATTTGTTTAATGTTTGTTATCTTGGTCGATAGATACATTAAATATTTTAAATAGTTATTATTTTTAACAACTAATAAATAAAAACACTTGAATAGCTAAATAACCTTACTAACCTATCAAATTGCGTTCCAAACTTCTTGATTTTCTTTTTTAGAATAAAATATTTGTCCGCCGACATTATTCATCACAAAAACAAAGCAACATTAGTGCCTGTACCGTAGGTTAATGTAACGATTTTACGATATGATCACTAATGTTTGACCATTTAATGAAGTAGTAGTGCGTTTAGCTGTTTACATCGTCAAACGCTGAGTATTCATGATCTGGCCAGACCACATCATGATGTAGGCAGCGGGTTTTGTTTTATATTATGAAATACCACCATTTAATGAAATGAGCGGTCACATCATGAAATGATCAATTTTACGATCTGGCCACGACATCTACATTATGAAAATGCAGAACCCTTTAATTTTATTTAGTTATAAAAAATAATATCAGGATGATGTTTTATTAATAGGTATACTTGGGAACGATATATATACAGGGCGGAACTAACCAACTTTACATCAACGTAAACTACCATATATTTTGTAAATAGCTTATTTTACTCAAATACAAAAGTAAAAGACGTTATTTTATTTTGTAAAATAAGCCCAACTGCATATAAAAGTAATTTGTTTTAGCCGAAAATCTAACAGACCCAAACAAAAAAAAACTCTATGACCTATCTAAGTAGAAATTTAATCATGCCAATCGATAAATCGATAAAGTTATTAATATACCCATGCACAAGACCGCTCGTTTAAGGGGCAAAGCCGCACAGCGTTGACGCGACACTCGAAAGTCAACGATGGTTACTAAATCTACCTCAGAATGAGACAGTTTAATTTAAATAATAAAAAAATTATTTTTTGGTAAGTATCTAGACTAGACCATGCTTTATTGGAGAAATGGATCAATCTATTACAATGGTTTCAGGGATTGTTAAAAAATAAGTACAGGAGAAATAATTTTTTTGGAGCGATGCCTTCGGTTCTTGGCTAAAGCTTGCTACTTTTTGATTGCAGTTCAGCAGTTAAAATAACTCTCTTAAATTTAAGTTATCTCTTTTCAATACCCCATAAGGGTGTTCTTGTGGATGAAGTAAGTTTAGTTTGTTTCAGTCTGTATCAGAACACCGCGCGTGTAATTTAGTATGATTGTGTTAATATTGGTTTTGTTGTTAAGAGTGGCCGCCACGGCCTCACAAAAGAGCAATCTTGATAAGTTATCAGTAGCATATATTACACAGTGCAACAAATAGGTTTAGTCACGTTACAATGGGTATGTTTGTGTTATTGAACCAAAGAAACATGGTTTGAAATATAAAACAATGCAGGATGACTGATATGACGAGTAAATCGCTTTAACAGGATATTCTACTCATTTAAATTATCAACTTTTACTTTTTTTACTTTTATTGAAATAAGATGAAAAAAAATATTATAAAACCTCGAAGATATATTGAGCATCAGGGATTATATTTTTTGTGTTGCGACTTTGGTCCCATAATAAAAACCTTAATGGGCAGAGTTTGCAGCAATTCTCTGCTATTTCCAGTCACCCTGTATTTAAATCCCATTTAAAATAACTGATAGTAGTAGTAACTTAGTATGAAAAGTCCAAACATATACTTTATGTAGCGACTCATGTTCCTTAACCTTATTTGATTAGTTTCAAGGGCACAGTTGTATCCCAAGATACAACTGAACATTTTTAACGTTGTATATTGGGGAAGCACAGGAAAAACTAATCTCAGATGGCGCTAGCGTGTTTGGTCTAGTCCAACCATTGTCCACTAATGTCCACGCTAAAGTCAAAGTTCGATTTTTTAATCTGTGCTCGCTAGTATGACGCAAGTTTGACAACTTATCATAACTTTTATCGTAGGAGTGATTGTAAATAATTTTACCATTGGCAGCAGTGAAAGAATTATGAATCAAGTACCTAATCGCTACGGGCAAGACCAAACACAATGCGACACCTATCGAGATAAATGTGCAGTGGATCCCCATTGATCGTGAATTTCACAGAAATTAATTAAATGTCATTATAACAAACAGGATTACAACAAATTCAGATGCCTATACTAGTACATAAACACTAAATAAGATGTGAATCCTACTTACTTAGTATTACCTACATGGGGGTTATAATAATCTAACATTTAATATAGCACATAAAAATTAAAGTTATTATCTGACCCTCTCACCGAGACGAGCTCTGAAAACTACCAGCACCATCTATAAAGCCATCGTAGGTGTAGTTTTCTCTTTGGGGCTCATTCTTCTGAGCGGTCGCGACCGCGTCAGTCACGCTTGTCGTCCTTGCGGCCCGGGCTCAGAGAGCGAGCGCCTTTGTTCCTGCGCACAGTCACCACACATTATTAAAATATTATAAACGCACAGGTAGGTGCTGACCTGCGTTTCGGGGCGTAATGTTACATATAACAAAGCGAGCATTCGTGCAGTCAGTAACGGGAAAACAAGAGAGCATCGTTCCTCGACGCCTGGAGACGTATTTTTGAAGCATTAGAAATTCATTTCGAATTCGAACACGAAAACAATTCGTGTATGTAATTCATTTCTATTGCTCACGATTTTACGCATTTTTAAATCACTCGTGTTTCGTTTTACGCAGAAAATATTATGAAACTGCAGTATACTAGTATATGCTACTCATTGATTTTAAAAACTGGTAGTGAATCGCTTAAAACGGAACGTTAATAAAAGTCAAATTTCTGTCAAACTTAAGTTTACTTGTCAATGTCATACTTCCGTAATTTCTACTAGTAGAACAAGAAAAACGTCGAGTGAAGTGGTCGTTGCAGAATTCATGGAATCTATTTTCAAAAATAGCGATATAGGTATTTGCATGTGAATCTTGCGATTTCGTGTTCGGATTGGAATTTGCATGATTCAAAAATACGTCTCCTGGTTAACGGATTTTAGCGCACGGCGTAACGGAACATGGTCGCTGCGAATGTTACATTACTCCACCCCTCCCCGTTACACTAATTATAAAGGGTGTTCTATTAAATAGATACCAATAGGTAATTTAAAAAAAATTAGCTATCCATACCGCAGTATTTTTTCGTAAGGGAAACATTTTTTAATATCATAACGTGTATGGTAACTTCTTTTAGGTACTTTCTTTGTTTATTATTTTACACGTCTGCATGTTGTCCAGTAACATTTGGAAACGTAGTTCTACCTCAAGCAATTACGGCGTGGGCTGTGTAGGTACACTCCTATGCTCAGTTGAAAAAGTTCCCAAAGCTTTTTAAGCTGAGGTAGTACGACACCAGATAAATCTCATGGATCAACCCACATACGGTCGTCCTATTTTGTATTTAAATTATACAGCCTGCAGTAGCCTTAGAAGCAAAAAAAAAACATAGATCCCTATGTAAGTATCGGCAGTTAGTTGATGGTTATTCCATCACCATCCAGTCCAAAAAATAGGTCTAACTATTTTACTATCAGTCGAGGTTTCTATCAATAGTATATTTTAGTGATTAATTGAAGAGACTGTAAATATTATTTTATAATAATGTCAAATCAAGTTTAGTTATCTCAGGACTTGTATCACCATTTAGCAGTCCCATTGATTTTAATAGTAGGTAATAATGTGGTCGTCTATGGCTGGAATACATAGTGCTCAGGAAAAAGCCCACTCTATGTCTCTGGCCTGATCGAATGTTTTCATGGCCTGGGGAACCCCAGATCTTACAGAAGTCAATACAACTTTGGACATAGGTACTCTGCCTAATCTGTGAAAACGAGTCAACTATCATTTGACGATGATGTTCTGATGTTCACGATGTCCATCTTTGATAGACTTATTTTTTCAGTCACTATTAATGTCAACTGCAATGGGTTTTAATATTTTAAAACTGTATCAAAATTGATAATAAATAAATAAAGGAATAATGTAAGTGGGTATATGTTTCTCATTGTGTCACAACACGTCCGCTTATTTATTATAAGTATATATATTATATAGGTATTACACGTGTTGGAGTAACAACAAAAAATTACACATAAAGTTTTTGTATTTTCCCCCATATACTGCTATTCCAAAGCCACATAGGTAGACGTTAATTAACATAACTTTTAAAAGATGTTCAGAGCATTTGACCTTCATAAATATTTCAAACGTCGGTTTGTTTTGACTACTCTGTAAATTATAATTATGTAAGTACGTATACTTGTACAAACTTCTCTACAGTTGTCACAATAGGACATATTTTTTATGGACTCTAATGATCCCGACGATTATGGTGACTATAATAACGTGATGTTGATTGAAATTATCATGGGCTTAAACCACTACGAAGCTAAGTATGAAGTTTGTTGAACATACGAACTAATGCCATTTACAAAGCATCATGCTTGTTGTGGGAGCGGAGCGCCGTCTAAGCGCACCCTAGTCCGAGTTTAAGAGACTGACGTAGGTTCTCATTCATTCATTCAATGACTCATTTCAAGTACTATAAGCAGAAGCCAAACATTGTGAAGACACTAAATAAAACTTAAGCGGCGACCGTCTGGTGTACCGGTTTGCGCTCCGGACTACAAAGCTAGGCGGTTGCGGGTTTGAATCCCCGCAAGGGGCAAATGTTTGTGTGATGAGCACAAACATTCGTACCTAAGTCATGGATGTTTATTATTGTATTTAAGTATATATCCGTTATCTAGTCACCATAGTCAAGCTCTGCCTAAGCAGAGCAGAGTTAGACCCCAAACTAATTTGGGGTTAGTTATTTGAATTTGGTGTGATTGTAAAAACAATTTATTTATTGTAAATACAAGAATAAACGTATTTATGTTTATCCGTTATCTAGTCACCAGTACAAGTTTTGCTTAGTTTGGAGCTAGATAATTAGTGTAAATGTAAAAAAAAGAACAAAAAACCTCCAGATAGTTTAGTTTTGAGCCCTTATTGCTCAAAGGTAACAAGCAACTTCAAGCAAGATACAAAACCACTTAATTGAGAAAGTTTTTAAAACGTTTTCAAAAGTTCTTCTTTATAGTACTTTATCAATATTTTTGAATGCTTTATATTTATAAATTACAGAAAACATTGTTACACACCCAGTGTTAGTTATTTGTATTTCGTAAGTAGGAACTTATCAGGATTTTTTATGTAAAAAATTGACTAGTTTCCCTCGGACCAGGGGCGCAGCTAAGGTGTCGGGCATCTACGTCGGAACAGTGAATAGCTTGCCTTGTAAACGTCATCACCCTCCAGCCTCTTATGTGTCATCCCTCGATTTTGGAGTGCCACCCGCCAGAGCTGAAGAATGAACTGATATAACCAACATTAGCTAAATCTTTAATTAAAGCCACTACTTGATCTAAGAACGTTTACTGTAGTCAACATTATAATGATTTTAAACATCACCTTAAAATAAAATACCGGACTGTCTTGTAACTTTTTTATGTGTACAACTTTTGGTGTGGCATTGGGCACATGAAATATTCCACGAGTGAAATTATACACGTTGCTTTGACGGCAAAATAAAATTTCTACGTGATTTCATTATTCAAAATAAATATTACCTGCTGCTGATAAACTTGGACTTCTTTTCTCCCTTATCAGAGCTTGTGCTCGGTCCAGCATTCCCTGCGTTCTTGTCACCCTGGGGTAAAACATTAAACAATACATTAGTAAGGTAAAAAAATATAATAACCCAGCAAAGTCCGAATACTGCTAAAAGCTCGAGCGTAACTTCTGATCGGCCGATTCTTGGATCGGTATTTGAATCAAGGATCGAAACCGGTTGATATTTATTTCAGAATATACAAGACCCATTTCTAATATTTGATAGTGTTGTGAAGATGTGACCATAAAACTAATTTTGACATAGCTTCGAAGTCGGTAGTTAGGTATGTGATAATTAATTTAGCGAAAACCTTTATTATTCCGGGTATGGTTTTATAGTAAAATAACCGGTTTCCGATCCCTGATTCCAATTACTATGAATGTCGACCTGTAAATGTTGCTTGTGTAGTCATAGTAATTACCTATCGGCCGATCGGATTTGAAAAGTTTTCAGTGTTCGGGGCTTTAAGTCGTTACGAAAAGTGCAGAGAGAGAGAGAGATTGACTGGTGAGACACGCTTCTACGATGTCTACACATTTTTCTAACTAATACTTAAAGTACGTTTTTCTTTGCTTGTTGAATATTGTAAACAATCTTGGCATATCTTTTTACAAAATATCAGTAAATACAATCAGCGAACCAAAGGCGTATCCAGCTCGTGGCTCAGGGGGGGGTGGGGGGGGGGTGGGGGGGGGGGGGCGGCAATATTTTTTTTTAAGGTCGAATTCCCCGCGCTTACTTCGTCATACAAAGTACATGAAGACACCTACGCGAAACATACAACAAACAAGTTCACATTGTCCAGGTCCAGTCAGGACAGACTTCTGTAATTAAAGGGAATCTGTCCCGGGGCTGCCATTCTCTGCCCACTGAATTGGGACCAGGAGAATATCAATGAAAGACTATGGTTATTAATGATTTACCTACGTAATCCAGCGCAATTCGATTCAGCCTGTAAATCGAACCAGCGCAAGCGCAGCGAGCGCAAAATTTTTTAGGCTTTTTAAATTTAAAAAAAGCATTTTATTTTAAATAAGTAAGTAGGTATAGTGGTGAAACATAGTACTATTTAAATGTAACCGTAAAAAACTGCAAGAAGCGAGCACGAATTTTTTTCAAGATATTAGGCATTTTTAAACTAGAAGCCAACGGCGCGCGACGACTGCTTTGGCGACTGCGACATCAGCAGTGGCATGCAGAATGTATAAAAGCTATGCAGTATAATTTTATTTTCATACATTTATGCCTCTACTCCAAGTTTTGATAAAAAGGTGAACGATACGACCACAACAATTTTTAGTAGCAACTCGCCGTTAAAGGTGGACTAAATCGCAAGTAATAAATAAATAACCCGCGAGCAAAGCGAGCGCAAAAAAAATGTAAATGCTACATACTTACCTATTTGTCCTTAAACTGCCGTCCAGCTGCAGCTAAACTAACCATAATTTGATGGGAGAGAAGTGACGCCTAGTAATAACTAAAAATGCTGTCTAAGGTGGACAAAGAGGATTCTAGGGTGAGCGCCGCCCATCCTTGCCCCCCCTTAGCTAAGTCCATGCGCTGAGGCCGCGCAGCGGATTGTGTTTTTTTTTAAAGTTTACGCATAATACATTTGTAAAGCATAAAATCTTCAGGGCTCTTCAAGGCCCTCCTCTGACCCCCCTACCCCCCCTGGGTACGCCCTTGCAGCGTTACTGTTAGAACAAAATGGATTTTGTGTTATATGATTAATTATTATAGGTAGGTAGTTATTTTTATGTATGTATCTTATTTTTAAATGAGTAATTTCGTTAAAAAAGAAAAGTTAAGATTTATTACAATATTCGACAAGTAAAGAAAAACAGAATTTACTATACATGCGAATGTAAGTTTTTTCATGTACAAATGATGTCTTAAATCTGCTAAAAATCACCATGGGAATATCGGAATAATAAAAGGATTGATTTAAAAAAAAGATTGAATCACGATTTTCTACATATTTATCGATAGTTATGATTATATTATATATATTACCTTTTGACTAGTGGATGGACCAGCCTCGGCTTGGATTTGCGATTGGCTGTTTACATGTCCCATCTTCGACAGCGGCGGATTCTTGAACGAGTAGGAGAATGCCAGGCCTCTTTTTAGCGATGCTCTGTAGAAGAAGACAAACATTTTCAAAAAGGTATGTTCAGTAACCAAAGCCAAAAATTATATTCGTGATGTTTTTGTTAACACCAAAAATAAAATAAAAGCTACTTGAAGTATTATTAATAGAGAAGCATGTAAAAACAGACAATCGGATCGCACAATTAGCCTTAATGTTAATGATAAAATTATTAAATCAGACAGTGAAGTAGCAAACGCGTTTAATGATTTCCTTTCTAATATATCTACCGCATTGATTTAAAAAGTAAAGATACGGCTGACAGAACAATTCACATTACACTTTCGCCATACATCATGAGACACTAACGGCTCCTATTAGACTATAATATCAACTGTTAAACCGCATCACAGATGTAACCTTGTCAGAGCGGCTTATGATACGAATGATGATGAACTTAGTAAAAAACTTTTCTTATTTTATACATTATAATATTTAAAAAGATCATAGTAAATATGTATAACGACACCATGTTTCATTACGCCAAGGATCAGTAGAAAATCTACAGTTAAAAACGTAGTTATTTCTTTGTATTTTACACTTACTACGTTAAAACACACGATAGTTTGATTTCCTTAAATATTAGATAAATCGAAACTTCAGAGATTTTATTATCATAAAACATATATTTGTATGACATCACCTATTAACCATGATAGTGCTCACAGTGTAGAACTAATGCACGCCGCTACAAAGTTATATCGGACATTCGTACGGTAAATATGGCGTCGCTTCGTATAATTGACAAGAACGATAAAAAAATATTAAAGTAATGTAAATAATTATCAAATTTACGATTTACCGGTGAAATATAATATTAGAATTATTTTTTATACTCCAAAAAATATACTGCGACTAAATGTTGCTTCGACGTTATGTAGTTTTGACGTATTAAACGTTCGACCTAACGTACTATCGACGATTTGTGCATTCGGCAATCCGTTGTCGACCTTTTGGCGTTAGACCTTTTAGTCGTCGGTGTAAGTACCGAACCCTGTCCGGCGAGTGGTTAACAGAGTGCGATGCAGCGATGATTGGACCTAATAATATTAAGGAGGGAGATCTGGGGTTGAATGTTGCTGTCTAACATTCAACCCCAGATCTCCAACCAGAGATAGGTGTAAGAATGGGATGGTAATTAATACGGTTTATCATCGGAATGATTTAATAAATGGCGGCCAAAATCCTTTAATTTCTGGGAGACTGACTAAGGATCTACAAAAGGGGATTCGCACGTACCTGGTAGGGCTTGGTGGTGGGTAGCTAGTTCCGCGATGGTCGGGCGACAGGTACTGGTGATGCTGCGCGGCTGAGAGCCGATTGCGCTGCAGCAGTTCCTGGTGTGACTGGTACAACCGCTCAGAGGCTGACTGGGGACTTGGACTGTCAAATTCGAGAGAAGCTAGTAAATTTTCACCATTTTTTTAGGGCTATAATTCGTTGCCACTTGTTTTCTGCAAGCATGTACAATAATCTCTCTTGCCTAAAGCAAAGGCTCTACTTAGTTCAGGTAAATATAATCTGTTGCACTGTTTATTAATAAGTTATACCAATTACAAATGTAACTGCTTTCCTAGTATTTAATAAACGACTTAGGTACTTTATAGTGATAGTGCTTAGATGCAAATTTTAGTACCTAAGTAGCTACAATTTGTTGAAGCATGGTTTTGTGTTTGAATCGCGCTTTTTTATGACATTGAACATAACTGTGTGCGCTGTAAACGCCTCCACTGTTGAAGCCTTATAATTGTTTTTGTGAGTACACAGTTTTTTTTCCGAATTTTACATTATTTTTTACGAAAGAAGACATGTTAATGATTTGTGAATACCTTTGCTGTGGTCGTGGCGGCGACGGGTCGATAGTGAGATCAGGGAGGCTGTGGACTAGTGCCATAACGCCGCTCTGTGGCTGCACACGTAGCGTGTGCGTGCGCGCGCTTGTGCTGCGGCTCGAGAGCTTGCCGGCAGACTTGCTCGGCGATGGTGTTTGCTGCAAATGCCGCGCAACGATTTTGATAAAGCTCTTAATTTTACTAACTCCGTTTAAAAATTAATAGGTAACCAGCAACAATATTAAAAAAAATAAAAAGGAGTTTATAATGACTCTAAAAGGGTATGTAGTTTGAGGACGTTTATTAAGTAGGTAGATACCTACTTGACATAGTTGTTTATAACACGTGCTCCGTAGTAGGTACTCTGCAAGTTTGTTCCAGAAGGGTGGAACGTAGGCTAAATCTTACGATCCAGATGATCCTTACAATGTGGGGTACGTTAATGATGCTTGTGGACTAAGTAATTTACGGGCGTTTAATCTATTTTCCAACCGTATGGAAGATTTATGTAAGACCCTTTCAGGCAAGGCCAAATCACTTGGTTCTGTGTACTTACCTCAGTAAGTTTTTACTTGTATTTGACTACGAGTATTTTTAATAATTCAAAGATGTAGTTATTAGAATAACTAATGAAAATATTGGTGTAAGTATTTGCGACACGAATATACTATCTGTCATAAACGTGAGAAAGGGTGTGTCACCTAACCTGTGTTTTTTGCCGTTTTTATAGACCTCGCCCACTTTTACCGTGACGTTACAGTTCCAAGGATATTGTGACTGGGTGCTTCAGGTCCGTGTAGTTGCCAAATGTAATAATGTGTTTCAAAAGCCTACTACTTAAGCCCCGTTTGTCAGAAAAATATGTTAAAATTATGCAAAAAATTGTCAAAACCTACACAACATTCTGAGCATAGCATTTGTTTCTAGTACTTATACTTCAGGAGAAAAAAAAAATTGAAATCGTTGAAAAATCAAGCAAAAAAAAAACTAATTCTTTTTCTTCTTTAAAACCGCTTAACCGATTTAATTCGTTTATATGTCGATTGATAGACCAACATAATTGCTACAAACTAAGCATACGATTTTTTATTCGAACTATGGCGTCCATGCGAAAATTATTATTTGCCTCAATTTTCGCAACCTAAAGACGCAGCGACTGTTGTAACACCCACGTTTCATAGCGCGCTCTTATGAACCGTATTTTAATGAGGTTAAATGCTATATTCGTACTAACATTCGTCAAGTCGCTAATTTAGGGGCATTACTAACAAAGCAGACTTACCGCTGGAGGCTGCTCGGATGGCACCACAGTATCAGACTCGCTCTCACTAACGACATTCACCGTAATCGATGTTACTGCTGAAATGATAAACAATTTTGGGTCATCATTTGGTAAATTTCAAAACTTGATAATGCTCAATTCACAACACTAGAACTCACTATTTATGATCATTCATAATCCCATAAACCTAACTTACAACCTCATTATGTACAGTTGATTTATATCTGTAACACATGCATTTAATTTAGTTATGAATTGGTTAAGGGGTATTAATCTGTAGTATTATTATACGTTGAACGAGGCCATGAAGCACATACCCTATAGAGTAGAAATCTCATGATGTTCGAAAAAAAAAAAACCGCCATTTTTTATCCTTATCTGTGCTGTTTTTGTGTGGGTGAGCGTTGATAGAAGCTGTCATTTTATACTAAATGTAAGTGAAAAATCACTTACTAGTTTCGGAGAAAGATGGTTTGTATTGCTGCTCTATAGGGTATGTACTTGATGAACGAGGCAAATACTTTTATAGTGTTCTCTCTTGACCAAGCAGATTCTTTTGCTCGATTTTACTAATTAGACCCATAGTAGGTGAACGTCTGCCAATCGTGGCGAGTATTGGCAATCCCCTTTAAATGATGAAAGTCAATGGGAAGACCTATGTTCAGCAGTGGTCCTATGGCTGAAATGATGATGAGGTAAACGTTTTTACATTCATGAGATGAACAACCACTGTCCTGCCTTTAACCTCACAGCTTTAAATTAAACAGTTGCTGACATTTTAAATGTCAATTACATTAACAATCTTGGGTGTAGATTTAGTAAGTCTCAATATAAAATGAGATGGATACGTTCCAACGAACAACTAAATTGTTTTGAAAATCGTGAAAAAGAATCTATTTTTCGTTCATAGGTACTAATGCTCTTCCAGAATTATTCAATTTTATATTTGTGTTAGGTATATTAGTAAGGTAATTATTGATTAATTGAAATGTATGGGTATTTTAATGATTATAAAAAAAACACAATACATTTCAATTACATTACTGAGTATCATTCCCTCCAAGTGGTATCAGAAAAAGTAGGTAAGTAATGTTATTTTTACCATTATAATCATTTTTCTAAACTGTGAAATGTTAGTTTAAAGCTAACTAAGAGTGAAAGAGTATGCCCTTACTATTTCTCCATTAACTCACGAACCTTAAAAAAGAATTGTTTGACAATGTTGACGCTGCTTGAACTATATCTTTTTAGCCTCGCTAGCGTATCCTGGCGATCTATTTTAGAAAATATGCTTTTTTTCATATATTTCGTAAAACTAGTATTTGCTTGTAGTTCTACTAATTCTGATAGGCGTAGACCTGTAAGATTGATACAGATAAACATATTACTGGCTGTCCGGCTCTGCGTTTTTTATATTGTAGTAGGTAGTGTAGTAGGTATAAGGACCACTATCTCCTATCAATCAAAGCATAATGCCACGTTTACATTAATCGGTATAGAAGGGCCTTATCGGGTCGCAGCCCGTTTACGTTCGTCGTCGAGTATTAACTGTTATTCGGTTTGGCCTTATTCGAATTTTATTCAAACTAGCTTAAAGCGGTAGTCGCATCTGGTTACTTAATGTAAACCCGCCATTAGCCGAAAATTCGCTCGGCGGGGCGTGTAGCGTGGCGTCGTATATTAAGTAGATCATCCAATCTACCACATACCGGCAAGCGCGTGTAGCGACCCACTAGGTGGACAAACGACCAATAAAGGTTGCAGACCGCTTCAAGCCGGCCAATCTGGAAGTTACTGAGAATGGCCTTGTTCAAAAGAGAACGTCCTATGGCTGAAATGATGATGATGATGGTCCAATCGGCGTTACTGTGGGACATTTTTTTTTTGTTATTAATAGACCAATAACCCGCCAAGCCAAGACTGGACCAACTGGCTGAATGGCCTGGTAAATCAGGGGTCGACGCTCAATATGCACAACGTTTTAGCGCACGCTGCGCGCCCCGCCTGCGCCGTAGCAATAGGGAATATGCAAGATAATATATTGTTTTTACTATATTTATATGAAATTATAGTTCTAATAGTGAAAACAAAATTGATTTTAGGTAAAAATAACCGTATTACAGTTATTAGAAATTGAGGTATACCTGTATCTTTCTAAAACAACAGACGTAAACTGTAACGTTACGGTACATATCGGATTGCCTTGTCTAGCACGCGACTTTATTGGTTTATAAGTCAGGTATATATCAATATTTTTTGATTTTTTAAAAACTTTTATTCATTATTTTAAGACCAAATAAAAATATATGCATATTCCCCATTTTGTGATCTTACTCATCGATTTTTTAAACCTCGCCGTATACAGGCCACAAACGCCGCCACTTAAAGCTGGTAGCCGCAAACGGTTGTTGCCGGTTGTCGCTACTTGTTGTGCGACGTGCGACTTTTGTGGCGGCGTTTATGGCTTTCGTGTGTGTCCGGTATGCGGGAAGGCTTAACGTTTACAAATTCATTCGGTGTGTATTGTCACATCGTCAGTGTTTATTGGCATTTCAATCCTTGATACCCAAATTCTTCAATATGAATTAACATAATCTGATAAAACTTAGCACGCATTAGCAGATTAAGTCTAAAAAGTTGGTAGAGAATATTTTCGAAGAAGAGTAGGTAACGCGTAAAGGGTAGAGCATTTAAGTTTTCCATTGTAGTTCTTCTTCTTCTTCGGGTGCCTCTTCAATTCTGAAGGTTGGCCGTCAGCTTCTTGAACTATACTACTTCTTCTTCCATTGTAGTTCACAGAGTTTTAATCTCTATATATAAAACAAAGTCGGGATTGTTACACTACACCATTTATAAGCCAAGAACGGCTAAAACGATTTTCATGATTTGGATTTGTTGAATTTGTCTTCGCCGAATAGTAGAAACTGGCTCTGGTAAAATACAACGTACGCACCTTGAGGACTGACGAGAAGATCGTTGAGCTGGAAGATGAAATGAGTAGGATGCACTGGAGTATCATGGGGCTATCAGATGTCCGACGAGAGGGCGAGGACACGATAACCCTGAAATCCGGCAACCTACTCTACTACCGGAAGGGCGACCAACTGTCCCAAGGTGGTGTCGGATTTCTCGTCTACAAGTCCCTCCTTAACAACATCGTTACCATCGGAAGTGTGTCGAGCAGGGTTACATACCTGATACTCAGAGTATCTAATAGATACTCGCTGAAGGTCATACAGGTATATACACCGACCTCTACACACCCAGATGAGGAAGTAGAGGCTATGTATGAGGACGTAAGTAAAGCCATACATACTAATAAAACCTACTTTAATGTTGTTATGGTCTTTAACGCGAAACTGGGCATTCGAGGCGATAATGAGCTGAGAGTGGGGCAATTTGGGTATGGGAACGGAACCCCAGGGGACAGAGGCTGGCCGACTTTCTGGAGAAGCAGGACCTCTTTGCGATGAATTCCTTCTTTCAGAAGCCGCCTCAGAGGAAGTGGACCTGGATGAGTCCCGACGGTTCCACGAAAACTGAGATTGACTTCATCATGACCACTAAGCGACGAATATTCAATGATGTCTCCGTGATTAACAGGGTGAAAACCGGCAGTGATCACCGAATGGTCAAAGGCACATTGAATATCAACGTCAAGCTAGAAAGGTCTCGTTTGATGAAGTCTACGCTCCGACCCTCCAATGCCCATATTTACAGCCCCGAGAGCTTTTAGACCGAGTTGTCTAATCGCTTTGAATGCCTGGACAACTGCGAGTCAGTGGACGAGATTAACAACAGGTTCGTAGAAACTGTTCAAGCGGTCGGGTCAAAATTTTTGAGACTCCGCTGTAAAAACAAGCCGCAAAAGCTTACCGACCCTATCCTCAACCTCATGGCAGAACGACGTGGCACTGCAGACCTCCGTCAACGCTAAGGCATATCGGCAGCTCAATAGGCGAATATGGAAGTCCTTGCGACATGATATCCGCAAGTTTAATACAAACAGTATTAAAGAGGCGATAGAGCGGAACCAAGGCTCCAAAGTTTTCGCAAGAGACATGTCTATTGGGCAAAATCATTAGAATCCCTTCGTTCTCACGGGTGACATTGGCTATGTGATGTCATAATAAACACAATGTGGCGGATTTTATCTTAATAATATTAAAAATGTTAAAGTTGGGATGAATTGATGTTTGTTACGCAATCACGCCAGAACGGCTGAACAGATCTAGATAAAATTTACAGAAATAGATCATAGCCTGCTGGAATATCAGATACCTAGGTTACAAACCGTTTAATTTGGTGTTGCTGCTAAATGACAATAACTATGGTTTTACAGAAAAATGGTCCAGATAACTCAATTAATCAAACTATCAAATCGTGAAAAGATCAAATATGCAAGTAGGTAATTGTCATGATACTCATGATTGAGAAAAGGGCGGATATCCGCAGCAGTCAGACAGTCTTAAATAAGGCGGTGTTCGTACACCTAGAGTGTTTGTTAAGTACTTCAAGATAAGACTTAGCTATCTTCTCTCTCATTGCGACGTAACACGCGCGGTCTGCTAGCTGCTCCCTACTCGTACAGTAGGTACCTAGATTATAGGCCCGATTCCCGTAATTTATCAGTAGTAGCAATCCACTGTCGATCCGGTCCCAGTAACATTTAGATAAAATACGGTATTTTTGTAAACCCAAAAATGTTTGATATAGTTCGTAATGCGACTGAAGATGGAAGAAGCCAATGTGAGATTTTTTTGTCCTATTTTCAGTCGTATTGAAATAGTTTTGGTAATTTTACATTAAATTTTTAATAGTTATGTTAGTGGGATCAGATCGACACTGGATTGCGACAACTGTTAAATTACGGAAATTGGGCTTCGGGTAACATTATTGAAGTCAGTTGTTTTCTTTAGCGAGTTTTTGAAATTTAACATAAACCATCTCTTCTTTTTTTTTGGACAACATCACATAGAGCTTTAGGTTGGAAATCGAATCCATACACGTTATTGCTATCCTGGCCACTGCTCTTCCAACTGAATTACATGTGACATTAGATAACTTGTTTTTTTTTTTCGTTGTATCTTTCTAGCCAACGTTTTATTTTGTTACATCGTAGTACATGGTAGAAGGTGTCAGTGCTCTAAGTACGTTGATCCCCGATGACAGATGTTGTACTAAGTAGTAAGTAAGTACCTACATATTCAAGTTGACAAACCTTAAGTAGTATCCATTGGTAGTATCAGTTTTCGGACGCAGCTCACATAACCCCAAATATTCTCATTGATATTGAACTTTACGTGTTGAGCTTCAAGTTGAAATACGGTTGAGAAAATTTGAAAGGGTGTGGTACATTATTTTGCTGTTGGCCTAATATAATATCAATCATACAGAATCCAACAAGCATCGTTAAGCGAGAAAGTTAGTTCTTTGCAAGTTTGATATGATTAACCTTCGCGATTTGCCTGAAGGTGTTACTGTAGGTACTCGTATAAACCTTCTAACTATTACGTGTTAGATCCAAAACTTAGTTTATTTAAGTTATTCTGTTAGTGTAAATACTAAATCGAAGGTAATTTGATGTTATAAAATTCAAATATTCAAGTATTTATTTTGCTTACCAACTGTGTACAGATCCTATGTTGGGTACAATTATGCTTAAGTCCTAGTTACTTTATTTATAGGTGTTGCAAAATTATAATAGTAGGGCTGCATTTTAAAATCGAGAAATTAACAATAATAAATTAACAATAATATAAATATTGTTCAGATTCAGTCTCAGAACGCCATGTTTTAAACAAGTCGTTATTTAATATAATTCGAATTACTTATTAACTTTATGTAGATAGTCGTATACATATTTGACATAAGTAATTTATTGTTTAAAGTATTTATTGTGGGTTACTTAAATATTCATCTAGTATAGAAGCATTTATTTATTAAATATTTTTGATTTTTTTTATCAAATACTGTATTATGTATAAATATTTTTGTTCATTTTTGTATCATGAGGTAGTTTATTAAATACTTTGATAGCCATGTAATATGGGCTGGTATCAAAAAATTTACTCTGGAAAATGGCAGGCACAGTTTTCCTTTATGTCAATGATATTTCTTTGTTAAGGATTTTGGGGAGATCGATAGGTAACAAAAAAAATACACAACCTAATACACTACCTTAGGGGATTAAGCAGGTTATGTATCTTTCTTCTGAAGTTACTAAGTCTATTTCACTTGTTTTAGTGTTATGGTACTCAATTTGAACAATCTGTTTTCTATTTTTAAGGTACGAGGTGAACCAATTACCTATATGCAGTGCCGCGTATGGCAATTTGGATAATAACTCAAATATTTTTTAACTCAAAGTAGCTTTTAAATCATTTTAATAATTATATATTAATGATTAATTTATTTTAATAATTTATGATTAATCCATTTTAGTAAATGACTAATTTTATGCCAGCCGATGAGAGATTCAATGTTTTTGTTTGCACCGACTCCAAAAGTAACTGATTAGGTACTTAAGTGTTAGGATTATTTTTAGCATTTCAGTGTTTTGAAGTCGGTTTTATTTTTTTTAATAAAATTTACTTATTTCATCTATTTTTAGTGATAAATCCTAATCTAACTGCTGAACACCGATTTCATCCCCTATTTTCCTACCCTTAGGGGTGATTTTTATTTTGCAAACTTTTATCATATTATCTTTGAAGTATAAGCTATTCAATAAAACAAAAATCATCAAAATCGGCTTATATTTATCGAAGATAGGTAACAAGAACCACAACTAAAATATTATCTGGGTATATATTTGTTGATTTTCTCAAAAAGTTCTAAATCAATTTCGATAAAATTTATATGGGACCACCTCTGAAGTATGATCTACCAAACAAAAAAAGAATCATTAAAATCGATTCATAATTGGCGGAGTAATCGCGTAACAAATATACAAAAAAAAAAAAAAAAAACATACAGTCGAATTGAGAACCTCCTCCTTTTTTGAAGTCGGTTGAAAAGGGATACATATTTTTTATTGTATGTGTAGCTGATACATATTTTTTGGAGTCATTGTATGTCCAAAACAAAGTGCGCCTTGTGTCTTAATTTTTTTGGGAAATGTTATCCTTACCGTCGGCCGGGTTCTGCGGAGGGATGAGGTGCTCCACGGAAGTGCCCGCCTTGTAGGGGTTCTTGCTGGGCCCCGCTTGCGGCTCGTCGTGGGACGCAGCGCTAGGGAAACACCAAAGTTGTAAGTAATGCCACGTTTAGGTTAAGGCGATTATATATAGTCGTCAAATGTAAAAATATTTAAAAAATATGCTGAGAATTATCAAAACTTACGCAAAATTTTTAACATAGCATTTGTTTCTAGTACCTACTTATTCTTTAGAAGTTTTTTTTTATTGAAATCATTGAAAAAACAAACAAGAAAGATGTTAATTCTCTTTTTTCTTTGTACCCATTTGACCGATTTAATTCGTTTATACATCGATTGGGTTCGAACAATCGAATCGAATCTAAATCGAATTGGAATCGAACAATTGCGTCCATGTGAAAGTATTATTTTACCTAATTTTCGTTAAAGACACAATGGATGTCGTAACAGCCACATTTCATTGCGCACTGTTATGAACTATGTAAATGTATTTTCATGAATTTTCGTGCGATATTCGTACTAAAGGAGCACTATTCGCCTTAACTACTCGGTCTAACTGAATGCGGTGGAAGCATTCGGCCACCAAACTAATCTAAACTGGCCATAATCCTCATCAGCTTAGCACTACCAAGGCAACCGCGCAGCCGCTTTTTAAAAGCTATTAAAGTAAGCCGAGTTATAACTATCAATAGAATCTGCTTTAAAAGCTTATTTTAGGTATCCTAGTTTTGAAATACAAGAATTGTTTAGAGGTGCCATTGGGCCGTGAAATGTATTCGACTTACCGAGTAAACGCTGATAACTATAATACTGATATACTGTGTTTTCTTGTAGTTGGTCGCTTATAGGCTTTAGGAGTAGTTAAGCGAGATACCTACGTTAAAGAATTTAAATCTCAAGTAGAACCTGTCAGAAATTTGTGATGCAAGAGACAGGACAATTCCAAATGAAGAACGCAGAGCGATGAACCAGATATCTTAAGATTTGGTCTAACAAGCATTGAGCCGAAGGACATAAAAGGGGAAGATACGCTGTTGTCTGAGTTAGAAAAATCCACTGTTTTTGTTTGAAAAAAGTTTACAACTTAAATGCATAAATGAATGAGGAAATGGACGAAGAAAGAAGTAATCAAAAATGCTGAAGAGGGTTATGCCAGGCGCAAGTGCTCTACTGTGGCAGATAATCCTAATCAATAGCCTGAATGACGGCTGCTTAGTAACTTTGTAGCTCTGGAACATCATGTGTGTGATCTAAATTGTTTTTACGCAACTAAAGAAAAAACAGGGAAGAATTAAACACAAATAAATTTAGAATTTCGACGATCTCCGTAGCCGAGAGGCGGGCATACCGGACTTGGTGTCGCTATCTCTGAGGTTCCGGGTTCGATTCCCGGTCGGGTCAATGTAGAAAAATAACTTTTCTATATTGTCTCGGGTCTGTGTGTTGTGGTACCGTCGTTGTTTCTGATTTCTGTAACACAAGTGCTTTGGCTACTTACCACAGGATCAGAGCAATGTATGTGATGTTGTCCAATATTTATTTATTTATTTAATTTCTTAAGCTATCTATCAATGAGATAAAAATGGTCGTGTAAATAATTTGTGTAAAAGAAAGAGAAGATTTCTAATTAGTCAGAATTATATTATATAAAATGTAGGTAGAGCACTAGACAAACACACAAATCATAAAGATCACGATGTTCCAAAACATAAATTAAAGCGTAACACACACAGAGAGCGTGCGCGGGACGGCGATGGGTCACGATGGGAGTACGACCGAACCCATCACCTGATGGTTTCCTGGAGGTCCATGGCTAAGGCAGCTAGTGCTCAAAAAGTTACTAAAAAAGTGTTTTACGTGATCAGAAAAGACCTTCCAGCAGAACTCAAGAACGTCAAACAATGTCGAAAAACTAGTCCTAGTACCTTTGTTTATGTGGGTATATTTATTGTGAAAGTTTTTTCATTTTTAAAAACAAACATTTAGCAGTCAGCACACTTTAGCAGCAAAAAACACTTGTACTTTAACGCAAACGGATCCCTTTCCCTGTATCGAATAATGGTTACACACACCCACAATATTTTTGAACGACTTACCCAATGACACATAGGTACACCATGGAATAAACGAGAAGAAAAACATCCCCACTTCAGGTGTATTTAGTGGAGAAAGTGTGTAATTTTTTACCACTTTATCGGAGTGATTAAATGTATCTTATATCCATGGCAAATTACAGCTTTCTAGTACTAGAATCTCTTACCTAAGCCTCGCCCGCCATAGACCGAAAAGGGTTAACCGCTTAGACGACTAACCCGAAGTTCCCCTTAAGCCGTATTTAGGGTAACCCGTAAATATCTGGTTAACGGGAACACCCAAATATTCCGAAATATTTAATTCCGAATTTGGGTAATTCCGATTTTCTTAAATCCGAACTTCATAATTCCGAATGAATAAAATCTCGATTATAAAAAATCACGAATCTCATTTTACCAAATGCTAATAATACGTAGTCTTATATTTCCGATTATCACATGTACGAAAAAATAAAACACCGTAATGTTATTAACCCGAAAACAGCCGCGGCAGCGGCCGGTGAGCGCTAGATTCGCTCTGGAAAGACGATTGCTTGCAAATTACAAAGAAAAACTAATAATTTTCCAACTATCGGTGAGTTTCAGGCATTCAATTTTCTGAATATTAATTAATTTTAAATCTATTGAAACTCGCTTTTTTAAAATTTGGAAGTATAATGTTAGAAATTGTAAGATTTCGATATTTTAAAAATAGGATATGGTAAATAGGAATTTACATTTTCGGAATTTTAAAATTCGGTATTTTGAAATTCGTGATAATAAAATTCGGAATTAAGTTTTTCGTATATATGTAGTGTACCCCGGAAAGTTTGAATAAATTAAACGAAAGTGAGCCTTATGCCGGAACCGGTTCCTATACGATTTGGATAACCAGTATTTACCCGAACTAAACCGATTAGGTAAACCCTATTATACGGGTAACCTTTTCGATTCTTGCCTCGCACATGCAGATAGACTGATAGACATGGAGAACCTATAACCGTTTCGGATAAACTACGAAACCCTAAACTTATTACCAACATATATTTAATAAGGCACTAAGTAGGTTAGTATTGTTTCATTCCTGACAGCACAAATATTATTTATCAGTTTCACAAGATTATCTTAAACAAAAGTTGTGGTTTTGTAGTTACATAAACAAATTGTTTCGTTATGATACCGAAATGAAAATTCAAATTTTGTTTGTGTTGGACTCAGACCTTTAGAGGATTCATAATATTGACTCTTAACAGAACGCTTTGGATAATTGTATAATTTAGCATAATTTCTATCTTTGATTTTGTTATAAGTAAGTATATTAAAAACTTACATAGCCGGTAACGTATGAGAACACTGCCTACGGCCTAGTGGACATGAGTAAGTAAGTAATTAATTAATATGTACCTAGAATGATCGCGTTATTTCCCGTTTTAGTGTGTTAATTCTTCTAAGGTTTCGTTATCAACATTTTGCCTAGTTTGAGGCTAGATCGTCGCGTCGGTGTGATTGTTGGAAGAATGTATTTATATAAACTTGGCCCCTCTCTTTTCTTTGTCGGTTTTGTGCAGTCGGCTGTAAATTAATGGCTCTTTCAATTATGACGTTTTAATCAGAACATCTGTCATGCGTTTGCAGGACCGCACACTTACTGTTGGTGGTTGTCATATTCTTTTCTAAGTTGTCATACTATTTTCTGTGGGTGGTCCTGCAAACGCACGACCGATTTCCTGCATAGAACGTCTTATTTGAATTAAAAGAGGCCGACAGACAGTGTGTGGTCACCTGGTAGACTGCTGGAAGCTGGAGAGGCGCGAGTTGCGCGAGCTGCCACCGGTGGAGTTGCGGTGCATGGGGTGCCGTCGGCTGGTCAGGCCGGAACCGCGCCCGCCGCTCGCCGACGCTGCACCTGGGACGTACCAATCATCATTATAACTAACGACTGTCGTTTCACTCACACAACTTTTTATAGCTATCTTGGACTGATTCTTAACGATTTCTAACTGGATATTTGACTGATATACTTCTACAATCATTTAGAGTCGCGGGCAATGGCTAGTAAGACATCTGCATAACCATATTTCAACCAACAGTTTCCCCTTGAAATCTTAGGAAAAATATAATAGATGACGTTGTCTACTTTCTTTGCATTTTCAGTCTAAACCATCAATGTATTACCTCTTCGATCAATGCTTTTAAAGAAAAAATTGCCAGATATGTCTCCTAGCAATTCCAGACTCGAGAGCCAGTTTAGAAAACTCGGTTTTCTTTTTAGATTCAATCCGGGAATCGAACCAATTTGCGATTAAGTTTAATCACCGTGCCACTACGCCAATCGGATCAGAAAAGCCGGAATAAGTTGCTTTTGATAATTTTGTGATTATCTATGTAAACCGTAATTACCATCAAAAGAGTCCGTATTCATGGAGGCTTGCGAGAAGTCGTACTCTGTGGAGGCGCCCATGCTGCGGTGTAGCATCACAGCTACGCGCTCCCGAGCGTCCCTGTCTATGTTCGCGTCATCCGAGCTCTAAACATAAAACCACATTGGATCAGAATAACTACAGCATTGCGACTGACAACTTGACCAGAGATCCTTTTCCATGTAGTAAACGAATGCCCACTTCGCTGTTCTGGGTGGAATGTCGGAAGTCCACAAATACACACCTGGCAAACTGGCTATAACTTAGATTTAGATATTTGATCCACCCAGGATGGATGCTATACGCAATGATGATGACGTATTATCGGGAATGAGCGCGACGTGGTAGAGCCTCAGACTCAATCTACGATGCCTTCTGGATTCGTTGTTCAGTCCATAGAAGCTTATCAATAAGCTGTCTGCGTCAAACAGCGTAAACTTAGCTTTAAAAATCTAACTGTGTTATAAAACAACCAAATGTTGTTTTCAAGATAATTACAGAAGTAAACTTTAAACCATTTTACCTACCACGGTAGGAGCCATAAACTAGTCTCTTGTGAACCGCCATGTTTCTGCAAAAGCACATCGTTGCTACACCACACGGGCGTACGATGTCGGGGTTGTTGATATTTTTTACAGTCTTGACCAGAGTGTACTTAATTACCCACCCACCGTGATACATTTAATCCGGTCTCCAATCGAATCGTGTAATAAAATTCCAATTCTGGTAAATGTATTTGATATGTTTTACCGCTTGAAAGCTGTTTCTTATTTATGTTTTAATAAGTTGCTTACCGGTCGAGGACTACTGACGGCGCTATGCGTGTAGTCGGACGAGGAGTCGTTGTCGAGCTCGGTGATATCCCGTGACGGATTCTTTGCATACCACACACTGAGTTCATAAGTTAGTTTGGCTTCTCGAAGCTTCTGTTCCCACAGCTGCACACAATAAGATAAGTACAAGCTTAATACAACAAAAACAATAGACCGCTTTTCTACTTGTTTATGGTAGTTATTTTGTTCAACTTCAACATTGGTAAGTCGATTTATTTAAGTAGGTACTAGTGCATCTTTTGCTACCAATGTATGCGTAAACGCATACGGCGTAAGCAGTAACGCCTGTAAGCTTTAATTTTTATGTATTTATAAGTTCATTTATTTACACAATGAAGGCAAGGACTTCTTCATACCTTGAGCGTTGAATGAGGATTCGCATCCCTTGCCGGTTCTGTGAGAATGAAGCTTTGGTAAGCTGTGCCCACATCGTCCACCACCACAAATAACAGGCCGACGATTTCCGTGCCGCTGGGCCTCGACAGGTACTTAGGAAAATGCACCATCTTGTCCACCATGTATTTGGGCCTATAAAATTATGTCATCGATTTATTCGCCAGGCAGTTAAAACTTGAATGTAGACATTCGGCAATGCCTTTCAAACGGAATTAAACAATTTTTAAAATAGAATTCGCAAAGTTTAATGCTTAAATATAATGTAAAACAGCTGAAATTGACAAATTATCAGGTACCTTATTTGTTTGTAGGGGTGGGAAGCGCCTTTAGAGAGCTTCTTGCAAATAAGCAGCATGTCAGTAAGGAGGAAGGCTCGAACCTCAATCTGCAGGTAAACATGGATTTGCAATTACTGCCTACTAAAAAATGTGTAGTTGTAAAAACAATTTTATAAGCATTCGCTCTATAATTTAATTGACATTCGCTAGTAGCATTAAACATAGTAAGCTTGCCATGTAAAGGTGGCTCAAAATAATTAAATAAATAAAACATTTGAAGAAACATTTTTAAAAGAACTTTTTACCATATAAGTAAATGTGTTTACATTTGCTTAAGTTAAAACGCTTCGGATGCATCCGATCCCCAGGACGCTAGCTTGAAAAACTAACATTGTCTATATAAATGAACGCTGTAAGTACCAATGTATACTTAATAAGTACATATAAACATTCGACAATACGACTAAAGAAAACGATATTTTACTTGAACTTTATCAATGATTCTAGGGCTAAATTTATAAATTGCATGTGCGTTTAACATACAAAGGCGATTTTAATAGGTTCGAATATTTTTTTAATTTCACGTTTATGTGACTGCGCCATAAAATAGGAGCATAAAAAATACTTTTACGGTCAAACCAATATTTAAGTAAGTATTCATAGTAGCTATACGACGTTCATTATTATAGAGTAACTCCTAAAACTAGTGTAACAATCAATGTGCAAAATATTTATTGTTGCTTGAGTGGCCCTACGTGTACCTACAGCTACGAGAAATGAAAAGTATACACATACTTCGTAACTTATTCCGTTGTAATAAGGTTTGCTCAACTATAGTGTGGTCACTGGTTAGGGATGCCACTTTTTTATTGAACAAAAAAAGAAAGAATCACATGTCATTAAAAAGAATTGTCATTTATCAATGCAATCCACTCCGTTACACGCCAATTAACGTTATTTATTTGTAATTTTTTTTTTTAGTAAAATAAACATCTTTAAAAGTCAAAATACTTAGGTAGGTTTATTAAAGTATGTAAGCATACGCTATTTTTTCTATTAGTAAAATAGAATGAAACCTTGATAGTCAAAATACTTCGGTATAATAAATTATGTAAATACCTACATAATTTCACAAAAATACTTTTTTTCAGTCGTGAAGTATGTTATACGTTTGCACAAAATAAGTTACAATAAATAGTATAAAGTACGAATGGCAATCATGACTTATGTTGTGGTTAGATTATGCTGTAAAACATTAAACATAAGTTTAAGTGTATGTAAGTAAGGGTATAAAAGGTGGTGATGGTTTACTCTTGCCTCCTTCGTACTGTCTCTGAAGCGTAGATCACCCTCATGGATGACGGTGCGGCTATGGGTGGGCAGGCAGTTCAGCATGGGCACCTTCAGGTTCAGTTGCGAGTACAGGCGGAAATAGCGGTCCAAATCATCTTCCTTGGTCTCCTAAAAAAATATTGTGGCTCGTGCCTGTTTACTTGGCAATAATAGTAAAAACCGGCCAAGTTAGAGTCGGACTCTCATACTGGGGTTCCGGACCATCGTTTTTCCTCAAGAGCCCGACTACTCTTGACAGGTTTTTATTATTTTAACAGGGTTTACATTAGAATCACACCAAGTTTTAGTGTATTAGGTACCGTTTTTACTAAAGTCCGAAACAAAAATAAACTAAAACTAAGAAATATGGTTCTCATTGAAAACCAGCGCAATGGCTAAGCCCTTTACCTACGCCATTACACGGTGGATACCATTTGGTTCCATACAACGATAGGGTATTTAATATCATTGGTTCCATATCACTAACTTTTCAAACTATGTAGGTATATTATGACTATGACTTTTTCCCTTGTTGTATCCTTTAGTTTAGTTTGTAATAAAAAAAAAGTGTTTATAGACATTGGTCTAAATGTTTATTGAAACATTTTTCTATTAGGTACCTTATCTAGAATTGTATCTACCTAATCGATTGCATGTTTTGCGAACGATGTTTCGTGGGCACAGTGAATACCGCAATAATAAGTATTTTAACAGGCATTTTTTTGCGAATTTCATGATTCATAAATAACCAAGCCTCGGTCTCATGTGAGAAAGCTCGTATATTAGGAGCGACCTAATATAAAGTCAAAAGTAGGTAACAGGTTATTGATGAGTGAGTTTGCGAGTATAATGTGTAACATAAAAAGGCCGCTTCTTTTGATTGACAAGACAACACACAGATGTCTTGTTTTGTAGTACAGACTTATAGGATGGGGTGAATCTCTTCTAAATAAGGTAGTCCCAGGACCCAATTCATTAGAATGATTTATTTATAAATTAACACACCCCATTGAAAACAGGCGTTTGAAGCCAATCATCCAGACACGGCTGTGATAGCGGTTATCGATATTGGAAAACATCTTTGAACTAGATTTTGTATCTGGAGCCCGTGTCTGCCACTTAAGCACGACCCATTTTATAATAATTCATGATGTTGCAAAGCAAACTTTCAACAAACATCAAATAATGAGGTATATTTTTACCGAATAACGTAGCTAGAGATACATACATTTAATGTATCTTGGTTTGTGCCGTAGCGTAGCGTTTCTAAGCCAATCATCGGATTAAGATAAAACTTTGGTATGTTGTTGTGCACACATTGAGGAAGTTGAATTTAATATTACTTATATTAGAAGGAAGTAGTGGACAACAGCAAGTTTATTATAAGTCGGCCAAATATTACATATCAAAACTTAAGAAACAATATTTATAGATCGATGTTCGTATATCAATATATGTATATAAAAGAGCACCCAGGGCCATTTTTGACGACACGTCATATTCGCTAATATAAGAAGTTTTAGTATTTTATTAATTATCACAAAAATAAAGATAAAAAAAAATTGCAATGTTACCTACTGATAATTTTCTCTTTAAATGGTTAGGTACCTACACTTAACATTTATGTATTTGACATCACACTAAGATCTAGGTAATTACACTTTACCTAACAAATTTTGGGTGAGGTTCTCTCGTTATCTTTGTCCCTGAGTATGTTGGTTTGAACCTTATACGGTTTCGAATTCTAAAACCAAGATTAATATAGCAGATGCTTTGAAACCGAGCTGGTATTGTCAATAGCCTAACACGACCCTTGGCCCGCGTTAGCTGGGCTCACCCCTTTGATAAGAAGGGAGTAACCCGTCGCATTGCTCCGTTTATTTATTTACTCAGATATTACAACGAAAACGTACAGAGAAAACCCTATTTTTGACAGTTAAAAATGAAATCAATAGTCAATGGCGAAGTATTTATTTATAATTAGTCATGTATTTTTTATATTTGCACTGTTCAGTGGCTTATCAAGACGTGATATTAAAATTCTTCGTCACGCTTTCAGTTTTAAGATTTTGTGTTTTGAATACAAGTACCTAAGCTTGATTATGTCAAAGGTTTTGATTTTTCTGTCGTTTTTCTGTTAGGGATCAGGGGCTTATAAAATATGAAATACGGATTTAAAAGACCCTTCACTGTATAAACTCGGCTGCCTAGATTGGAGTGTGTGTATGTGTGGTGTGTGATAGGATAATCCGTCTGCTACCGATTAGAAAATATTACCCTCCGTTTTTGCCTTTCATGTATGCCTAAAACATAGTGGTTATCTGATCAGGGGTTAATTGTAAACTCTAAACAGCACCTAAGCAGTATTGTTTTTCAGTAAAACTTTGATGAATTAAACAAGATTAAAATGATTTAAAGCTCTCATGGTTTGTTTTTTAGAAAAATTTAATGAAGGCTTTTTCTTCTTTTTTGACAGTTAAATACTTTAGTTCTTGTCATCGTCATTATGTTTCATCCTAAGGTTTGAAAACAATATTTTCTAGACAATATTTTACGGATCTAACTCAAAGATCTCTATCTACTGCCAAAAAAAAATTGTAGGTTGCACTGAAAGCTAGATAGGTCTCTAAGGTAAGTAATAAAAATACAGGGTGATTGGTAAAACGATACATTCCTCTTAGGAGGTGAAAGAAGAGCTAAATGTCAACAACTTTTGTTATTAACTAACGTCGAAATGTTAAAAAAAAAAACTTACCTTCCCATACAAATCTTAACAACTGATCTTGTAGTTAGTATGTAGAAGCAAAACATTTTTTTAGGATTTTGCCGTGGGTTTATTAGCAAAAGTTGTTGCAATTTTGCTCCTCTATCACCTCCTGAGAGGAATGTATCGTTTTACCAATCACCTTGAATATATTTATTTTTAAAAAAGTGTGAAGAGTGTTAACTAAAAATTGCGTGTTGTGACTTACAATTTCGTAAATGTCGATGGAGTTAGCAAGCGTGTCCAGCTTCTCCAACTCCTCGCGTCGGCGGATGGAACGGTTCAGGTCCAGAACATAATTCGTTGCGAAGGATTCCTGGACAAAGTGACAACATTTTTAGTTTAAGACGTCAATTCGTAACAAATCCGTGGAGTTCGGTCTGACAGTTGATGAAAGTCTTTATGAACGACTTTTAAATTTAATAATGCGTTATTTTAGAGCAAATTTGATTAAGTGCCATAAAATGATTATAGTGAGTCAACCTTGAAAGATAGACATATGCTGTTACGGATTGGTTTAGAATTTTTTAAGAGGAACAATTCCGTCACACATGATTTTTGCGTAACTTTAATTGTTTACGGCGCACGCAAAGAAAGCTCTAAAAACCCTGTTTTTGAATAATTTTTCATTGATGCTCCGCTCCTATTGGTCGTAGCGTGATGTTATATAGCCTATATACTTAGTCTGGCCATAAATACTGTTACATTTAAAAATAAACAAAATATTACATTTGAATTTGGAATCTGTCATTTTTATATGATTGTTCATTGAGTTTTCTCTTTTTGGCGCCAATATTTTGTACAATATTTTGCGATAATAAAATGGAGTGGGGTCATAAAGAGAACCAAATCGGTGTGATAGCACGATAGATAGATACGGATGAGATTTTTTTTACAATTAAAGAACATTTTAACAAACAAAATGACCTTATTTATGCTCAAAGCTTTAAGGAAGCTTCCCAATTAGTCGACAAAGTGCAACGTGGGCACTATCCGACATCAGTGATGGTTTGGTGGGGTATTAGCTATGTAGGAGTGACTGAGCCATACTTTTGTGAAAAAGGTATCAAAACATCGGCACAAGTGTATCAAGCCACCATTCTTGAGAAGGTAGTGAAGCCCCTTAACAACACCATGTTCAATAACTAAGAATGGTCCTTCCAGCAAGACTCGGCGCCGGGTCATAAAGCTCGGTCTACGCAGTCTTGGTTGGAAACGAACGTTTCGGACTTCATCAGAGCTGAAGACTGGCCGTCGTTTAGTCCCGATCTTAATCCGCTGGATTATGATTTATGGTCAGTTTTAGAGAGTACAGCTTGCTCTAAACGCCATGATAATGATATGCCACATAGCATTAAGTCCACCTTTTGTACGATTCTATTTTTTGCAATAAAGTTTAAATAAATAAATAAATAAAATAATTTGGAGTCCCTAAAACAATCCATACGATTGGCAGTTAAGAATTTTCCCATGGAAAGAGTGCGTGCTTCTATTCATAACTGGCCTCAACGTTTCAAGGACTGTATTGCAGCCAATGGAGACTACTTCGAATAAGCTTATTATTTTTTAAATTGTTTTATATTTATGTAATAAGCTAACACACTGTAAAAGTAATAAATGTTATTTGCAATAGAAAATTTATTTTTTCATCGGTCAGTATTTATAGCAAGATTAGGTATAACCTACCTTAATATGTGGACTATCCAACACAAAAACTATTTTTTCAATTCTAATTAGTGGTTCCTGAGATGAGTGCGTTCAACCAAAGCAACATACAAACTCTTCAGCTTTATAACATTATAAGTATAGATTAGCCACATCCAATTATGCCGAATATGGGCAATAAGGGCACATAATTCGTGTAGTTTTGAAAATTGGTACAGTCAACGGCAGGTCAACCTACCCATAAAGTTGAAGGTCATTAAACCAATTTTCAACTTTAAGTCCAACACATAGAAATCAATATCAATTTTTCAAAATTGACTGTACATTTATACCTTGTGGTGTCGAGGTAAATATACTAAAATCCTGAAGGGTGGAAGCTGTGCTATTTAGGAGGGAGGGGGGTTAAGGTTTAAGGAATGTCTATAACGAGTAGCGTTATACATATTTATGATTACTTCTGTTAAAAATTCTACATAAAATTATCAATTTTCATGTTAATTAATTCTAACTACCGACTCACCTTGGCTGTGCACTCAAATAGGATAGACTAAGAAGCAAACTTTCCCACGAAGTAAAACAGTTTATCTTTTACTGAAATCGTATCTACTTTATCTAATTTAATTCATAAAACCCGAGTGAGGGTTTCGTTTCACTCAGACAAAATTAATTCTTCAAAATGTTCAACCATTTTGAAATATTTTAAAACATTACAGAAGATTTTGAATCAATCTTGAATATTTTAGTCATTCAATTCCAGAACATTCTCATAATTTCTAGACGTTATCGAACACATTCTAGATGAGGACTATAAAATTGTCTAGGTATAATATTTTAGAACATCTACAATATCTTTATAAAACTCTAAAACTTTCTGGAGTCTTTTAACTAGAAAATTTAGAACGGTTCCGGTACAAAACTTCTAGCTTAGATATAGGGTGCCATAGAGGACTCGTATCTTTAAATCAATCTTGGCAGTTTTCAACTTAGGAACATTGTCCAATATTATAGAACTTGAAACATCAAATTCTCGGTCATTCTGCAACTTTGTATAGCATTTCGGAACATCTACAATATTCTTTACCATTCTGCGCTGTTTACATCTATTACCCAATGTAAGTAAAAGTAAAAAAAAGTAAAGTATGCCTATATGTGTGTAACAAAAAGGTGAAATAAAACTTTAAGGGGTTATTCTACGGCTAAATTACATCAACTTTTTCTGGGACCAACATCAAAATCTAAAAAAAAAATTGACGTTTCCATACAAACTGATGCCAGCTGGTCGCGTTTTAGTATGGGAAAGTGGTTTTTTTTTTGCGATTTTGATGTTGGTCCCATAGAAAAAGTTGATGTAATTTAGCCGTAGAATAACCCCTTAAAGTTTTATTTCACCTTTTCGTTACACCCTGTATACGTCCCACTGCAGGGCAAAGGCGTGGTTTGGGCCATAATCCACCACGCGGGCCACTGTGCCACAAGCACCTTCTAATGTAAGCAATGTAAGTACATTATCAAAATTGTATTGGACAACATCACATACATTGCTCTGATCCTATGGTAAGTAACTTAAGCACTTGTGTTACAGAAATCAGAATCAACGACGGTACGACAACACCCAGACTCGAGACAATATAGAAAAGTACTTTTTCTACATTGACCGAATCGAACCCGGGACCTCAGAGATAGCGACACCAAGTCCGGTATGCTCGCCTCTCGGCTACGGAGGTCGTCGAATTGTGTTTCTCTTGTTTAGATATTTTATGTTTTAAATTCCGATAAGCTGGTTTTAGGTAAGTACCTACTAGAAAGTTAATGAGTTTACTACCTAATATTTGTTGTACCTACTATATTAATGCTAACGACGAGTCGGTAGTAATAAATTGCAACTTTATGTTTAATACCAAAAAAGTAAAGCTGCCTACTCAAATATTATCTTATCGGATAATTTAGCTAACCAAAGCGTTCCGCCGAGATAATCCTCAATGCTGTACCTTACATCATTACGCCCTTAATAATGTTGCGGAGTTGCGCAAGAAACGCACGGAAATTATATGCGTAGTTTATATGTAGGTACCTACTTAAGTAGGGAAATCCATAGTTGTAATTGTTTGTATCGTGTGGGAACGGCCGTTGATGTTTACAGTAAGATGCACAACTTAGGCGGTGTTTATCGCTTTCAAGTAAAAGAAAACCATAACAAGGAAAAGGAGGAAGGTGGTATAAATAGCTTAGTAATCAATTCGTGATGAAAATATATACTCATACACACATTATAAACACATGCATACTATTATATACATATAATAAAAAAAATTACTTAAAATTGCTAAATGATGATTTGTTTTGAGATACGATATTCACTTGCCTTTTATTTTTGAAATGTAAATCTAATGCAGTACCTACTTATACTTTGCTTGATATAGAACGTAAAATAGCAATAGGTACACGCTATAATAGCATCAATCAACGATCAAGTCGGTAGGTACCTTGTCTTATTTATAGCCTAGAAACTATAGCCTTTAGGTCGTTAGGGCTGGGAGCTTGATGACTTGCAATAGCAGCTATTAGTGTTAGTAAGAATAGTGCACAATGTTTACTACGTGTTTGGGAAATTGGTACCCACCACACAAACTAACCTTGAGGACTAACTTTATTGCGGGCGTGGAGAATCAGTTAGGTATAGGACATTAATGGCTTTACTTACAAGTAAATGAATACTCACATTCGTATACAGGAAAGATAAGTAAAGCATATAAATAAACAACCACTTTCCTAATTTAACAAAAATCTAAATCTAAAAATATGTCATAGGAGAGACGGGGTTAGGACTATAGGGTTAGGTTGACTATAAAAAAAAATACATTTTTTAAATTTGAAGCGGCGGGAAGCAAGTGATTAAAGGCACCGCTGCCGTCGTCCAAAATATAAATACGTACGCTCTAGTCCCACCATATAATAAATACGTAAATATAATAAGGATGAAGGCAGGAGAGTCAGGTCTGCTCCCAGTTCGATCCGGGTAGCAAAGTTAGGACGGTATGTAGGCGGTGTGGACCTGCTGCCAGTTGGCAGACGTATTAGACTGCCGACGGTGCATGTGCAGGGTCCATAGATCACCTAGGACTTCTCAATTAATTGTTTTATTTTATTTGCAATGAAATGTTAAAAAAATGTTTTGTTTTACTATGTTGTGCATGACTTTCACAAGTGCATAGCATCATCATAGCCGGTTTCTAGGTCAGTGACGGCGTTGGACGATCGTAGGTCGTACAAGGTTGACGACTAGTAGTCTCCCTACTGAGAGAGCGAGAAATCGTGAGGTGAGTTACTCGTACCTACTACATCTACAATACATGACGATCACGAACACTCTGTCAAGAGCGTAACGAACGACTAAGAAGAAGAACACTTTCCAACTACTACGTGCTACTGGTTCCATATGGATAAGTTCAGGTGGAATAGGTATAGCTTATGGTCTCGGAACGCTCTGGGCAAACAGTTATTCGATTCTCTGATATTGTCCAAATATGGTCGTAGTTTTTCTTTGACTAGCAGACGCGATTGAGGTTAATTACATGCGGGTTGATGGTAAGGTCTCAAAGCAGATAGAAACTATTAACTAACTAGGAGAAAATATTTTAATGATAAATGGCGTGGCGGCAACGAACCCAGCTAGGTCCTTTCGTTGCATTGCTTTGGCTAACTCGGAAGGACAGAGTTATTGGTGTCTTAAAAGGTTTCTCTAAATACTTTGTAGCCTTTCTGGCGTCAGTGAGTGCGGGCCGGACCGCTAGTTATCGCGAGGTTTTAGTAGGTCTGCTTGATAAAGACAGTCCCAAATCACATGCCGTCATCTGTGTGGTGGCAGACATAGGTCAAGTTGTAAAAAAGTTTAGTAGAATAGTAAATAGCGTATTGTATGTCAAATACTTTTCTTCTACTTTTTCTAGGCAAAAATTGAACTTACCATCGCAATGAGAGAGGTGCGTTCAGGCTCAGTATCTGTATGCGTGCTGATCCTCTTCAGAATTATGCTGTACTTGGTAAGCCGTTGCATTGGTTTGATGATAATATCAGACAATTGCAGCCTGTAATATTAAAACTTATTAGGCACGCACTCGCCGTTATGCCTTCGCCGCAACAATATAACGGAATATAGATTATTTCCTGCCTCAGGTCAATTCAACAAATGAGCAGTGAAGAGTGCAGTAATTGACAGCGTTTCACTATTTTCACCGTGCTCTAGAACGAACGAAAAGATGACGTTGCTAAAGTTGCATACCTACGTGTAATGGTTCGGCGCAACGCTGAAATTCGGCTCGAGATTGTGGCGAGTCGATCTGTTGCCAATGCCAATCACACCTAAGTTTGTCTACCACTTACAAATGCCGTCACGTTGTTGTTCCGAACTCAGACCAAAATAATCTCGGTTCTCGTTGTCGGTGGCAGTGGACAAACGCTCAAAGTACAAAACAGACGCCTCTAAAATGTGTTTCGCAATGATATCTTTGATAATTACTTATTTCATTCAGCCCACGGCAACCCACTGCTGGACATAGGCCTCTCCCAATGCACGCCACTAGGCCCGATCTTAGCTATAGCTATTTTCCATCCACTGCCAGCAGCCTTGATTTCCTATATCGTCGTTTCACCTTATCCCACGCTGCGCTTGCCTACTCGCGGTCTCAACTTATTAGTATGAGTTAAAATAGCAAAACTGCTTTCGGATTGTATGAGTTGACTTTACATCTATAATAAAAAATAAAAATAATAGCCATGCATCTTGCCACAAGTGGAATACGTATATTCTAGCAAAGTTGTTACTGAATAACTTTTGCGCCATGCGTTTATTTTGTTTGAATTTGATGAAAGTTTGATTATTATGATAATTGGTTTCTTGTGTTGTGATGATCTCACAACTAGAGACGCTCAAAACCGCGCGAAGTGGAGGAGTAAATCAAGGAAAGCGGACCCTGGGCTCCAAAGCAATGGCTTTGGACGCAACCGGGATTGACCGTATAGATGAAGAAGAAGAAGGTTCCTTGTCAGTACTAAGTATTCAAAAAAAAGGTTGTCCTTTAAATGTATTTTACCTTTATTTTACTTAATACTTACAAATTTAATTTAAATAAGTACGTTTTAATTTAATAAGATAAATAAACTTAATACTTGCCTATGGCAAGACTTGTGGCTGTGGCACCAAGTTAGATAGGTCATGAAGTCGGTGTTGGTAGATAGAGAGCGAAGATAGTCCAGCGCTTTAGTCTGCTCGCTGACGTATTTCTCATACGGCTGGAAAAGGTCTCGGAAGTGACAGAACCCAGGCGTCATCAGTTCTGTGTTGAAACTGCAACAAAGTTGTAGAATTAGAGATAATAATTTACAAGAAAACCTGCGAAATGATTTAAAATCTAAATGCAATACTAAATTGTAATAATAAGTAATACTAAATGCAAGTTTGGGCATAGTAAAATAATACTTTATAATAAAGTACTTTACTAAAGACCTTTGTGAAATAGTATTCTTTGCAGACGATAAATCACTGGTTTTAAAACTGACAGAGGTAAAGCAGCCTTTGACCATGTAAATAATGCTCTCTCAAGTTGTAGGTACACTGGTGGTTTACTGCTAACAACCTGTTCATCATTCATCATTTCAGCCATAGGACGTCCACTGCGGAATATAGGTCAATCTGGAAATCACTGGGGAAGGCCTATAATCAGCAGTTGACGTCCTATGGCTGTACCTATGATGATAATGATAACGTATTAAACCCCTGATTAATTTCAACATCAGGTCAGCCGACCTCCGTAGCCATGAGGCGAGTACGCCAGACTTGGTGTTACTATCTCTGAGGTCCCGGGTTCGATTCTCGGTTGTTTTTACTGATTTCTATAACACAAGTGCTTTACTTAGGTACCTTAGGATCAGAGCAATGTATGTGTTATTATCCAATATTTATTTATATTAAATCGTAAGATTACCTGCTGTAAAGTTGCAGCCATCGTGTATTCGACGAAGAGAAATAAGTACCTAAATACAGTCATGTTCAAAATTTTTAGCTATCTGTATTCCAAGTGCTTCTCCTTGTATTTTATATGCTTAGAACTAGAGGTTCTATGTGCTGTTAGTTTTTATTCGTATTAATTTTGAATTTTAAACATCAATATTTTCATTAATCCTAAGTTTGGTTCATTTGTTTAAACTGACAAAACAAAACAAAACAGACTGCTTAACAGAAAAAAAACATTTTTCTCTTAATGAAATCATAAGTGATGAAGCGAAAAGCTCTAAAATAAACGGAAAAGCTTTCGTGAAAGGTGGTCTCGTTATTTTCTAACGATCATCGTTGAGCCCCATTCGCCAATGCACGGAATTATTTATTAGCCTCGCAAGAACTTGATTTATTTTCGGGATAGAGGAGATTCTTCTTACGTGGATATTGGTAATAAGGTATTTTTCACATGAACTGTAATAGGAAGATAGAAAGTAGAGTTTTATAAGGCGAGAACATACACGGATACCTTTAGAAATTTAATATATTTGTTGATTTGGTATTCTTACAAATGGAATATGAGAATTATATACATATTACGGCGTAATTTTATTAGAGTTTCTGTCAAGTATAAAAAAAGAGGCTTTTAAATGTAGGTAAGTCTGTAATATAGGGTACCGTATTGCTTAATTAACCATCGATGTTTTACTTTTTTTTAACCTTATCCTAAACTTAATCTAAGCAGGTAGTAACAATGCTTAGGATAAAGATTTTCTTCTCGTGGTCGATATAGGTCGATATTAAAAAGGTCTCATGTAAGTAATAGGATAGATGTACACCAATCAATCTTAAGTCGTCCACCTTTAACTGCAAATCATTGTATATACCTAGTCTTGCCATAAATACTGAAACAAATAAAAATAAAAATCTATTGCAAATAACATTTATTAATTTTACAGTGTGTTAGTTTAATACATAAATATAAAACAATTTAAAATACATTGATGTATTATGAAGCTTATTAAAAGTCGTCTTCATTGGCCGCCTCCTTTAAACGTTGAGGCCAGTTATCAATAGTAGCAAGGACTCTTTCCATGGGAAAATTCTTCACTGCCAATCGTACGGATTGTTTTAGGGACTCTAAATTATCATGGCGTATTCTCTAAAACTGATCATAAATTATAATCCAGCGGATTAAGATCGAAACTAGACGACAGTCAGTCTTCAGCTCTGATGAAGTCCGAAACGTTCGTTTCCAACCAAGATTGCGTAGACCGAGCTTTATGACCCGGCGCCGAGTCTTGCTGGAAGGACCATTCTTGGTTATTGAACTTGATTCTTGTTGTTGTTAGGGGCTTCACTACTTTCTCAAGAATGGTATCTTGATACACTTGTGCCGATGTTTTGATACCTTTTTCACAAAAGTATGGCTCAGTCACTCCTTCATAGCTAATACTGCTTTGACCACCTATTTCGTACGAACACTACGTGGACGGCCAGATCTTTTTTGTCACAAACAGAGGAGGTCTCATTGTACCTATTAGTTAATAGCCCGGTACAAAAACATTTTACTAATACCAAGCGTATGGAGAGTTTTAAAACATTTGGCTCCATACCTAGTTTATGTAATGCTATCACACCGATTTGGTTTTCTTTATCACCCCACTCCATTTTAATATCGCAAAATATTGTACAATGTATTGGCGCCAAAATGAGAAAACTCAATGAACAATTATATAAAAATGACAGATGCCAAATTCAAATGTAATATTTTGTTTATTTTTAATGGGCTAGTTTCCTAAAAAAATCTAATTAGTCCGTCAGTTAGATTAACAGAAACTATTGGACACATATTTTTTATTTTCTCAATCAAACAAAAAAAGGATGAAGATATAGCCCGGTATAAGTTCCGCGTAACGTCACGCCTTGCGACTCTTTTTAGCAAGGTGTGACGTCACGTGCTCGTTTTGATGCACTTTATCTTCGTGATTTTTTGTTTGATTGACAAAAGACAAAATATGGGTTCAATATTTTTTGATAATCTAACTGACGGACTAAATAGAATAGTCTTTTTTTGACCCAGGAAACTAGCCCATTGTAACAGTATTTATGGTCAGACTAAGTATAGACTATCTTTGGTCAAAGAACGCTTCGACCAAGCTCTGCTGTTTAGGGAACTTTACCTTGTTTTGTATTTTTTTTATTAGTTTTGACGTTAAAAAAACAAAATAAAAATTGGGACGTGTAAAAGTGCTTCATTCAGGCCTATATGCAGAAATAAATGAGTTTTATTGGTTTTTATTGCTTTTACTGCTAAAGATCTGTTTAACGTTCATGGTTAGAAGTCGTAAAATAAGTTTTTTTTGTAAATGCTTAAGTACTTACGGTATACATTTCTCAACGGCGTCTACCAACATGGGATATATGGTGTACTCCCAGAAGTGGAGGCTGGCGTTGAGTACGTCAGGGATGTTGGAGAACAGCTTCTCGGTGTCTATGTCCAGAAGTTTTCCACTGTCTTGCAGCGCATGCGCCGCGGCTATAAATACCTGTGCCGAACAAACTATTATTACCAAATATTTTATTTAAATACGGCTAAGACGGCGAAATCAAGAAGATAATATGTGGGTTTCTAGATACTCTTTGATGACAAAGTTTTTAAAGAAAAAAGCTTTCGGAACGTTCCACGTTCATAACACTTACTTTAATACCAACATATTTACATATACTGCCACATACACACACTCATTATTGTGTTTCATTCACACGAAATACGAGGTTGTAAATCTTTTGTTTGTAATCTGTAATAAAATAATTATAGCACTGTATGTAACTAGGTAAAAACTGGCATAAGTGTTCCAACAAACTAGCTTCGGTATTATGAGTTACAAATAAATCACACATTTATCGCAAACTCATGAATTGGTTGGAACAACTAAAGGCGCGTTTCCAACAACAATAGGCAATTTAGCTAACGATGCGCGGTGGAAAGAAATCCACCATTGTAATCATAATTTAATTTTCTAGCCTATCAATCAATCCTATTGATGAAATTTTTCGCAAACCGCTTAGTTACTTCCATATCTGTGGGAGCGCAGGGTAAGCGAGCTTTGTTGATTAAAAGTAGTTAACGATTGCCGAACAACAATTATCTCTATTAGCCCAATGTAGGAATCGGTAAATAGGTAATTATCTAGTATTCGCACTCGGAGATGCTCAAACGCGGACTATGAACCGTATTATAGTCGTGTCATGTGGAATCAATTATTATTAATTAATGTTTACTGACTACTTAGGAAAAGCAGCGTGACAAGTAAGTAATATTTATTGAGCAAATCAATACATTTAGGTACATAACTAATATATGTTTTTTTTTTAATTATCTGGGTCAAAAAGGTGCCTCGGCATTAGTTGTGGCAGCTCATGGCATGCGAAATGATTACTTACTTATAAGGTACAAAACTTTATTGCAGCTATACAGAATGTCCCATAAAGAGCGTGCCAAACGTGTAGATAAAGCATAAAAAGCTCTATCTCTTGTCTAATAATAGTCCTATTGAAAGTCGTACCGTTTTTGAGCAAATTGAGATTTTCTAAAAAACAAAATACTAAGGAAAACAACTCAAAATTGCAATTTTTGCAAATATGGTGCTACTCATACGAAGTCTAATTTCGGACAGGAGATAAAACCTTTTTTGCTCTATCTATGGTTTTCGTTTGGCACGCTCTTTACGGGACACCCTGTATATGTAAAAATGAATTGACGTTTGTTAGTCTCACAACCACCCAAGAACGGCTGAACCAATTTGGCTTATTTTGGTTTTGAAATAATTGAAGTCTAAGGATAGTTTAAAAGATGTAAAATATAGCTCACCAATCCGAATTTATTTTATTTATATACCTAGACAACTTTTACTGGCGGTACGTAGTTCGGTTTGGTAGATCAACGGGAAGTAGGTACCCCATATAGGTTTTGAATTCCCTTGCGATTATCAAAAAAGCTGCATAAACAGCCGTATCTTTTGATCGCGTTGACTTAAAAGTTTGATTTTTTCACAGCTTCAAGGGATGGCAAACCTAAGTATTTGATATTAACTTTAATTTGACAACCCTGAATAAAAATAATCTTAACAGACCGATAGACTGAGGGACAACGAAGTGATTCTATAAGGGTTTCTTCTAACCTTTTGAGATACGAAACCCTAGAAATAGGGGATTTAATAACCACTCACAAACCAGAAATATTTATGTGCTAAGTAAGTACTCAACACATTCATATTTATTATTTCTAACATATAATGCTGCTGGTGTGTACGAAGGTCAAAAGATTTAGATTTATGTTTTTGTCAATATTAATTTAATATTTCCGGACGATTTCTCCGTCTTGTTTGAGTATTTGAATTGTAGAATCCCTTATTTCTGGCGGCCTAAGTATATAAAGGATCTTAATTAAGACAAGAATGAAATGAAAGTTAATTAAAAACCGTGCTATATTCATTAATGAAGTATTACCACAGGAGCATTATAAAGTTATAAGCTTCATCCTCCTCTTTCTGTCGATACCCCAATGCTGGGGGTGGTAATCTTTTTAGGGAATACCTTTTTCGTGTATATTTTTTGCTTACCTATCTACTTCCAGTTTCTAAAAAAAAACAGCTAAGTGCGTGTCGGGTCACGCGCAGTGGGGTTCCGTAGTAGCCCGTTATCACAATATAGAACGATTCTGTTGTTCTTTGTTCTGAATATAATTAATGGTAAAGATATTTGTATTTGGTACAAAACTATCCAACACCCAAGTGTTTTAATTTTAATGTTTATGAAATGCATTATCAATGCACTTTAAAGTTTAATGTTTCGTAATTAGAGTATAAAATCGAAAATAGTATTAGCAACCCCTAAGCCACTTTAAAAGACCTACTCAACGATGGGGTAGAAGACGAAAAAAGCATCATCCCCACTTCACATGTAGAAAAAAACCAAAATTTTATTTTATCACTTTGTCGGCGTAATTGATATATCCACCTACAAAATTACAGCTTTCTAGTACTAACGGTCTCTTTGCAATTAAACCTCGGACTGACGGATGGACATGACGAAACGGGCTAGTTTCCTAAAAAAATCTAATTAGTCCGTCAGTTCGAATAACAGAAAATATTGGATACGTATTTTTTCTTTTCTCAATCAAACAAAAAATTATGAAGATATAGCCCGTTAAAGTTCCGCGTAACGTCACGTCTTGCGACACTTTTGACCAAGGCGTGACGTCACGTGCTCACTTTGATGCGCTTTATCTTCGTAATTTTTTGGTTGATTGACAAAAGATAAAATATGGGTCCAATATTTTTTGATAGTCTAACTGACGGACTAAATAGAATAATCTTTTTTTGACCCAGGAAACTAGCCTACTATAAGGGTTCCTTTTCAGGACTACGAAACCGTAAAAATTTAATTAAAGTTTGTAACGCGACTAAAATATATATTTTTTGTCTTTTTCATGTGCAGAACAAATTTTTTACGTTATATTATAAGTTGTCGTGAATAGCGTTTTCAATCGTAGTGTAACTGCGACCGAATCAAAAATGGATTGACACTACTTTTATATTACGGGTATTGAAATAGAAATAGAAATATTCTTTATTTGCAAAAACATGGTAGGTACATAGATGATACAATAAAACGAAAAAGAACTCATGTTTTACCATCGTGGTGGCATGCAAAAATTGAGCTACAGGAAGGTTGGCGTCGAGTGTGGAGCGGATTTGGTCAGTTCAACGCATCGATTCAGACCTCTTGATGTCTTAGCCGGTATAACAATACGTTTTACTGACTGATTTCCTTAAACAAAGGTTAAACACTTCAAGGTAGTCGTACGCCGAAGGAAGGCATACACATCCATGAGATACCGTTATTAAACGTTCTGTTATATCAGATTTATAGCAACAAGTTAATACAAGGCTGTGCTATAATAATAGAATGTAACACTCTGTAAATGTATGGTGAAAAAAAATATATGATAAAATTTCACGGCCAGTATTTCGTGGAAATCGACAATAAACTGCTTAGATTTCCGTAAAACCGATTTTATCAACGATTCTATCAGCCTGGACCATTGACCCCGACAAACTAGACGCTATAAAGGCTAAGGCTACATTGCACTACTCGCCGTTTACCATAAAGGCAAGGAATTTTTGAGTGAATGATAATTATTACTATTTCGATGTTTCTGTCAATGTCATAATATCTCTTAAACGCGGCCGAATACGGAACTACAATATTTTGATTAAAGTTTGACCATGTCATTCCATCATGGAATATATTTATTTTACTATATATATATGTAGTTACCTAAAGTTTCCTTAAGAACTACAGTTTTTTTCTACAGTACAGTAACAACAGCCCAAAGGATAAGTACCTACTCAGAGGCTAGGCTTATATTGCAGGCTATCTTATTGGTCATCATCATAAATCAAACGAGCTCAAATACGACGGTGTTATGTTTCGTTCTAACAGTGTTCCTATAGTGACCTTTCTGAATCTGAATTTCCGAAATTTAATAGTAGTCGCAATCCAGTTTTGATTAAATTCCCACTAAAATCACTACCTATCAGAAACGGTGTTCTCGTATCTTCTAATATAAAAAACAAAGTCGGGTTAGTTACAACATTTATAAGTCAAGAACTGCTGGACCAATTTTTATGATCTTCGATTTGTTGAATTTGTCTCCGCCCCGAATAGCAGAATATTATTATTAATATTACTATTAAAAATAAAATAAAATTACAGCAAAAATAATGAAGGCAGTACGAAGTTCGCCGGGACAGCTAGTATTTATAGTTTATAACGTAAAATTTGACAACTGAATCAGTAAATCATTACTATAGTATTTGTGGCACAAATTCAACGAGCCCAGGCACGACATGGGTTATGTTTCGTAAGTAGTTGAGAAGCTGTTCAGCTATGTGTACCAAGAAGACTACGAACGAATCATCCGTCCACCAGGCCCGCAGTAAAGTTGTTGAAATTATTGTTGCATAACCACTAAAGTTACATACGTAGATATGACCATGAAGATGTATGTGGTATTATGGGTGTCCAATCATTTGACAAAAAACAAATAACATATACTCATTTGAAAAATAACATTTGAAAAAAATTTATTTGATAATTTTATCATTTTACAAACTATTGTTTGATGAACTACTCATTAGACATATATTTACTAAAAAAAAATATAAGGTCAAACATTGTTTCACAAATTGATTATTTTTTAAACATGTTAGTTGGAAAAACAACGTAAAGCATAAATAACATTTGACAAAATGCATTGTTTGGTAAATATTTTATTTCCCAAAATCTACGTTAATACAACAATCTTTCTTACACAGAAGAAGGTAGTTAGCTACGTGAGTAGGTGTATATAATTACTTTAGGTTCATGTATGGAAGTCTAATAATAAAAAAGAAGTTTAATAATCATAATAATCATTTATTTAAAACTCTTATAGAGACATGAGAGATGTTCGTAATTACTCGTACTAGGTTGTGACACTCATCTAGGTTAGGTTAGGTTAGAACAGTGACCACACAAAAGCGCGAAGAGGCGCGCCAGCGGCCGGCGAGCGCTCAATTCTTATTCTATAATGGAAATGTACATTTAATAACTTCCCTTTACCAGCCCCCTCTACAACAACCCTAAAAACCTTAATTTGTCAAGGTCACCGCTGTAAAGTCATTTTTAGCAGAGTTCTAGGTTAGGCTAAGTTAGAACAGTGCGAGCAGTGCAGCGAGCGTCAGATCTAAATATTTTTTGCAAAATTAAGGTAAAAACTAAGGATTTTGAGGTTAAGTTTTATTAATTTTCATTAATTCATATCTTCTATCCTAAGCATTTCCGAGAGGGGTGAGTGGTACCGGGGGTAACCCCCCTCGGACGGCTGTTGAGCCTTTCTACTTTTTTATTATAAGCTTGTTTTTGCTTCTATATTTAGGGTTGCGTGGGTGCGTACCTCACGGTGCTTATTCACGGCCGGTTTTTATCCGGAACTAGGCTCGGTTCTTATCCAAACCAAAGCCGGGCTTCTCTTTTGTATTTATTAATAACCAGACAGAAACCGGGCAGGAAACCGTCTTATTAACGAGGGCACATAAGCAATTTTTTTTTCTAAATATATTTTGTGAATTAATAAAAGAATAGAGTTTGATGATAATGATTTATGAATTTAAAAAAACCTTTATTAAGGGAGGAAAAGTAGTGTACAGTGTTTGGTCTCAGACGATTCATCAAGATGAGGACTTATCAGTAAAACAGAACAATCAAACTCGCATGCAAAGTATTTTGTACTTTTTATAGGTTTTTCTATAATCTTTAAATAAAGAACTGTTACCAGACTGACAGAGCGACACAGGAGTGAGATTATAAGGATTTAGTTTTTCGATCAAATTTTCGGAACCCTGAAAAGACAAATAAAGCCTTGGCACTTACTCCAAAATTAACTATCATCATCATCATCATTTCAGCCATAGGATGTCCACTGCTGAACATAGGCCTCCCCCAGTGACTTCCAGATTGGCCGGTTGAAAATTAACTATACTTATACTATTTTATGTTATGTAACTTCAAGAAAAGGTTAGTAGGTAAGCATAACATTTCGTAGATGATTTTCAATATTTGCTAATGAAAATAACTTTAAAAGTTAAAAGTCCAGTCTATTCAGCTCTGCAAATTTTTACACGACTAAAAAATTTTAAGCACATTTTAGCAAAGCCACAGAAAAAAAAGAGGATACCTTATTTTCCGCTTATATGCCATGATATGAGAATGCCTCTAAGAGGATTTATTTGGCAAACCGAATACAAATCGCCTTATTGTTTGACAAAATATCATTAATATGATATTTTCCTTGTTGTGTTGTGTAATGGCGATACAAAATTTGATGATTGATAGAAAAGTGATACTAATACTAATAACTGATTTGTCAAGAAGTTCGTCATTGCCCTTAGGTGACCAGGGTTTCAAATAATAGGGTCAGCGGATAAAAAAAACGGCTAAGAGCGAGACGGAGTCACGCACCGAGGGTTCCGTACAAACTTGTAGGTATGTAAATAGTTCTTCCATAACGGCAATCGAGTCTCGAAGACTTACCACCTTTTACAAGTTCGTTATAACAACTTTTTTCATGTAATGTGACTTCAAATTTACTAATAACTAACTAATGATTGTAAGTCAAAGGAAAGTAGGTTTAAGTTGTTTTTACCCTATAGGCTTTTTTTTTATAAACAGCCGTGTCTTTTGATTGCATTAACGTTTTATTTTTGCAAAGCTTCTAAGGATTACAGACTTAAATATTTGATAATACTAGTTTCAACATGATACCTTTACGCGTTCCTCATAAACAGGGTCTTGACAGACTGAAAGACAGACGAAAAGTGAAGTGATCCTAATTTAAAAAGGGTTTCTTTTTACCTTTTAAGGTACAGAAACCTAAAAACTAGGAAAAAAATCCGCCCTTGTAAATTACAGGTTTTAATCTACTTGTTTGTCAGCAAGTTGGGCAACTGGTTGTCCGATAAAAGTGTGTTGTTGCAACACTACCATTAGAAGTTAATAAAAGTGACGGCGCTTCAAAGTTTATTAGGCCGGCCAGAGTGCAGGAGATCACAAGGTGTACCAACCCTACCCTTGCAAATCAAGTATAAAGATAAATTATTATTTAAAATAATATAGATCTTATTAGAAAATAACAATTATATTACGAATTTTCTAATGACCATACTTTCTCTGTTGGTTGCCTACAGCGAACCCTGACTTTGATAAAACAAAAGAATACTAGATAGCTATACTACTAACTAACTCTGATCACTCACGTGCACACCATACAATCGAGCAAGAACACTCAAAGTCAGATGTGGTCAACCTTTGAATGTTTAAAACTTTACAATATTATAAAATATATTTATTAATATTTAATTTTCATAATGTATTTAGTGAAGTAGGCCTTGAATATGAGAGCATTTAGTTATTTATAATAAGTTGGATATCTTTACATCAATTAACGTTATTAAAGAACATTTACAGAATAAATAAAATGGAGGGAAAAGAGAGAAAATTAAACTTTCAGTCACTCATGCTGGTTTTGGTTATTGGTAGGAGAATTATTAGGAATCTAGAAAAAATATTAAGTGTTTGAAAATATGTCATGTTATGTTAAAGTCAGACTCGTAGATTATAGAAGGTTGAGCACCCCTGGAAATTAGGAGAGTTCGGGTGTCAGCTTTTAAAACATGGGACGCGGGGGATAGACGATGGTTAAATAGGTTTAGCAGCTTAGTCTCGAGACAGTTGACCGTGAGTTTCGAATTCGATTACACCCTGATGGGTGGGTGACGCGAGTGTACGACGGCAGAGAGCGTATGAGTTTGTTTGATTCGTTAGAATACCTGTTGAGAAGTTATTTAATTAATACCTGATGTCAAAGTTGTAAAAATTGTATTTAATAATACTTTTGAAAATGAATTACCATAATTTTCATGGATTTTGTTATTTACACCATTTCTTTCAACAGGATTTTAACAGTTTTATTATTTACTTACCATTAGAAAATGGAAAGAGGTATATTTGAAAACCTTTTAAACAATAAATGTAATAAATATATTAAACTTTAACCACATATAACTCAGTTTAGTAAGTTAATTATTTAATTGAGATTTATTCTATAAATTGGTTGTTTTAACATTTTCTATGTATGTTTGTATTAGATTTTGTACATTTTAGGTTACGAGTATAGTATTTGTTTAAAAGAACTCATTTCCATTTTCTGTTGATAGAATGCATGTTAATTTTACTTGTGTTTTACCTTTTTTAACATTTATTTATTGTACTCACTTGAGTGTATTTTACGTACTGAAATTCATTGATTTGTTTTATTTGACGGTTTTGATTACGGGTTACCGGTACCTGTACGGTTATTGATTACTATTTTAGCGTTTATTATTTTGTGACGTTTTATTTTTGAAATCGTTTTTTTTTAGATTTCTAGGTTCGTAAATATGTAGTTTAGCTGGAGGTACTGTTAGGTAGGGAAACCCTTAATCCTATCCTAATCTCTGTCTTATCCCTTATTCTAAAGGTAGCTCCATTCATTTAGGTTTTTGGTGTAATTAGTAAGTAGGTAGTTAGCGAATGGGCTATTTTTAGGCTTCCATCCTTATTAAATCCTTTATACCATATTCCTATATCCACAGAACTGAGAAAAGAATTTAATATAAATTTTGTACGTTAAATTTTAAATATTTTAAAATAATTTTTGTCTCTTACTTCCGACTATCGTGAGAAGACTACCAAGGGTCAAGTAATTCTGAACGTTTTAAATCCATGCAATGAGTGTTGATGTAGGGATATCGATGGCTTTTTAGGTCACATCTCAAACACCCTATAAAGAAGTCATGGGTATCTTTGGATCGACTTGTATTATAAAAGGGTCATTAGTATATTATCAAAGTATAACTGAAAGTGTTGATTCCGGGTGATGCGGGTTGTTGTGGTAATACCGATGACATCACATAGGTCGAAGTCTTCAGGATAGATCTATAAGAGTTGTCATGGGTGTTGTTGGATCAACTTTGAATCATTTTGGATTTAACATTTTCAGTTAAGTAATTATCTTAGGGACCCCGTACCTTTGGTTGACTTTACATGAAGTCAGGTAGATTTTAAGTTTAAGTAGTTAGTATTTTATATTAAATATCTTTAGGCTCAGTTATTCCCCTTATTTGCGCATAATTTACGTTAAATGCGTTTTTCAGGTAGGTCCTATTCTTATGGAGGTGACAGATTGCTTTTGGGATAACGTTTATCATATGGTCACCACTCCTGAATATGAGCGTTTGGTGTGGGGCTCTTCAGGGCCCTTCGGGGCTTCACTTTCCTCTTCCTTGAATGCGCATACACCCAGGAAACTCTAGAGAAACTTAATTAAAGCATCCACGTACCTCTAAAAGAATTTGGTTCACTACTATAATCACAACGCACGGTCCTACCATTTGAACTAGACGATCACACTGCCAATTTAGACTTCTAAAAGAAAGAACCAAATAACTAGTTAAGTATTTATTTAATTATAAATATTAAGATTAAAATAATTAAAGGGGAAAGGGAGAATTGTTACAAAGGGATCAAACAGAGACACTCATCACTCGAAAAGTATACCTACCCTGCATTGCCTGACCGCGGAAGTGCTCAAAACCTAAAGTATAGCTTAAAATCGAATGCGGTTAAATCATTGGAGCCTGAAACACTTGACTTTTATTACTAAAGTTGAACGTTCGTCCCCGTAACCTCCGCGGGAGCTGAAGGAATCGGGAAGCGATCTGATCGATTTGGCCACCTCGCTTCTATAGCCGCCCTGGTTATATGGGGATTAACCTTTTGCCGTAATGCGGTACTAATCCAGTTTTAAGTTTTTCAACCGGAAAAAATGTATTGCGTCATAAATTGAGTGCTGCTTTAATATTTCGTTGTAGAGTGAAGCCTCTTAACTTTGCCACATTAATCGATATGGGTGAAATTATTTCCAGTGTAGTGCTCAAAGTCAAATCAGATACATAGATCATTTAGAATTAAACTAGCTTAGCAAAGCCGGCAAACTTCGTACCGTCTAAAATTTTTCTATTTCTTCCGCTATTGCGGCAGTAGGGAATGGAATAGTCAATGTATCTGGTTGAATCACCACCCTATCAATTCGGAGATCCCTATTACCCCTACATTTCGTACGTTTCACGCGAGTGGTTTCCTTCGGCTGGGTCGCGTAGATTCATATCGTCGCGCAGCTGGATTTAATTAATTTCATGTTTACTATGGAAAAATCTACTTGATTTATTATTAAAAATAAAGACCTAATTATCGAATTATAAATCATAATTTTATTAAGTTCAGTTATATAAATACGAACCTCAACTATGGAAATTAAGTGCCGGATGTAAACGGCTTCTGTGTTGACTAGTTCACGGATCACTGCCTGCCGAGCCTCTTCATTTGGCGTCAACTCTGTAAACAAAATAGGTTATAACTTAACAAATTAATTCTTTTAGAAATCGCACAATTTTTTTGTCTCCAAACTACTCATGTACTATAGCGAATGAGTAAGTATAATCGAAGGAAAATATATCACATTATGACTCGGGTACAATTCTTATTGGGCTCGTACACACTGTAGTCTAGCGGGAATCGAAGCCGCAACCGTTGGCTATTTCGAAAATCAGTCCTTACGAAGAAACCAACGGTTGCGGCCAACCTTAGGCTTAAGGTACCTTATGATCAAAGCAATATATGGACAACATTCCAATGTACATATTATCTATCTATATATATAAACATGAATATAAAAATGAATTGACGTTTGTTAGTCTCACAAAAACTCAAGAAACGGCTGGACCGACTTGACAAATTTTGGTTTTGAAATATTTTGAGGTTTAAAATGCTATTATTTCTTTATTTCTATCATGATGACTATTAGGTGTTATTTGTCGCATTATTACTACTACATAATTAAGTTAACTATTATTTTACCTATATTTTTTTTTGTAGTCTATCATAATGCTATTAGCAGGTGATCGCTTCAAACATCGTTTGTAGAATTTATTTCGATGATGAAATTTATGAAAATGGTCAGATCGACTATTTACTATTACAAAATTGGACATCGGTCACGACCAACCCGTTATATAAAACCATATTTTCTATGATTCTCTTTACGAGAGATTTAAGATACATTTTCGTACTGAAATATTATTCTTATATCTCTAATTTGAAGGTACAAATTTGATTTATTGATAGTTAATTTACATGTTATTTGAGTAGAATTTAGGAACGTAAGTTTGGGTTTATAACTGATCTAAGAAGGGTGTGGATGACTCTATGATGAGTGACGGAAATGCATGCAAAATAAAAACTACGGTACTGACCCCAGACGACCTGGGTGCAGGGCAAGCAATTAATATATTAAAACGAATGTTTGTTTGTATGTTCTTATTCATCCGATAGCAAAGAAACTTTGGTATAGTTGTGCACGGGAGAAGATTTCTATATTAAATTGCAGATCACGCAAATAAGATGGAAAGCGACAATGAATATATTTTTTATTTTATAGCTGCCCAGCAGTGCCGTTTCGCTACGCTTTTGCAACTTACTCTATTAGAAGGTTTAGTTGGTCGTTACGCTTTTTGCAACTTACCCTAATAAAATGTTTTGTTGGTAGATAGTCATAATATTTTGAGGCCCTGACGTGGTCTCCAATGTACTTCTCTCATTTCAGCTTTTATTGAAACACACACACACACACACACAGACTGGAGGGTATTTAAGCTGCCTCCTTAAAGCGTGTACTGGTTATGTGTTTTTCTCAAATATGACTCTGAGAAAAATTTAAGTTCTAATAAAAAACACAACACTCCACTAATGTAATATTCAGAATACGCAGCAGGCACTGGCTTTTATTTTAGCTCCTACCAACTAGTTTTGAATTCGTAATTATAATGATTCGTGTTAAGTGCAAATGGTATACCATTTATAAGAGCAATACGTAGACCAAATATACAAAGATACTCTAAGGACATTATTAAAAAGAAGAAAAAGATTAATTAGATGATTAGTCATATCAAACGCATAGTTATTATAATATTAACTTTTGAGAATAAGCTTTCAAATTAACGCTACGCACAATTACACTTACTGCGTAAAAAATGCCTCATCTTCTCTATTGTTCACATTTCTTTGCGTGTTTCTATATCTACGTAGGTATAAGCTTGAATATTTTATTCATGTTTGACTTGAGCGATGGCCTGATTTTACTGAAAAAGAACTTTATGTATGGGGCGTTTCAATGTACATAGGTACTCGTATTAAACACATTTCTTTAACTAGACTCGTACAATCGAGATAATACGGTAGTAATAAAAATCTTTAAGAAAAAAATATACGAGGCACGCAAGCGGATAATTACTTTTTGTTGTTTATTTATATAAGTTTAGTGTCATTTTACACTTTTTAAATTATTATGAAGACATAAAACGGGTAATTTTCTACGTTACTGTTTGGGTCACCCCGTTGGCGTTTGTACATTCATATTATACCTACGTACGACGCGTTGTACGTATAATATGAATGTACAAACGCCAAAGATTTTAATAAAACATGTTTGTTTGATTAGTGTAGGTATACGGAATAATACAATTCTGTCTGGACGATGCCGGAGGTAGTTAACCTTAAGCTTTGTTTTTTTTTTGGTTCACATATGGAATGTAACGTATACATGGAGTACGAAACTTATAAATTTTATGTTAACAACGTTCATTCTAGAAAAAGTGGCATTTGTAAGAAAAATAATTAGCTAATCGACAAAAAATGCTTCCCAAAAATAACAAAATAACTTAAGGGCTTAAGGGCCCTTCACCGACTAATAGAGAATTACGTCTTAAGAGGCCGTCCTAGAAATCGTATTATTTCCGTACATTTTGTTCTCTGACTGTAAAGACGTGAATGATAATTGAAACAAAATAACACGTGATTTAAAAAAATAGTTCTTGCATGTGGCGCGAATGGATTTTGCATATCATTTCAAAAATAAAGGTATATCACCAATAGTTACAACCCTTATTTCAAAAAAATGACGGTTGCGTTACGTTTGAACATCGGTTTACAAGAGACTACAAGTAACCCTGACAATTCGATTTTAACATTTAATTGAAGATGTGGTTTTTTTGCACATGGGTTCAATACTTTTTTTACTTTCGTAAACAATATCGAAAAAAAAAGCTAAAATAACATAAATTTCCATTCAAATATTATTTTTTTCTGTCGTTATGAACAACTATTATAAGATTTAAACACTATAAAATAATCTTCAGGTATACTTTTAAAATAATAAGTAGTACACCTAAGTCAAAATTAACTATAAAATTAAGCGCGCAAAACCGATCGTTTTTCAAACCTAGGTAGGACGTCCACTACCTAATAAATTATCAATATTATCTTGTAAAGGATCAACATTGTTGACGCTTTATCCCGCATCATAGACGCACACAAGCATAGAACTGTATTTCAATTTTGCACTGAAATTAGGTGCACGGCCAGAGCTGGTTGAAAATAAGCTTTATTTCAAAAACTCCTTAGTTCGTCGCGTAAGTATACATACATAATATTATGATCCAAAGAACCCTGAAAATAATCGAAGGAATTTAGTTTGAAGGTTGTAGCAGAAAATATAAAATAAAAATGTTGTGGTCCAATCCACAATGAAGACTCAAGATTCCAAAGTACTTTGAATAGCAAGATGTTCACGTGGTTTAAATCGGTTTATTCTTGGGGAAATGTATTAAACTTTTCAAAAAGTACCACAGTCTTGTCGAAATACCTTATATAAGTTTAAATCAATATTTAAAAAGGATGTTAAAAAATAGACGATTATTTATACGGATGAACGGACGGCGCATTTCGCGTTTTCTTTTTTTCCGGAAAATTTAAAGTATTTAGGTATATTTTATTCCTAAAATATGAAGATTAAAATTAATCACTATAAAATCGAATTTTTGTATTGTACATTTTGGCAATAATTATGCAAAATAAGATTAGCCTGTAAAGTTTGTATCCCACAATGAATGATGGATGGATGACTGGGAAAGATCAGGTAGGTCATCATCATCATTTCAGCCATAACACGTCACTGCTGAACATAGGCCTATATTTGAAGCCCCTAATGACTTTCATTGGAGAGGATTGCCAATATTCGCCACGCTTTACAGGCGGCGAGCGCGGTTTTTTTAAAGATTTCGCTCGCAGACCGCTGCTGCCCGTCTCGTGCTACAGGAATTAGTCGCCTCTTACTAGGTACACGCCTGCTGTTGGCGGTGAGGAAGTGTATTTTTTACGGCCGTCCCCACACGGCAGGCACAGGTAGGTATTGAGACGAAATACTTGCGCACAAAAATAAATAAATAAAATTATTAGACAACATCACACATTGCTCTAATCCTATGATAAGTAGACAAGGAAAAAACGACGTTACCACAACACCCAGACCCGGGATAATATAGAAAAGTTATTTTTCTACATTGACCGACCGGGAGTCGAAACTGGGACCTCAGAGATAGCGACAGTAAGATCAAATAAATACGAAATAGACGAATGAAAAATATAAAATAACTCTTAAAATTCTAAGTATTACTGCATTGCTATGACTTGAAAAAGTAGGTTGTTGAGCAATCGTTTGTAATTTCACACAAAGTGGGATGAAAATCTTATTTTGAGCAATAGGTTCATTTTTTTTTTAATTGGCAGATAAATTGTTTAGGACTGACGAAGAATTTGAATTAAGACAATCATTGCTCTTTGTCAGCAAAAATGGATGGATTGGTAAAATGGTATCCTTTTTTTTAGTTTTTTAAATGTAGATTTATCTATGTACTGAGTCAAATATAATACAAAATAACAGAAAAGGAGAATTGATCTGATTAGTAGAATAAAAAAATGCAAAAACCAATATTTTTAAATATTATTTGTTAGTTATTGTAATGATTCTTTTGTTTCTTATGTATGGCACAAAATTAACCTGGTTTGTTTGGTGCACTACTTATGAGCCCTTTTCCTTTCAACTTGTAGAGTACTCGTTAAGCGTATCATGGTAGGTGTAATTGGTGTACTGAAGAAATAGCAGCCAAGCCACACCCGCACATCACGCTTTATAGGTCATCCAATGAGTTACAGCCTTAATAACGAAGAATTATCACTGTAATCACAGGAGGCAATTATTCACGGAAAATTCTGTTCTCAAAAAGAAAATGTGGTACCTATACAAATTATATTATTTAACTTTATAACTGACATTTAAAATTCTTTAAAAAAATTGAAATGTAACTAAGTTGGTAGTCTTATTCGTACCGATAAATAATTTAAAGATAATTTTTACAAGATGATCTCATCTCTCACTCGTCCTCTAAGCTAGTCAACTGGGAGACATATACAAATGCAAGGGTGACTTATGAAAAAACAAACGGTACGAACAAACATGTCAAATGTTAATTTAACACAGTAATCGTTTAACATATTCTGCCTGAGAAAATGACCTCCAGACTTTGGGAGCCTACGAAATGAACAGGTCAGGGCGCCGGCCATATTTAAACAGGATTAACCTCTGATCCAATCATTTCCCAAAAAGTTGTTCGTTTTAATTAGCTTGCAGAGTTACTCGTAAATCTAAGGGAGATGAATTATAATTATATGCAAAGCTATCTTATGAATTAAAATGATATGATGAAGCACCATACTTCAATATAAACCTCATCTTCTCTATAGTCAAATGCTCAACGAAATTTTTTGATACTTTTAGTTTGGTGCTGCGTAGATACATTCTAGTTTGCAGGTACATACTATACTACTACGTATAGTATGTACCTACGACAAAATGAAGTTAATGATATTATAATTATAATATACAAAACATACTTTAAAAAATTATTCCAACTTCAGCGATATCCACTCAAATAATTTGTAGGATTTTCAAATGTCACTTATAATTCTATAAATGACTCTCGGCGCAAATTCTCCCCGAATATTTTGCCATCTCCATTCTTGTCATCCAACAATTGAAAGTTAATGGAAGCGGCACCTATTATAATGGAATTTCTAAATCTGGCTCTATTACTGCTGGCCGGGTTAATAGGCCAAAGATAAATTAAGGTCAAACTTTTATCGTTATGGCATTATTAAACATATCTACGACTACGAAATTGCGATTATGCAACTGTCTGAACTAGACACCATACAAATTACAGTCCTAGACTATTGAATGGTTACTTTTGCGTTATCTTATATCGACTTTAAAAAAGGAGGACGTTTCAGTTTGACTTACATTAGATTCACTTGTACGAACTAGTAAACGAATTTTGGAAGTATTTTTCGACCTTAGAAGTAGGTTGAAATATACTTCCAAGATGTTTAGATATGATTTTCGATAGTTGTTTCAATTTGAAACTTAGCAAGTAAATAACGTGTACGTAATCCGGTTAACAACACAATTATTTGATAACTTCAAGCTGATGATGCTGAAGCTGAAGCAAACTGAGCCAGGAGATGGATAGTAAATACAAAAATATATAAAATAAAAAGTTTCGTTACAAATGACATGACATCAATGCATTGACATCAATCAATAAAGTAAGCAACTAAAAAGAAGTAAATAATAATCATATTGAAGTCTAGGCGAGGCCAAGTATGAGACACGTGTGCCGATGAGAAATGAAAATCTAATCCGTGGTTCATCATCATAATATACAGGGTTACATTGAAAAGAGGTGCCAAATTTAAAAAATAAGATCTAGGGAACAATATAAAGAAGAGTCTTAATCATTATTATTATTAATAATCGTATGTAACGAAAAAAAAAAATACTTTAAAATATCCGAAAATAAAGTCAATAGAGAGATTATGAAAGCCGCGTGGTCATTCATCAGAGGCGTAGGTACGGCGACCCTACAAGGACCTTACACAGTGAATATACGGTGCTATTTTTTCTTAAATGAGTTAAATTATCCACGCGTACGATTTTTAACAGCGGATAGAAATAATTAAATGTAAAAAACATTTTTTTTTGTTCTTTGCATAGTTCGATTAAGTTACTTATTTTGAGCCACTACTAAAGATTTGGCACCCCTTTGTAATGTAACCCTGTATAACCTAATTAATATTAACCTCTTTTTAGCAGGCAGGCAGCATGGCACACCGAAAACAAAAGTTGAGCAGCATAATTTATATAAGAAAATCTCTTTGATTTTGCAGCCTTAAAATATTTTTCTTTTTCTTTGGATGTTAAATGTAAAACAAAATATTGATGACATTATTAATAAATTTACCCCAAGGCAACAAAATAAATTACATTGCCAACGAAAAGAAGTTGACCGTAAAAGCTGATAATTTTTTTATTCCGATCGCTTCATTGGCTAACAAATGGAACCGTTTCCCGTAATATCTACCAAGCGAAAGCAATTCCAACAAATAGGGACTTTTATTACGTAGCTCTGATAAAACATCAAAATGACAGATTCCTTTTGCATCCACCAGGAGCACAATCTTCCGCAAGGAACCTTTTTTAGGCTGATTCGTCGATTGTTATTCTACGGTTTTCTACTTATTATTTTGGGTAATAATATTCATAACAAACGAGTTATTTTTACAATCATTAATTTTAGCCATAAACTAAGCAAAGCTTAAATGACAATCAAGTTAAAATTTAATTTATAAACTAAATGTATCAAAGTTTAAAATGTCACGGGTATTCATTAATTTGAACGGCTGTGGGTTTGTCAACGATTGATGCACATATTTAATATCTAATACATATATACACTTGAATCTTTTTATATCTTACTAGGAAAACTAAATGCCATCAAAAACATCACTTGTAAAAAAAAACAAGTCTCGCAACTCAGTTCTTCTACCGTAAAAAGTTGTGAGATCCATGTAATACCATGTCGGTTAATTTATTACTTACCCTACTTAAGGGGCCTTCTGTCTTAAGTTATTAAGTAATGAGCTAACCTAACAACATCTTATAGAGACCATTTCAATATTAAAAATATTTTATGTTACAAATAAATATATTGATATACGCCGTACCGCTTTTTTGCTCGACTTGGCAGATAATTTACAATGGCACACTTAATGAAATAGTAAAATGTATGAAGTACTTATAGTTTTCGTAAACAAATCACGCTGCGATGTTTACGATAAAATTGTGTAAGAATTCTAAGTTAAGTATAATGAGAAGTTGTTTTGTGTTGGATCAAGCATTATAGAGAGATTTTTATCGTGTGTTCGCTCGATCACCCAGATTACTAACACGCTATGAGAGGGTTGCCAGTTACACGGGTATAGTCAATACCGAGTTGCAAATGAGAATAGTTAAATATTTAAACTTTTCCACAACTGGCATTTGAAGGTAAAAATAATAACAATGTTTTTTGCTTGACTTTACTGTCTTGGAGGGTTCCGAAATTTAAAATATAAATTGTAGGTAAGCCTTATAAAAGAGCACAAATAGGACTTTGTTGAGTGTTTTGTTATGTATTAGTATAAATTGTAATTCCAAATGAGATATTACGTATATCACAGACTAAAATTCAAAACCTGTAGTTTTAAAAAAACCGATTGGTGTGGCTGTGATTATGGTACTGGGCCAGGTTTTGTATTTCGTTTCTAGTCGACAGTAGTATTACCTACCACTTATTTTTTCGACCTTACTGTACCGTGTACCGTAGGGTTTGACGTCAATTATATTTTATAGAAAAAAATGCTGCAAAGAATTAAATTCATACCAATGTTTGAAAGCAAATGAAAAATCATACATTTTATTCGTATCTACTTCAGAGTAACAAGTATTTTTTCACTTCAAGTCACAGCTGGCTCAGTTCCCCCGCTCCAGGCTCCGATCATTTATCATCTCGAGAATCAGGATACAACAGGTACGAATATTGCACTTTGTTTGTTGCCAGAATGTTCATTAGCTCCGTACAAGCTGAATTGCTTGGAGGGAAAATACAGAGAGAGCAAAAAATAGTGCCAACAATAGGAGAATTCCTGAAATTAAATAAAATTGTGACGTTTACATTTTTAATAAATAATTACGCATTATTGGCCACTCCAAGGGAAGACAAGCCCAAAACTGGTAGCCTGCCTAAAACGGGTATGTAAATGTTTTTAATTTCGTGCCTTTCGCATTAGTTTCATGTGTGCGTGTAGAAGGTTAAAACACACACTAAAACTAATACGTTTCTCTGTTTTGAGCGGGCTACCTGTTTGTACTTTTCTCTTCTACGTGATTATCAGTGATCGGAGTAAGTAGATTGATTTGATGTACTTTGGTAGTGCTAGCATATTATGGATATGCCATTTCAAAAACAGATTTCCAGAAATTTCGGAATCCCGGAGGCATGTCCCTATTAACAATGTTTGAGATCATTGACCACAAATCAATCTACATACTCCGATCACTGGTAATTATTTATCTTTTGGTTAAGTATATCATGCACATACCTTAGAGAGTAGAAAAGTCATAATTATGATTTGTTTGACAAAATTTTGCACATTTTTTTTTATCTGTATCTGTTTTTGTATGGGCGAGAGTTAGCAGGATTTGTCATTTGATACTAAATGTAAGTATTAAATCACTAACTAGTTTTGAAAAAAGATTCGTATTCGTTTTCGTTAAAAAGGTTAGTATTGCTGCTTTATAGGGTATGCGCTCTATGAATTATATGTAGTTCTTAGCGAGGTTCTTAAGTCTACCTAGTAATTTTTCAAAACCTTTAATGATCTGTAACTATACATACATATTCTAAGGCAAGATTACTAAAAGTACATAATTACCAGCCTTACCGAAAATTAGGGGTGCGTTATGAGTTTCTGAAGTACGACATTATACATTCTTTACTGTGATTAAGTTGGCTACGTTTGCAGCACTCGTAAAACATTGTTTAGTCGTGAATCTTTACCTCAGTAGAAATAAAGTTCATTTTTGAAGAATCCTAAACCTGAGCTCCTCCCAACCGCAATTTTTAATTATGCCAACCTGAACAAGTATTCGTTCAAAGGCAGCCCATACATCGACTGAATGGAATGCTCTGGTCAGCTTTATGTTTACAAGGTTCTGTAGAATCCCTACTGTTTAAATATAAATCTATAAGATATCGTTTGTTTGGTAAATTGTTAAATTTTATTAATTTATCTCCAACCTTTACATTCCTTTTAAACGTCAAAGAGAAATTTGTTTGTTTACTAATGGTTTTAAATCTTTAGAGTAGCTTAGACCAGCCATTTTGTAGTTTTACTTAGAGAGTTTTTCAGGTGTTTATAGACTTAACGTGTTTAGTCGTTTCGAGTTTTTAATAGAATATTCTATCTCTTAAGATTCTTGGGATGGTAAGTATGGTTTATACCGAGAAGCTTAAAAATATAAGAATTGATAGAATAGCGGAATGAAAGACTTTGACAAAATATGATTAGTATATTTGTTACGCGGTCTTAAAAGACCGTTTTAATGTTGACAAGCTGCTTCAAATACGACGTTTTTAGCAAGACGTAAGACGTGCGTTTGCGACCGCACAGTTGTCTGTCTGTATCTTGGCCGCGCATCACTCCGAAAATACTAAATAAATTCAAATAAAACGACATGATTTGAGTTTATACTACGAGTACGAGGTAGAAGATAGGAGACTTTTTATTCTAAAATTCCAAACGGTTCTCCGTGCTGAATTTTGGAATAAAAGGGAGAGGGAATAAAAGTCAAAATGTGTTCTTAGCTGTAAATCATTAATAAAGTCCGATTTCATTTAAATATTTCAAGGTTATTATTATTAGTTTTGTAGTTTAGAAATTCATCATCATCATCATATCAGCCATAGTAGGCCATCCACTGCTGAACATAGGCAACCCCCACTGACTTCCAGATTGGCCGGTTGGAAGCGGCCTGCATCCAGTGTCTTCTTGCAACCTTTACCAGGTCGTCTGTCCACCTTGCGGGTTGACGTCCTATACTGTGCTTGCCGGTGGTCTCTTTTCTAGAACTATTGCACAGAGCTCGATGGCCTTAGTCGAGTTTCCCAACAAGTAGGCCTTCGGATGGACATGGACAAAACAAAGCTCAAATGTCAAATGTCCATGTTGCGCCCTGCCCAGTATCCGTTAGAGGCTCTACTCTCGAAGCTGTTGACAAATATGTCTACCTAGGACAAGTGATCCAGTTGAGTAGATCCAATTTTGAGAAGGAGATCAATCGTCGAATCCAACTCGGCTGGGCAGCGTTTGGGAGACCATACAACGTCTTTTCGACAAAATACAGCCTAAATACGAAAGTCTGCAACCAATGTGTGTTACTAGTGATGACATATGAAACTGAAACGTGGCCTAAGGGGCTTATAAGAAAGCTCAAGATCGCACAGCGTGCTATGGAAAGCTCGGGATTTCCTTGCTAGATTTAATCAGAAATACGGAGATCCGTAAACGGAGAAAGTCGCTGACATAGCCCAACGGATTAGCAAGCTGAAGTGACAGTAGGCGGAACACATTGCACGTAGAACTGACCGCCTGCGCCGCGGGAAGTTCTAGAAGGAGTTTAGAAACTATAACCCCTAAATACCAGCTGGACTTTAACTGAGGGGCAACGAGGCAAGAGGCTCAAGAGGGCAACGAATGCCTTGCTAAGACATCTCTCTAAATCTGGGATCTGGATCATCACTGCAATCAGTCTGTGTTTGTTTAATCTATCTGTTTTTAATCGACTTCAAGTAAGGAGAAGGTTTTTTCTCTTCTTTACCCTATATCTATTTTTACCTTATACATTTCGGGCAATGTGCAATTTAACTGCAAAAACGAGGTGAGCCCCCGAGAAAAGACACTGTTGTACAGTTGTAATTTCAAACATTCGCACAAAGCACTTTGCTTCAACGTTTATTGTGCGAACGGCGAAGAAACACTCTGCAAGTTATCTTTTGATAAATAAACCTGAGAGTTTCTAATTCAAAGTAAAAAGCTCCGTTTTTGATAATAGTGTTCAACGCAGACCACGACGTTGCTTAATATGAGAGATACTAAACATTCTGTAGCCCACGCAAATGAAGTCGTGCGCACAACTAGTAACACATGGATAAACTTGAATGCCGCAATTCGTATGTGCTTGCTCATTCAAGCAAAGTAGCCAATATTTGCTATCTTTTCGGCTCGCCATTTTGGTCCAAAAATTCAAAATAGCACACAGAAAGTAGGTGGTTTCTTAGTTTATGACAATACCTATTATAAATAAACTCCATTATCTTATATGAACTCTGGCACATACAAATATGTACCTTATTAAAAAACTCAATCTATTTATTTATTCTATGGCAATAGTTCAAAATATTACAGTATGTACACGTAGAGGTTTATTTTATCAATTTATATACCGAAAACCAATTTTTTTTTTCAAAACACGCCTAATGTAAACCTTGTAACAGAAAAAAAGATAAAATAAAATTTAAGCCTCTAAAACTAATAGGACACTAGTAACCAAAAAAGAATCCGTCAGAGGCTGCCATTCTTTGTCAGGAATTATGAATAGGAAAATATTAATTAAAGACAGCTATTTATGTACCCAACGTAATTTCATTCAGCGAATGGCGAACAGACAGCGAACTAATCCTATAGATTTCTTACAAAATATTTATGTTATGCCACGAGGAATTGTGCAGCGGTTGCTTCTGTATGCAACACATCAAACCCTACTCTTCTTCTCTTCATCTATACGGTCAATCCCGGTTGCATCCAAAGCCATTGTTCTGGAGCCCAAGGTCCGCTTTCCTTGTTTTACTCCTCCACTTCGCGCGGTCTTGAGCGTCTCTAGTTGTGAGATCATTGGCACGCATGTCAGCCCTCACGACGTCAAGCTAGCATTTCTTGGGTCTACCCCTTTTGCCTGGGCGTGGCAGCATGGCCAGACATTTGTTTCCTACGTACCTTGCCGGTTTCCGCAATACATGGCCGTACCAGCGTAGGCGACTCTCCTGCAGTTTGTCTGCAATCTCAAGAAGGCTACCGCGGATGCGCGAGTTCCTCATCCGTTCCTTCCGCGTGACTCCGCACATCCACCGCAGCATATTCATCTCCGTGACACGCAGCTCCTGCTTGTGTCGCTCAAGTAGCAGCCACGCTTCGCTACCATATAATAGGACAGCCCTAATGATGGACTTATAGATCTGTCCTTTCAGCTTAACCGGCATTCTGGGGTCACAAATGACACCAGTCACCTGTCGCCATTTGGCCCACGCAGCAGCAATACGTGCTTTGACGTCGCAATCGATGTCTCCCGACGCGTGAAGTACAGTCCAAGGTATTTAAACTGGTCTGTGCGCTCGACCTTGTCTCCGCCTATGCGGACGGACGTTGGATCTGTAGAGTTACAGGCCAGGTACTCGGTCTTCGCCACATTGAGTTTCAGACCACCGCTCTCAAGTGACTGCTTCCACTCGTTCACCCGTCTCACCAGCCTGCCCCTGTCCGCGTCAACCTGTGCGATATCGTCAGCATACATCAGCAGCCATGGTGGCTGCTCATGTGAGTCTATGATGCTGTCTGCACAACGTCTAATATCACACTGAACAGAAACAGACTGAGGACGGAACCCTGGTGTACTCCGACGGTGATGGGGAACGGTTTGGTGTCTCCGACAGATTTACGATTCTTCATGCGGCGAAGAGCGAACTGGACTTCTTCAGGCGTTACCGGTGGTACTAGTGCCTGATTCGGAGGGAGGTCTGGTGGCTGCACCTCTTTGTGCTGCTTATTCAGCAGCTCATGGAAATAAGAGCGCCATCTCTCCTTCACCGCGAGGTCCTCGCATAACAGGTTGCCCCCAGGGTCTTTAACACAGCGACACTGGGAAATATCCAGTGCCGCTTTGACCCTGGAGCGCGCCAACTTATAAATTAGCTTCTGCCCCTCAGACGATTCCCACTTGTCATAGAGCGTATGAAAGTGGTCTTGCCTGGCTTTGGCTACAGCTCTCTTAGAAGCGCGTTTTGCATCCTTATACGCGTCGTGGTCTTCAGGAGATCTGGACGCTTGCCACTTTTAAAAAGAGGGCTTTCTTCACCCTAATCTCCCCCTGGACTGAGTCGTTCCACCACCAAGTCTCCTTGTCACAAGCAAAAATACGAAAATTGACGTTTACCTTTCAAATGCTTCTGTTTTCCCTTAACGTTCCATAGATTTTAGTGTTTAAAATTTGTACCGGTTTTGTTATCTATATCCTCAGGCACGATTTTTTTACTATCGTAGATCTCTGTGCCGTGCCGTAGAATTGAGTAGTGAGTCAATTTAAAGGCGATATCATTTGAGAACGCTTCAATCAATTTCTTTTCAATTCCGAATGTACTTTTGGAGTTAGTTTTTAAAGAAAACAACGATTTTAAAAAAATTTGCCGTTCGTAATGAACTGACTGAGCCTTCCTCTCGAACCGGAACGCAACAATAGGTATACCGATAGGCGATAGTATTATTATGCCTAACCGTATAAATGGAATAGACATACCCCACCCAGAAGGGTAGCACTTAACCCTTCCCTGCGGAAAAAGGTCTTTTGTTGCTCATTAGCAGTTTATTGTGGATATTACCGGTGACGCGACGTTGTTACGATACCGCGCCGATGCGTCTACGGTATCGCCTGATGGAGCACTCAAGTTACCAAAGTTTATCGATTAGTGTTTGGTACGATACCACTGTCCCCTATCTTGGTAGCTAACAAATTCTAATTACAAATTAATCAAATATGTAGTGAGCTGAGAAAACGAATTTCCTCATACGAACTATCAACCCCGTTTCACCCAAAAGTACCTAAGTGAGAAAGTTTAAAAAAGGATTGATTTTTGAAAAATCTAAACTACTGTTAGCGCCTATTTATACCTATGGACTGACGTAGCATTAGGTAACTGTTGTTACTGTACTCGAGAATTCGTCACGATTTTAGCTATAGGACGTCTACTGCTGAAAATAGGCCTCCCCCGATAATTTCCAAATTGGCCGGTTTGGCACAAACAAAAATGTGCCCACCGGTTTGCATTGTCTATTAGTCAGTCACGTTCGTCACGGTACAGGTAGTCATTTGAACTCGTCTCGGAATCATTATAATTTTAATTTTCAGCATAAGGTTCCTTTAAGCATTTTGTTAATTTGCCTTTTTCCAGTCCCTTTTCCCTTCTCAATAATCAAACTGTCCTGTTCAACATTACAAAATAAAACTCGTACTTATGTACATAAAATGAGGCAAAATGCTGATAACTAAGAGACAAAATAATGGGCCCCACTCGACGGTCCTTACGAGCTTTTCACGACATAAATATTAATAGGTGGACCATAAAATTAAGAAACTCTTTAAATAATGGCCAGAGCACTTGAGCGGAGAGCTCACAGATTGTTAGTTGGAAAAACGGATCGCCGTGCATTTCCTCATAGGTAAATTGGTTTGTCTACTTTGCTAATTCCACATTTTTATTAACATTTTCTACTTTTATGACCTACAATCTTTTCTTACCTTGCCTACCTAGTTCACGCCACAAATTAAACCTTTGTGCCTTGCGGATCACAAAGTAATTTTGAACTCGTAAATTCCGTAAGAATTTGTACAAATATTTTCTTTGAAAAAGTTTTTGATACAAATTCTTCTTGAACAACTTGTCCTAAAAAATAATTGTAAATTGTCTTGTTAGAGGCGATGATAAATCTTTATCATCTCATCTATTCAAAAAACAATGATCAGTTAATATGTGCAAAAACAAAGTAGTACCTAAATTGTTCCAGCAGGTACAGACAGATCAAACGTCAATACAAACAGTTAAAAGCAGAAAGGTCATGGAATACTGACTGGCGAGAATAGCTAAGTGAGTCTGCTCTATCCAGCCAGATCCATCTACCTAGTTGACGCGTGATATATCGGCACTTGCGCAGAGTAATGGCCGCACTGCCAATCGCTGCTAAGGCACCTTCTCTCCTTGCTGGTCTCTGCCAGCAGATCGTGTTTTTGAGACAGTACAAAATTTGTTCCTACATGTTTGTTTTAGTGCTCGTATTTTAAATTCTTTCTCAATTAATTGAACAAATTAATAACTAAACGGTTGTAAAAAGGAAATATTTAGGTACATAATGTACAGTCAACGGCAGGACAACTTACCCAAAAAGTTAAAGGTCATTGAACCTATTGAACCTATTTTTAACTTTAAGTCCGACACGTAGAGTTCAATATTAATTAAGAAAATTTGTTTTGAAAAGGTTAGCTGTTGTCAGTACATAAAGTAACAAAAAAAGGTATTTAAAGTTAAACATTACACCTCGTCTCAGAGACGTTAATAGTGACAGAGTTTCTTACGCTGATTCTTTTCGGCGCTAGGACCACAATATAGTCAGAAAGCAGTGTGGTAGGTTTAAGAAAGGAAAAATTGGGATGTGTAAAAGTTTCTAAAAGGCTGACAGCGATAACTCTTATGGTCATACTTATGCGTTGACCGTGGAAACTATACCAGCTCTCTGGTCACCAGTTTTTTTTATCAGGCAGGAGATTATCTCGGGTCGGGTAGTAGCTTTTTAACCTCGGGTAGCAAACAAGGTCTCGCTCTGTATCGTTAGCAAGAAGTATGCCGTAAGTAAGCTTACAGAGCGGATTATCAGAGGATACGCTTGACTAAGAGTTTCTTGAGTCCATCAAGCATAATTTAATACCTTAAAATAGCTATCAAGGATAATTTAAGTAATAGATTAGAATCATAGATTTTCACTTAATTTTTATTAAATTAACTGCCTCTGGAGGGATTCGAACCCACAACCATGACGATGTAGCTGTTAGTAAGCCAGCGCTGTTATAATGTCTTGGAATCAATACCCAAAAATATCAATGCAAAAAAAACATTTTTCTTTTTATTTCTTTAAACTAATCATTGTATTATACTAGCAAAAAGCACCGCTTTGCGAGGGCTCGCGAACATTGTTTACCTAGTAATAATTTTGAGGACCGTGTCTTTAATAGGGTTATCTTTTAATGTATGGATTATTAATATTATTTTATAAATCATTAACACGATTAATATTTATTTTATTTTATCATATTGCAAAATTCCTCATACGGATTTCTTCTCGTTTCCTACAATGTAAAAATGGAAGATGAAAAGATGAAAGATTTTGTTAAAAGCTTATGTTTTTACTCCTGAAAACGCGCATATCCAATAGAAGTTAAACCAATACATAGGGCAGCGTCGTAGGCTGCGGTTGCTGGCGGTGCCGAGTGGGAGAACCCACTTGCGGAACAAAAAAAACTCACACTGCACTCGCTTATTGTCTCGCTCGGGATTGCGAAACAGATTGACATATTTAACTGTTATCTGAGTGAATTCACGAGGGTAACACTGTATATTCTGTGCTATTGATTGATATTATGTTTTATATTGCTTCTCTACTGTATTGGGTTTCCTGTAAAAATAGATGTAAGCTTGGAAATAAAATAATAAATAAAAGTTTATTTTTGTCCAATCTCTACGATCGCTCGTGGCATTTGGTCAGAGGGACTATACGTTTTTTTTATAAATTTTATCTTCGACATAACCTAAGACTCAGAAAATCAGTTTTCAATCCATTTTGAGAGTTACACTGAAAGTTTTTAGAATATAAAAGACTGAATAATGTAGAAACCTACTAGTATTTTTTGCTTTTCTAAGTAATCTCCGTTCCTTTCTAAGCACCGTCACATGCGATGGAACTATTGTCTGAGGCAGTTGGTCCACTCTTTTTTAGTATGTCTTCCAGCAGGCCTGTTTCAAACGCTGCTACGGCATTTTCAGGATTTTAAAACGAATCCCTCTACGTTTATCTTTTATTTTTGTAACTAAATAAAAGTCACAAAGTGCACATTTGGGTCTGTAAGGAGGATGACTCACTAACTCCACACCTTCGATAGATAAATATTCGATAGTCGGTCTGGCGAAGTGAGCTGGAGCGTTGTCGTGGTGGAGGAGGATCTCGCTTCTTGGGCGCTACTGTCTACCATTTTCCAATAGAACTGGTAAACAATAACTGACATACTAATCTGCTGTAACAGTTTTTATCGTCTAAGACAATTGTTCCGAAATGCCCCCTCCGTCCATAGAATGAGGTGAGAACGCCATACTTTATTATTTTTGAGTGGCACCAATCCATGGCGTTTTGCATCTTTTGTCAAATTATGAACGCTAAATGATCATACAAGACTTTTTGTACTTGACTCATACCAATACCTAATGTTGCCCGAATCTGATGATATGTCACCCTTCTAACAGCGTCTATCATTAGCACACACACGTTTGACACGTTATCATCTTCAGTAGTCGGCGTTGAAGGACGTCCTTCTCGGTAATCATCAGTGAGTTTTGCTTCGACCACGTTTAAACTCATTAAACCAGAAGCCCAATTCCCGTAATGTAGTAAGTAGAGTAATGTTACTGGGAGCGGATTGAAACTGAATTGCGACTACTGTTAAATTACGGGGTTTTGAATGCCAGTCGCCGGGGCTAGGGAATGCTAGTCGAAGTGTATCATCATAACATTGTTGTTGAGTAAGACCGCAACCATTGAGCGAAAATTTTCTCTAGTCAAATCCATTTCGACCCACGAGACACATTATACATTTCCGCCAATTTGCAAAAACAAACCTAAGAATTCAAACATCAACAGATTTCTAACGTGCTCCATCTTGCATCATAATTGAAAATTAAATACCAATTTTTTTGATTGGCTGCTTTTCTTACTGGCCTATTCTAAAAATGTTCAGTGTGATACACCTAATAAATCTAAAGATGGCGTTAGTAGTAACCTAACGGTCATTATCTTAGTGACATGCCTAATTACTTTCTAAATTACAACACTTACAACAGATGGCGTTAGTAGTTCAGTAACATTTTAGTTAATACGAATTAATATTATATTTTATTTGTTTATAAAATTATAATTTAATGATGTTTAACACATCTGGACATAAAATTAAATTACTATGTTAAAGCTCAACCATAAAGGTGTAATCGTTTTTTTGTAAAGTGTACCACAAGAATGTATGAGTTGTAGGATATAGATAGGGCTCGCTTCGCTCGCCCAATAATGTAATAATTAATATTGGATAAAATAAATGAGAAATAACGACGGTACCACAACACCCATACAATTTAGAAAAGTTTGTTTTCTACATTGACCCGATTGGCAATCGAACCCTGGACGGCGAAGCTAAGTTCGGCGTCTCGGCTAGTAGTTGGTTTAAGGCAATGTTTTTATTGGTTTTCAATGTTTATTAAATAAAACAATTGCAACTTATAATAGGTTGAGCTAAGTTATCTCAACTATCGATACCGTATGACAAAGTGCTCACAGACTTGCTGATTCAGATTGCTGTCCATTAGAAAATCAAATAAAAGTCGAGAGGCGCCGTATAATAGCCAACTGTATACTAACAAGAAGTTTGTTGAATGAAAAAAAAAAACAGAATCGAAGATCGCTAGAGTTTTAAGAGGGTCGTGTAATCGCCCTTTGTGCCTTTTGAGTAAAAGTTTTGAAGTCATCAGACTTAATTTTACGAATAGGTAGCACAATATCTTAATAGGTATAAAAAAAGGAAATAGGGAAATCTCTGAAAACCAATGGCTTTCCTTTACTTTTCCGGGAGTTGCAAAAGCAACTTTTGCTGTATAAAGTAACCGAAACCACTGGACATCCACGACACAGAACAGCTGCTCAGAATGTTAGATGTTTATTTGAGTTATGAAGTATCCCGTTCACTTTGAGCATGTGTAACTTTATATAAAGAGCTTTGTGTGTGTTTAGCTCCACCCACGCATGTTCGCGATATCTGGTGACATACATAAAACCTTCCCAGGGTTTTTAGAAATGACAAATTATAAACAAAAAGTTACGCTTTCGTTTGTTAAAACAAACGAGCAAAACCAAGCTTTTATGTATTTAGTTTATTTGCAGTACAACTATTACAATTATATATTAGTAACTTTGTAAATAATAGTACTAGTCATTATAGTCATTTATTCAGTAGGTACATAAGCTTCCGGGCTTATAGACTTATACCCGTCCGAAAAACATAGCTTTGCCCTACTACCGCTTTGGGACTATCGTCGACTGGTTATGAGAAGAAACGGCGAAACAAACTCAGCCATTTTTGTCAGCCTTTTTTACGAATTACAGTTACAAGACATCTGGTAAGTGCGATCTAAGCAGGTTAAGTTCATGTCCATTTGCATTCTTCTTGTTTAAATAATCGTCTACTTTATATTATTCTTATAAATACGCTGCCTGTCTTGCCCTTCTTGGATAATATTATCTTGAAATAACGCAAAACCTCTTAGGGGCCAATAGGTGCCTAAATACAACAACTTTTTCTATGGGAACAACATTGAATTCAAAAATAAAATTTTGAATTTTGAACCAAACTGATGTCAGCTTGTCGGGTTTTAGTATCGGAAAGTAATAGTTTTTTGCGACGTCGATGTTGTTCCGAAAGAAAAAGTTGCTTAGAGTATTGGATATTATGAAAAATATTGTTTGATAATATCTGACTCTTTTAAAGTGATCTATACAGATAGACAAAATTGAAAAAATACAGTTTTGGCTTCAGTTCCGATTATGGTGCCTTCAAAAGAATCTCAAAAGAATTGGACCTATTACAGTTTTATTCGATTTTCTGTTTCTCTTCAGGACACAGCAAAGCTGTTCGGCGGTAGAGCTAGAGACATGTATATGACTTTGGTCCCACAGGTGAGCTCGCGCAATGCAATGTAAGCTCTACCACGGAACAACCAATAATAATGATCTTTCACCGGTACGCCGACTTTTAGATCGGACTTTTTAGAAATTGGAAAGAAGTAGGTTAAAAACGACTTCTAAGATACATAGTTAAGTAGGAACAAGTGAAAAATAAGATTAGCAGAGGTAAATAAAAGATTAAATATTTTTTTCTGAGGTCGGACAGTATACCTCTGATCAATCATTATAAAAATATGTCATACGAAATAATTAAATGAAGACTTCAGGAGGATATATTATTAAAATAAAAAGTTTTAATTTAAAGTGTGCGTGCATAAAACGGGGTCCTCTAGGTTTAGGTACTAATGAAAAATAATCGTATTAAGAAAGTTCAGAATGATGCAAAGTTATCAATTAAACGAACGAACCACTAATTGCCTCCCGACATGATTGACGTTATTCATGCCCCAGTTTAACGGGTTGACTCTAATAGTTATATGAATTATAAATCCAATTAGAAAATCTTTTAGACGAAAACGGGAAAAGGATGAGTTTGAAAATATTATCCGGCAGGTCAATTATGAAAACTGGGTACAGCAATCCCGTTAGCGGCGCAGGGTGCCTGAGTCGTGTCGTTTAATTTCATTTTACAAATGGAAGCCCGCTCATTTTCTGCCACCGCTCTATGTAGGCATACATATTTAAACACAGAAGCTGCGTTTAGTTACTAAGGTTATTTAGTAACTAAGTGGCGGCGTTATTAAAATTAAACGGTTTGTAATAGTCTGGTGTTGTGAGCCAAATATGTATAAGAAAACTCATTATAATCTACTTTATGTGCAGCTAAGAATTTTCACATGCTTTTTGCCGTTCGCCTAACCTTTCGTTAAAAACGTTTGACGAACTGTTCGTGTGTATTGAAGAAGAAGAAGAAGTTGTATACAAATATGGATGTGCGCCAAAAAACATACCAATTGGCAAGGTCTTGAAGTTTTATGAAGTAATTTGCTGGGCGTCTCCTAGCGACCCAAACTAATTTAGACATAATTGTTTTTTGAACTGGTCCGAACCGGGAATCGAACACGGGACAATTTACATTCAAGGCAAAACATCCCACCACTACTGGTGGGATGTGTAAATTGTAAATTGGCGTAGGCCAATCGAATTGTCATATTTACAATTCCCAATCGTCGTTTAACTGTCTTCGATTTGCTCCCAAAATGCCGCATGCGAGTCCCTATTGATATAATATTAATCAACATTATTATTTTCGTTATATACGCTTCCGTATCGTCAAAGGTCATTGACCTACAGTCACAATTATCTATCATAATGGGTACTTACTCTTCCAGTCGAAATACTCCACGAGGTTCTCAGCGCGCTCTGCCCATAGGAGGAACGCGAAGGCCTCGTCTGGCACGTTCGCGATGCAGAACCCTTTGAGGGACGGCACTCCACTCCTCGAGAACTCAGCCAGTTGGTTTGACAGCTCGAAGTTGGCCTGAAGATAAAGAAATTGGTTAACATTCACATAATTTCATACGACATAGATAAGAACACAAAAAATGGCGTTATCTGGGAGACTTTGAAGTAAGCAAGTCCTTTGTCCGTCTATCACATGTATTATACGGAAGACCTAACTTATTATTTATCTTAATCTACATGTAATGTATTGCCGGTGATATGTCTAACAACTTGTCTCTTGTCGAAAATAGTCTTAAATGGCTAAACCTAACATCTATATTCTCTATATATATAAAACAACTCGGATTAGTTACACCATTTATAAGTCAAGAACGGCTGGACCGATTTATATGAACTTTGATTTGTTGAATTCGTCTCTGCCCCGAATAGCAGAATAACTTATAAAAACATCGAAAAAATTGCCTAACAAAAAAAAACGAAGAGGCGGTACGAAGTTCGCCGCCGGGACAGCTAGTACCAAATAAATTCAAATGCATTTTGTAATATTGTTTAATACAAGTAACTTTAGCACAAACGAAATTTAAACACACAAATTTTCATTTCACAAACTTGTAGCTTATATTTATGTAAGATATTGGACCCGTACAGGTTGCTACGTAGCAATTCAAAAGCAAATTGTATAAACACATCAAGTCCAAACTAAATTGCGAACATTAAATTCTATTTATACTAAATTGGAATATATTGATCTAGCACGAGAAATGCAATGTCCTGTTATTTTATCAATCACTACTATTAGTACTTATTATCAAACGTGCAAAACTTCACTATCGAGTATTAACCGTAGTGTCAAGAATAGTAAGATAGAATAATAAAAATGGCGTTAGTAAATTGTATAAAATTACTAACGCCAAAAATCCTACGCAAACCTTTGGTATCGTATTTTGTTCGCCTTATAATCTGACGTTACTAATTGTTACAATAGTCAATTTATTCAGTACAAGAATTTCGAAAACGCATTTTTTGGACTCCACTGATCATAGAGTAAGCCTGGGGACTGTTTTTTATTTTTTCTAGTCAATGTACAGGAACTTACTTTTACAGTTCTATTATATGTATAGATACAGGCCCTCTTTTGGGCACTTATACACGTCCCAAAAATATAAACGGCGCAACGAACTCTGTTACCTTGGTCACCCTTTTTTACAGAAAATACAATTACAAGGCATGAAGTATGTGCGAGCTAAGCAGGTTAAGTCCAATCACTTTTGTCATTTAAATACTGATAATACTTGATAATACTCATTTATTCAGTACATAGGCCCCCTCTGGGCACTTATACACGTCCCAAAATATACCTACCTTAGTCCTACCACCGCTTCGGGTCGACTACATATTGGCCGGTGATGAGAAGAAACGGCGCAACGAACTCAGTCACCTTTGTCAGCCTTTTGACAGGAAATACAGTTCCAAGACATGTAGTAAGTGCGAGCTAAGCAGGTTAAGTCCATGCATTCTTGTAGTTTAAATAATCGTCTATTCTATAATATCCTTTTTTCATAAGGATTTTTTAAATGTGAATTTTAAATTTATGTACAGGTAGTTCAACAAGAGTCTGTGGTACTTTATTGAAAAATTTAATATATTTCCCCAAGAATGAATTACCAACTTTGTGTAGTCTGAAGCTCGGAACGGCAAGTTCATTTTTATTTCGAGTATTACTCGTATTTTGATGAAAATCACTTTTCAAGCTTAACAAACTAAGATTTTTTTGAACGTTCATATTATTTTCAAAAATGTATTGAGAGGCTACTTAATAAATAAATGTTTACTACCTGCCCATATCCTTTTTGATAAGGATATAATCATCTGACATATTAATATGATGTAAACCAGCAATTGATTTGGGGTCAGGGGCATAATGTAACGATACAAAGCGAAAATTCGTGCAGTCAGTTACATTACGTAGGCTTGTTTTGGCGACCTCCGTAGCCGAGAGGCGAGCATATCGGATTTGGTGTCGCTATCTCTGAGGTCCCAGGTTCGATTACCGGTCGGTCAATGTAGAAAAATAACTTTTCTATATTGTCTAGGGTTTGGGTGTTGTGGTACCGTCGTTGTTTCTGATTTCTCTAATACAAGTGCTTTATCTACTTACCATAGGATCAGAGCAATGTATGTGGTGTTGTCCAATATTAATTAATTTATTTATATGTTGACGGACTTTAGCACATGGCCAGAGAATATAATATTATCATATGAACATTTAATAACATTATATGAAAGTTATAGGTCCACGATAATTAGCAAAGTTTTAGGAGGTACCGTTTTGTCATAAATAATAATGCTGAACCACCTTTTCCCTGAGGGTCTGGGGGCGGGAGATCAGCCTGAAAAGGGTCAAGAAAAACAAAGTGTAACAAAATATTGTATGAATAAACCTCGACTGGAAAGAAATTTCACAAACCATTTATATGAATATAATACTATTATGTATTATATGAATATGTACACAATACCTAATATACTCATAGCGTAACGTAACATGCTTGAGAACAAAAATACGATACCTGAGATTTGCGTAGGTTCCATTTAAATAATGATACGAGACGATGTCTACGTATTTGTCCGTGGTTACGTTTGGCGTGTCGACGTCGGTCAGAATGGATGGTGGGGTATGGTGCCCAAATAAATCCAACCCACACCGGCTTTATGTACTAACTTGTATGTAATGTAGGTTCTGTAGGTACTGTAGGTTTGGAAAACATTATTTTACCAATTTGTCCAAGCGGCGATGTGTTTGTCCGTCGTATTCAAAGGAAATTATTGCTTTGACTGTGCAGCCTCTAGGGTATAACCATTAAACAATACTATTAACAAAATAGGTGTACAAAATTAGGAGGAATTGAGGAGGTGCTTGTGGTTCAGTGGCGGCAGCTGCAGCCGTTTGGTAGTGATTACCAAAATTAAGCTACCTACGGTTGTAAATGGATGGGTGACCATTCCAACCATATTTAGTGGAATTCATCAGAAGCATCACTGTGCTTTGGAAGGCACGTTTAAAGTCAATATCGCTGATATTTATATTCCCTGTTAATTTTGCTTGTCACTAGTCGTGAAACCTGGTCAGAGGCCTTAGGGCGGCTTAATAAGATCTGACAGTAAGGTTAAGTCACTGGCTTTACAACACCCCTCCACCTATCCGCACTGGGCCAAACCATACTTTACTCTTTTTTTAGTAAAGTAACGTAAGATTGCAGAGGTACCTAATTTATCGTAATTTCCTGTTTTTTATTAGACTTAGCTGAGTTTACTTCCGTATAAAATTTCTTTAAGAAATAGAACCGAACTGTAACATATATTTGTAATATTACCCAACCATAAATAAGTATTTATTATTATCACGGATAATACGATTTCTAATTAGCAACTTACCAGCAGACAAATGGGACCTCTTTTATCACCTCTATATCTAGGCCAAAACCATTAATAAGGCTACACTACAGATAATACTACGGCACTTACAGGGACTTCTCACTATAGACATACGCCAGAATTTTCTTGCCTTATGTATGCCTTGCCTTACTTTATGTATACATACACTTAACAAAGGCCTAAGCTAAGCTTATTTGGAAACTGGGCAGTAGATTATTTTAAATCAACGAACGCGGATTTTGACATCAATCAATGTGACCAAAAATAATATCTCATCTTAGACTTACTTGGGAGAACAAACATACTTTCAGTGTGAACTACATACTACTACTTACAAGTAACATTATTTTTAACTTTTAGTATTATCCTAATATTTTGATTATATTACTATTACATGTGCCGTGTGGGGACGGCTGTAAAGAATACAATTCCCTCTACCAACAGGAGGCGTGTCGTAAAAGGCGACTAATTCCTGTAGCACGATACCGGCAGCAGCGTCTGCTTGCGAAATATAATAAAAACTGCGCTCGCCAACCCGCCTGCCAAGCGTGGCGAATATTGGCAATTTCCCCGATGATAGGTCATTGAAGGAGGCTTATGTTCAGCAGTGGACGTCCTATGGCTGAAATGATGATGATGATTCTGAAGTCAGTTGTGTAGCTAGTAAAAACTAAAAATTGTTTTCATTTTAGTAATAGGTAGGTTTTTAGCTGAGGATTCCTTTGTTATGAATGTGTTTTATTTAAATAAATCTTAATCGAACTTGTATACACAATGGCAAGCCAGTGCTACTAAGTGTTGAGGAGTTCTTTTCTACTGAAACGATCTTGACTGATGATCACCAAGTCGTTGTTATCTGATGTATTTATTACCCTGTCTTCAATTCATTATTACATTTCCGTAATATGCACACCAAAATTTGTATCGATTGAATGCGTAGAAGTAGGTAAAAAAACTCTTGCACGATTTCACGAATGTGGAATTATTAAACAAACCAAACTCGATTAAATTTACATGGAATCATTTCGGACGTATTCCCTTTCGATTAAAAACCAATTTGCTATATCGGTTTACTAACGCCCGCGGTAAAATACAGCCGAGTTGAGAATAGTGTTTTCAAAAAATGGTCTTGGTCTTGCGAAAATGCAAGTCTGCCTAGTTGTTGCAAGACCAAGACCAAGACTAGACCCTAAGGCACTTATGCAAGAACAAGACTAACCCTGCGAGACTCTTGCGTCTCGCAGTTAAGTCAAACTGAGACTTGGTCGTAATAGAGTATTTGGTTTCAATATCAATATTGTTAGAGACGTCCCTTAGGGGTAGGTAGAGGAGCAGGTCGCTTAAAATTAGAGTTTTCTTGTACTAAAAGTATCTGAACTAAGATGAGGAGAGACTATACTATAAGGATTTCTTATTGACTACGGAACGCTAAAAATAAACAATTTCTAGTGCTGGAGCAAAGTAAAAATAATAATGTGTTTGTTGTGAATAAAAACTAAGGAAAAAATATTAACTGGACATTTTATTAAGCATCATTACATATAAGAAAACATAGAAATAGGAGATGAATCAGCCAGATGGTTATTTTTTGGTAATTCTTAGTCAAAATAAAATAAAAACATACCTACGTCAAAGCTTTGTACTATAATTTTTTTTTTTTAGTATTTTTTATTTAAATAAATGGTAACATTGCACCGATTGTCATAAGTCTACAACCCTTTCATTTTATCTAAGGAAATGGCCTTGACGCATTCTTAAAGTATTGTTAAATTCATCTTATTACTTTACAATGTCATCATCATCATCATTTCAGCCATAGGACGTCCACTGCTGAACATAGGCCTCCCCCAGTGACTTCCAGATTGGCCGGTTGAAAGCGGCTCGCATCCAGCGGCTTCCTGCAACCTTTACCAGGTCGTCTGTCGACCTTGTAGGTGGACGTCCTACGCTGCGCTTGCCGGTACGTGGCCTCCATTCCAGAACCTTTCTGCCCCATCGGCCGTCAGTTCTACGTGCTATGTGCCCCGCCCACTGCCACTTCAGCTTGCTTATCCGTTGGGCTATGTCAGCAACTTTTGATCGTTTACGAATCTCCTCATTCCTGATTCGATCTCGCAAAGAAACGCCGAGCATAGCCCTTTCCATAGTTAGCTGTGCAACCTTGAGCTTTCTTATGAGGCCCATAGTGAGAGGCCACGTTTCAGTTCCAAATGTCATCACTGGTAACACACACTGGTTGTAGACTTTCGTCTTTAGGCACTGAGGTATTTTGGACGAGAAGACGATACGTAGTTTTCCGAACGCTGCCCAGCCGAGTTGGATTCGACGATTGACCTCCTTCTCAAAATTTGACCTACCCAACTGGATCACTTGTCCCAGGTAGACATATTTGTTAACAATTTCGAGAGTAGAGCTCCCAACTGATACTGGGTAGGGCGCAACATGGGCATTGGACATGATCTTTGTTTTGTCCATGTTCATCCGAAGGCCTACTTGTTGGGAAACTCGACTAAGGCCATCGAGCATTGTGCCGAGGTCTTCAAGCGATTCTGCCATGACCACGATATCGTCGGCAAACCGAAGGTGAGTGATGAACTCGCCGTTAATGTTGATGCCGAATCCTTTCCATACCAGGAGCTTGAAGGCGTCTTCCAATGCAGCGGTGAACAGTTTCGGAGATATAACATCTCCCTGCCTTACGCCGCGCTGCAGAGGAATCGCCTTCGTGCTCTGGTCCTGTACTCGGACCGACATGGTGGCGTTTTTGTATAAACACTTCAGCACCTCGATGTACCGATAGTCGATATGGCACCGCTGGTGAGACTGTAGCACTGCCCAGGTCTCGATAGAATCAAAGGCCTTCTCATAGTCCACAAACGCCAAGTATAGCGGCAAGTTATACTCCTCGGCCTTCTGTATAATTTGCCGCAGCGTATGGCACATCCATATGGTACGTCTATTAGCCTTTTCGGAAGCCGGCTTGTTCGGGAGGCTGGAAGTCATCGAACCTACGCGGGAGACGATTCGTGATGACCCTCGAAAACAACTTGTAGACATGGCTCAAAAGCGAGATGGGTCTGTAATTCTTCAGTAAGGTGTTATCCCCTTTCTTGAAGAAGAGCACCACCACACTTCTGTTCCATGCCTCCGGCGTTATTCCCTCGAGCAAGACGGAGTTAAAGAGTTTCTGAAGGACTTTCAGTATCGGTGTTCCACCCGCATTCAGAAGCTCTGATGTGATTCCGTCATAACCTGGTGCCTTGTTGTTTCTGAGTTGTTTGAGGGCCATCCTAATCTCGTATAGGCTGATGTCCGGGATATCTTCGGTATAGTGTCGGGTCAGCTTAGCTCTTGGGTCTTCGGCTGAGCTACTAACAGGTTTGGTGACCGAGGTATATAACTGCCCATAGAACTTCTCGATCTCCCTCAAAACTTCGGCTTTCGTCGACGTTATACTGCCGTCCTCCGTCTTCAGCTTCGTCAGCTGGCTTTGCCCAATAGACATGTCTCTTGCGAAAACTTTGGAGCCTTGGTTCCGCTCTATCGCCTCTCTAATACTGTTTGTATTAAAGTTGCGGATATCATGTCGCAAGGACTTCCATATCCGTCTATTGAGCTGCCGATATGCCTCAGCATCAACGGAGGTCTGCAGTGCCATTGAACGTCGTTCTGCCATGAGATTGAGGGTATGGTCGGTAAGCTTTTGCGGCTTGTCTTTACGACGGGGTCTAAAAAATTTCGGCCCGACCGCTTGGACAGTTTCTACGAACTTGTTGTTAATCTCGTCCACTGACTCGCAGTTCTCTAGGCATTCAAAGCGATTAGACAACTCGAGCTGAAAGCTATCGGGGCAGTAAATACGGACATTTGAGGGTCGAAGCGTAGACTTCATCACCTTTCCAGATTGACGTTAATATTCAATGTGCCTTTAACCATTCGGTGATCGCTGCCGGTTTTTACCCTGTTAATCACGGAGACATCATTGAATATTCGTCGCTTTGTGGTCATGATGAAGTCAATCTCATTTTTCGTGGAACCGTCGGGACTCATCCAGGTCCACTTCCTGTGAGGCGGCTTCTGAAAAAAGGAATTCATCACAAAGAGGTCCTCCTTCTCCAGAAATTCAGCCAGCCTCTGTCCCCTGGGGTTCCGTTTCCCATATCCAAATTGCCCCACTCTCATCTCATTATCGCTTCGCATGCCCAGTTTCGCGTTGAAGTCCCCCATAACAACATTGAAGTAGGTTTTATTAGTATGTATGGCCCTACTTACGTCCTCATACATAGCCTCTACTTCCTCATCTGGGTGTGTAGAGGTCGGTGCATATACCTGTATAACCTTCAGCGAGTACCTATTAGATACTCTGAGTATTAGGTATGCAACCCTGCTCGACACACTTTCGATGGTAATGATGTTATTAGTGAGGGACTTGTGGACGAGAAATCCGACACCACGTTGGGACAGTTGGTCGCCCTCCCGGTAGTAAAGTAGGTTGCCGGATTTTAGGGTTATTGTGTCCTCGCCCGTCGTCGGACTTCTGATAGCCCCATGATACTCCAGTGCATCCTACCCATTTCTTCTTCGAGCTCAACTATCTTCTCGTCGGTCCTCAATGTGTGGACATTGTATGTTACCAGGGCTAGTCGTCTTTGGTGGTGGTAGCCGAACCGCCTCCGGGGATTCTTAGCACCCCCTGCCCCGCTGTCACCCTGACCGCTACCGTAGCCAGGAGCCAGACTGGGGGCCTGGACTTTTTTGTGCCATAAAAGAGCATGCTTAAAAGCATGCTTATTACTGGAATGCTCATGCCACTGTTTACATCTGCTAGCAATAAGCATGCTTAGTTTTGAGCATGCTCATAAATAACCATGCTCAAAGCAAACAACTGTTCACATGTTTCATTTAATCGCAAGCTATTGGACATAATAGTAGGCCATAAAAAACTAATAAACTTAAATTAAAATAAGAATGCTCTTAAGCAAACCTGTTCTTCCACCCGCGCAACAGGTAGCATGCTCAAAAAACAAACGGCGGTTGATTTACGAGCATGCTCAAATTAAGCATGCTTATTACAGCCAATGCTTGTTCACACATGCTACTAAGAAGCAATTGCTCATTAGTAACATGCTTTCGTGCCACCAATGAGCATATCTGTCAGTACCTTTAAACACAAAATAACTAGGTAAGTTATTGCAAGACTGGTAAACTCTTGCTGCAAGACCGAGACCAAGACCAAGACCGAGTGCGCAATACCAAAGCCAAGACTAAAACCAGAAACTCAATTCCCGTAAATTAACAATAGTCGCAATCCAGTGTCGATCCGCTCCCAGTAACATTACTATCTAAAACGGTATTCTCTTAAACTTATAATTTGACTCTTAAACACTCTTTTAAACTTTTAGTTGAGAACCTTCTCCCGTTGGTGTATGGGATCTTTCAAAAAGGACTTAAGCAGGGCGTAAGTCGTGCGTTTGCAGGGCCGCACACGGAAAAATATATGATAACTGCGTTGGATACAAATATGACTAAGTAAGTAATAACAGTTGCAAACGCACGTTTTCTCAAAATGTTTTATTCGAAAGAGCCCTAAGAGTAGCTTAGTTAAGTTACTCTGTGCAAACTATATTATTATGTTAACTGTGGCTACACACATTTACTCGAATTGCATAAACAACTGCTATACTATATCGTGTTTATGTGGATCCTAATTTCTGATTCAGTTAGTTGTGCTACGTGTTACGCTGCAGCTACAAAATTAGTTTCAGTAGACAGCGTTTCCTTCTGAATTCGATTCATTATGCAAGTCAATCTACTTAGTTCTCGTTGCATGCAGTTTGCACAGTGAACTTCAGTCTATAATACTCAATTTTCTTGAAATTGAATTTTCAATGAATTTACTATGAGTATGACACGTGATACCGAGACAATACCTACGCAGGGATGATGATAATAGGTGATGTAACTTGCATCGTTCATTGAAAGGTATAAAATGAAAAACCCGACTGTTTAAAAAATACCAAAACTAAAAAGATGGAAACGAGACTGCCCAATTATAGTTTTAATCAAAACGAGTACGTCTATAACCATTGCACCAGAATTTATTGCTTAGAAAAAATGCGAGCAATCGGTGGTGTCTCTTCACTGACACCCTTTCAGACATAACCATGAAGATGTAACATCCACCTTATAAAGTACCTTACAGTTTTCCTTGGCATATAAATATTTTGAATTTCGAATCTACGCTTCATTCCCGTACTACTTCGCCGGGTAGTTTGGTGTGTGTACCCCTGCATGGCTGCGTGTTTCCAAACGGCTTATTTGAGAGCACACAAGCAACACGACGATTGCGGAGCGGCTAGGTGCGATCAGTCTGTGTAAACACGAGTGCTGTTTCGGAACGCAGCGTTGTACTTAGCTTAATTTAATAGTTAGTTTAACGATTTATCCATTAAAATTAGGTTATAACTTTTTGATGGATCAAAATAAGAAAAAAATATGTTTTTTAAAAATCTGGCTTTAAGAGAATATCGCAATGCTACCGTTTTAATTAGTATACAACGTAAAAAGAAATAAGCAATGAAACTTACATTATGGGGATGATTCCTCAAATTCAATTTTTCAATATCATTTCTTGAATTTCTCGAGTCCAGGGTGTTAAAATGTGCATGAAGCTTCTTCGTATTTAGCATTTTGATGTAACAAAAACACACATATTCCTTTGTAAGGAGTATCTGATTACTCCAAACGATGAAAGTAGAAAAGAAATGGAAACTTCTATAAGTTTTACATTGAAACATTGTATTCTTGTAATTTGAAAATGTAACTTGTCTAAGCTAATGGGACACGAACTGTCACGAATGCACAAAGGTGAACAATCAACAGCCTGTATTTTATGATATCGTTGACTGAGTAAATAAATATGGGTCAAATCTTTTTCACAAGTCTTTAATCAAAACGTTATTATTTTAGGTATATAAAATAAGCTCTTTCATAGATATTTTTATTACATGGGCTTGAATGACACGTAATGATGAGATTCTATTGAAGTTAGGCACAATGTTTGCTAGAAAGATTTTATCTATAGTTGACTCTATCGATTGACGCCTTAAGGAGGATTTTTTGCGTCTGTGTCGGTTCAATTATTGTCGCAGACTTACTGTTTTTACACAGTAAAAGTTCGCCTACTCGAGAAAAAATGTTTTTTTTTGTTTAGTTATACTATGCATAATACACTATACTATCTTATTAAGGGCCGATTTCTCAATGGCCAGATGACTTTTATCCGACAAATAAAATGGACGCTTTGAAACATTTTTTATACGAAAACTGTCAACATGACAAACTTATTCTTTAAATTCAAGTTGCCAGGTTGTTGAAAAATCGGCTTTCAATACCTAAGCTGTCCCGGCAGGCGTTACATCCTGTCCAAAGACCATAATCTGACAAACGTCATTTGCGACCGTAAAAGCAAAATTGCATTAAAAACAGGATATTACAATTTTCCCAGTTAAAAAAAACGGGAAAAAAAAAGGTTAAAGATTGAAAGCCCAGTGTTAATATAGGTATACTCGTATAGCATCGTAGGTACTAATGGAATAGTTTCCTAAAAAAAAGGAATTAGTCCATTAGTTGAATTAACAGATAATATTGGATATGTATTTCTTCTGTTCTCAATCAAACAAAAAAATATGAAGATATAGCCCGTTAACGTCCCGCGTAACGTCACGCCTTGCGACACTTTTTAGCAAGGCGTGACGTCACGTGATCACTTTGATGCGCTTTATCTTCGTCATTTTCTGTTTGATTGAAAAAAGACAAAATATGGATCCAATATTTTTGTTAAATATAACTGTCGGACTAAATAGAATAATCTTTTTTTGATCCAGGAAACTAGCCTATTACTTACAGGCAAGGTTGATAAGTAGTAACATGGGGACTTTTTGAACAAAATAAGTACCAACTAATTAATTATACAACTAAATAATACCGCAGAGAAAATACTAAACGTATACTTACATTCTGCCAATACCTTGTACCTATCTGAAATTATCATATTTGCAATTTGACAGCGATCTATCGGTAAAGGCAATTCAAATTAAATTACACATTTTTTTGCTGAAGAGTCGTGTCGGGGTGTGGCATTTTGTGTTTTCCTTTTTTTACAAAGCGTCACGTCGGCTCCCTTTGGAGACGAGTCTTAGAACTTATTTAATATCGCGGCCGATAACGGCAACAGGAATATGGAAGTAGTGGTTTTGTAAGATTTTGACTAAACTTTGTCTTGCTAACAGTAAATAAGTAGGTTTGCTGAGTTACTACTCGTTTTAACTTGCGGCAAAATTAGAGATGTAAAAAGTGTTGTAGTAGTATGTCACGTGAAAACCTGAGTGTCAGAGTGCCCTACGGGTTCCACGGACAAAAGAAATAAAAAAGATAAAATTTGGAGTTATTTGGTTTTATTAAATAATTAAATTATTGTATTTCCAACACGAACATAGTAAAGATAAGCTTATTTGTTGTCCTAAAGATATACTTAAAACACAGAAACTAGTGCAACGGAGGAGCCGAACAATAATGGGTTCTAAATTAGGTGTTTACACATTTACTTTATAAAGAAATACTTATAAATATAGTATTTACCACCACTTTGATCAACAATTCATCCAAACAAGGTTCTACTAGTCCTAATTAAATTTAAATTAAATTAAGACCGACCTTTTTCTGATGTTACCGGATTCCAGCGGGTAAGCCCAAGCTAAGCAGTGGCTAGTAAGTGTGATAGTAGGTGTGCTGTGCAGATTATTACCATGTGATAGGCTGATCTCGCATGACAAAATTCAATCAAGTTTCATAAGGCTTTACAAGGCTTCAAAATACATAACCATGAAGCTTAAAAATTTAATTTAGAATCCAAAATTCAAGTAAAATATAATAAAATTGAAAATCCCGTGCAGCTGATATAAAAATGAAAGGCAATAGGGACACGTTTCACTCAGGCCTCTGTGGAACACGAGGATTTGAAAAAATGGGTGCAGAGAGGGCACGAGCATGAAAGCAGCATATGATTTGCAACTTACTACTTCATCGGCGACATGGTAACTAGGTAAATATTCCTAGTAAAATCAGCCTGAAACAAGAACGAAAATCACAGAGGCTGCTCGAACCGAGCATTGAAGACTTTCAAGCCTTGAAGCCTGAACTCACCATCGGCCAAAACTTTTATTCTTGTTAGATTTATAAAAGTCTTGGCTTTCTTCTTAAAAACCGATCGAGTTTTTCTTCGCCCTTTCAAATCTCAATCTCCGATCCCCACCTGTCAAATACGGTGTTCTCGAATTCAAACAAAAAAACTATCAAATTCCGAGATTCCTCCCAAAACTTCGAAACCTGAAAATCCAAATCATTACAAACCAACAAAATTACAGTTCTATTATAAACGCAGAGACATAATTTAACTATAACACATAATTTTCAATTTTAACAGAGTAAGTAGTTTTCAAAACCCAATTTCAACGCCCAAATTGTAGAAAAAAAACGAAGACACTGGACTTTTAATACATAGAATTCTACGATTGCGAATTTGAGGCATTACAATGGCAGCACCCGACTTGCGTGCGCGAAATGTCATTGGACAAACGTTTAAAATTGATCCAATTTAAGCTCTTTTTTATCGAAATACTATTTTCTGATAATACAACAAATAAAAATTTAGGCAAATTAATACTTTTAACAACGGTCTTTTCCATTATTAGGGAAATTAAACAATAATCTATGACTTAATTTCAATGTGATAAGAAAGGCAAGGACATATCGAGAGTGACAGGGACGAAAGACATTCCTGTCCTATGGAATCCGCGCGAAAGTTCAAAAGACAAATGCGCAAGATTCGAAATGAATATATCTGTCGTAGCCAAATCGTAAAATTGACCAATTCATGATGTGATCGATTATTTCATAAAATGGTAGTATTTCATGATATGGCCAACTAAAACTGACCATATCGTTTAAACGTCAACATTCGATGAAATGTCAATCCACGGTTGGCCATATCATTAAAATAAAAATACGTTAACAAGTTACGTGAATTTGTTTAATATTTGTAATCTTGGTCGATAGGTAAATGAAACATTTTAAATAGTTATTATTTTTAAACAAAACTAATAAATAAAAACACTTGAATAGCTAAATAACCTAACTAACCTCTTAAAGTACGATACGAACTCCTTAATTTTTTCTCGTTGTGATCGTTTTTTGAGTGACATTTATAAAAATTGCCTAGCCTGGGGTCGTAACAATATTCCACTGCACTTTCACCTTCGATTTACACATTATAATTCACTTTTAGAATAAATATTTGTCCGCCGTCATTATTCATCACAAAAACAAAGCAACATTAGCGCCTCTATCGGTGGTTTATGTAACGATTTTACGATATGATCACTAATGTTTGACCATTTCTTGAAGGAGTCGTGCGTTTAGCTGTTTATATCGTCAAACGCTAAGTATTCATTGATCTGGCCAGACCACATCATGATGTAGGCAGCGGGTTCTGTTCTCTTTCATGAAATACGACCATTTTATGAAATGATCAGTCACATCATGAAATGATCAATTTTACGATCTGGCCACGACATATTTACAACGTTACGAGTAGTAGTGTAACAAGTGAAACTAAATTGTTGTTATTTTGTTTTTTTTGCGAATGATACTACTAACTACTACCTGTTTAAAAAAAACAACAAAAAGTACGACTATTTTCTGATCCACAATCTGTTTTTTTGAGAATATTGTGTAGTTAGAATTTTATTTTAATGAAACTTGTCTAATTGTTATAATGTCTAATTGTAAACAGGGATGTTTACATAATTGTTAAGTATGTAAGGGGTAGTGGTGCTGTAATTCGCCTTAAACGCAAAAGGACTCGGATTCGATACCCGGTTTGGGTCGATGCTGACAACGATATTTTCTAAATTAGCATGAGGCTGGGTAAGCGTACTCTGTTTGGCAAATCAATTCATTTAACGCAGCGTGCCTGTCAATCACTCAATTAAAAGCTATTTCTCGCTTGTTATTTCAATCTTAGATTATTTTATTCTTTGATGGCAGCAAAAAAAGCTTTCTGAATACATTTTTTTGTTAAAATTGAACAAGACTTTTTAAACATGAATATAAAACGGAAAAGAAACAGAACCTAAACTCCAAAAGTGTAACTAAAATATTCTACACAACTTTAAAATTAGTAGAAGCAAAATTACTTCTCGCGATTTAGGTACGTTTAGCGTCTTCTAACAAAAATCAGTTAAAAGGTATGCTGAAAATACTTTTTGAAAAACAATCAGTGATAAATCTATTATATCTATCTATACTTAAATAAAAAAAGACAAGTCTGACTCACTCATTCATTCATTGACTGACTCATCAACGCCCAGCCCAAACTCTTGGATCTAGAATGATGAACTTTGCAAAGAGGTTTCTTGAATAACATAGACAAGGATTAAGAACGGATTTTGGAAATTTAACCTCTAAAGGGGTGAAAATGGCACTTTGTATGAAAGTTCGTCATTTCTGAAGTTAGAAAGATTTAAATTCGTATTCAAGCTACTCTTTGTAAATAAAAAATACTGTTTTCAGAGTTTTTGGGGAAATCCTTAAGGGGGTGAAATTGAGTGGGAACATTTGTATAGGGAAATACTTTTTTGTAATTTATGGACTTGAAATTTGGCATAAATACTCACTAACAAAAATAAATAAATAGCTGTTTCAGCATCTGTCAACTTTCATTCCTTTAGAGAGTCAAATGGGGGGTGAAAGTATGTATGCAAAATTTACACCCAGCTCAAATGGCTTAGTTCAGAGAGTTGAAATTTAGTCACTAGCTGTAATTTGTGACATAAAAGCTTACCAAAAAGAGATTTCATTGAAATTCAACCCCCAAGAGATTAAAATAGAGGGAAGATTTTTGTATAAAAGTCCGTTATTCTATAAAATAGATAATGAAAGATACTGTTTATTGCACACCATACAAAGAAGTTACAGTTTATGTTTTCAGAAAGATGTACAATTTAGTCGTTCATATAGCTAAAAGCGATCTCTTCCAGACATCCTTAGGGTAGAGGATAACTATAGGATAGGATAGGTAGGAAAGTGGTTGAAGTTAAAAACATAACATTAGCATTCATATTTAGGCTACTGTTTTGAAACAATATTTGTATGTGTGTCATAAAGGCTTACTATCAAAAAGGGTTGTTATTGAGATTCTACCCCCAAGAGGGTAAAATAGAAAGGACATTTTTGTATGGAAGTCCATCATTCTTGAAGATAATACTCATTATTGCACACCATACAAAGAAGTTATGGTTGATGTTTACAGATAAATGTAAAATTTTAAAGTTTCTATCGCTAAAATCAAACTCTTTCAGACAACCTTCTGGTAGACAATAACTATTAAATAAAACAGAAAGTGGTTGTAGTTAAAAAAATAGGAATTACTAATTAGGCTATTAATTTCTAAGTACTATAAATTAGCTTAATTTTGTTCCGAATAAGAGGGTTAGATAGGGATCGTTTTTACTTAGTAAGGATGATTCACCTTGGACTGCATCATCATTGAAGTCGTCTTATAACCTTAATCACAATTAAAGAAAACCTAAATGTAAAGGTTCGGTGTAGGTATATATGTAACTCATTTACCTACTAATCTTGCGTAGATTCCATATAATTAATATAGTCTGGCACCTAGATAGAATATCAACTGTTTATAGCATAAAAACTACGTTGTTTATTCAGAAAAACATACTGACATTAATAAGTCACGAATTTCTGTGACAAACTAAATCACAGGAACAGCTTATCTATTTATATTAAAGAAAGTCGGGCTAGTTACACCATATATAAGTCAAGAACGGCTAAACCGATTTTTAAGATTTTTGGTTTGTTGAATTTGTCTCCGCCGCAAATAGCAGAATAACTAATAAAAAATCTGAAAAATCCACAAAAAAAAGAGGCGGTACGAAGTTCGCCGGGAAAGCTAGTCTAATAAAACAAAGTCGGGTTAGTTACACCATATAAGTCAAGAATGGCTGGACCGATTTTTATGATTTTTGATTTTGTCTCCGCCCCGAATAGCAAAATAACTATAAAATCACGAAAAAAAATAATTATGAAGGGCGGTACGAAGTTCGCCGGGACAGCTAGTAGGTACTAGATAAAACAGATGAGTACAAACTGTAAAGATTTATCAACTCAGAGTTACGGATGCGATAATAGGTAAAGATTATGTAGCATGGACATTATCTTCAAGCAAATGACTGTGGATTTCTGTGAGGCAGGCGGCGAAGATTAAATGAAACGAGAAACAGTTCAGAAAGGATAGCTCATATCTGACAGGTTGTACCTATCGATTTGACCCCCATGTATGCTCAGCGAAAATCCTCGAGATATTTATTTAAGAAGGTATTTTGTCCTGATTGCGAATTGATCCAGGAAAACACATGTAACACTAAACGGTTAGTGCTAGGGTAACATTATTTTCTTTATAAAGTAGTCCAATAATGTACCTTTCTAACAAATCAATTTAAAATAATAAATATTAGACAACATCACATACATTGCTCTGATCCTATGATAACTAGCTAAGCACTTGTGTTACAGAAATCAGAAACAACGACGGTATCACAACACCCAGACCCGAGACAATATAGAAAAGTAATTTTTCTACATTGACCAACCAGGAATCGAACCCGAAACCTCAGAGATAGCGACACCAAATCCTGTATGCTTGCCTCTCGGCTACGAAGGTCAGACTATCTCCTTTTCAGTGGCACAACTCGTTCGTATTCATTCTTCTTCTAGGTCAGTGGATAGTCGATCTGTAACTTCTTCACGCCAAGTTTTTAGAATAGCAGGACTTTTTTTGGTTCACACACGAGTCTTCAAGCATCTACCATTGCAGACCTGAAATCGGAGTGAAAGTGTACGGAAATATGGAGTAGGCTAGACTTTTTATAAGTTGTCTTTCAGCAGCTTTGGTAGTATCTATCTATATATATAAAAATGAATGGCTGTTCGTTTGTCTCGCTAAAACTCGAGAATGGGACCGATTTGGCTAATTTTGATCTTGAAATATTTGTGGAAGTTCAGGGAAGGTTTTAAAAGGTCAGAAAATATAAAAAACTAACCTGTCAAACGAATTGGCGGAACGAAGTTCGCTGGGTCAGCTAGTTTGAAATAAATTCCTGGAAGACGTATTTTTGAAGCATGAATTCCAACGCGCATCCGAAATCGCTTAAATTCTATGCTAATTCATAGGAAAGGGTAGGATGACTATTGATCAATCATTTGCTGATACAAAAAAATACGGTAATTTTTACTGATAAAATGGTCTTCATTGAATCGAATCAAATCATATATTAGCAGAACAAATATTACAGTAATACGTATTCAGTATTAGTCAGTTTCAATTTCGTTCTACCTAAAATTATGCCGGTGTGCAAATGTCTAAAATAATAACAAATCATTAAAATGAATAAAATAAAAAAAAAATCCTAATGTAAAATTGTAGTAATTTTTCAGGAACCACTCAGAATCAGTAACTAAATCGATCTACGTAAAAAACAAACAATTTTTTTTTCATTATGTATTCTTCCATTCTGCATTTGAGAAATAGAATACGTACAAAATTTACGATTACTCGATTAAAATATTGCACCGTATGTGCACTGCATGAGGTTCTTGAGGAGCGACGTCGGCGTACGCCTGTGATATTGTTCTATAGACCTTATTTTAAAATTTGGCACTACCTTTAAATGTAACCCTATATAACAGGAATATGAAAGGCCCCAGTATACTTCCCTGAGAGATTCCGCGGTTTTCTAATCAGAATTGTCATTGATGCAGTTCCTTGGTAAATATGTTGTCATGTTGTGCGCAGGTCAGACTTGCGATTTCTGTACATTGTTTTCCGGACCTTGTTGGTATGTAACTTCTTAACCGTGTGTTGGCAATACAGCAGTCATAACCAACTGAAACCGTATTTTTAAATTCTTTAATTATTTTTAAAACTTCTGCGGGTTCTGTTGGTTGTGATTTATTTCTATACCTGACTAACTAAATAGTATTGTTAGTTAACTGTAATAATAAATAGTTCAGATATATCGTCAGGATTACTTATTGTTTGATCATTAAATTTAATTGCATCAATGTTTTTATTTGATTTATTTTATTTATATTTGAATTTATCGTATTCCATGTAGCTTTGCAAGTATTAAAACTGTTTAAAATGTATTTTAAGTTGCCTTGTTGCTGAGATATATATATGCTCTTTTTTAAAAGATGTGAGTAGTTTTCGTACTTGTTTATGTAAAGCTCTATAAATTTAAAAAAAAATGTATTTCAGGTAAAGTTTCCTTTTAGTAACACTCGTTTTTTATGCCCTTTGTTTTCCATCTGCTATTAATGAGTTTTTTTTTAAAGTTTAATTACAGGATTGAAATTGATTATGGTATGTCTATGATTGAAAGTTCCCAATCTGTGTAACATCTGGTAATTTATGTTATGATCAATCAAAAAGTGCGCCACGCTTTTCTATTGGTATTTGTATTTAAAAGCAGTTTGGAGTAAAATAAAAGTTTTGAACTGTCATACCATAGATATGAATGCTCGTAATTTAGAACGGAACCTTAAGAAAGAACGACAAGTTACTTAATTATATAAATAAAGAAAACAAGTACGACATGTACGGCGTTCCCGTACGTACTTAAACCCAAATTGTTCTCCTCATAATAATATTATCGTTTTTGTTTGATATTAGCGCCGGTACGTGAGAAGGGAAATGCTTGGAAATGTAAATGCGCCCCTTTTGGAAGATTAAGTAACAATTACCGAGAACATTACGCTCAATTATTATTCTGATTAGCCCGCGCACGCTTATTTCATTTAGGAATGTTTGAACAAAATAATAATAACCGTTCTAAAAGCAACATGTTTCTGATTATATTGTCACGATTTTTTTAAAACATAATTGTGCTATCATAAAACTTACGTGGGAATAAAAGCACGGAACAACGTATATATTATTTTAAAAAAAATTCTTTTAAATACCTACGTTTTTATTTACTTTAAGAGGCCGTCCTAGAAATCGTCTTATATCCGTACATTTTGTTCTCTAATTGTAAAGACGTGTATGATAATTGAAACAAAATAATAAGTGATTTTAAAAGATTAGTGTTATATTCTTGCATGTGGCGCAAATGGATTTTTCTTATGATTTCAAAAATAATGGTAAATCACCAAAAGAACTACCCTTATTTCAGAAAAATGGCGTTCGAGTTACTTTTGAACATCGGTTTACAAGAGACTACAAGTTATCCTGACAATTCGATTTTAACATTTAATTAAAGAAATGGTCTATTTGCACATGGGTTGACTTCTTTTTTACTTTCTTACAAAATACAGCAATAAATTGCTGAAATAACATAAACATTTTTTCCATTCAAATACTATTTTTTTTCTGTCGCTATGAACAACAATTTTAAGATCTAAACACTACACAATAATCTTCAGGTATACTTTTAAAATATTATTATTTTTATTTTATGAAAAAAACAATAAATTAAGTAGTAAACCTAAATCAAAATAAACTATAAAATCAAGCGCGTAAAACCGATCGTTTTTCTAACCTAAGTAGGACGTCCACTACCTAATAAATTATCAATATTATCTTGTAAAGGATCAACATTGTTGACGCTTTATCCCGCATCATAGAAGTATAGAAGCATAGAAGTGTATTTCAATTTTGCACTGAAATTAGGTGCACGGCCTCAACGCACATTTTCTTTAGTCGATAACTCGGTCCGTATACCTACCGCACGCATGCGTTATAATTTTAATGAAAGTCATAAGTCTATAACGCATTCGTAATACCGCATTCGGGGACTTAAGCAGGTTAGATAAATGCTGCTTATGTCGACAGTGTCCCTATACTAGACAGTTTCAAAAACAGGATATAGAACTGCTATATTTTTCTAACAACCTCTTGCTGAACGTTTTTTATAGGCGCATATTAATGATATTATTTTGTACAGTCAAAATATAAAAATTGCAACACAGTCCGAGTAAAAACACGTAGGTACTTACCTTTTATTTTATTTTATAGTAACTAAATAAATTAATTTATTTACATAATTTGAATTTCCGACATTTTATAGGCCGCGGTTATTGACATGATACTCAATACACTCATTTATTGTAAACTAGCTGACCCGGCGAACTTCGTACCGCTCCTTCATAAATTTTTTTTCGTGAATATTTCCGTTTTTTTATGGTTATTCTGCTATTCGGAGCGAAGAAAAATACAACAAATCAAAGATCATAAAAATCGGTCCAGCCGTTCTTGACTTATAAATGGTGTAACTAACCCGACTTTATTTTATATAAATAGATTATTTTTAAATTACTTAGTACCTATAATATTTTTTCGTTTGCCACTTTAAAGCTGGCTGGCGCCCCCGCACCTCTTATTTACTTCCGCCGTCTGCCACTATCCCTAGTTGCAGGCCCAGGCAGGCCCAGCCAGCTCAGTCCCTGTGGCGGGACCTGCACACAAGCTCAGTCTGACTTGCTTTATCAAAAAACATTATTGAAAATATATAAAAAATAAAAATATTATTATTCGTGCTATTTAAAAGTTGGTGGTTTTATTGTGGTCTTTCTTTTGCACTTTTACGTGGCACGCGAAGGGATAACAAAACCATTGTAAAAAGGATAAATATATGTATTTAACCACGAGTCTAGTTTTAGTACCTAGCTATGGAAATAGCAAGCAATCAGGCGCTCATAATCTCAAACTAGTTACCATTGGTTTAAAGTATGATTATATACATCCCACTGCAGGGCACAGGCCTCACCTCAACTATGAGTTGGTATGGGCTACTCCACCACGCGGCCTAGTGCGGATTGGTGGAGGGGTGGTGTAAGGCCAGTGACTACATCTTACTGTCATCCAACTAGGCTTTACGACTACCACTACTAAGCTCCAAGCACCTTCAAAATTGGTTTACAGGTGTGTATTTTTATTTATATTTATTATCACGCTTTTTCTTGCGTTATAAAACGGAACTGCCATGATATTTGGGCTTTTTCTTCGTTATTGTGAGCCTCTTTAGGCGGAGTATAATTGGTCAGACTAAGTATATAATATCTAGATTCTAGACGGACAGTCGAAGCAGCGAACACTACAACAAAATTTGTTCCCAGACCCTGGTCGTTTAATCTCTTTCCAGCATGTGTGCCATCACTGGAGACGTACAACATGCCGCTAGGCAAAATTGAGGTAACAGAAATGGCGATTTGGATTTGTCCTAATAAGTTGAAAAAACTATAAAGGAAGACGAGACAAATAAACAAGTAAAATACCATCGCCGAGTACCATCGAGAATTTTCGACCAATGTTAGCCTGTTTTTTTTTAGTACGATACAAGCAGTATGCCCAATCTAGACACGTATCATTATTCATTTTCATAGCATGTTTTAAATTTTAATTACAAACATTTGTTTATTGCTCTCTTTCTCCTTAAAAAAAAAGTTTATGAGTATTATTCATTACTTAGAAAAACAGTTTAAAAAAAAAAAAAAGAGCTAAGCCTAATAATACCTCCCTCAACAGTAACGTTTTAAGAAACCACGTTGGCATTCTAAGGGTTGGCTAGAAAGCAACATCTTCTTGAATATGACCATACCTAACTTGTTGATGGGTACTACTCCAACAAGACAAAAGATTGCCCTAAATCACATTCAATATTATTTAGGTTTCTAGTTGATTTCACAGTGGCAAGTAGTTTTTTTCAAACTTCCGGATAACGTAATTTGCTTATAAAATATTAATACATCATAATAGTCAGTATTTATATTCAAAATCGTTCATTTTTGTATGTATTATGCAAGTTAGAAAAACCAACTTCTTTTGAATCGCTAAGATATGTCAAAATTGATAGCTCACCGATTCACTTTAAACTACGCAAAAACCTCATGGTACCAAATGAATGAATGACTTAGGCTCTCTGAATTGTTTCATGAAACAATGCTATATGAGCAAGAGAGAGAGTGAAAAATCACTGCGAGATAACGCTAGACGAATAAGGGAGAGAGTAGATAAACAATTCAGTAAAAGGGAGATCATAGTACGAATCTGAGCGACTCAGAATAGACGCACAGCACTGAACTGCGTGGAGTTTGAGTGGATAGCTAAAAGCTTAAGGTAAGGCCCCTGCTGTTATCTCTGTTTTTTTTCAATTTCCAAAATTTGGTTTTTATGTTTAAGGACTTGATGTAGTGTTTGCAGCGAAATAAACGTTAACTTACTTACCTAAAGACGGTAGGCATTTTACAATTTTGAATTTTTTATGAGTTTCACTCACAATAATAGGTAATGGTCGATACATGGCACATTGTGCGTAGGGCCTAAGGAATCGTTTCATACACCAACTTCCGAAGTTGTAGGTTGCAGGGTAGTTTAATCGCATGCGAACCCTATCGACCAACAAAAATAATAACGCATGCCATAGGGCCTGCATGTGGGGGATTGCTCACAGTCTGGCAGTCCCCCATATGCAGGCCCTATGGCATGCGTTATAGAAATACGGGCGCCAACGACAAATAAAAAGGCGCCTTGACTTTTATGTAACTATGTAATTAATTCTTACGAGTAGATTTTTATCTTCATCTAATTGCTGTATCGATTTAAAACTTTGTTTGTGAAGTTTGAATGACAATATAATTTGATAACGTCGAGCTGATTATGATGGCAAAGTCAGGACCTAAGGTGTTTTTTTATGGCTACTAGTAAAACTATTAAGTTTGGGCTCAGTTGAGTATTTTGACGACACGTATAAAGCAAGTTTGTGTGTATTCTTTAAAATTATAGTTGAATATTTTTAATCTCCATTAAAAAAGCGAAACCCTGGCTTGTGCATTTATTGTTTTCCATTTGAGTTAAAATTATTTATCAACTCGCTTAAATAATATATTTTGCATTATTTTACGCAAATAGTTAATTAACTAGTAGACCAGGTACGCTTACTACGGTTTGTTGTACCAGTATGAAGATCTAGCTGGTATTACAGTCGGGCATAATAATATTAGCTGTGTCGCCCGAGGAACATCTAAATTACTAAAAAGTTCACTGTTATGTTCAAAATTACGCCATTGTACTCGTAAATACGAAATCCCAAGTACCTATAAAGGATCTCTAGTCCAAGCATCTCTACTACTAATTTAAAGAAGTAAAAGTTTATTTGGATGATGGAGGTAATCTTTTAACTAACTCGTTTGATGTCAATTATTATAAAGCCAATATTTATAATAAACCTTCCGGACTGACATAATAAAAAGAAATGCTAATTTTCATCCCAAAAAAATTGCACATTTTGTGATGGATGCGAAATACTCGTAAATGTCAATATGAATGGCGCTTATTAACACAGATGATGCGTAGATGATGCTGTTCAGTTGCATTTAAATGCGAACAGTTATATTATTATTACTATATACTACCCGTACTCGACAGCAAAAGCAAAGCTAGTAAGTAATAAGCCGTAATGTCGTCCATTTCCGTACTAAATAGGGCTAGGGTTGTCCAAAGTAAAATAACACAATATTTAACTCTTAAAACTCCAAACGGATGTATAAAACTGCGTAAAAATAAAATTTCCAGTGTGTCTCGTTTTCCTGAGCTAAGGAGTTAGGCTGATTTTACAATGTGATTCAACAATTAATGTGTCTCGCGTTAGATTTTTCCACAAGTGCCACCCAAATGTAAATACATAAACTATTACATTTAGGTACTATTTATATAAAAAAGGTGCTAATGCCGTCTGATGGATGTTCTCGGCGATCGAGGCTTCAAACAGTGCATAGAGAGGTACCACAAGGTTCCATTCTAGGACCGCTGTTGTTTATACTTTACAGCTCTGACGTGCCCAGTGTGATTTAGAAGTGTCAATATCACATGTACGCCGACGGAACTTCAGATATATCTGTCTTTTGACCCGCACAATACTGCTAAAGTTGTTGACGAGCTGATATCTGAACTCAACAGGTTTAACGCATGGGCAGAAGGTCATAATTTGACACTCAATCCCACCAAATCTAAGTTTGTTATATTCGGTACAAAAAAGCAAATCGAAACAGTTGAAAATAAGTATGTATCAAAATAAATAATCAAGCGGTCGAAAGGGTGTGGAAGGCAAGGAATTTGGGTGTAACGTTTGACACCTGCCTCCGCTTCGAGGATCACGTCCACGAATTGGCCAGGAGTTGCTTATACAAGCTCAAAGTGCTTTACAGGATCCGAGAGTACCTTAGCGTAGAGCTTAGAAGAAGGCTTACAGAATCCCTAATCTTGTCGAAAATAAACTACTGCTACCCTGTATTTGGGCCATGACTACTGGCTCGCTCCTGTCGTGTGCTGCAGCGTATTCAGAACGCGTGCGTACGGTTCACGCAGTATATACCACCGAGAACCCATGTAACACCCCTTATAAATGGGGCGGATATGCTGAACATGAAAGCCCGACGAGACTTACATTTTGCCAGTCTGCTTTTTGGTGTGGTTGGCAGCGGTAATCCGAAATACCGGAGTAGAAAGGGTTGAGACTATAAAGTATCTCGGGATTACCTTGGATCAAACCCTATCATTCAAACAATATGTTCAGATCCTCACGTCTCCACTCCGCAAACTCATCTATGTCTTTAAGACCCTTAGACATGCAGCTAATCGTAGGACTATCAAGATGGTCTACTCTACTCTTTGCCAATCACTATTGGATTATTGCATCACCACCTGGGGTGGCACTACCAAAACCAACATGATCCAATTAGAGAGAGCCCAGAGAGCTGTTCTGAAAGCGTAGAAAAGGCAAAGTTTGTGAGGCCGTGCCACCTAGTTCTCGACATGCACACCAGTTCTTTTGTTTCCTGGGCCCTTATATCTACAACAAGCTCAACAGATCTCTGTCTATATATCCTCTCCTCAAATCGCAATGCAGAAAACTGTTATTCAATAACTAATAACTTAGGATTACGACGAAACCGAAACCTTATTACGACCTATATCCTAAAATCATTTTAATTTTACAATTTAATGAATCCCATTGTTTTTAATATACTATTGTGTAAAAATATGATTAAATTTATTTTTGATTAAGCCAAAAATATCCTCATATAACAGATCGACGTTATGGTTATTGCTAGGTTTTAATGAGTCTATACCATCACAAATTTTCTCCTTAAATCGGTATATTCTATTTACGGTTATTGGCCTGCATACAGCATCTACAATTTCTCGGGTATGATGGTGCTCAAAAGACGCCTTCTGTCCACTATGGTCCGATCTTAAATAATTTAAAATTGATTTGTCTATTACTTCGCTATTGCAAAAAATATTATCCAAACAAGAAGCTGATGTGGGAGTCACTCTTGTAGGTTCACTAAACAGGCTAATTAAATTATATGATTTAAAAAGATTGAGGAAACGAATTGAATTTTGTGAATTTACTAATATATCTATGTTAAAATCTCCACATACTACAATTTTCTTATTAGAATTGCATACTTTTTTTAAGGCCTCTTCCATAGTGGATTCAAAAAGCTGGAAATTTGCAGAGGGGGGGGGGGGCTGTAAACGCTTATTATAATATACTGCTCTAGCTCAGCACACGCTAGTTCAATAGTTCGTTCAATCGAAAGTGACACAATATCTTTACGTTCTTTACATTTTAACTTTCACTATTTGAATAGTAGTAATAGTATAAGTGACCCCCCCCCCCCCTTATAGCAGACTTTCTTGTAAACGAACTACCGATTTTAAAATGTTCTATGTTTAAAATTAATTCATACTGATTAATCCAATGCTCCGTTAAACATATAACGTTTACACTTAAATCTTGTAAGAATATGGCTAATTCTAACTCTTTGCCAGCCAATCCTTGCATATTTTGATGAATAATATTAAAGGTAGACTTGGCTTTTGTCTTCCCTCTAGTTTAAAATGTTAGAGGTTGTCAAGGGAACAATATTTAAGTTAGTACTAGTGCACTCTATTATACAATGTAATAAATCATTAAACCTGAAATCATTAATTATTCTAAGCGATAAAAAATGAAAATACGAATAACATTGGAGCAGTTAATCACAAATTATAAAATCTAAACCTAAAATTTAATTTATTATAACAATATTAATATTACTATTGCCTATAATATAATACTAATTATACTATCATTATACACTCACATGCTAGTTTTTGAAATTGAAATTAATTTATCTAATGTGATCATGCTTTTTTCTTTTATTATTTATTCTTTCTTTCTTTAATGGTTGTCCTCTACCTAAAGGTTGTCTGAAAGAGATCGCTATTAGCGATAAAACCGCCTAAATTGTACATCTTTCTGTAAAAATCATGTGTATTTTACTTGTATGGTATGCAATCAAGAGTATCTATCTATCTATCTATCTATTTTTATATTTCTCACATAATCAACTAACTTAATGATTGGGAAAGCTCATACTGTAGTGTGGGCTTTCTAATATTTGTTTGGTAGTGTTCAATTATATGGATGACCTAGTGCTGTGTATCTAATCAACCTGGGGGTGGAGCACTGGTGACTTGGAATACGGGTTTCCCTGAAACCTGTATCAGGCACCAGTCTCTCACACACAAGGTGCTACGAATTATGTACCCATTTACCATAAGACACTCTGTAATAATTTTGTATGTGAAAGAAAGAAATATGATTTTTATTATATTATTAAAAAAAATCCTCTATGACAAATTAAAGTGGAAGTATTCAGACTCTGTGTATAACACCCGAGGCAAGTCTTAGAAGCTTGCCACCATTCGGCACGGGACGGCTGCGTTCAGAGGGAGTTTTAGATACCTAGCCACTAAATGCTGGAACAATCTGCCTCCACCTATAAGGCAGGCCAAAACCAAGATTACCTTTAAACTCAAATTAAAAAAACATCTTCTCGACAGCCAGAAACTAGCTTGTTGCCAGGTCCATAAATTTGTCTTGATTCAGCCTAAATAAAATTTGACATCCTCAGTTATTATTCATATTTTAATATTTAAAAAAATATATATATTACAATAATTAAGTCGTGTTTATTATAATTATTTATATAATTATTTTTCAATAATTACTTATTATTATTAATTTTACTTTATGTAAATTGGGTAAGGTATCTAACAGATAAATAGTTCAATAACATGTTAGTTTGGCGAGATTATAAACAAAAAAATAATGGCAGATTGGAAATTCCAATTTATTTTAACACAGTAAATTAGTAAAGTCAACCTACTTTTAAGGCACATTACAGGGAACTGGGCTTATCTACAACTGAGAGGTGGTGTAGGTGGGCAGCCACGCTTGTCCAGTGCGTATTTTGGTGGCGAGGTATCATCATCATCATATCATTTCAGCCATAGGACGTCCACTGCTGAACATAGGCCTCCCCCAGTGACTTCCAGATTGGCCGGTCGGAAGCGGCCTGCATCCAGCGGCTTCCTGCAACCCTTACCAGGTCGTCTGTCCACCTTGTAGGTGGACGTCCTACGCTGCGCTTGCTGGTACGTGGCCTCCATTCCAGAACCTTTCTGCCCCATCGGCCGTCAGTTCTACGTGCTATGTGCCCCGTCCACTGCCACTTCAGCTTACTTATCGTTTGTTCGTTTACGAATCTCCTCATTCCTGATTCGATCTCGCAAAGAAATACCGAGCATAGCCCTTTCCATAGCACGCTGTGCAACCTTGAGATTTCTTATGGGGCCCATAGTGAGAGGCCACGTTTCAGTTCCATATGTCATCACTCACATCACATCACATCACAGGGTAACACACACTGGTTGTAGACTTTCGTCTTTAGGCGCTGAGGTATTTTGGACGAGAAGACGTCAAGTAGTTTTCCGAACGCTGCCCAGCCGAATTGGATTCGACGATTGACCTCCTTCTCAAAATTTGACCTACCCAACTGGATCACTGGTCCCAGGTAGATATATTTGTTAACATACCAACTGATACTGGGTAGGGCGCAACATTCGGCGTTATACCCTCGTGCAAGACGGGGTTAAAGAGTTTCTGAAGGACTTTCAGTATCGGTGTTCCACCCGCATTCAGAAGCTCTGATGTGATTCCGTCATCACCCGGCGCCTTGTTGTTCCTAAGCTGTTTGAGGGCCATCCTAATCTCGTATAGGCTGATGTCCGGGATATCTTCGGTAGGGTGTCGGGTCAGCTTAGCTCTTGGATCTTCGGCTGAGCTACTAACAGGTTTAGTAACCGAGGTATATAACTGCCCATCGAACTTGTCGATCTTCCTCAAAACTTCGACTTTCGTCGACGTTATACTGCCTACCTCCGTCTTCAGCTTCGTAAGCTGGCTTTGCCCAATAGACATGTCTCTTGCGAAAACTTTGGAGCCTTGGTGGCGGGGTATCTGTTATGGTTATTGTTTATCGTTTAATGTCAGCAATAAATCACAAGTGTGGACAACCTTGTGGATAGTCTCATATGTATCCGCTGACCTGAATTGAAATTGTTAATTTCTTATAAAACTTTTACAGTTATCTCCCGCCGACTATTAGGTTTTTCGATTTCAAGGTAGGAACCACTACACCAGACGGTCGTCGAAATTTATTAATCGTTTATTGAAAGTAGCAACAGAACGAAATATTTATGAGTACATGTATTTTATTTCCAGATTTTTTGATACCTAATTAATATTTCTTTCATACCTAAATAAGTCAGCCTCCCTAGCATAACCACCAAAACACGATATATGATATGATATAGCAATTTATCGACACCAACCGTATATTTAAAAAATATGATGATGATGAATGATGATGATGATAGATTAAGACACCATGTTGAATTTTTATCGAAACAGCGATCATAGCATGTGACGTCGCCGGCACGGCGATTTAACATGGTGGCTATAATAACATATTTTTGCAGTAGGTGTCGATAATTCGCTATATCATATCGTTTTGGTGGTCATGCTAGATGAGTTTTTCACATAACTAATCATCATCCTGCTGTAGCAAAATCTACTAATTTATTAACTTATTTCAATCTAATGACCGAGACGTTTACTATACTTAGTAAGATTATCCATATAAAATAATGTAATATTTTAAAGTAATTAACTCAAAGCCCTACTAGATAATCGATTAGGTAAGGGATAATATTAAAATGGTGTTTTGTTGAGGCGTAAAGGTTTAACAGTATAACAGGGTGGGTCTGCTACGTCAGAAGGCGGCAAATGTCAAAGAAAAGGGCACTTTACAATAAGGTCACCAGGGTCGGCCTCGGGCTCGCCTGCATTTGGACTGCATATACTCGTACCATAAAGTCAGTTATACAAAATTTGATATTTGTAACTACAGTCTTTGATGATGATGATTTGTGATTATAATCACACGTGACCTTTGTCTCTGAAAATATTTTTGGTAATAAACGTTTTAAGGTGTAATAGCCCAACATATTGTCTCGTAAAGTGGTAGGGTAAAACATAACTGGGACAAGTTTAATACAACTTAGTAGACTTGTACTTCTTGTTGTACTTCTTATTTGTAGAAATTAATTTGTTATGCTAATTGTTGTGACATTCAATTAATAGTTAAATGTACCTACAGTTAATATTTTTTTACTCTGACTCGACATTGTTTTAGTGGATCCGGCAGTTTCCTTAGGGCCCCCTAGACTTACGCGCCGGCCCCGCTTAGGCACACGCCTACGATACTCTTTGACAGAGCACACTACAAAACACAAGTCTATCCATCTTTACACGTTTGGATATAGCTCGTAATCCATGTAGGGCTCTCAGCGTGAAATTGGACGATACGTTATTATAACGATAATTTGTGATGCTGTCAACTTGTCAAAAGTGTCAAGTCGGATGGCTTACTACAACGCTACGTCTATATACGTGGGAATATTCGATTGCGCTTGCTTACACGGGATAATTTTATCAATCACGATAGAATTTGACGACCTCCTTAGCCTCGGCTAAGGGCAACACCAAGTCCGGTCCTCTCGAGGTGAGCATACTGCACTTGGTGTCGCTATCTCTGAGGTCATGGGTTCGATTCCTCATGGTCGATCAATGTAGATTTTTTTTCTATATTGTCTCGGGTTTGAGTATTGTGTCTGATTTCTGTAACACAATGAGCTATGTATGTGCTGTTGCCCAATATTTATTTATTATAATAACTCGTATGAATTATTAGCAATAAAATTTGCAGCAAGGTTTTAATTAATCAAAAACTTCCCTGAATATAGAGGGACCATTTATGAAAGCTGGAATGAGAAATATTTATTTAGGAGAATTGCTTAGGAAGCAGCTCTGTTGAATGCAGAAGTAAATTGACAACCGTCTGGTGTAGTTGTTCGCGCTCCGGTCCGAACTATAAAGCCAGCCGTTGCAGGTTCGAATCCTACAAGCGGCAAATGTTTGTGTGATGAGCACGAGTATTTGTACCTAAGTCATGGATGTTTATAAAAAGTATTTAAGTATGTTTATCCGTTATCTAGTCGCCATAGTACAAGCTTTGCTTAGTTTGGGACTAGATAACTTATTGGTGTGATTGTGAAAACAATTTATTTATTTATTTATTTATTTATTTATTTATAAGTGTATGATAGAGTCAAAACCGCGCGTCAGTCGAGTGATAATTCAGCAGGAGTGCCGGTTGCCTAAACAACACATTTGCACCGATAAACTTATTAAACTGCACTTTATTTAAGAAACTTCATTGTTTGGTAACAAAAACTTAACTTATCACGAGAGGTAAACAAACAACAATTGGCGGCTTCGGCGTTTTTGTTGAGTTAACATACTAGTTTTATGACCGAAAATCTGCTATGTTTGAGGTTACATTTGAAATCGTAAATCACAGATCATTAAACTCGTTCCGAATTGAGCCAAAATAAACTTTGGCGTATCTAAACCCTGCTAATATAAATGTGTTCGAGCACGCCAAGATCGATTTCGGCACAATTCGGAACTCAAATTACCCGGCCAATGGAAAAATCTACTATTGTTAATGTATTATTGTATACGCTCACTGAGTCTTGCATTTAGACGGATTACATTAGGCTTGCCTACTCGACCTTTGTCCCACCTTTGTCAAGCGGATAAATTGCGAATGTCAACTGTCATGTTTTATTCTATGAAAGTAACGGACTTTTTTATTTTCCGTATTACGGGCAGTATTTTGGTCGCTGTACGGATGAGCGAAAATCGCGTGAATTTCGCGCTATGCAAGTAGGCGATCTCTGCAGAGCCTATTGGTCAATTCTATAGTGAGCGCATTTCTGAGTTTTAGTAGAAGTAGGTTCATGCGAATATGATATTTTTATACGAACATGTTTATTGGCATAATTGTTAATAGGCATGATGACAATAATTGAAAAATGGGCCTATAATGTCCAGAAATATATACTATTTACAATGAATAAGATATTTCTGCAGAAATTAAAAGTTTAGTAGGAAAAAAATGCAATTTTAAAATAAAAATTTAAATTTCCCCCTAAAACGCTTGTTAGTGTCATGGCGTCGCTTGTGACGTCACGTTTGAGTAATCAAAACGTAAATGCGCTGCGCTCGTGCAAGAATTTAGTTATTTTGTGTTATTAAATATGAATTCGAAAGTGTATAGGTGGTGTGGGGTCCCCCAGTGTGAGAATACATCCATAAAAACTCCTATTATGCTATTTGTGTTCGTTCCTCAAAATAAAACAATACGAAACAAGTGGCTTAAACTTGCAAGGCGAGATTCAAAAGGAATATTGCCCAGTACTCACCTTTATTTTTGTGAAGATCACTTTGACGTAAGTTTTTACATACTTTTGTAGATTCTAGTATATAGTATTTGGTAATAATATTTTGTACGAGGTCTAAATGTAAAAATATAAACAATCTATTTCGAGGTTAGGTTTCATCTCTCATTGCTTTGATATGTATTACGTATTTTATTCATATTTCAGTTACCTAATGATATGGATAATTATATGGAATATTATTTGATGGGATCGGTGTCACAGATCCGCATGAAACCGGGGTGTATGCCCACTAAATTTCAATGTCAATCAGATAGAAGAAAACGAACATCAGATGCTACAGAAAGACCATATATTCTCAAAAAACAAAGAAAGACATTGATAGAAGAATGTCAGAAAGATTTAGAAGAAAGAACTACAAAACAAGTGGAACTTGAAGAGATGCCATGTGCCATTCTAAATTCTGCTGAACAAGTCTTTATTTGATGACAAAAACTCTCCCAGCATTATTATGTCGATTCTAGGCAAATTAGCGCTCTTTGCCTTAGTAAATCCTTGATCCATAATTCGTGTTATTTTATATTTGAATTAATAATATTCACACTCAAATAGTACTCGGTATTTAAACAAAAATAATAAAAACACAAGATGTTCGTACGTGTTGCATAAGCGTTTACTCAAGCGTGACGTCGTGCGCTCTGATTGGTGTTCAAGATATCATGGCGGATTGCCTTATTTTGTAGTTTTATTTTATAAAAATAAATATTAATCACACTTATAATAAAAAAAAACAATGCGTATTTTATATTACAAGCTTCAAGTTTTATTCAATAAATATAGTATTTTAGTAGTTTTTAATTACTGTCATCATGCCTATTATGTATGTTTCTTTTTTTTAATTACAAATCTTTTTAACAGTACCATTAGTTTTATTTGAAGGGAGGTAGGCACAGCTCAAAAGCTTATATGCAATGCACGCCCCTGCGCTTGGTATTAGTAAAATACAATGTACGTACAATGAGATGTAATGTACAATGAGACCTCCTCTGTTTGTAAAAGAAAAAGATCTGGCCATCCACATAAAGTTCGTACGAAAAAGGTGGTCAAAGCAGTAAGGGAAAGACTTAGAAGAAATCCTGTCCGAAAGCAAAATATTTTATCTCGGGAGATGAAGATAGCACCTAGAACCATGTCGCGTATTTAAAAAGATGACTTAGGACTTGCAGCCTTTAAGAGACGTACTGGTCATTTCTTAACTGATAATTTAAAAAAGAATAGGGTGGTAAAATCGAAACATCTACTGAATCTACATCTACGCAAAGGAAGGTCACAGAAAAAATTTGCTTACGGATTTTTTTTTTTTTTACTATTGAACTACATTATAACAAACAAAATGACCGTATTTATGCTCAAAGCTCTAAGAAAGCTTCCCAATTAGTCGACAGAGTGCAACGTAGGTATTATCCGACTTCAGTGATGGTTGGTGGGGTATTGGCTATGAAAGAGTGACTGAGCCATACTTTTGTGAAAAAGGTATCAAAACATCGGCACAAATGTATCAAGATACCATTCTTGAGAAGGTAGTGAAGCCCCTTAACAACACCATGTTCAATAACTTAGAATGGTGCTTCCAGCAAGATTCGGCGCCGGGTCAATAAAGCTCGGTCTACGCAGTCTTGGTTGGAAACGAACGTTTCGGACTTCATCAGAGCTGAAGACTGGCCGTCGTCTAGTCCCGATCTTAATCCGCTGGATTATGATTTATGGTCAGTTTTAGAGAGTACGGCTTGCTTTAAACGCCATGATAATTTGGAGTCCCTAAAACAATCCGTACGATTGGCAGTGAAGAATTTTCCCATGGAAAGAGTGCGTTAGCACGCACTCTTGGTAACTGGCCTCCTTTTTGAAGTCGGAAAGACAAAAGTTCCCTGGGCTATAAGGCCATAAGGCCGGTAGCAAAATGTATTTTGTTCTTGCTTAAATCAATTCAATAATAAATTATATTGAATGATTCCATTAATGGGTGATTTTCCCAGCACCAAATCGTAAACGGCATGGCTGAAACTGCTAGTGCAGGATGGCACTTTTAACTTGTAATATTTTTTTTTAGATGAAAAATGTTGTCTCCTACAGCAGCCTACAAATATTTTTCCATTATGATTGTCGCTAATAAGGAAAAAAAATATATAAACACCTAAGTTTTTCATACCGGTGAAGCGGCACAATTTGTTTTTCAGTATACTTTTAATCATATAATAAAAACAGTTGATTTTTTAGGGATTTCCTTTTTTTTATTTAAATCCTAAATAGTTGCAGTACTTTATTGCGGAAACTTCATTACAAAATCTGTTGTATTTAATGAATGGTAAGTACAAATTCACGTGTCCAAATTAGATTTTTCACCGCGGTGAATTTTCGTTGTACGCGAATATCTAGGCATCCAACAACACTAGCTTCTCGCTACTGCGCAGTAAACTTGCGCACCAGGGACGCCTAAGCGCTTGATGTGAGAGGACGCGTGTTGCTTGTCTGGTGTTCCCACCAAAAACGTAAGTAGTGGGTTCCGGTGACTTGGGACCGCTTTTTTTTTCATTCACGTGAGTGGATAAAAGTTGTGATCCAATGATCCGATATGTTTATTAAATATATGTACTTTTACTTAATGTCGCCCGATCAAGTAGGTAGTATCAATTTATTTCTATCATAAATACTGTGCTTGTAGTGTTAACTTCTATTGGCTGTTTTTCATGACGGTGATCTCATTCCGGTGAATTCGGTGACCTAAATTGACACCGAAATGAGAAAAAATATCATTTCGGTGATTTTTTTTCATTTCGGTGAGAAGTTGTTCATTTCGATGATTTTTATCTTCATCTCGGTGTTTTTTTTTTTCATTCCGGTGACAAATTATTTCACTTCGGTGAAAAACAGACCATAATTTCTTTTGTTACATTTTAGTTGCACAAGGAATATATTTGTTTTGGGGACTAAAATGTAGCTACTAGTTAAAAGAATAATCTCAGTTGTTGCTCACGTGGGCAATAGGCTATTTGACTAAATTATGATAATTAGTCCACTTTAAACGTAATTAAAAAATATTGAACACGTGCTTTTTTAGGTTCCGTACCAAAATAGTACAAAAGGAACCCTTATACTTTCGCCATGTCCGTCTGTCAGTCCACGGCCTAGCACAGATACTGTTTGTACTAGGAAGCTGTAATTTTGCACGAGTATAAACATTAAACACGCCGACAGAATGGTACAATAATATCATGAAAACAAAAATTCTAGGGTATCTCCCCTACACGTAAAGAAGGGATGAATTATTTATTTTTAGTCTACACCATCGTTTGGGGTATCGTTGGATGGGTCTTTCAAATAAATTGCGAGGTTGTGAAGACCATTTTTCGATTCAGTGATCGGTTCCCGAAATATTAACCTTTGTTGTTTAAATTCCGAAATATTTTTGCTAGAGTCGTGTCACCATCCAAAAGATAGATTTTTGTGCTACCTGATTTATTAATGACTAATACACAATAAGATTTTGTGAAGACAAATAACAAGAGATTACGTTTGTTTTATTTTACATTATACAGTGTGTAACGAAAAGGTGAAATAAAACTTTAAGGGGTTATTCTACGGCTAAATTACATCAACTTTTTCTATGGGACCATAGAAAATACCCATGTTGATTTTCAGACTTTGTCAGCCCCCTTCCCCTTTTTAGGAGTTGACTTTTCAAAAAATCTGAAACATGTTTACTCATTTATCGTAAGGAGAACTCACTCCCGTGATGTTTTGAATAAAAGAGTCTGACTAATCTTGTTTCCCTATACAAACTTTGGGCCCCTATTTCACCCCTTTAGAGGGTGAATTTTGAAAAACCCTTTCTTAGTGCACCTCTAGACCTTATAAGAAACCTACACGCCAAATTTGGAATCTCTAGCACCAGCGGTTTGGGCTGTCCGTTGATATGTCAGTCAGTTAGTCAGTTTCTTCTTTTATATATATAGATGTTTGATGCGGCTCGCGTAACCAGACGTTTTTATGTATGCAGCTGCATTTTGTATGCGAGTCCGCAACTCTGTTATTGAGGATACAGGTCTCACGTAGACAAGGTCTTTCAGACATCCGCAATAAAAAAAAAATCAAGGGATTTAGATCCGGCGATCTGGGTGGCCATAAAATAGGGCCGAGCCGGCCTATCCACCTCTGTGGGTAGTGTTGATTCAAATAATTTCTTACTACTATTGCGTAGTGAGCTGGGCACCCATCATTTTTAAGCCACATTCTCCGCCTCACTTCTAAACTGATATCTCCTAGCATGCCGGGTAAATCATTTTGTAAAAAATTAAGGTAAATTTCACTATTCAGTGTAGCTGGATGTTCATATAGCCCGATCACCTGTCCGCCAATAATCCCAGTCCAAAAGTTAACTTTAAATTGAACTTGGGACCGATCTTCCCTCATCAAATGTGGGTTTTCTACTTGCTAGCTATGTAGATTGTGGATGTTGAGATATCCATCTTTCCGGCATGAGGAATCATCCGTTCACAACATTTTATTGAAAAATTGCAGGTCCTCCCTTATTTTATTTAACACGATTCTGCAGAATGCAATCCTGCGCGGATAGTCAGCAGGCTGTAGAGTTTGGACCCTTTGAACATGGAAAAGGTGCAACCTGTATATTTTTAACCGACTTCAAAAAAGGAGGAGGTTCTCAATTCGTCAGTATCTTTGTTTTTTTTTAATTATTTTTTTTATTTGTTTTATTTATTTATTTATTTTATTTGTTCAGCGATCATTCGTTACCAGGTTAACCGATTTCGATACTTCTTTTTTTGTTCAAAAGGTAATACTTTCGGAATGGTCCCATATAAATTTGATCAAGTTCTGATGATGGGATCTATAAGAAAATCATCAAACTTTGCATGAACTCCATCCGTGCCAACTGATTTTTGTACCTATGTTGCCCAATATCTTCGGCATTTGTGAACCGATTTTGATGATTCTTTCTTTATCGAATAGCTTATACTTTAAAGATGGTATATTGAAAATTTTTTGGAAAATTTTCACCTCTAAGGTGGGTAAATAAGGGATGAAATCGGTGTTCAGCCGTTAACTTATGTTTGCACTGAAAAGATTCGTATTGTTGAGGATTATCACTGTATGTATCACTAAAAATAGATGAAATAAGTAAATTTTATAAAAAAAAAAAGTAAACCGACTTCAAAAAACTGAAAAGATAAAAATAATATCAACACATAAGTACCTAATCAGTTACTTTTGGAGTCGGTGCAAACGAAAACATTCAAACTCTCTTCGGATAGCACCGACTCCAAAAGTAACTGATTAGGTACTTATGTGTTGATATTGTTTTTATCTTTTCAGTTTTTATGGTTGATTATTACAATATATTTGTTATTTTTGTTGTTTTATTCTCACATGTTCCTAAATGAATTTAAGTTTAAATAAGTTAATATCCATGTATGGTACATTTTAATTAATACTTTCAATACCATTATAGTATAGTCAGAAAAGGATAACCTGTACTGTGTGATAGCACTCTTCAAAACGTAGGTAAGTAATTATGGAACTAGGATAGCAGCATTTTAGGTGCATTGCGTGGTAACAGTTTAGTTTTTTTCGGTGACTGCATAAGTAATTTCATTGCGGTGACTCGCGTTTTTCATTTCGGTGATGAGAAGTTTCATTTCGGTGAACTATTCTTTAATTTCGGTGACACCAAAATTTTAAAGTACTATATCTCCTAAGTATATGAACTCAATTTGATGTCGAGTAAAGATTAATCATAACAATATCATAAATAACAATACTACATGGTTTTATTTCAAAAAAAGTTATAAATAAAAAAGTTCACCGTAATGACAAAAAAAATGGACTTGTTGAAATTGACCCTAATACATTTATGTAGGTATTATGATATGAAAATAACTTTCCTATGATACATCTTACTATTAAAACATTTGTTAACGTAGGTACATCGTGAAAATATTGGAACGTTCTGGATGATCAACTGCAAAAGTTATAAAAATATGTTGCAATTTTTGCAACCGGCCAAAAATTAAAATCAAAGAAAATGTGCCAAGAGTTATTAACATTTGTCTAGCCCAAAAAAATCGTAAACACAGTTATTAACCTGTTAATAAACCTAAGCTCTCCTAGGGAATTTGTCAGACTTTGCCACATAGATAAACGGATAGGTACATGCGAGTTAACGTAACAATAATAATCGGAACGATATACGGACAAATAGGTTTCGTCCCCGAAAGATCCACGTCCGGGTCATAAAACATAAATGGATTCGGAGTTGCTGTCATGTTCAGCATTTTATGCGTCGTTTTATTGCAAATAACTGGGACAGGGGCTAATCATCCTAAAACTACAGTTGAAATGAATCGAATGTAGATAATATTTCATGCAGAATACTAATTACCTTACGACTCATGTTTAAAAACTGGGGTTTTACAACGAAATGAGATCAAGATGTAATTGCTTACCATAAGTGTTTATAATTTTGTTTCGTATACAAACTGGTATTTAACGTCAGATTAAAAAATTACTATGAATACTAACTACTTACTAGTGCCTCCTCAGAACAAACGCGAGGATTGCTGGCTGTTGGGGCCAAGGGTCAAAGTGTGTGACTGAAAATAGATTATTATCAGAAAATAAGAGATCATACAGGTTACAAGTTACATCACACGATACTAAATACTATGTTGGTTAGTATTGATGTTCATTATTATATTAATTTAGTTATGATGACTCCGTACAAATCTCGTCTCAACACTGCTGTAAACAACACTGCAAACGTATTGTTTACTGCATAAGTACTGTTGAGAGCTTACGGAAGTCCTATGACCATGATCAAGCAACCTGGTTTTGTTTTTATTGTACAACTAATTAAAGAAGTCTATTAGTTAAAGAACACTGGCCAAGCAACGTACTTGTTCCTAATACTTTCTACTCGTATTAATACTAAATGAAAACTTGCACTTCATTTCAAAAATATTGTATGCATTAACATACAATTATCGTCCTTATTTGGATTTATTAAGTATTTTAATTCTTCAACAATGGCTGATTTGCTTCATGGTTTTAATTTTTTTCAATAAAATATATCAACTAATCAATACAATTTTATAATGTCGTGATTGATAGTTGATACTACTAATTGAAATGTATAGAATTTTATTTTATGTTGAAAACGTAACTCGTAGGTACCCAATATTATTATTTTATCAGTTTCCAATCTCTTACAACAATCCGATGTTATTGTCTCCGACAAAGCACACACAATAATCACGTAATGCTACGTAGTAATTATGTTATATAACAACAGAAGTTTGTGTATTCAAACAAATTAATAGTTACTTTATAGGAAAGAGTATAATTTCGCATTGTTCCTGAGCAACAAAAAACAATTTAAAATGGTAACCTCAAATTTTCACCAATTTTGTTTGTCATTAATATTAGAATAGTGTACAGAAATAGTTAAATTAAAGGTTTGATTACACCAACAATGAACTATGGCTCGTTTTGATGATTTAGTTAGCGTTTATGTAAGTATACCAACCATTTGTGCTGGTAGGTACTTAGAAGTAAGTAGGTAGTTTAAAAATGATATTTTTAAACGGTCCCATGCGACCGCTTGACAGCCATCATGTTAAATCTATTCATATAAATATAAATCTCTCTTTCCCTTGGTTATCGCATCACGCGTGAACGGATAGAACAATTTCGCTAATTATTTTTATGTGTGTTAATTATTGTCAGGAAAAGGTTCTCAAGAAAGAAAAAATTGAGAAAGTTGCGCAGTAAATCTTTTATGAATAAACTAAAGACGACGCGAATGAAGTCGCAGGCAACTGAACAGTTGTTAACTATAAATATGTAGTTTTCTCTCTCCTCCATTTTCTTACTTCTAAATACTGGACTTTTGTTTGACAAATTGCCAAGTTATGAAAGTAAATAACAATACCCGGGATATATTTTGATTAGCAACAAATGCAGGTGGCATGTGCTTAGGCCGTGTGGATAGGCAGTAATAAGAGTACGTACAAACTTACTTGCTCATGTTACTTGCACTGCCACTAGTCGAAATATAAATCTGGTATGTATAACAATTTAAGTAAAATAGAACCGCTAAAATGTTTTTCTCAACTTGTTCCTTTTTAAGATACCTAGATGTTTTAGTGGGATCCCGTGACTAAAACTTTGGAATTTATTCCTTCATCATTTTGTGTGGCTAATGAAGTCGTTTGACACAAAATAAGCCACTCGGGATACGCTTCAGAATTTGATCCTCGTTGACGCGAAGTGCACCTATTTGGGCGTCCTTTTACGTGCGGTCCCAACCCTACCTTTTTCCGTCGCTGCTCCCTTAGCAAACATCAAACAACAATTGGCGACCATTTCCACATTTTGTTATATGCCTATTTGGCAAATATGCGCCACTATCAAATAGACAGGATCTGATTCTTGTCTGAAATGGCGCAAAGTGATTTGCCAACATTCGATATGTTGACGTCAACGTAAAAATACGAGAATTCGTAATATTCTTTTTAAAGCTAGAGTGATTAAGAAGTTTACTTCAGTAGCATGTCATGCAAGAACAGTAATAAAATACACTTTTTTTTTAACACACATATTATTAGCTTCACTTGAAATCAAATCTTGGAAGTAGTATCGTGCTGATTCTGACAAACAGGCTCTACTACCTACACCCTGACCCCATCATCGGTGATTAATAGTAGAACTCTTCAATTAGTAAAACCTTCGTGTTTGGGCTCATTCAATTCATTTTGACGAGTTCAGTACATGTTAAGGTGTGTTATAAAGTTCTTAAAAGTATGATATCAATTTTATTAATAATAAAAATCTTAAACAAAGACCATGATATAAAAATACTTGCTACTATGCTGAAATAATAACTCCTTTTTATTTATGACTAGGTTTCAAAATTATAATCAACCGTTTTTAAATGCCAGAGATTCTTCTGCTTTAATGTTCCCTATGAGTCAAATAAAAGTGTCATTAATGACCTATTATCAATTAAATGAATGTGTTTTGGGATTGCAACATATTTTTCATCTCTATATCTTTTGTCAAATCAAGTAAAGTCTCTGAATTTAAATTTAATTACGTTTGTGTCGTTAGTCTTCACTTTCTTTTGTTCATTGTCACTAAAAACTGCTGGTGGCAATTTTATAAGGTTTCTTCACCAAGTACGCTATTAAGCGTCTTCGGGACCAACCAACATCAAAGAAAAACCAGTCCCGTAGTCCAGCAAAAAGAATTGCCTTATTCTTCATATAAAGTTCGCTTTCCTGCTCTCACGCTTCGCTTTGCTCTAAACTGAACACCTAATTTAATGAGACTACAGCTCCCTATATCTTTATTGTCATCGCTAAACACACAGTTGGGCTTTATTATCATGTTTGTACCAACGCATTTGTATTGAATGTTGGCAACCCAACAAATATTAACTTTTAGTTGCATCCTTGTGTTGTCGGTATTTTAAATAAGCTTTCGCACAAGTCATAAGATCAGTGAATTAAAAAAAACAATGTGATATTTATTAATGATGGTGTCATGAACAATCAAACCCTAAAATCCCTTACCTAATCCAAATAACGTTTTTAAGAAATTACACAAGAAAGTTGAAAATACAACGTAATTTAATTTAGTAATGCGAGCTTTTCCACAATTTTGCTTACAACATTTCTAGATAGCTCAGATAAAATGTCATTTTGTGCCTCTAAGTAATTTATAAATTAAAATTCAAATTCAAATTTCTTTATTCGCAGTAATTATAATAATTGATGTGTTGTTATAAATTCATGATCTTCTACTCTATAAAATTTAAATTTTGTTTGTTCGACTTTTGTTCACTCAATCAGATTGCAATGAAATGGGCTAGTTTCCTGGGTCAAAAAAATATTATTCTATTTAGTCCGTCAGTTAGATTATCAAAAAATATTGGACCCATGTATTTCGTCAATCAAACAAAAAATGACGAAGATAAAGCGCATCAAAGTTTGGGAATGACGTCACGCCTTGCTAAAAAGTGTCGCAAGGCGTGACGTTACGCGGAACTTTAACGGGCTATATCTTTATAATTTTTTTTTTGATTAAGAAAAGAAAAAATACGTGTCCAATATTTTCTGTTAATCCAACTGACGGAATAATTCGGTTTTTTTTAGGAAACTAGCCTATTCTGTGAAATTCATGTAAGTTGTTGTGTGCAGCCCGTGAAAGCTATTGAGATAAGAGTCATAACTTCAACGTTTCCAAGATATTACTTAATAAAAAAATTGCCGTTCGAAAACCATTTATCAGATTGCGATGTTTCTTTGATCAGTTATTGTAAGCAGACCAAGGAACGTTTCAAAATCAATTGTATGTAAGTTGTACAATAGATTTCAACTCTAGGTATGTGTCGCCGTAACGGTGTCGTCGTAACAAGTAAGTTGTCAGTGCCGACTCGCATGCCTCGCCATCTAATCAAAAAAACCTGTACACTAGCTAAAGCAAAGACAAAGCTCGGACATAACGGACTTGCCAGATGCTGCGTACAGTTTAACGAGATCAGTCTTGAAGACATGGATATTCTCCACGATTCAATGCATAATAGGTTTAGGCCATTGGCGGTAGCCCATAGGTACCTACTCTTTAAAATAGAAATGCCATATGATTTGTTCGACCAAAATTTGAAAAATCACTAACTAGTTTCGGAGGAAGATTGTTCGTGTTGCTACTGTATCTATAGGGTATGTTCAAGATGTTTTTTAGCGGAAGCTGATCAACTCGCGGTTTAAGAAGTTGTTTCGTTTTTGGCAAGTTTTGAGGTTTGTTTTAGTAATTTAAATTGTTTTAGCTAATAGTAAGTATCTTAGAAAAAAGTGCTGTGATCTTATAGGTACTCAACAATGTTGTGTACACCTTTATTATGTATGTATAATTAGTGTAACTTTTTTTAATGTAACCTATAATACGATCCCTCCAATCAAAATAATTGTTATAGTGTTAGTGTACCTTTATTTTAAAAGACCGGCACCTTGAACTCAATGTAAGTAAAAGGATAAATCATTTTTATTGTTAGCAAAAAAATGCAAACAGAAATACAAATAGGTAGGTACAATCATAATATGTTACCAAATTACTTATAAATGAAATATGAAAAATGGAGCGTGGGTTTCATCGAATATAATATCGTAGTAAATCCATAGTAAATCCATAGGGATTCCTGTGGAAAGTTCTTTAAAAATACTACTCGTAAAAATTTGCTGTAATTAATTTTCAAATGAAAACTATTTGAATAGAGTGACCCTTATCATTAAACAATGGTTGGAGATAGTATCACTTTGCCCTTTATCGTAGTTTAAAAGAAAAATATATATTGGCTAGCTGTCCCGACAGACGTTCTTTGTTCATAAATCAGTAACTTAATCCAAAGAAAATCAGCTGTCAGACGACATCTGTGCCCGTAGCTTAGAAAAAAAACCTTTAGATGTTTTTCGAATTTTAAAATATTCAAGGTAAACGTATTCTGAAATCCTCCAATCCGTTAAAAGTGAACGGCATTCACCACTTGATAACATTTGATAAGCTTTTACAAATAATTCTTTTTTCAAAGTATAGGTAGATGGAAGTGTTAAATTTTTGTGGTTTTGTAAGTATGGTTTACAACTATCGCTTGCTTGAATACCTAATATGCTACCCTGTGGTACTCCAAATTTAACAAGTCGTTCTTTTGATAAAAACTCTTTCTTGTTTAGTTTTAAATTTTATTCATAAGCTTTCTTATGTTGTTTTTTGTTGTCAAATAAGATTAAGTTTATTATTTAGAATGTCATGACGCTTAGATCACGCCATAAAAAAGCATAAACAGGATTTTTCTTAAAAACATTAAGTACCTTATAATTATGTAAAAATTACCATATTTATTTTTTATTTTGTCAAAAGCCTTGTTGTTCTTTACATAAAATGTTATGTTTTTCTAGAGGTACACCTTAAAAATGTATTTTTTGAAATTTAACCTACTACTTACAAGTGCAATTGGTCTATAGTTTTCTTTCTGAAGCTTATTCTCCTTTTTATTTAGGGGTTTCAAAATAGTGGGTTTAATTTGATATCGGAAGCGTAGCGTATTCTAAGTCTATAGATATGGGTATTTTTCGTCACTAATAACGACACATTACATTACACACATTTTTCTGCTTACCAACACATACATATCTGACAACCGTTCCAATTATATCCATTTATAATTGTTATAAAGCAGTTGGTTTTAGACTTGTTCTCCTGCAGTACCGTTGCAGTACCGTACCGTACCACTAAATTCTATGATTATGATAAAATTCTATGATTAAAATTTGGCAGAGTTAAAGAATTTTGCTGACTCCGTATCTTAGACGTGACGTTTATTCCAGAATAAACCTTTGTTGTATACCATCTAACCATCTAGAGAATTCAACCACATTTTTAAAAAATTAAAATCGGTTCAGTGATTTAAGAGAAGTTTAGTGACATACACTCGTACAGAAGTAAAATGCAATTGTACAATTTACGTACCTACATAAGTTTTTTTGTGAGCTAAAAATGATTTTTAACGATCTTAGCATTCATTTACGATTTTAAAAGACTTTCGTGATATTTAGTTTCTTGGGTAGTCGCGCGAGCATATTGTCTTCGCTCCAAGCAAGCCTAGACCTCGCTGCTAAGGCGTTCAGTTGGAATAAGTACAGGTCACGGATACTCTACAAGCTTTTAGCTTAGTGACTAGTGTCTAGCTTCTTCCTCCTGGTCGCTAGCTATATACGGTACATGGTGCCAGGCGGTTAGCAAGACTATCCCGCGCGATGCGGCCAGTTCCGTATTATAAATAAATAAAAACATTAGACAACAACACATATACATTACTCTGATTCTAAGGTAAGTAGCAAAAGCACTTGTGTTATAGAAATCAGAAACAAAGACGGCCCTGACCCGAAGTAACATTGAAAAGTTCGTTTTCTACGTTGCCCCGCCCGGAATCGAATCCGGGACCTCGAAGATGGCGACGCCAAGTTCAGCGTGCACGTCTGTCGGCTACGGAGGTCGTCATTTGTTCGTTTGTTATATTTTTTTCTTGCCATCTCGTCTTAGCGCCAACGCTTAGCGAAGCATTTAGCAGTGCGGCCGCGGCCTATCGGCAAGGTAGGTACAACCGATTCAGTTTATAGATGAAGTAAGTGATGTAAAAAGCTTAGTGGCTTTCCTAAAACTTTGCGAATCTAGCGCATGTCATATATTATATACTGCAACAAGAAGAATAAGTTTGGAAAGTGCTCCCGGACTTGTGGGTAGTGCAGCGTGAACCATTTCAATGCGATACAGAATTAGGTAGGTATTGTACTCTTGTATAACGAGTAAATCTGGTACACAAATAAGTATACATATTTTCATGGGAAGGTTATTTTTCTAACTAAGTTAAAGGATTATTAGGATTATGTATTTGATAAAACTAATTTTTTAATGCAAGATGTCATTTAAATATTTACGAAACTTGCCGCGCGAGCGTGTTGGCTGCGCGCCAAGCGAGCTAGGCCGCGCTGCCAGCGGGCCCAGCTGGAAATGGAATAGCTATCGGGAAACTACAGGTGATTCAGTTTATTACCTTAGACGCCGTTGTAAAAAAGTAGGTCGATTTCAAAACTTTGATTATAAGTAGGTAACTACCATTGCGATATAACGGGGCTAACAATGATATCTTAAGCAGTAGGTATTACTTTAACTCTGTTTAGGTTTGTTATGTACAGTTTGACGTAAAAACAATACTGATTAGGTACTCGTTGGGGTTCATATGTTTGACATTTAGCTGAGTATAATATAGTCATTAAATTAATAATAATATTGAATTGTAACTTGTTTGTAGTTACTTACCTATCAATCTTAATAGATACAGGTTACAGAGTGAATTGAGTGATTGAATCTAGATCGCTCAGTCAGCTCGCGGAAAGACTAAAATCATAATCTCGATTTTAAAAAATAATTTACCGTTTAAAACTGCTATTGTTTCATTGCAGCATAACCAATTGCAGTAAAGGAAGATCACCGGGTTGTATACCGTTGTACTAACAACGTTTACACATCAATTAATAACGGAACTCTTTAATAGATAGTATAGCAAAAAAATTATTTTAAGTTAAGGTAGTAATTAATACTTAGTTTCATCTACTTGTTCTACTCTTATCTTTGATAGTGTCAATCTTGTATCCATTCATAATCTAATAAATTCATTTAGCACTCAGTGTAGCTGCTTTTTGCTTCCAAAGGTCGTGTCTTGCCTTTAACCCTTAACCAATTATTGATTTACATGAACGTCCGATTCTAAATCTGTTAGGAATATTGGCCATTACTCGTACTAATCAGATAACAATGTTACTTTGCATAGCGTCGTACGTCGCAGTATATCTTGGGAATCTATTATCTTCGCAACCCACAGAATGCACCCACTTGGAATTTATGCAAAATGAATTAACTAGATTAGCCACAGTGAACTACAAAGGCTAATATGCTATACCTCCGCTACGTACCGGGTCGGGTTTGCTTCAGTTCCAACTTTCTGTAGCAGATGCTCCCTTGTCAAGAGTGTACACAACACTACTATGTCCAATGAAGTTCGAATTGAATGCGGCCCAACTATCCGGCCGATTGAAGTTCAAAATAAACGTCCAAACTTACGGCCGATGCATACATTTTTGTTGCTTCGACGCTTTCGAAATATTTCCGCTGTTTTTTGCATGTATCATGTATTCTCGCAAATAAACGATTGAATTTGAATTTGAATACTAGCTAAATCCACTGGTCTGGTGATTATAATTATGATTATTTATTATGATTAACTTAAACTTGTTAGAGACCACAATAGTATCTATTGATAACAATAATAGTAACACGCATGGTTTATCTACAAACGCAGTAAAACTTCTCATGAAATTTTAGGCTAATAATAGTATCGATTTTATAAAAACGTCAAGCATAGAAGTTACCTAGATATCGGCATCACTGAGCATAACGGGAAATAAAAGCTGACATTAACTATGGAGCTGACGAAGCAAATGTGACTAAGTGACATTAATTACATAATTTTCTACGATTCCTTAGCGTAATTAACTACACACAGCTACACCGCTATCGAGATACGAGTACAACCATAGACCATAAGGTTGTCAACTATGCAGTTAATATTAAAATAATATTCAAATACACGAGTGATAAAAACTTAGATATAGTTAGTTATATATTACCATACTAAGTGATTTATATTATATTACCATACAAAGTGATTTCAGTAGAAGCTATAGATCATAATTTACTTATACTATGGATAAGTAACAAATTTGACGATTTCAGGGTTTAAAAACCCACTAAAGAGGATAAGTAATATAATTATTTACGTGACAAACCATTACGTTCAAAAGGGGTACGTAATTAATCAAACTCTTAATTTGACACAACGTTAATTTGTAGAAGATTAGAATATTTCTCTTGCGTTAATAAAATATTGGTTATATTAAATAGCATTCTCGTAGTCCTAATAGTGAGTAGCAAGCAAGAAAAGCTTTACTTACAGAGAACCGTGAATTTATTGCAAGATTATTCGACGTGTCGAAATGGGTGTTGAAACAATTTCCGCGGCTCTGCCATGCGGTTTCCAGTGAAATATAATATTTTGCACAGTTGGCTTGGCACGCGTTAGATCACGAATAGGTTAATATAAGGTTCTATTTTATCAGTTAATTTCATTTAAGGGCGTGATTCTATTGCTCAAATACAAAAACTTTTACCATGGGGCAAGCAGATATCGAAATCCCAAAAAAAATACCATCCTCGTATATTTATCTCAAAGTTTTTATAAATAAAATGTAAAATCATCCCCTCAAATGATGCTACCAAACAAGTTATGGTAGCATTGGAAACAAAATCCAATCTTTGTTACACCGCGTTTAGGTTGTTTTTTGGGACCTGTATAAGTGCCTAATCGTATAAAGTAGCTCCACTTACTGCGTCTCCACGCGCGCTGCCCGGCGAGTGAGAGCCCGACATCGCGCTCTCACGCTTCTCGCGGCTACGCATTAACGAAACTATACTTCTAAACACAAAAATACTCTTACGCTATTCACTCACACCAAAGCCGCCGATACTTATCGACAACCCTGGTTATTACCGTCCTTTGGCTCAGACCTGAACAAAACACAAAAATATTAGATTCATTTTAACATAAGAAATAAGCATAGAATAAGACAACATATTGCCGTCGCAGTTATCGACATGTCTACGCTGTCTCATAAAGCAGCTCGGTAGGTTATAAGGTGGGATAGATCCTGATCCTAAAACATTTTGACAATGGCAGGGGAAAAGTATGACCAAAACTAGTTACGTAGGTTCACTGTTGGGTTAAATTTTTTCTGCGTCAAACTTTTGGCTGTGCAAAGGTATTTTGCTGTTTTTGAAACAGACGTTGGTTAAGTGACACGATTTTGAACGTCCCTTCCGAGATATTTTTAGTTCAGAAAATGTAGCTTTTTTTGTTGATTTTGATTTTGTATGGATTTTTGGATTTATATAATTACAATTTGATGGTTACATCTAAGGTAGATTTGTAGTTTTTTTGCTGAGCATTAGAAGACTACAGATACTTTGTTTGTGATCTAGAAGAGCTACATATTGTAAATAAAGATCAAAAATATAACTATTCCGGAGTAACCTTTTTTATTTTTTGCATTTACAATAATGCTACTTTAGTAGATCTAGGATATATTTTTTAATGAAAATATTATCCTTGATATTATTATATGAACATAATAAACAAGAGTTAAGATTTATTTTCGTAAAAAATAGATACTAAAAATAGTTAAACTTGGTAAAAACATGATTAGCACATTTACAAGTAGGGACATTTAGTAAAACGCGATAAAGGTATTAGGGTTATGGGGGAATTATATTTGGCGGTATCGCTCTCCGAAATTTATGGCAAGGCGAGGTTAGTTTCACGACGTTTTATTAACTTTGGAAGTTCGAAAATGTGGCCAATGGCATTCGCCACATAAACCTCTCATATAGTATAATGTCACGATACATTTTAGCGTAGATAACATTCTGCATATCTTGTAAGTTTGCTTTTAAATGTTATTGTTATTTAATGTTTGTTAAATGTTATTTTTAGCTTTTTAGTGTTTTTGAAGTCGGTTATTTTTTATAAAAGTGTTTCATTTGTCTGTTTTTAGTGTTTTTTTTAAACTTTAAATGGCGATCTGTGATATAATTATAGCCAAAGTGCATCTCATGACGTTTCAAATAAGTCCAAACACGGTTCTGATACATTGTTTTATCACAGAGTTTCGGTGCTTACCTTCCACCTTCGCCATCAGATCAGTTTGATGGTACCATTTGTACCAGAATCATTTATTTTTGGTTTGTCAACTAGGACGAAGCTTCACAGTCTTAATGAAGATATATTATCTTATCGCTACTCGTGGAATACTATTGTGACCAACTATGGTCTCCTTCATCAGTTTTACCTTAGCAAATGAGACTTTCTGAATACAAATGCTTGACTTGTTGTTGAATATACTAAAATCGCTATATGTAGGTATACCTATAATATTTTAGGAGTTCTCTCAATTCCTCATAAATCCCATGATCAGAATTGAATTTAGAAAAAAATGGGACCAATCTGGAAATATCCTTCCAATTGAGAAAATAATTTTTCAAATCGGTTCATTAATGGAAAAACATACAAACGAATTGAGAACCTCCTCCTTTTTTGAAAGTCGGTTAATAATTAAACATTCTCAATTTAAGATTCCATTTTTTGTACTGCGCAACCGACAGTCAATGCACAGCCAAGCAGTAAGTGATGTTTAGTTTTTCTCTGAGCTAAACCATACTCACCATACATAGAACAGATATCATTATAGGTTTAAAGAGTTTATTCTCATATGAACTTATAATAATTCAGTTCCCTTTAAATGAGATTTAAAATTACTTTAAAATTTTTTTTTTTTTTACAAAATATCAACTTTGATTCGCGAAGAAAGAAGCTGTCTTGTGATTTCGTACAAATGAATAGAAACCCGGGAGGAATATGCTTAAGTTGTCATTAAAATTAATGTCAAATCAGGTCGCATAGCAATCGCATCAGGTATAAAGCTGTCTAAAACTAGGTTATCTTATGGGGATGTTCATAATTATCAGCATACGGTCTAATTTAATTGACTGGGTAGACAGACATGATAAAAACATGGGGCACACTAAAAGTTTTGCACTTCTAGCTAATCGGAACTATTTGAATTTCGAATGCTATATTTTTTTAAACGTTCAAACCTTCTTAGTAATAAAAAAAAACAATTGGCGGGAAATGATTTGTCAATTGTTTTTTATCACACATCAAAGTTCTATGTACGCAACGAAAATGGAATTGTCGAAAAGATTTTAGAGCGATGATTTTTTATGATTTTAAAAGTTCTCTCTCTCCGCAAGACTGTGCCGCTCGTCTTCAAAATGATTTTGGGAGAGAAGCACCTTGTTTGAGCACCGTGAGGCGTCAGTTTGCTGAATGTAAATCGTCGTCGTCGTCATGTAAAGAAACTCGACCTCTCTCAAAGAGGTCGAGTTTCTTTACATGACGAATTTCAGGAAGGGCGGCCTTCAACTGCCGTCAACGAAAATAATGTGGCTTAGAAAATATCAAATTAAATTAATTTAAATTAAAAAATAGAAAATTTAACACGACGAATTAAAAGTTCGGAAACTTTGCTGTCGTTAGATCCCTCATGAACTTACAGCAAAGCAGAAGCGGGCTCGCGTGGAATCGTGCTCACAGATGCTACTGAAGTACGACCACGGACATTCTAATGCTGTTTATGACATTGTCACAGGAGACGAAACTTGGATTTATTGTTTTGAACCCGAAAAAAAAACAGCAATCTTGTGAATGTGTGTTTGAAAATGAGAACAGGCCAACAAAAGTAAGGCAGGCGAGAAACGTTGGTAAAACATGATCGCTTGTTTTTCTCAGCTACGGGTCCCATCTGTACAATTCCACTTGAAAATCAAAAGAGTGTTAATGCCGAGTGGTATTCTACCATTTGTTTACCCAGGGTGTTAGAAAAAGTTCGCGAAAGACGACCCAAAAGCCGCGTTCTCCTACATTATGACAACGCTTCTTCACACACGGCCAACAAAACAAAGTCATTTTCAGCTTCTGAAAAATACAACTCGTCACCCATCCTGCGCATAACCCCGACCTAGCACCCTGTGATTTCTGTATTTTCCCCAAAATCAAAGATTTGATGAGAGGTTTTACTTTTACCAACTCCGAAGAGGCAGTGATAGCGTTCAATCAGCACGTAGAAAACATGCCTTCAGATCTGTGGTCCTCCTGTTTTAAAAAATGGTTCGATCGCATGAAAAAATGTTTAAAATGTAAAGGAGAGTATTTTGAAAAGCAATAAACATAATATTTTGGTTATAACATGTTGTTTTTTTAAGTTACGCAAAACTTATAGTGTGACCTACGTATACTCTTCATTGTACACCATACAAAGAAGAAGTGGTATTACGTCAACATTTTCCGTGCCTGACGCCTGTGCTGTGTTTCAGCCATTGAGTACATACCCTATAGAGCAGTAATACAAACCATGTTTCTTCGAAACTAGTAAGTGATTTTTCACTTACATTTAGTATAAAATGACAACTCCTGTCAACGCTCGCCCATACAAAAACAGAACAGATACAGATTAATTCACAGATTTAAGTCACATGTCAAAACTACCCTAATGTTTAAGGAGTATTATAAAATTCAAAACTATCTTGATGACAAGAATGTATGGTCAGTCCAGCCTGCACTAAGCTAATGTACCTACCTGTTTATTTCGATTTTATTTCTATTTTTTGTGGCAGCTAGTGCTGGATGAGTTTGTTCCGGCGTTTCTTCTCAACACTTGCCAGATTGTCTGTGTCTTGTCTCGAAGCGCTAGTAGGGTCCAAAACATAAGGAGACATGTTCTGGCCCCATATGGGCCAAAAATGTTATGTTATGTCCTAAATTAAATAAATGATTTATTACTTTGACTTTGTCTGGAAGAGATCGCTTGTGGTGATAAGGCCGCCTGATTGTATATAACTGTGTCTTGTTTGTAGCCTTTAATGTTTTTTTTTTTGTGCATTAAAGTGTCTATCTATCTAATATCTATCAATGAGGATAAAAGTAAAACACTATAAGAAACTTTTATTTTTAACTAACTCAAGAGTGTTATCATAACCACAGAAAAATAATTTTTAAATCATAGTATGTGTTCATTACTTCAAGCTTTCAGTTTCAGAAAATGTTTCTATTTAAAACAATGATACTACTCTATGTCGACTGCAAAGTTAGTGTCCTTGTCGTTCAGAAGTTGGTACCTTGAACTACTTCCGCATTAGACTTATATTTCTGGTTTGGATTTGCCCAGATTATTGCTCAGATTCTGAACAATCTCATTATATAATGTGGAGTCGCTCCAGCAATCCAAGAACAAAATTGTTCTTAAAGGTGGATTTTTATTGCGTTTCGTGCAGTTTAAATAGAGGTTTTAGTTTTTATTATTTGTTTTGATAGCTCATGTGTTGATAGTTACTACATTCGGTGTAAACGAAAAACAAAGGACGTAACTGCCTAGGTTACTTGCTTACCTATATTTATATCAATTCATCGTGATTGTTGCTTTGCGTTAGGGGCCTACCTACTTCTTCACCAGACCCAAGTAAGATATATTTATTAAACAAACGATACCCATTTAAAATATGCAAGGGAAAATGGATTAATTATTTTTGACTAATCTATAACTCAACAAATCTTTATTTGATTCCTAGATGTTTGGTATGTAAAAGGCTCACTCAACGTTGATTGATGACCGTGACAGATGGGCAACCCTGGCGGCCATTAGGCCCATCCTAGCCGTTAAGCTGTTAAACGGAAGGGTCCCATCGAATAGCGATTTATTATTCAAAAATACGGCATACAAGTGAAACACCTGAGATCCTTTAATATATTCGTTAAGGAAAGGCTTGTAGTCAATCCCCTGGATACGTATTCGGATTTTGTGATATCTGTGCCAGAAAAAAGATGCGTATTTTTGTTTGTAACTAATGTATTAAATTACAACCCTACAACAACGATTTTGTGACAAACTTGAAATTAGTGGCGCCCAGTTCTGATTTAGGTCATCTATCACGGACAAGAATAAGATCAAACGAATAATATTTTTAGTATTTCATGTAAAATACTTGATTTAAATCACGCGAAGCTAAAAGTTATTGTTTAAGTAACCAATCGGTCACAAATACTCTAAGATATTCGCCATGCGATGAAACTAATATCGTATATGAGCGTCACTCACTGTCAATCTTAAGAAAAATGTGGGTTAGATGAGTCAATTTATTTCATCGGTCAGCCCTCCTGAGTCTTCGCTCTCAGATACTCAATCGGGACCGTGAAACACAAATGGACTAACATAACTTACATTCGGGATACACGCACGAACGTGCGAATCCTCCCAAATGAACGCTAATCCAGATAATAGCGATTTTGTGGTAAGCATAGACCTTTCACATTTAAACCCCAGCTATATGTTCGTGATTTCGTAAAATAGTCATCTCGTGATTAGATATTTGTGGTTAATATTAGCCTTACTGAATTTTTTAAATCCATCTGTTTGGTTTGCCAATTACGAGAAACAGGTAATATTTTAGCTTATTGTTATTAAGTGATTCTGAAATTTATTCATTTAAACTGTAATCTGAAATGGGAGTTTACGCCTCATCGTGTCTGATCATAAAATTGAATATAATATTAAGTTTTTAAAAATATATACAACTTCATTAATTAAAAAAAAACGGGTATAGGTATGGCGTAAACTACAAAGTTGCCGCTCTAACTTTTTGAAGCGAAAAGTTCCAGCGAATTGTTTTGTAAAATGGACTGCATTTTAATTGAATTGTAAGTATAACCTACTCTTTCCAGTGGGAGCTCCTTATTATTAGCGTATTTTACAGGGTGAGGTAGTGATGGGCTGACTAGGGCTTTTTTCGACTACCTAATCATCATATGCGTCTATAGAATAATAAACATGCTTAGTAACTCGCAACTCTACCGTTCGCTAGGTATTGTGTAAGTATTATTATGCAGAAAAGCACTTTCCTTCCTAGCAACACCACCTACCGCTGCAACTACTTAGATGCATTGTCCTCTTCAAGGTCTGGTTCTTACACGAGGCTTCACGAACATGTAGTGCTATAGTTGACGCTTTAGTCATACCGATGATAGCGCAACGATTCTTAACATAGCCCCAACATCCGTTCGACGTTTCTACCGTCAATGGTACCTATCCCCTAGCTCAATGGGATTTTGCTGACAGAAGCCAATGGCTTAAGGAAACACTGGGCTCCAAAGCAATGGCTTTAAACGCAACCGGGATTGACCCTATAGATGAAGAAGAAGAAGAACATATTGTTTTCACAATCACATCAGTTATCTATCCCTAACTAAGTAATGCTTGTACTAAGGTGGCTCATGATTTAGGTACAAATGTCAAATGCTCGTGCTCATCACACAAACATTTGCCCCTTGCGGGATCCAACCTGCAACTTTCAAGTTCCATTCTTTGTAGTCCAGAGCGCGAACCACTACACCAGACGGTCGTCATGTAACTAGAAAATTTTCTCGGCGGTAAATACACATGTAACTAAGTATAGGGAAGACCGGGTATGGTTGACTATTGGGGCAAGGTGTTGTGTCATTCAACTGGTGCAAACACACACATACATACACTTTTCCTTCCCTTGCCCAGTCGTGATTTTCGCGTCTATTTAAATGACGCAACACTTTCGATAGGTATTTTTTGTTACCAATTCGTCAAACAGCCCGTAAAAAAATCCTCGGTCCCCTACGCTAAAATATTTGACCGAGCCCGGTCAGCCAGTATTCCCTTCATATGGGGGAAGGGTAGTAGGTAATTCCCCTATCTGTTGTCTAGTCAACTATTTCCGCCTGTTCATCTGTCAGTCAGTTAAGTCATACAATAAGGTGTGACTATAGATCTTTTCAACCAACAACTAATGACATGTAAGTTAGGAATTGGACGGCGCTAAATCATTGCGTACTCAACAAATTGAAGGCGACGGACTAAACAAATAGTTGGGTTAAAATAACAGCGCTCCTGTCGGTGGGGTTATTAAAACACGCCTGTCTACTCACGAACGGATTTTGGCATCCCACTCTGCAAAACAAGCAAACCTGAAGTGCGACTTTGGCTTGTGGTTATTATTTTTAATAATTTTATAAAATCTTGTCAGTTTAGTACCTATGTAATTTAGTCCACGTTTTGCTCAGAAAGCTAGCTAACGTAAAATAAATTTTCATTACTCATACTCGGAAAGTAGGTCGGAAGTTGTCTGAGGAGCGGGTTGAAAGTAATACTTTTCAGCCCTAGGGAGAATCGTTTTCAACTGACAGCTGTCAAATTATTTAAAAAACTAGTTCTATTCTTACATTTTTAATCAATCTTGTTCCAACTTTCTATACAACCACTTAATAACAGCGCGATATAAAATTGAAATAACGTAAAGTTCAGTATCAATTATAGAATACATTTTTAAATGACCTTATTTATAAGTAATTTACTTTCAACTATTTCTTTAAAATTACACAGATTTGGGAATTTATTTACCAACTTTTAATGATACAATGAAAAATAATAGCTAAATAGCTGGCCGGCCACAGAAAATAAAATAGGCGGGAAATAGGCAACTTGATCTTCATTTGTTTTTTCGAAGTTGTAGAACGTAGTGATTACATGCTCTTCGGTAGAATTTTGTTAAATTTCACAAATTTTTTCTTTAGCTAATACATGTTTTTATTTTTACTTTTCTTGTATTCGTAATGAAAAGCACAGTGTTTACCTCGGGTCAAAGACTTATTCAGTCCCTCGAACTATTCCCGTCGCGGGACTAGATAAGTTACTTTCACCCCTTGGGTAACAATGTACTATTAAGGACTTCTACTGTAAAAAAATAGAGTAAAATATACTTGGATAATGATTTTGTAAGTGATTCTCTGCTCAAAAACAAATGCCGCTTACTCGAACAAGACATTTAATTTCACGCAGTGGAGACTTCGACTTACCTAGATTGCTTCTCTAGATTTTGATACATCACGCGATTATCACTCGAGCTCATGATATCGATCTCAATACCTTTGAGCGAACGTTTTCAAGCACCTAAAAAGCCTACGGATACAAGATAGAGTGGTTTATAGAGCGTTTTTGACACGGTAATGTCAAAAAGCGTTATCGACATTTGCAACGTTCGACATAACGGACGTTTCTGAAACCTGGCTCACAGTCACATCATTAAATAATGTATGAATACAATACAATAAATTCTACATAAGTGCCCCCACTTATGGAGAATTTATTGTATTTTAAGAATTGGTAAATTGCACGGATTTTAAGAATTGGTAAATTGCATTACTTAATTTTGTCATTTGATGATTACTTTCGAGTTAATTCAGAAATGATCTTTTCTAAATTGTATCGTCTCTGGGGGTACTGGGAGACGCTTCTGGCAAAAAATAATATCTAGTACCTCGTAACACAAGGATATTAAATCCTTACTTCGATGCCATAACAGTCGGCGTGTTTATTACGCCTTTCGTGATTTATAAAAAATCGTAGAGTTTACATAAAAAGCAAACGTTCTACGACAGAACGTAGTTATGCTGTGAAATTTGTTACTGTTTATAAACAGTAGAGTATTCTATAGAATGTGTCTGAAAAGTTGCCTATTGTAGACAATAGTTGTTAGCGGGATATCAGAAACAGTAATAAAGTTATTATGTATCCGCCACATCCGTAAAACATGGTTGCTGTTAGTTACGTTGTATCGTAAATGTTTTATAGTCCTCATAGTACATCAGCTGATAATATTCATACAGCTATAAACTGGATAAGTATTAGTGTAGGAAACGAATATAAGAACAGTTATTAAACTATCACCTCCTTATTAATAAAATATATCTTAACTATTTTAAAACTTGACTAAAGAATGAATAACCGAAGGCTACCGACCTACCGTACTTGGCTTGAAAATTAATAAAAAAATAGACAAGCTTTAAATATTGACTGAATATTTGCCAATCGATTCATAATATCTTTTATCGAAATATGACAAAATTTACAATATTTCTAATACATAGATTAACCGTGGTGTAAAGTTATTTCGATTATAAAACGAGTTTGTTGAGGATGGAGATTAAATATTAAATGGAGCATTGTAGTCATATTATACTTACTCTTTTCTCGTAACGTGTGTTTTATTTTCATCATCATCATCATCATTTCAGCCATAGGACGTCCACTGCTGAACATAGGCCTCTCCCATTGACTTCCAGATTGGCCGGTTGGAAGCGGCCTGCATCCAGCGTCTTCCTGCGACCTTTACCAGGTCGTCTGACCACCTTGTGAGTGTTTTATTTTATTTTGTTCTAATTGCAATGCCCAAAATATATATACCTACTAGATGCATTTAAAATTGTAATGTTGATTCTCAGATAAGTGCAATCATATAATGCACTGAATCATAACAGTGAAATAAAATGTCGAAAAGTGGGGTGTCCAATAAATATGTCTCGAACTCCAATCCCAGTAGGTACTGTTGATACGTTTGAGTATAGAAAATATTACAATAGGAAAAGTATCCTCAAGGATTCTCGCAAACTTTTATTTTGTTTTTGTAATTTTTTTTTTTTTATCTATACCATCTTTGTAAGATCAACCCTGCATCTAATACATATTCGAGTTTAAGGCGATGGTACCTACTGTACTCGTTGATGTTGGGTTTATTTTGGAACAGTACGGGTTTCTATTCTATTTCTTAACTACTTACGATAATGTCATTGAATTTACTAAAGAATTAAGATGTATGTTTAGACTACATAATTATCTTTTATTAATATATATATATCTTAATACAATCGGACAAATATAATTTTACTCACTAGGTTCCGTGGTATAATACCGACTACTTTTATGAACGACCTTCATTTAAATGTGACATATACATAATTATGTGCTATTAGAGCACAATAATATTACTTATTGCATTAATCTGTCCCTTGAAAAGGGTATGGCAGGTAGGTACACCAAATACAGCTAGTTTATTTTCAACTCACCACAACGAAACCACGAAAATCTTACTTGTCTATAAAAGTGTAGCATCGCCAAAAATTCGAAATCAGACTGTTAAAATTAAATAAATGGATAAAGAAAATATTTAGAATTTTTGCCGAAGCTTGCCATAATATTACCGAGGCTGTTCTATTACCGAAGTGGACCACTGGCAACGAATTTTACAAGTTGAGTCGAGTTGCGATGACGCAGCTAATTCCGGCTTGAGTGGAGTGGCTTTCATAAACGAACACGAGGACACGAGGGTAATAATGTTTAAAAAAAATCAATCCGCTTTCTTACGAAAAAATATATGTACCTATAAACTACCACGTCATGATAATAATTGATATCAGAGTTTCAAAACACTATAAAACACACTTATAACATGTACAGGCCTCGTCAAAACGAATCGAATGAGTCCAAACACGAAGATTCTACTAGTAGTCATTGAAGAGTTTTACTACCTACCTCCTGACTCCATAATCAGATCAGTACGATGGTGTCAAATTATTGTTTTGTCATCCGAATGTCAAATACTTACAAAGTTTCAAGTCGACACGTCATTTAGAAGTAGGTTAAAAACGACTTCCAAGATTTAATTACATAATTATGATAGTTAGTTGATTAAATAAGTTAGTTACAAGTGAAATAAATGTGTTAAAAAACAATATAGGAGTATTTATTGCAAATCAATGGAATTATAATAAACCAGCTATATTTATGTGCATCGGACTTGCGCTCCGAGGTCTCCGTAGCCTTACCGAATACAGGGTGTAAAGTCGAGAAGGGTCAGTAGAGAAACGCAAAAAATATTGTGACGTCTGTGCCACTTACGTCACCGCAAGCAATAAGTAATTAAGAATATCGTCGGCATATGTCAAGTACTGTTGGCCGAACTGTTAAGATGACGAACTATGTTCTGTGGGCCGCGAGCTCAAACCCATCTGACGAAAAGGATAAAAAAAATGTTTCGTTAGTATTTTTGGATTCTTCTAGAAAATTCAACTTGTATTTAAATGTTTCGATAAAAATTAACGACATTTTTTTAAAGAGTAGGTATTTTCTTTTTGTCATGCTTTTTGATATCTTAAATTTAATGAATAATAATCCAATAAAAATAAAATACCTAATTATATGTACATATTCTAAAACTAAACTCTTTATACAAAGTCAGATATTTTATTCATAGGAAAGATCCTATAAATAAAATATCTGACTGAGATCACCGTTCAAAGGAAAGGTGCCCAAAAGGCTGGCAACATTACCGCGCTCGATAGCTAGGCTAACCAGTTAGCCAAGGTTTAAGCCAGCCTTTGGATCGTGAGATGTCTCAACTAAAAGCTTAGACAACTCACGGTATAGCTTGTGGGCACTCGGTCCCCACGGTCCCAAAGTTTCCACCCCAAATGTTTCAAATACGTAAGTCTCGCCAAGACTTTCATATTAGCGCCGTTTTAGGGCCTCTGCAGAAGCTGCTGCAGAACCCGCTCGGTTGCACGTTGATGGAAGATGGAAAGGGACTAAAGTGTCGACGTAAGTCGCGTCCCACACTAAAGGCCTACCCATATCCATGGAACGAGGGTCATGCCGTCAGGACGCTTGCCATCGCTGCGTGCCAGGCCACTCGGTTCAAGAACGCCGGAATACGCGCGCTGACAAGTGCCCGACGGATGACGTCGTTTAAACTGGCATAACGGGGGATTCTTCCAGCACTTCTGCAGCATAACCGACTAAAAAGAAGACAAACGAAATGACGATCGAGATTTATGGACTAGAAGGTTCGATTAGGGGTATATAAGGGGCTGCTGCCGCACTATGGGCAGTTAGTAAAAGTCTAGTGAAGAGGAAACAAGAGGAAGAAGAAAGAAAAGTGAAAGTAGTAAATTGCAATAAGTGAGTGCTTAGTAGTGTACCTACAGAGTACAGTGCAGTATAGTGCGGTTTACGTCCGTGTCAGTGTGTGTCAAGAGATCCACGTCAGGACTACGTCAGTCAAGAAATCAGTGGTCAAGAGCACCACGTCGGTGCTGTGTCCGTTAAGAGGACCGTGTCAGACAAAGAGACTACGTCAGTGCTACGTCGGAAATCGTAGCACTCATCGGAGCTGCTTACGTGTGGCTTGTGTGGAGAGGAATAAAGCGTCTTTTTAGGAAGATTTGTCTTCCAATTCCGTACCCGTTCATTGTGTGCTTCCAATTCCGTACCCACTTCCGTAACAATATTATATAAAGAAATGTAATTTAATGAATCAAGATCAATACATCTCGATTTTAAAGCAACGATTGCCAGCAGGGCAATACGAACTATGCTGTTGGCCCAACCATTCATATGCCAGGGGTTGCTAGTTTGTAAACGAATTGAGTTAACCTGATGACCAGATGATCAATTTGTAAGGAGTCTTGATTTAAAACAAAAATTTAATCAGATATTCAATTAAATTATTTATTGTAAAAAGGAGACGAAAAGATGTTATTCATTACCCTGGCATGTAGGGTTTTATCTAAGTAGATCCCATTGAGTTAACATTTTATTTTTATTTGTGAACTAGCGGTTGACCCCACAGATAAGGTCCTGTCAAAATTTTAGACATAGATTTCTCAGAAGACATTATTTGAACCAGTATAGTAGCAGAAATCCCAAAAGCACTAGTTTCTAATTTTCCCGAGGATTATAAAAAAAACTTACACAAACCTTGTACTTACTTAATTATGACCAAAAAAAATCTTTCATACAAACCTGGTACTGTCTTACAATTAAGAACACAACAAAAAAAATATCAGCGAAAACTGTTCTCAAGTTATGGCTCCGTCATACATAAGGCAATTAATTTTTATTCATACTTAGTAGATTAAGTGCTTAGTTGTCAGTTTTAGAAAATAGAAAATACTGGGTCTACGGCATTAAATATTGATTTGTTTATTTGTATTTTTTATGTTTACCCTATATTAAAATCAAGTAAGAATCAGCCCTGAAGAGGACAAAAAATCTTTATATAGTTAAACTGCTGATACTAATATTAAGCACATAAAGGCATGCGCCGCCGGCCCCCCGGCCGGTACCGCCGCAACCGATATGTCCCTGCGTTTTAAAACTGTAATATTTTCGAAAATATTTATTTAAATTACATGCTGTGGAGAGTCTTATTGATCTATATTAAGTGCACAATGTATATAAGGTACTTAATTGGATAAGGATTCATGCTGTATTGCTTAAAATCACTTCGTAAACAAGCCACCATTTCTCGTAAAAAGTAAAGGATAAAAATGGTTACCGTGGGTTATAAAGAGATATAAGAATACCTAAGAGATAGACATATACCATCGCGGACTTTTTTGTAGACCTTTTTAAGATGTACAATACTGTTGTACATTATTTAGATCTATCTCGTAGAGTTCATCCCTACGTTGCAATGTAAGCGCAAAAAAAGTGTTTATTTACGACATCACATTAGAAACTCTTAAAATTATCAATGTTTCTCTACTACATCATGCATGTATTATACTTATAAACCTACCTCTTGAATCACTCTATCTATTCAAAAAAACTGCATCAAAATCCGACGCGTAGTTTTAAAAATCTAAGTATACATAGGGACAGACAGACGGCAAGCGACTTTGTTTTATACTATGTAGTGATTGTTAAAACCGACCTTTTTTTGGTATAGTCGACTAAAAAGAATAGGGTAGTAAATATAAAGAAGGCATATCGATTCCAAGGCTCTAAGATCAATCGTACGTATATCGGCATGCGTGTCGAGAACGCATTAAGGGTCGCGTTGGTAGCTAAAACGTCCAATACTTATCAATTCATGACTGATGTAATTTGAGTAAAGAAAAATAGATTTAACAAATACAAACACGTATAATTTGAGTTCAAGAAACACGGTTAATATCAGGTATTTTCAATTTCATTTTTATGGTTTCGTAGATGCCTTGTTATCGAAAAATGAAAATATCCATTAAGTTAGTCAAAAAAAAATTAAAGTCTCTGTTATAGGTAAAATTACATAGATGTAGATATATCATAGCGTGATATTACAAGATGTAGCCAACTATACGTAATAATTTTACGGTTACGGTTCTTTACATACAAAAGACAATGCGACCGCATTTAAATTACAAAATCTGACACTTATACAGTTAATGCGATCTTAATTTTCCGTAACTAGTAACATAAGGGTTGCCGAACTCGGCATAGTGGCGCGGTAATTCGTGTTAAACAAAAATGGTTCCCGGGTTTGATTTCAATTTTGGGTCAATCAGAAAAGTAACTTTTCTAAATGGGCTTGGGTGTGGGTACACTTGGGTTATGTAAAGTTTATTGTCTGGTACACAAGGATATTAGTTCCTTACTATTAATTTAAATAATTCAACAACGGCGATGGACAAATTTGTAGGTATGCCGAATTCGGTAGAACATGACAACTGCTCATAAAATTACATCCATTATTTATAACCATGTTCAAAACTTATTATTTGTTTTCATTACTTCGAGACCATGCCAATAGTGTGTTGCCTGACGCGAATTTATATTAATAATTACTTAATTTTATATTTATTATATATGAGTATGGAACCTTTAACTGTGCCTGATCTGATACGCTATTGGCTGGTTATTAGGCCCTGCAGCCAAATGAATAGAAACTAATCACTTTTATTGCCATCCTCTCTGTTTGTCCTTCTGTCCATCGACAGGTTATGTTATACAGGGTGACTGAACAACTTTTACTAACAAACTTCACCTTTCTATACAAAATAGACATTTACCTCGACGATATTGTATGGAGCATCTGTAACTTTTTGTCGTGCCTTAATAAGCAAGGGGACAAGTGAACCCTTGTCATAACAGTCGCTCTGTATATATATAAAGTGGGTATTAGCTTTAAAAAATTCATAAAACGATTATCCACCTAAAATATGGTAAAATAAATCCGTAATTGTCTTTAGTCTTAGGTAAGTTTGTTACGCACACAAGTTTCAAGAGTTTTTATGTGTACTAACAATTATTTATTAGTCTAAAATAAATGTTCTTATTATTATTATTATTAATGATGATGACTGCCTGTTGTAATGTAATCAAAAGTTACTGTTAATGCCGCAAGGGAATCAAAATCTATAGGGTACTTCCAGTTGACCTTCCCGTAATTTTTTTTTTGTAACAAACTTGATACCTGTAGTTTATACTTAATCTTCGGTGCGCGAGGCCGATTTGCACTTGGACGGTTTTTAATACATCTGCAGACAGTCAAAAGCTACAAATGACGAATTTAATGCCAAAATCATTTCTATCAACTAACCGTGGGGCCAAACAAAGATGGTACAGGCAGTGTAAAACCAGTAAACCAATAAAACCTAAAAAAATATCCTGATTATTAAGGGGAGTCCTTTCCACAGCCGTACAGCTGTCAGGGCGAGATTTACATGAAGCCATAAGTGTGACGTGAGAAGACTAGCTGCAGTTTATCACTAGATTTCTATCAGAAGTAGTTTAAAGAAATGAATCAGGATGGGAACCGTAAAGTATGGAGTGAGGGATGCTAAGTGTCCATAACTCCAATCGTTTCTATGCTGTCCAATGGGGAGCCAGCCAAGCTGGGAACGAAACTTAGCACATGTGCTACAGGCAGGAAAACAAGCAAATGCAGGTGTTTAGAAGGCGCCTTATAGATCCAACCTATAGATAAGATCTAGGAAACGCTAACGCAGCAAACATCACCATAGATAATGAAAGGAGGTCCAAGAATGGCACAAGCAAAGTTGGCTAACGAACAGAAGGGGAGAAAGTGCTTGAAGCGATGAATACGCGTACAGTACCTTTCTTTTAAATAATAAATGTTTTATCGGTGCACAATAGCTTGAACCCTACGGGTGTTCTGATACGTACTAGTCTTGCCGAACTATCGATAATTTACCTTGAAATTTAGTTACACTATCGATAGTGCTATTGATTGTATCGATACTATCTATACCTACTATCGATTCCTTAAAATATACCAATACTATTGATACACAGCAGTACTATCAAGAGGATTGGATTTAATCAATGTTATTGCTGTAATTTAACAATCGAAGCTGTCAATAGGCCTACAAAGGATAGTGGGCTATCGAGTGGCAGCACTAATACCCACTTAGACGGTTGTTTTTATAAATCGAGAGTGCAATTAACTGATAGCATAAATATTAAGATATATGTGGTCTGTGGTCTAACATTTAGCTATCCCTTTGAAATTGGAGTTTTGTACCGAAAATATTACATGGTTTATGAGGTACATGAGTAACTATATTGTAGGCAGGTTGGTTGATGAATAAATGTCAAGGGATTCCTTGATCGCGATAGGTGTTTGGGTTGGGGGTAGCAGGGGCGTGCATTGGTTTCAGATGGGGGTAGGCTGTGAGTGAAAATTGAGTAAGTTTGCGTGAAACAGTAGGCGACCTCGCGGCAGCCTAACATTGGTTAAATTGCACAGAAACGATCTAAGTTGCGCGCTTTAGTAAGGAATAAGTACAGTTAGACGACAAAATGGTTACATTCTGTAATGTTTATTGTTTATTGTTAAATACGTAATTAATAATTATGGTTAGCTGTCGGTTTTTTATGAAGGTAGGCTCTGCATAATAGCCTATATGGAATGCACGCCCCTGGGGGGTAGCCAATATAGCCTTAGATTTTCAGTTGAAGAATAAACTTTCACGTATTCGCCACTCAAAGGCTGTCACAAATGATTAATGCTTGAGTAGAGTAAAAATGTATGTTGTAACCAAAAACAATCAAAGTTTATATGGTTATCAAAACCGCCAGCTAGTTCAATATATTTTTATAAAGTTAAAACATTATACTTAGATAGTTTTTACTAACACGACAACAGAAAGGTCAATTTTTTTAATGGTTATGCTACACCAAGTAAACTATTACAATAATAAGTTTAAATAAAATACTTTACAACAATCCGATTTCAAAGTGGGAAGGGAAAGTACTTTTAAAGATTGGAATTCTACTAAATAGTTTTAAGGTATTTGTCAATTTTGATTTGCATTGTATAATTTTATAAGATTACCTACATTTGTTACCATCTTTCATTACTCTTAGCACTAATTACAAGTTTATTACATAACTATACTTAAGTACCTATTATAGATTAACACACGATATTTAACAGAGAAAAAAGGTATGCTGAAATATTGCCTGAATGTATCACTGATCAAGTAAACTACGTTAGAGCAATATTATGGGATTTAAAATGTCACTTGAAAATTGACTGTGTTTAAATAGAATCAAATCTCATTAGGTATTTTTATTTAGTTTGCTTACCTAATCATAACTCTCTCTTTCTATTTCAGCTCTATCGAAAAACTAATAACATCATACTAAGACCGGGCGCATATTATCAGAAGCTTCTATTAGAAATTTTAATATTCTACTTCGCACCTGAAGGCGTTCCGTGCATACATTTTGTACTAGAACCCGCATATTGTAAGAAATGTCCCGTGTCGGTCGTCCGCTTCTGATGCGTACCGGATTGAAACGTCATCCGAATTCTTGAAAGGCCCGTCTACCATACATTTTGTATTAGACCTCGCATACTATCAGAAATTTCTGTCAGTTTGGCAGACGGCGCCGTAGCTGTACACGCGCTTTTTGTTGCAAAATGTCAAATGTGAAAGTAGGGTTGCCAGAAGTTTACTTTTGTTAACCGACTACAAAAAAGGAGTCTCAATCTTTTACCATTAAATTTTTTACCATTACAACCAAACTAAACAAAGGAAGAGGTTGAAACGGCTATACCAAGAGGGAGGGATGTGGACTTCACTTGGGTGGTTTAGTCAATAGAATGAAAAGTAGGGAAATGTATGCTCTTATCATTGCTAGCTCGTGACCAAACACACTCTAAAGGTCGACCGCAAATGATTTCCTACAGTTTTCGTAATGCATTTTTAACTTATAATTCGGTTTAATACTTATTCGTTTTTTTACATTTTTTATAAATTTATTTTTTGGTTTGTTTTAAATAAACGTAATTCTTTTCTTATTATTCTTATTCTAAAGATTTTATAGCTGATGCGAAAAAATATCCGTGCATATGGAATGTGGATAGTTAACGCTATCAAAATAAAATACAACGGGACCTAGCGTAGGAGAAAATATATATGATTTTCTTCTTTAATACACTAAACAATAGTGTCAATTGCAATAACGTGTCGCCATCCCTAACATCCCTGTGCGAACGCCGCAGTCAGCCACAACTGGCGCCGAATAGAACCGGACCGGCAAGAAACATTTCTTACTATATGCGGGTTCTAGTATAAAATGTATGCACCGAAGCGCCTTCAGGTTCGCGCTAGAATGTTTCTATTAAAAGTTTCTGATAATATGTGACCGGTGGAATCAATAATACAAAAAAAAACTATTAACAGTAAAAAATGAATTTATTGTTTCTCAAAATATACTTCCTTTGCCTAAATGCACTTTTTCATACAATTGAACTAATTTTAAAAACATTTGTGCCACTCTTCGTTCGACAGCCTCTTCTTGTGATGAAAACCGTTGATCGCGTAATTGGTTCTTGATTTTTGGGTATAGAAAAAAGTCACACGGTGCCAAGTCAAGACAGTATGCAGGATGACTCTTAAGTTGTACGATTTTCGCCTTCATAAACTCATTTGTCTGTCTGGCCGTGTGACATGCATTGTCGAGGTGCAAGATGATACGGCGTTTACTGTTTTTTTTCGTGAAGTTCGTCAATAATTTCCGGTAAACAAATAGTCGTGTCCCAGTTACTATTCACGGTACGACGATTTTCTAAAGCAACAGTAGCCACGTATCAAGTTTTATTAAAAAAAGAAGCAATCATCCACTCTGAGGCACTTTTCACGCACGCCACTTTAGTTGGTTTCGGCTCATCTCGAAAGACACATACGCTCGATTGCTGCATTGTTTTGGGATTCGTTACCTGTTACTATGTCCCACATCAAATTTGAAGCCCCTTCGTTGTATCTGGCGAGCATAGCATGGCACCAAGTGATGCGGTCCTTTTTTTGAGCATCAGTCAAATTGTGTGGGATACATCGAGAACACAGCTTTCTCACACCCAAATGTTTCTGTAGGATTGACTGTGTTCGACTGTCCGGATCTCATGGTAGGTCACATGCCTGTCTGTTTCAATCATACGGCGCACAGCATCAATGTTTTTGTAGTTCACAGCGGTGCACGGGCGACCTTCACAAATTTCATCATGGAGATTGACACGACCGCGTTTGAATTTTGCAAACCAGCTATAAATAGTCGTCTTGCATGGTGTTTTTTTGCCAAAAGCAGATTGAAGCCTGACGAGGCTCTGCTGAGCTGTCAAATTACACTTAAAAACGTAAAAAATCATGAAACGAAAATTTTCCCGAGTTTAGTTTTAAAATGACGCCACAATCAAAGATTTCTTTATTAACTCTCTTTGCCACAATGTAAAAACAATTAACAGTCAGATAAAACAAATTGTATTCTACGGGTAAAGAGTTCCATTTTCAAATGTGGTAATAACTTTTTAAATATTGTTTACTAGCTGTTGCCCGCGACTTCGTTCGCGTGGTCTTTAGTTTATTCATAAATAATTTTCTGCGCAACTTTCTTATTTTTTTTATTCAAAAGAACCTTCTCCTGACATTAAATAATACAACAAAAAAAAGAATTAGCGAAATAGGTCCACCCACCCGTTCACGCGTGATGCGATGACCAAGAGAAATAGAGATTCATTTTTTTATATATAGACTAGCTGTCCCGGCGAACTTCGTACCGCCTCAATTATTAATATTTTTATTTTTAAGTTTTGTAATATATTATTATTTATTCTGCCTTTGGAGACGAATCCAACAAAAGATCATAAAAATTGGTCCAGCCGTACTCGACTTATAAATGGTGTAACTAACCCGACTTTATTTTATAAATATAGATAATATAACATAGATATAGATGTAGCTAGCTAATTACAGAAACTTTTAGTGTGACCTATGTATTAGAAGTAATGCTGACCAGGAAACGTATTTTTGAGGCACTTAAATTCTAAATCCCATACGAAATCGCAATTTTTATACAATTTCCTAGAAACTCGTATACGATTCTTGTGATTTTGAACGCAAATTGGAATTCAAATGCTTCAAAAATACGACTCCTACGTATCTTACGAATTTCAATCCAAATAAAAAAACACATAATTCCACGCAAATTCAAAAAAATAATTCAAAATATCATTATTTTTTAAAATTAATTTCGTGTTTTCTGCTATAGCGATTTGACAGAGTATGACATTGCCACTGACATGTTTTTTTTTATTACGTTCCGTTTTAAACGATTCTACCGGTTTTTAAAATCAATTAGTTTTTGCATTCTGGTTTTTAATATTTTCTGCGTGAAACAAAATTTTTACAAGATTTCAATTCAAGATAAACACATAAATTTCAGTGATTTAAAAATGCGTAAAATTGTGAGCAATAGAAATTAATTTCAAGATTCATTACTAATGATTATAAGTCAATCGAACGGGCTATCAATTTTCGATGCTTCTTCTAAGTTTACTCTTATATTCATTAATCTTAAGTGGAGAAGATTTTGTGGATCAGTAACTTGTCTTAATGAATAATCTATTTCGTGAGTTATTTATTTCAAACTTAATATGGACACAATATTTGTTTTGGGGCCAGTTTACGAGAAATTTCCTTTGAAATAATGACATTAATTTATTTGGGCTGTAATAACAGATTTACGTAAGGCCTAATGATATATAATATACATTTTAAGTATATATAATGTATACAGTGTCCCTTGATGAAGTGCAATCCTGAAAGGGATAAAACTAGACCAAAAATCATCAGCTAAAAACATAGTTTTTTTGAATAATTTTAGTTTTTTTTTCCTACTATGGACTCTTTGTACTGTGGTCAACTTTAAAAGCTTTGTGCCTGTTGTTTAATGAGTTAAAACGGACCTTGCTTCGTTTTTATTTAGTAAGGTAAGTAAATAAAGAATATTATTAAGATGTAAAATTTTCTTAGATTATATATTGATAAAAACCGGTCAAGTGCGAGTCAAACTCGCACACTAAGGGTTCCGTAGTCCATACAAACTTGTAGGTTACATAGCATAGTCGTCAAACAAGAGAATCGAAAAAAAAATTGTTGTGATTTGTACTACAATGCATTGCTTCTTGCAAAATTTCATGATTCTTGTTAATGAGAAGTAGGTACGTACCGTATCAGGTTTCGATTTCCTTGCAAAAGCTAAATATTTGGCATAACTAGCTAGTATCTTTCGATTGACTTAGAAGTTTGATTTTTTCAGCACCAAAGGATTGCAGACCCGAGTATATAATATTAATTTCAACTTGACTGACAGGTAGACAGACAAACAGACAGACAGACGAACAACGTAGTGAACCTAGAGGGTTCTTTTTTACCTTTCGAGGTATGGAACCCTAAAAAACCAGCCTATAACATGTAATTTGATTACAGCAAAAACAATATTGAACTCATGATAGCCACTTTTATTTGTTTCTTTGTTCTTACTGCCGTATATAAAGCATGCTATTATTTTCATGTCAACGAAATCGACACTACTATGTATGGAATACACTACTATGTATGGAATCGATTTTTGTTCATAGAAAGAATTAAAAATCTTAATTCACAAATAATTGTACTAGCTGCCCCAACAGACGTTGTCTTGTCCAAATATGACAATGTAAAACGACGTCCTAATATTAGGACCCATAGTAGCAAAAATCTCATAGAAAAAGGAAGTTCAGCTTTTCCCAAATTTGAAAATCTTTTCCAGTTTCTTCTGGAAACTTCTTTCTTTCCACACAAACCTTTTTTTGACAATCTCAAAAACAACAAAAAAGAATTAGCAAAATAGGTAGCAGCCGTTCTGATGTAATGTACATTCGGCAATTGATTTTTATTTATTTAATCAAGAATTATTTTTTTTGTTGAGAATTTTCTGTCTTGCTTCCACACACAGTTTAGGTACCTAAGTACAGTATATACGGTCTATTACGATAAGGGTGTTTCTAAAGCAATTCGGAAACACAGCGCAGTTATAATATTTTATGAACTCAGCCCCCAGCCGTGGGTTTGCCGGCCGCTCGGTCGCTACCCTTACATTCTCCAAATATAACAACACATACATTTCTCGTGTCTGGACTAGTGTACTCACATTATGCACAGAGAATAAGTACTATTTATTTAAGAAACGCAAGTTAGGAGTCGTGTTGTGTAACTTTTGTAAGAATTTTAATATGACCTGACCTCATTAACTATATTAAGTTGAAGTTAATTTTGTTAATATGACGTAGGTAAATCAAATGTTAATCTGATGGTCACAAAATATATTTATTTGTAAAATATAGTCTGATATAAATTAAAAACATACGTAAATTTTCTAAGAGCAGTTTTCATAATAAAAATTATTAAATAATTATTATACAAGTCGTAGCACAAGAATACAGCAAAATTTGATAATAACACAGCACATAAGACGGTATAATCAAATAAAGTTTTGAAACACTAAAACAACGTTACGGAATGCGTTTTGTAATAAATGCCCCGGCTCTAGCTTTTTGAGATTATTTCCAACTAAGACCGATCAAATTAAGAATACTCCCCGTAGCCGACCTTAAACTCGTAATTAACGCGATAATGAAACACCTTGGCCTGAATCAATATAACGCTGATTTTATCGCAAACCAGAACTTCATTTCGTGACCGTTGCCAAACTAGGCGATAAGCAAAAAGACGGATCATTTAACCATAAACAATAGCACAAGAAAACATTAAATAAAGAATAATAACATAAATAAACAAGTGAAAAATACTTACAAAACAATCACAATATCCGGCGGGCGCAGTACAGACCGCAGCCGTTCTAAAACTTTTAAAGTTTTGAGAAGTTACAGAACTCGCGCGTTAGGGCTTAATAGACTTGGAGCCAAAGGGTTCAGTTGTCGAGTATGTAGTATACAGGTATAGGTATAGTAAGCGGGTATTGGGGCGGCTGGCGCGTATCGCGAACTTTCCCTAACTGCTCGCAAGGGCTGCCAGCTCTGAATTTTATAGGTGCCGAATTGCGCCGAACACCTGCGCACTGGATTCACCTTCTACTTATATTGTGTACGTGATGTTTCTACAACAGAATATATTTTGAGGAGCATGGAAAGTTACAATAACCGGGAATCGTTATAAGTAAATTAGTATTCGCCACATCTGGATCATGAAACAAAGATAAAACGCCCATTGATAACTTAAGAAGTACCTACCTATTTATTGGGTTGACATGGGTACGAATATCAACCTAATAAAAATACGATTTAGGTAAATAAACCTTTTTGCAGTTATTACTTTTTACTGAAAGCTAAGATATTATTGCATTAAAGGCTTAATTATATGTAGAATTAATTCTTACATTAAAAACTTAAGTCTATAAATATTATATATAGAGTACTGTCTTCTATAAATATTTGCAGAAGTTGCGGCATGAAACTTTTAGAGATTAAAATGATAATAAATCTATTATCACTTATCACCTACCTAATAACGAGTTTCTTAAATTACCTCAAACAGACAAACAACCAAACATCTATCTGTTTATCCTAAGTATGAAAAACAAAGGGAGAATTAGAGTTATACTCTTTTGAAGTATTTATTTCAAATATTTGAACTCGATGATTTGACTCAAATGACATTGAAACTGATTACCTCATTGATAAGTTAAAGAAATAATACTCGTGTTCATTACACACATTAGCCCCTTGCGGAGTTCGAACCCGTGACCTCTTGGCTTTGTAGTCCAGATCGCGAACCACTACACCAGACATGATTTATAATAAAATTTTTAAAAAAAATCGGTTCAATACATGACAAGTTCCTGCTTCTGGACTTTGAATGTAGAAATGATAATAAGTCATTATAGCCTACCCTTGATGACGACTGGAATGATAGACTGATGGCGTAGATTGCATAGCTTTTGGTATGAACGGCTATTGCCCGCTCGTAGGTCGCGACTGCGACCGCTGTTGCCCGCCATGGTTTGTTTGAAGTTTTACTATTGTGTTTTCTGTGACAGACATATTTTGCCATTATCACAGATAATACTTAATTGCTTTACCACTTAGATATTTGTGGATTGACATTTGAATTACTTATCTTTAACAATCAAAGGCAAGTAGAGTTATTAATTCTGCTGTCATGTTGAGTTGTATTATGAAAGGTCGTTAAGTTTCTATTTGTCAAGCAAGACACTTTGTTTGGTACTTCAAGGCACTGATCAAGTAAACCACTACGTTAGAGTTAAAGGTTGAGTCTGTTCCAAGCTATTATACTTACGTCTTGCTGAGTTTATTTTAGAATTATCTATTGACATCTATCACTTTATGCTGACGAAATCTGTATTTTTCCTATACAATAAAATAATGCTCATCAGTACCACAGAATAAATAAAAGTTAAAAGTATTAAAAGATAAACACCATACCATGCGCGCTCGAGCAACGCACAGAACTCGCTCTCATACAACCATCCGTAAGCGTATTCTTCCGACGACACGCTTTACGAGTACGATGTTTGACGACGTCTACTGTAGTGGTTCGCACACCGGACTACAAAGTTGTCGGGGTCGAATCCCGCAAGAAGCAGATGTTTGTGTGATTAGCAACGAACATTTTTACCTGTTATGGATGGTTATAAACGTATTCAAGTATGTTTATCCGTTATCTAGTCACTATAGTATAAACTGCTTAGTTTGGGGTTAAGTAATTGGTGTGATTGTGGAAAAAAAAAATTTATTTACTCAACACGTAATCAGTCTTAAATTAACGTAAACTGTACAGTTATCCGTATAGGAGGAAAAGAGTCTTGAGTCGGTGGTGAAAGGAAGTAAAGTACGACGAGATAGAGCAGTTATAGCAACGCGGTATTGTGCGTGCGGCACGCGACTCACAGCCTATAACGTGTTAAGGCGCGCTTAGTCCCCGTATGCCACAGTCCCGCTATTCCACAGTCCAAAGTACCTACCAAAAAGTCCCACGATTCTACAAATTACTTACGAAGATGCACTCGGAAAGAACAATAATATTTATTTTTGTTTACAAAAGGATAGGAAATCATAAAATTATTTAAAAATTTTAAAAATTGACACATTTTCATTATAATATTTGGTCTACAGTCTGATACTACCCTTAAAAAATTTAACATATGCAGGGTGTAACGAAAAGGTGAAATGAAACTTTAAGGGATTATTCTACGGCTAAATTACATCAACTTTTTCTAAGGGACCAACATCGAAATCTCAAAAAAAAATATTGACGTTTCCATACAAACTGATGCCACCTGGTCACGTTTTAGTATGGGAAAGTGTATTTTTTTTTTGCGAATTCGATGTTGGTCCCATAGAAAAACTTGATGTAATTTAGCCGTAGAATAACCCCTTAAAGTTTTATTTCACCTTTTCGTTACACTCTGTATACAACACGACTACGTACAGTCAGTAACATATGTATGATGCAAATAAAATGTCTGATTAATACAATTTTGCCATAGCGGGACTTTTCTGTAGGTATTTTGTAATTTTACGACATAACGGGATTGTGGCATACGGGGACTAAAGGAAAATCTCCTATTGACGCGCGACCATACATACAACCCACCGTAACATAAACTTTTGTACCTACATATTTTACGTTGTTCGTCTTTTCTTTTAACTTGTGAATACAAAACCTATTTTTGCCATGTGCGTTGATGAACGATGACGAAGATTCTTAGACTTTCAACGTGGAAGGTGCTCACGGAAAGCTTGTGTTAAAGCCTAGTTTTTATCCGGCTTCTTTCAATTGAGATTGGAGATCGCGCAAACTTTATCAGTTTTCTAGGTTTTGGCGTACCTACAGTCACGATCTAAAAATGTTTAAGTTTTCAAATTAAGTTATTCATCGTACCTACTGTGTTCAGTAAAGTCAGAAGTAAAGTACGTGTTACTTTTTATAGCTGATCTTGCAAGAAACGACTGAAACATTTGTTTTTCAAGAAGATATAGATTATTATTATTACAGCTTTATTTTCCACATAACTCTTTTACAAAATATATACAATATATATAAATAAATATTTCCTTTCTTTTTATTTTTTGTTATGTGGCCCCCCTGCAGATAAAAGCCTCCTCCATCTCTCTCCATGTTTGCTTATCAGTGGCTACATCCATCCAATTCTTTCCTGCTACATTTTCTATGTCTTCAGCCCATTTTTTCCTTGGTCTTCCATGTTCCTTTTGCCTGACGGGCCCTGCCATTTTGTTATTTGATGAGTCCACCTCTTGTCTTTATATCTTGCTAAATGTCCAGCCCATTTCCATTTCTGTTTCAGACCATACTAAAGAGCATCTGTTAACTTTGTCTTATTGCGAATATCTATGTTCCTTGTTTTCTGTAGCCTTCTCAGTTTCAAGATTGATCTTTCCATGGTATGTTGACAGGACTAGATTTTTCTTTTGACTCTTTCGGTGTAAACCCGAAGAAGATATAGATAGATAAGCTTAAACTAGTTGTATGGTCGAGAATTAAATATTTCTCGATTCAAAGTAATATTTTGAACACGATGACGCCGTGTCATCGAATCATGGCGAAGAGGAGCAAAATAATTTTATTTTATATTATTGTTTCCACAATCACGCCAATTGTCTAGCCCCAAACTAAGCAATGGTTGTACTGTGGCGACTAGACAACGGAAAATACTTAAATACTTTATATAAACATCCATGAATAAGGTACAAATGCTCGTTCGTGCTCATCACACAAACATTTGCCTCTTGCGGGATTCGAAGTCAAACCCGCAACCTCTGGCTTTGTAGTCCAGAGCGCGAACCACTACACCAGACGGTCGTCAACTGATCTTGGAAGCCATTCGGGGTGAATGCTGATACTAACCAAGTACTTGTGCGATTGTAGGTAAGTTTTGGCCGTCGTCGTTGATTTGAGATATAGTTCGATAAAAGAAACACACGGCTTCACACCAACTAGCTATTTTAGTGTTTTGTATGATCTAAGTCATCGGACGATTTAAAGAGCATTGCATTGAGTGACTACACTACGGACATCACGCTATAAAAATAAAACTCAAATCTCACCACTACACTGGACGACTTAATCGTGATTATTCTTGTTCGAATTTTAACAACGAATTTTACCTTTTTTAATTTACCAACGAAAAATCTTTTAATTTAATTAACCTTAAGTATAAAGTATGATAAAGCTCATAATTATCGTGCCTCACTAAGAATCTGGCCGCTAACTGGCTGCATAACTATCAACTTATGAGGGTGAATGAGCTTCGAGGAAGTCAGAGACTCACTCATCAGAGAAACATTTGCCCCTTGCGGGATTCGAACCCGCAACCGCCTGGCGTTGTATAGTCCGGTGCGCGAACCACTACACAAGACAGTCGCCTGACTTAGGTACAAATGCTCGTGCTCATCACACAAAAGTTGTTTTGTTAAGTTCACATCATTGTTTTTTTCTTTGCTTTAAAACAAGTAAAATGGATTAAGTAACTTGTGGATAAATGGGTTTCACAATTAAGTAGTTGTGTAATAGATTTTTTTTAAATAATTTTTTGCCTAATTCGTATTTTAACCAGAGGCCCAATTGCCATAATTTGACAATAGTCGCAATCCGGTGTCGATCCGCTCCCAGTAACATTACGATTACAAACCGTATTCTCGTAAACCCAAAAAATACTTTTATAGTTCGTAATGAGACTGAAAATGGAAGAAACCAAAATTAATTTTTTTTGCTCTGTTTTCAGTCGTATTAGAATAATTTTATTAATTTTACGTCAAATTAAAAGCTTACGAGAATACCGTTTGTCATCGTAATGTTACTGGGAGCGGATCGACACCGGATTGCGACTATTGTCAAATTACGGGAATCGGGCTTCAAGTTGTCCCATGAATAATGGTACCACCTTGTAACCACATATTGTATACAACTTTTATATGAATTTTAAAAATATGCATATTTTTTTGCCTTTCCATATACTTTCAATCGGCTGTTTGGTAATAAATTTTATATGGGAAGTCGATCAATTTTCATACTTTGCAAAAGTCATAGAACAAGGTTGTTGAAAATAATGTAGAATTTATGGTTACACGGCTGCATTTTATATACAGGACACGCTTTATAGCTGTTTACTCTGTCGGTACCAAACTAAAATACGACAACAAAGTAGTGAAACATTCACGCAATCAACAAAGGTATTTCTGCTTAATTTGGTAGCATACATTCAAAACCAATAATATACAAATTAAACAACTAGTTTTACAGCAGCAGACGCGTAAAATATTCGGTTCAATGATATTTGCGGTTTTAACTCGTCAGACTATTCCGTTCGAACGGGATTCGACAGGAAATTAATTAAGCGTTTCGCTGTAAATATTGTTACAGTTTGGCTTTTCAATTATTGATTCATTTGAAAATCTAATTAAAAATTACACACGTTGATTTAACTGTACTGTCCAACCAATAACATTCGACGAATTACCTCCATGTTGTTACCACCACATTTCGCCGAATAACGAATTATGCAATCAAAGGACCGTTTTATTTTAATTAGCAGTGTGTTTTTCCGTCCGGCCTACCATGAGATCACCTACGTTTGTGAAGTCGTTAGGCATTCGGTAGCGGTGACAGTTTATTTTTTAAATGGACACTTGTAGTTTGAAATAGTTTCCGATAGAAGGGCTGTACTTTGAAGCTCTAAAATAAAATAAAAAACTAGACAAAAAGCTCTCGAGTGGAAAAGGTTTTTCATCCCACCATATCGGAAAGAGTATTTTTAATCTTCAATATCTGAGTGGAAAAGCCGTTTTTATTCTCTAGAGGATAAAGTAAATTGAATTGAGAACATCGTGTGCACTAAGTTTGTGAATTAAAAAAAACATTAAACCTATTTACTGCTACCTCTATGGTGCCGAATATATCATACAACTTTTTTTTAATTTGTTAAAAACTCAGACTTACCTTCTTGGTGTTCTTTTTTCAATTTGCTTTGTACGCGGTTCTTTACGCGGCATTTTTTCACGTCATTGTTAAACCTTTTAAAAACAAGAAACTTGAAAACAAGTGAAAAAACTAAAATGAGTGATTCTAGCGACGAGGAAGATTGTTTGACGCCAACAGAATTGACTGAAACTGTTAATAATGCGCAAATGAGCTTTCTCCCTCAACAATCACGCGAGAAGTATTTAAAACAGTACGATATGTTCAACACGTGGCGACTAGCAAAAGGAGCCAAAACTTTCTCAGAAAACGTTTTGCTGGCATATTTTATAGAATTATCCGAGAACAAGAAAGCAAGCGCTCTATGGAGTACGTATTCGATGCTAAAAGCAACAATAAAGATGAAAAAAGACATACATATCGATCAGGGGCGTGCATTGGTTTCAGATGAGGGTAGGCTGTGAGTGAAAATTGAGTAAGTTTGCGTGAAACAGTAGGCGGCTAGGCCTAACATTGGTTAAATTACAGTAACGATCTAAGTTACGCGCTTTAGTAAGGAATAAGTACTAGGTAAGGTAGACTACAAAATGGTTACAGAATATTTATTGTTTATTGTTGAATACGTAATTAATAATTATGGTCAGCTGTTCTGTCGGTTTTTTATGAAGGTAGGCTCTGCTTAATAGCCTATATGGGATGCACGCCCCTGATATCGATACCTATCCTAAATTAGTGGCATTTTTAAAAAGAGCTTCATCTGGTCATCAACCAAAAAAATCGAAGGTTTTCAGAGTATCTGATATTGAAAAGTTTCTTAACAAAGCACCCGATTCCGTATATTTGGCGGCAAAAGTAAGTCAGTTGCACATTCAGTATCTACTTATGTATATTAATCTCAATTAAATAGTATATATTAATGTATAGTAATGCGTTCATATCAATTTTATTCATTTATCTACTACAATACTCTTTACGTTACAGGTTGTTCTTATTATTGTAATAAACGGAGCATGTCGAACTAATGAACTAACACAACTTAATGTCAAAAACATTGAGAAACATTCAGATGACTTACTATTAATTAATTTACCTAATACAAAGAAAAAAAGAGACCGCAACTTCGTCATTCGCAAGGAATACGTAACGATTGTTGAGAAATATCAAGCCTTACGCCCGCCTAACACTCCAATCAATCGATTTTTTCTACAGTATCGCAATGGAAAGTGTGTTAGACAGCCTATGGGTACTAATAAAATTGGCAGTATCCCACGAGAAATAGCAACATTTCTTGAACTTCCAGAACCCCTGTTGTACACGGGTCATTGTTTCCGACGAACTTCAGCCACACTTTTGGCTGATTCCGGAGCTGATCTCCTGCCCCTTAAGCGCCACGGAGGCTGGAAGTGCAATGCAGTTGTAGAGGGATACATAGAGGATTCCATCCAAAATAAGTCTAAAATATGTGAAGGCATCGTAGGAGCCATTACACTGAAAGAGCCTCAATCGGATCCTTGGACTGGCCCTTCTACATCAAAAATAAGCCGTTATGAAACACCTAACCATCTCCCTCTCTCTCCAACATTCACGCCAAGGGAATCCGATGAATCGGTACAACTATTAAGTATGACAGATAGTTTACCGAAAAACAGTACACAAGTGACTAACACCAATATTACAGTACCAAACAAAAATATTACACTCAATTTAAATAACTGTAGCAACGTTACTTTAAAATTTTCTTAATTATACCTTAGTATTGTTATAATTTAAAGATTATTCTGTAATACTTACCTGTCATAATGTAGTAATTAATACCTAAACTGAAATAAAAGTGTACCTATCTTGTGATTGTAAACGTTTTTTTTTTGCATTTAGTCATTTCCTCGCTGAGGTGGAATGAAAAGTTACGTGTTGCACTCGAGTGCAAAGATTTTTCACCTCGTGCTCTTTTGATTCCCTCGCTAACACTCAGGATTCTAATTTTGAATCACTCGCTGCGCTCGTGATTCAATTTTAGAATCCTTCGCTTGCTCGGTCATCAAAATTGAACACGCGGTTAAAAAGCAACTTTGCTCTCTTGTATAACAAATAACTATTATGCTTCTTAGAGGTTTTTTTGTAGTCTATTTAAAGAACTATTTTTTTTAATTAATGTTAAAATTATTCAAGAACATTATTTGAAACCCTCACAATCACAAGAAACCCTTTCATTTGATACGTTACACGCCCACTGTTTGAAAACCTTTTTTAAAATTTCTAATTTCCCTTCTAAAATGGCTAGGTATATTAAAAATTCATTTATTTACGTTACACGTCGCGTCGCTAGAAATTACCGTCATTGTAAGCGATTTCTAATTCGTGGTAGGCACAATGAAATCGTGTGTTCAATGTTGGGAAAGTACCGATTCAATTGTGATAGAAAATATGAATTCGTAATGAAGATGAAACAGTTAAACGTTTCTGATTTACACTGATGCCTTAAATCGACCAGAGCTCGGTATAAAGTTCGTCGTAAGCAACGAAATGATTAGATAAAGCTTTATATTGCAAGCCTCGTAGGTACATTGTGTTGCGAGTTCTGACTTTAAGTGTGAATTGCGGCAAATTAGTTTTAGCTGTTCGTTTGTTTAGTATACAAAATAACATTTTTAACAATTATTAAGCTAAGGTTAACTAAAACAAATAAGAAATTGTGAATATAAAAAGTAGAGTATACTCGTACTCGTGCCGTGTGGGAACGGCCGTAAAGAATACACTTCCCCACCGCCAACAGAAGGCGTGTCGTAAGAGTCAACTAATTCCTGTAGCACGAGACGGGCAGCAGCGTCTTCGTGCGAAATCTTATAAAAAAACTGCGCTTGCCAACCCGCCTGCCAAGCGTGGCGAGTATTGGCAAGCCCCCCCGATGATTAGTCATTGGGGGAGGCCTTTGTTCAGCAGTGGACCTCCTATGGCTGAAATAATGATGATGATAATACTCGTAAAAAAACCATTAACAGTTTACGGTCTTCCAAGCAGAATGTATTGGCATCACCAAAGCGGCACAGGCAGTTGCAGCCAGAGACGTCCGAGAGCATAACATAAAAATTGTCTCAGACAGTGCATCCGTGCTTCAAGCCCTACAAAACAATATCATAACCTCTGTCCTCATACTGAAATGCCACAACGCACTCCAATCTATTGCGAACACGAACAGAGTAACCCTGCAATGGATTAAAGGACACAGCAACTCACTGAGCAATGACGCAGCAGACGAACTGGCTAAAAGAGGATCGAAGGCAGTAGTGTACGGACCGGAACCACTACTGCTCATTCCTCAGGCTCAAATAAAATCATGGTTGCGCGAAAGAACCAAAGAAACACATCTAACAGAATGGAGAAACAGTGAAGGATGCAGGCAAACGAAAAATGCAGTCCCGGCGGTATCAAATAAGCTTGCCCGCAACCTCATAAGACTAGCAAGGGACAAAATTCGCAAGGTTATAGGTGTTATAACCGGCCATTTTCCTTTTAAAAAACACCTGTTTAACATAGGTGTGACAGACAGCCCCAAATGCAGAGGATACATGGAGGCAGAAGAAACGCCACAGCATGTGCTATTGGAGTGCAGAAGCGTGGCAGATCAACGGGCACGGATTCTCCAATAACCAGGATCGTTCCCGGAAGCCTGCAGCAGTCTGAAAAGGCTGCTGACCTTCTGGGACGACCTAGGATGGTTAAAGTAAGAAAGACTAAGTAGCACGCACAATGGCCCAATCATGAGGCTAAGTGCGGAGAAAGCCCAGCTAAACTAACAAACTAACAGTTTACGGAACTTTAAAAACTGTGTTGACGATAATAATGGTCCAAATTAATCTAACAACCCCTTTAAAATGGACGCCTTATGTGATGCAAAACAACTTAATTGAAAACTTTTTAAGGAATGTCATAACTTTCTAAGGAAATTCATAATACATCCACAATTCCAACGCTTAAAACATTAAACTTACATAAGCTAAATTAATAATTAAATAATATCTTACTCGACTCTAATTTAAACTCTCTCTAGCTTTATAAATTAAAGTCTACCGCTGTGTTAGTGTCGTCTTGCCTATCCTATTAGTAACATAAACTACCGGGAATGTTTTAAAAGATTTAAATAATATAGATACCTAGATGTGTATCAATCCAAGGAAGAAAAAAAAAATTAGTATTTAAGGGTGCACAGAATCACGAGTATTACGACATAAGCCTACCGTAATAGTTTGATTAAGTTTTGTCTTGAGGTTGCGGCACCTATGGCACAGCTCTTTAAATTCTCTTTAAATATAGATATTTTAGTGGCTATAAACAGGTCAGTTCACTCGCAGAACTGGAAGATGCAATGTGGAGAGGTCTTCCACCGGGTGAAGCGATGACCTAGTTAGGATTGCAGGAACCGGCCTAGAAAATAGCGTCCAGCAGTGGAATTCTAGAGGCTGTTTATGATAGTGAAGTATCGTACAGCAGACTTCTTATTTTATTCGTGTCATTTAAAATGTCCACTTACCTCTGAATTTTCCGGGATCAGCTTCTTCCTTAAAGTTGAGTCCTGGTACCGCGTGGGGTGGACTGGGTCCTCCCCTGACACCGCCCGCTGGTAGGAGAGGCGCCGGCCTTTGTTATCCGTTTCTCCTCCGTAGTGGATCTCTGGTATGCTCAAGAGATCTTGATAAGAATGACAACATTGAATATCCCGATTCTTTTCATCTTGGATGACGCGACGGAGGTAGTTCGTCAGACCTTCACTCGCGAGCCAAGTGACTCTGTAAAAAATAGTTAAATTTCGATAAAACTACTACTAACTGACAATAATATACAATAGGTTAACTAACGAAAGGCGTTTCCGTTAACCCTTAATATTATAGCGTCCATATATAAAAAAACCCATTTAAAACAAGTTTTTTTATTATTTTGAAATTTACTTATTTTTGTCAATTTTAATTTTTATTTAAATCTATTAATGATGTAGATAAACTGGTTGAAGGGAACGCCCTCTGTTATTTTACATACTGTAACTAGTACCAACTGTAACCCTGAAAAACAATTAAGATCATAATCCTATCTCATCGAGTAACCAGCAGAGGTAGCAGAACACAGTTCCTCCTACGGGGAAAAGGACAAAAACTAACTTTATAAAAGGGTTCCCTTGACGAATCCTGACAGGTTGAACACAAAACACAAACATGAAATAAGTGTCTCTATACTAGATACGCTATTTTTCCGTTACGCAATTCAAGGGGTGGTTTTTCTGCTCATTCTTGGCGCAAGTAAGTACTTGTTTACATGAAATTATTTTGACGCAACAACTAGTCTGTTAATAATGACAATTATTAGGTATTTGTTAAGTATTACTTGCCTTGCTTTGTTAAGTAATAGTTTAGTACTAAATGCATTGAGGGGTAGTGTGTGTGCCCTTACTTTGCTGCTCTAACGCCCCTTTCTAGGCTTGATGACTTTTAATATCAAGCGATATTAGACGTGACTATCTTTTAAGTGTATGTCGAAGTACGGAAATTCTTCTGAGGAATATTTCATTAATTAATGACGAAAAAGTCAATGCCTGCTCATCTTTCGTATCACTACTACAGTGTTCTGTTAATAACTTGCAATTACCTCGACTTTATTATGTACAAATTCTGTTTACTTTAAATAACTTAATTTTAAGTAGGTACCTATGTTAAAAACTTGCTTAACATACAGCTCAATATACAACACAGTAGTAGGTGATTCATAATAAAGTAATATGATACACCATCTGTGAGAAATCAGAGCGACAGACAAAGCCTAATTCAAGGCATATGTAATGGAGATCATGATGATGTGTCACTGGCAATATCGGAATTGATTGACAGATACACGCCCTGACCGACAACATGTCGACGAGCTTGGGGCTATCGCAGATCGGACAATGCGACACGCTGCGTCACGTCACGTCACGTCACGTACAAAGGAAGTGTATATACAGTGTGTGGCCTAGAACCAGGGATAATATTAAAAACAGAGACTTTATAGGTCACTATAGTCCTTTCAAGATAAGAAGATACTTATGACACTTAGCAAGAAAAAAGTATTTTTAATTTATATCATTGCAAAAACACAATAATCTTTGCCTCTAAAAATCTAAGCAAAAATTGCAAACCAATAATACCTATATCTTAATGATTTAACAAATAAATTAAAAGGATTTCATTCAAATACTTAATACGTAAAACGGAACGTTTAAAACCAATAAAACCAATTTATTTCTGTAAATAGGCCTAAATTAAGCTCTTTTACACGTCCTTTATATATTTTTTTAACCTACCACTGCTTCGGGACAATATTGTGGCTAGTGCCGAGAAGAAGCAGCGCAAGAAACTCGATTACTATTGTCAGCCTCTTTTAAAATAATGTGTTTGCATTACATGATAAAATGAACCTGTGCGAGCATGGCAGTATTTAATTCCATACATTTTTATCATTTAAATAGTCATTTACAGTGTAATACCCTTTTTTCATTAAAATCATCTTGACATGCGATTTAAATTCATATATAGGCAGTTCAGCAATGGACTGCGGTAATTTGTTAAAAAAGCGATCATACATTTTCCAATAAACGAATTACCCACTTTATGCAGTCTGATATTTGGAACGGCAGGTTTATCCGTCCGGGTATTAATATTATGCATGTTACTCTTTTTAGGAAATAGATGCAGGTTTTTGCGAATATACATAATATTTTCATAAATGAATGAAAAGTTTACTACTAGGGATTGACAATACATAGTCGGAACTAAATCGATGAATCGGTTCGGTCGTCTTGTGAAAACCTATGCGTTGACGTCAGTAGTACGAGAGCGTCTGCTTGTATGCGATTTGTATTATCGTTATTTTTCGCATAGTTTCTATTTCGACTTTTGTTATTGTTTTTGTAAAGTTTTTGTTATTACTTTGCTTTTGGTAAAATGCTAAAAAAAGGAAAAAAGGCTTGTCAAAAATCTGATTAAAATCGATTAAACTTTCTTTATGAACTTTCTCGATTTTCAAAAGGAATCGGTTAGATTTTGTTAGGGCTACTTTGAGCTACTCGTAACGTCGTCTCTATCATTTTGCTATAATACACTGATTATGAATCATAACTTTAAATTCTTAGGTCCACTTGCGCACTACCAAATCGGTTTAGTAGGGGATTAAGACATCTATCTGTCTCTGTCAACGTCATACAACCTGACAGCTATATAATGATGTATATTACCATATTAGTGGATAGTTCGGGATTAAATTCGCTAATCCTGAGATGCGCAAGTGGACCTATTGTATGTAATACATGGGTTTCGGTTAACTAGAATATTTTTAGAAAAAATGATAATACTTTAGTCTCGGTTTTCAATATTATCCCCGGTTCTGGGCCTTTATGTGCCTCAGTAAGGTATATTTCATAATTATGTATTATTATGTAGTAATTTATGCTGATCGTACCTAAATTACTTTATTACTTAGGTAAATTTCTGTTTCTCGGTCATATTAGATCAGCAGGCTGATAAACGTTCAAGCTGAGAACTGAATGACCCAGTTCCAGGAGGATGTTCGCTAGTTGACCTGCTTTAGGGGTAGGCTCTCAAGTTTCAAATTACGCCGTATTTTAATAGAAAGTTTAACTTCCCTAATCTGTGATATATTTAAGTACTGGTGCACTGTAGTAGACGTAATCAAATTTCGCGTAGTTTAATTATTTATAATGGAAAAATAGCTAAAATACACTTATTTTGCCGTCCCAACATTCAGTCAACTGTCCATCTTTCTCACCGCATAAGCAGCTGAACTAAGTCTTCCTGTCAGAGTCGCAACATCAGCCCATCACCCCATCCATTGCAGACGGGAATCTAAAGTGATTCCCAAAAAAACCGACCGATTGCGAGTCGAACTCGCGCACCGAGGGCTCCGTACCGACTTATATCTATGGAATAATTCGTCTACAACGGAAATCGAGTCTTGAAGTTATTCACTGATTTTCCGAGTTTGTTAAATTTAAGAATTTTTTTTAACAGTTTTGTAGTTAGTTGGCTGTAGTGTAGTTGTTAGTGTATCAAGACATTGCTTCTTAACAAAATTCATGATTCTAGGTCAACGGGAAGTACCCTATTAATTTTGATTCCCTTGAGTATACGTTATTTGCGGCATAAACGGCCGTATCTTTTTTTTAACGTTAGCTGTTTGATTTTTTTCACAGCTTCAAGAGACTATAGACCTGAGTATATATTATCGTTTTAATTTCAACTCGATACCTCCAAGCATTCCCGAGTTGAAGGGTCTTGACAGACAGACAGATAGACGGACGGACAACAAAGTGATCCTATAGGTTCCGTATTTCCTTTTAAAGTACGGATCCCTAAAAAGAAGTGGAACTAGACTATCTAGTCGTTAATCTTTAACAGTAAGGGCCAGTCCACACGGTGCGTTGCGTCGTCGCAATGCGTCGAATGCAACTCAGGCGATGCGCTATCGCAGCGTTACTACAGCTACAGTCGTAACGTTATGTCGTCGCAACGGCAACGCACCTAAAAAATATTTGCAACATCGCATATTTGCACCTAAAACGCAACACGCCGTGTGGACTGGCCCTATGATATATTGGGACCAGCTTTACGTTCGGCATTGTGAATTAAATACATTTTGTTTTATTTGCATTGAGCATGATTGTTGGTAGTGATCCGTGAGAGGATTATTTACGTCGTTAAATAAATTTTACCCCCCTTAATTCTAAAGAATCACTCTTATATGAATTTCGCTTTTTCACGAAACAGGCTGTCTAGTTTAGTGAAATAGTAAAATATTATCCTACGCCGAGTCGGACATGCACCTTATAACCTTGTACCTACAAATTTGCTATACAACATATACAACTTCTTTTGTATGACTTTTAAAAATATGCATATAGTTTTTTCGTTTTTTATACAAAGTTCTATCGGCTGTTTAACTTTGTATGGGAAGTCGATAAATTTTCATGCAAATTTGCAAGTCATTGAACAAAAGTTGTTCACCATAATGTATAGAATAATGTGGTTACAAGATTATTCTTGAGTTACGGGATACCATGTATACCTTATTTAAGTTATTAATAATATTAAAATGAAAAATTAGTAGTCTCACTCATACGCCAGAACTATAATTATAGATCCATTAAAGCCAATTGTGGAAACGGAGTAAGTGCTCAGGACACAGATTAGATAATAGTTACTTCTATGATTCCTTAAAAGTGAATTAACTGTGATAATTTATTTATGAATTATCTAAAAAACAGTTCTTTTAAATCGGTGGCAATATCAAAATGCCAAATATCAATAGTTTTTTCAAAGGCTCATTTTTGTCGCAATATCGAGTTTGATTAAATAAAGTTAATTTGGCACAATTAAAAAAGAATACAAGACAATTCTACATTTACTTTTTTATTAAATTTTATAATATTACACGTAGTCCTAAGCGAGTGAAGTTATTCGACAAAAACCCGCGATGTAATTTATAAAAGAACTAGCTGACCCAGCGAACTTTGTTCCGCCAATTCGTTTGACAGGTACGAACAGTTTGTATAGGAAAATAAAATAGTTGTTTTACTAACATGCATTTTTTAAATATTTTCTGACCTTTTAAACCTTCCCTGAACTTCCACAAATATTTCAAGATCAAAATAAGCCAAATCGGTCCAGTCATTCTCAAGTTTTAGCGAGACAAACGAACAGCAATTCATTTTTATATATATAGATAGATAGATAGATAAAAATGCGCCAGACAATTGGGTACCTATGTAAAATAATATAACCTATGGATAATTGTATGTGTATGTGTGTGTGTGTGTGTGTGTGTGTGTGTGTGTGTGTGTGTGTGTGTGTGTGTGTGTGTGTGTGTGTGTGTGTGTGTGTGTGTGTGTGTGTGTGTGTGTGTGTGTGTGTGTGTGTGTGTGTGAGAGAGTGAGTGTGTGTGTGTTAACTAGGCAGGCTGTTGTTAAATTAAATTGATACCTAGGTATTTAATTATCGCCATTTGTATATTATGTACTAAATTGAAAATCTAAATCAAAAATATATATTTTTCAATTCGAATTATGCTAATAAGACATTATAATATTATGTTCTTATTACTTAATCTTTATTTAGTATTTATATAGCTTTTGTGTTGTTTTTCCCTTCAAACTGCCACCTGGGTCGAATGAACCCGATTCTGCAAAATTATGAAAAAAGTAGTTTTTATGACGGTTTTGTTTGAATGACAAAGATAATTTGACAGTAGCCAATCCACTTTATTCAGTTTTGCATGTGGCAAATACATTTTCTTGTCAAGTCTTACAAAGTGCGTCATAAAGTCAAAAGTATTCAGCATAATTTAAAATTAATTAATGTGTCATGTCACATCACGGTTGAGGGTCTGGACTGGACTCTTCAAGGTCACAGAGTCCAAAATAAAACACTGGATTGCGGCTCCACTCAGCGATAGGTATAGATCATATTTAATAGGGTCTTTAGAACATTCGAAGTATTATAATATTTGAATGTAAATACTTTCTTAGTTATTGTATGGATCTTGGCTCTCGACAAAGCCTATTTTTTATTTTTTTGTGCTTGTAGCTTCATAGTGGAAAGGAAACGCTTTGGTAGTTATACCAAAGTAAGCAACTCACGCTAAGGTTATAGCATGGGTGACCACTCCGACCATATTTAGTTAAATTTATCACAAGCTTCTCCAGACTTTTTAAGAATGAGATTCTTGCGTCGTGCGTTTTTTTTAGACGTATTTTTTACAAATATGTATGCCAAAATACTATTGCTATTGTCACTCAACGAGCTAGCGAGCAATCGATGCTTGGAATTTCGTTAAGAGATAAAATCCGTAACGAGGTTTTCCGGCAGAAATGTAGCAAGCTAAAGTGGCAGTTGTAATGGAACAGTAGTGGAACTGATGTAAGTTGGAGTAAACGAGTATTCGAGTGGAGACCACGCCTAATGTTGTGTAGGGGCGTCCTACACAACATTAGGCATGGTCTCCAGCTCGATGAACCGACGACCTTAGGAAGATGGCTGGCGGTGGATGAATGAAAAAAGCGGGAGATCGTACTCTTTGGCAGTCTTTGGAGGAAGCTTACGTACAGCAGTAGACTGCAATAGGCTGACATGATGGCATGATGACTATTGCTAGTTATTATTTTAGCAGTTCATTTACCTATTGGATCTGGATTTCCGCACAGTCTTCCCGTGAGCAGAGTCTAACCCTGAACTCATCGATATAGCGCGGGAGTTCAAAAGGGAATCCTGTATATAGGCTTCGTTCAGACCTGAAACAATTGATATTTTTTAGGGCTTCGTACCACATAAAAATAGGGATCCATTATAGAATCACTTTGTAGTCTTTCCGTCAGTTTTTTCAGTCAACAATTTAATAGTACTTCCATTTGTTTATACAACATAATTATGATTAAATCACAATAGTTTACTAATTAATTCCTTTTTCACTTTAAAAAAATGAAGTTTAATTAAATATGTTAATAAGATTTACAATAAATAAATATTTTTATAACAATCACATCAATTATCTAGCCCCAAACTAAGCAAAGCTTGTACTATGGCGACTAAATAGCGGATACTCGTAAATATTCTTAAATATATATCATTATCAACGTATTAATGCTCGGCCTCAGCACACATGCATCTGGGGGCACGGCAATGCCCCAGCCAAGGCGAGCAAAAAAGCGGCACGGCCGTACCATCCGTTTCTCGAAGAAATTCAGGCTATTTTCGACCCCCTATAACTTCGTTGTAGATAACACTAGAGGCCTGAATTTTCAGTAACCAAGCAGGCATTGTATAAATACGGTATATTTCAAATTTCATTCAATTTAAACTAGCAGTTTAACTATGTTTCTTAATTTTGTCACTCACTAACTGACTGACCGAATATTAAAACTCTAAGGTATTTCTAGCAGACATAGAAGCTTCAAATTTAGAATGAAATTAGTGTTTAGTGTATAAATCAAGAAAAAATTCAAACATTTTGCAATTTCGGTCGTTTTCTAGATACAACAACTGCATAAATAACTTTGTAATCCCATATAAATATACTTAGTCTGGCCATAAATACTGTTACAATTAAAAATAAACAAAATATTACATTCGAATTTGGAATTTGTCATTTTTATATGATTGTTCGCCAATACATTGTACAATATTTTGCGATATTAAAATGGAGTGGATGTTAAAAGAGAAGCGAATCGCTGTGATTGCATTACACAAAGTAAGTATGGAGCAAAACGCAATTTTTAAAACTCTATGGAGAGTTTTAAAAATTGCATTTGGCTAAGTCAAGTCAGTCCATTTATTTAAAACATATATATTTATTAATATAGATATGGTCACTGTAAGATGTTGTTAGGTTAGCTCATTACGTAATATCTTAAGACAGAAGGCTCCTTATGTAGGGACTGAATAACTTAACCGACTTGGTATTACACGGATCTCACAACTTTTTACGGTAGAAAAACTGAGTTGTGAGACTTGGTTTTTTTAAATACAAGTTACGTTTTTAATGGCGTCTTTTTAGACCAGAGGCCCAATTCCCGTAATAACAATGTTCGCAATCCAGTGTCGACCCGCTCCTAGTAACATTACTATCTAAAATGGTATTGTAAACTTTAAATCTGACCTAAAATAATAAAAAAAGAAGAAACCACAATATGTTTTTAGTTCCATTTTTAGTCGCTTTACGAACTATAATTGGGTCTTTGAGCGCTTATCACTAGATCAAAAGGTCGACAAATGCAATGATATTATTATAATATATTGATAAAACACTACTTGTTACAGGTTGTGGCCACCTTAGCGAAGCTTTTTTAGGGTTACTAATTTGTGAATTCGCGTAACGTAGATAAACGTTTTGTACAGGATGAAATTAATCCTATATCGCAAGAAAATCAATCAGCTTTAAAGTTTCTGCACCTCTTTATACACGAGCAGTCTGTGGGTCAACTAATATACTCAAAAGTCGTATAGCACCCTACGTATATAGTACAATAATGCGTTCAGGGCACTGTTGGAGCTGCCGCGATACTGCAGAGCCTGTACTGCAGTGCAGTGTTCGCGCACGCAGGGGTCGACAGTCGCCATACTGTGCAAAAAAGCCGGCTCAATCATGCGCCGAGTACGCGGTAGCTGCAACAATGTTCTGAAGGCCATCGCCGACAGTGGGGACTGTCCACTAGTCGAGCACTTAAGCAGGGTAACTCGATCTCTGTTAGTTATTAAGGTACTAACTCTAGTTGTTAAGTTTTAATGTTACTAACACTTTTCTTCTGGAGGATTTCTGTTGTCCGTTAAATAAGCTTTTTTATTTAAAAATATATAAATATTTGCCAGACAATCACACCAACTGTCATGGTCTCGAAGTAAGAAATTACCATCCTCGTACTACAAGGTACCAGACAACATATTTTTTCAGGGGCTTCTCTGAGCTCACCCAAAGTCCCAAACCCAAACCAATTCTAAAAAGATTTTCGTTTTTCAATTCGTTTTCTGAATTGACTCAAGCCACAGAATACCTAATAGTACTACCGTATAGAAGACTCACTTCCTAACAAAAGTCAGGTTTAGGTATAAAAATATACCTAGATTCGCCAGAACTACCCGCCTGCAAGCAAAATTGAAACTTATAACCGCGCGCGAACCACTAATTTTCTTTGCGCACCCCTTTTTTATGACCGAGCTGCGAACGACGGCACTGAGTTGTCACTTGAGAAGTTTTTGTACCTAGTAGATTTATTAGTTTTACGATTAAAATAAGTAGATTAAGCATTACAAACGTTGATTCTGTAAACATATAAATTCCATCTGAATGTCGTGTGGTCGATTTAGGAATCGGGTGTAGGTATTCCTTTGTAAACATTATCCTAACCTATTCTTAATATTGTTTCTGGGCTAATATAACTAATTTTAAGGATTTTTATTTTAACTATTACTACTTATTATGGACATGGAATTAAAGAAGAATAAATATTTCAATATGGTGTGAAATTTAACAAAATGTTAGCTCTGATTCACTATTCGTTTTATTCAGACAACCGGTAAACCACAACATCTTTTATACGCATTATTATATTGACGTTTAGGCTAAGTAGAAGACATTGCGGGTCAATGTGCAAAAGCAAAAAAAAATTATCAAGTATGCGCTCGCGCGACGCAACGTGACCGCGACTGTCGTGCGAGCCGAGCGACAGCCCACTTCCATACGCCGCTTCGGGCGGCGCGCTGGCCGAATATACCTAAACTGCGGAGTGACATCCCCCTGCTCAAGCCTAGAATCGAAACGAATCGAAGCGACCGTATGAAGCTTTCTTTCTGTTCCTTTTTTTACTCATGTCGTGATACTACGTCTCTTTAAGTAATTTGACCCGAGCCGAACATTGAACCCTTTACGAATTCAACGCGAACTACCGCGCCACTTACACCAATCAGTAACAAAGTCTGTGTATTCACTGAGAGAACTGCGCTATACTCTGATTCACTTTGCTTGCATTCAAGGGCAAACCCATTCATTCGCTCGCTCATCTAGCTCGAGTCTCGTTCATTCGCTCTTGCAAAGCCTACAAAAGCTGTGAGCTACATAGATCCACTTTTAGTCCGTGACTCGCTCTCGATATGAATAGCCAAAGTAAAAGATCTAAAAGCTTGCTTTAATTTATATCAGTGCTTAAATCCGCGAATAAAAATTCAGTAACGAGTTACTTCACTGAATTTAAAAAAGATTAGGTACTTCTTTTTGTTTATTTTAATAACATTGTAAATGCATCTTAAATCTGTATTGAAATTTAAGCGCAACGCAGCTTACATACAAATTGAGATAGAATTTGCAAACTTTTTATGAATTCGCTGTAAGTATACTGCTTTAAATCAAACTTATCAAAGTTGACTGTAAATTATATACTTATTTTAATGTATCAGGTAGGTGCTTAAACCAAAATTGATAGTTTTATCTACATTTAAATATCTGTAGGATACGAGTAGTACATATGTACATTTGCTGCCAAATAATGTTACATGCCGAATACAACCCTAGTATTTATGTAGAAAGGATAAAATATTGTAGAAGTGAATTCGCAAGATTTTGTATACAAGATGACTGGTAGAACAGCGGACTTATTCTAAAGGATGTTCTAATCAAGATTATGAATAACGGGCTACTTGAGTTGCTAGAAAAACTGGTTTTTGCCCTATAGCCGCTGACTTCATAGATAGTCGCGAGCACTATCAGATAAATGACACAAATAAGAAACAGGAGGCTTAATAATCAGCAGATAAATATTGGCTACATACAGAACCAGATTACTAACGCGCTAATAACGGGTATGGTTGTTTACCGTGACGACCGTAGAGGCGAGCACGCCGGACTTGGCGTCGCTATCTTTGAGGTCGCGGGTTCGGTTGGGTCAATGTAGAAAACAAACGTTTAAAAATTGACTCTGGTCTGGGTGCTGTGGTACCGTCGTTGTTTCTGATTTCTGTAATAGTGTTTTGGCTACTTACCGTATCAGAACTATGTATATGACGTTGTCAATATTTAGTAATTTATTACCACTTATTAACCTATTTATAATTAGGTGCATTTAAAATAACAGAAAAATCCGACGCCCACAACTTGCCTATTAGCCCGAGCTTCACTTACCCGCGTTTACTTGCTCTCGGTAAATATAATAATCACAATCTTTCGTAATTTTTTTTTTGTGTGCGAAATTACAGCTCATTCAGACGCCAGCAAATACATAGTTGAAAAATAGAAAGATTTTAACAATTGTTACATACAAATATTGCAATTTAAATAACGACTTTTTTTTTTCTTGATTTATTGATTTCATAAATATCAAACGAATCTAAAATGTCCGTCGCGTAACCCTTTGTAAACTGGCCGAGCCGGCGCAAACCGGATATTAGAGACATCGCGGCGTGTGTGTGCATGACGGGCAGCCGGGGCAGCCAGTGCTCACGCAAACGTAACATAATGTACCTATGACAGCACGATTTTATGAAGCTTTGTCTCCGTTCCTCCCTTTAATCATGTAGTGATATTTCGTCTTTATAAATAAATTGATGTTCCCCTTCCATTCAATAACATATTTCTGTCATGTGCCTATTGTTGTGGAGCAAATTCCCGTTAATTATGTACTTACTGTTAATGCTCTCAGAGGACAGGTTGCCTATAGGCTGACTGACGCTGAGAGCAGGCTGGCTGCCGGCGAGGCTGTCCTCAGCCTGCAGCCCGGCGAGCTGGTCGCCTTGGCTCGCCGACAGGCTGGAATCACTGCATCCCACTGTTGACGAAGACCGAAGACTCGTGGTGCTGCTCACCTGAAACATTAATATTGGTATTTATAGTAATTCTCCCCATCATCTACGAATACTTTAAAAAAAGTTTCGACATCGATAAAAACCTGATTTTCTAGATTAGTGTGCCTTTACCAACTAATTTAACTTGTTAAACTAGAACTCCTACCTTAAATTAAAACTAAATTAATCTTATTATAACTCTACTTAGTCTGGCCATAAATACTGTTACAATTTAAAATAAACAAAATATTACATTTGAATTTGGAATCTGTCATTTTTATATTGTTCATTGAGTTTTCTCATTTTGGCGCCAATACATTGTACAATATTTTGCGATATTAAAATGGAGTGGGGTGATAAAGAGAACCGAATCGCTGTGATTGCATTACACAAAGTAGGTATGGACCCAAATGCAATTTTTAAAACTCTCCATACGCTTGGTATTTGTAAAATGTTTGTGTACCGGGCTATTAATAGGTACAATGAGACCTCCTCTGTTTGTAACAGAAAAAGATCTGGCCGTCCACGTAGTGTTCGTACGAAAAAGGTGGTCAAAACAGTAAGGGAAAGAGAGGAAAAGATTTTATCTCGGGAGATGAAGATAGCACCTAGAACCATGTCGCGTATTTTAAAAGATGACTTAGGACTTGCAGCCTATAAGAGACGTACTGGTCATTTCTAAATTAATAACTTAAAAAAGAATAGGGTGTCTGTGAATCAAAACAACTACTGAAGCGGTACGCAAAGGGAGGTCACAGAAAAATTGTTTACGGATGAGATTTGTTTTACAATTGAGCAACATTTTAACAAACAAAATGACCGTATTTATGCTCAAAGCTCTAAGGAAGCTTCCCAATTAGTCGTCAGAGTGCAACGTGGGCACTATCCGACTTCAGTGATGGTTTGGTGGGGTATTAGCTATGAAGTAGTGACTGAGCCATACTTTTGTGAAAAAAGTAACAAAACATCGGCACAAGTGTATCAAGATACCATTCTTGAGAAAGAAGTGAACAACACCATGTTCAATAACCAAGAATGGTCCTTCCAGCAAGACTCGGCGTCGGGTCATAAAGCTCGATCTACGCAGTCTTGGTTGGAAACAAAGGTTTCGGACTTCATCAGAACTGAAGACTGGCCGTCGCCTAGTCCCGATCTTAATCCGCTGGATTATGATTTATGGTCAGTTTTAGAGAGTACAGCTTGCTCTAAACGCCATGATAATTTGGAGTCCCTATAACAATACGTACGATCAACAGTGAAGAATTTTCCTATGGAAAGAGTGCGTGCTTCTATTGATAACTGGCCTCAACGTTTAAAGGACTGTGTTGCCAATGGAGACCACTTCGAATAAGCTTTTTATATTTAAAACTGTTTTATATTTATGTATTAAACTAACACACTGTAAAAGTAACAAATGTTATTTGTTGTTTCAGTATTTATGGCAAGAGTAGGTATATTAATAGTAAAAATAGGATTTCGAAAAACTGAGCAGCAGGAGGTCAATGTACCTACCGACCAAAGTACCGAGTACCGAATACCATTGACTGGGACAGATCCTCTTTGTATAAGATAGGAGACTGAAGAAAGTGGGAGCACTGCTGTGGGCTGTGGCACACTATGGGCTCGAAATAATGGCAAAAATAGCTTTAAAACAGAAGTAGCATAATATTTTTGCAGCCAAGCAGCTGACTAACTGAAGTTTTAATTTTATAAATGTACTTTTAGGTAGTACAGTCAACATTTTATCAACCTACCACAAAATGGCAAGATCTCTTCAACGATTTTCAAGTTCAACACGGAGAATTCAATATGACCATCATCATCATCATTTCAGCCACAGGACATCCACTGCTGTTCCTGCATTGACTTCCAGATTGGCTGGTTGGAAGCAGCCTCCACCCAGCGGCTTCCTGCAACCTTTACAAGGTTGTCGGTCTACCTTGTGGAGCCGTCCTAATTATTTCAATATTAATTGAGAAATTTTGAGGTTTAGTGGTATCTTGACGACCTGCTGACTGTACCTACCCTATAAAAGAAAAATTACCTTAGCAGGGGGTATGTTTTCATTCGTATTTTCGTTCAGCGATTGCAAGGAAACTGACATTGACCCTCGCCGCGACAGTTGCGATGACTGTCTTTTAAAGATCTCTGTTGTGTTTTTCAGAAAACTTTCCATTTTTTTTCTGAAGAATGACGACTTCCTTTCTAAGGGTGACTTTCCAATTGAATGCAGATCTAATTCTGATTGAGAAAAACTCTCACGCCTATTAAGCATCGTCTGATCGAGAGATAGTTTTCTTTCACGGCATTGTGTTAGCGATTTGTTTTTAGGAGTTGGTAAAGTTGCAGTCCCAGTAACAATTTCGAGTTCAGGAGCGACATTCTCGACAGTAATAGGAGGTGTTTTGGAAGCATTTTTCTCACAGTTTGATTCTATCTCTAATTTATCATTTTTTTTATTTTCACTTGACATCTCTATTTGTTCAACAAATTCTATGGAATCACCACCATCTAAACTAGGTGTACATAGTTCGTTTTTTTCATCGCTCTTATTACTACTACTTTGTAAATCAGTCCATTCAGTGTTGGAAGTATCAGAAAAGTCATCTATACTATTTTCATTTAATGTTTCATTTGCTAGCACTTCCATCGTCCTCATCATTTCCTGATTAGTAGCACTCGGTGGCTCTTCTTCGCCATTTTGAACCTCGTCAAAGTCATCGTTGTCGTTAAAATCCTTATTTTGCATTATTTTACTGCCCCTTGGAGCTTTAATTCGCATGCTACTATTCATTTTAACAGTTCTTAGTATTTCTCTTATTTTAAGATTTTCTTTCATAGATTTTACGTCAGCCATAAAAACACTAGATTTATCTTTGTCGACGTACTTCATTGGTGACTCTTTTTTTGACTTTTGTCGAAGTCTATCCATTGCTTCTGTTTTGTTTTCCCACTGAAATTATTACACCTAAATTAACTCAATAGAACAACCATCACTCAAAATAGCCCCATGGCACGTTTATTACACAAAAATTTAATCACAATTCACATTCGATGTCACACTTGTACAAATAAAACAATCATAGTAAAGGTAGAAAAGATGATAACGATTAATCGTAAAAGTAATCAGCGACCAATCCTGCCAGCGCGGAACAATAAAATATTCGAGTGTAGCTACAACATCAACCGATACAAATGCGCGACACTAAAGCAGTATCGGTACCGCAGTAATTATTTCGTTATAGGTACTTAAACGCGTTCCACGACAATGTCCGACGTCAGTTAAAATAATATCGCCGACGTCATACCAGCAAAAGTATGGCTAAAGTAAACATCGAATGAAGGAGTCAACTAGATTAGGTTAGTGTGTGTCGCCTCGTCGACTTATCGTTTCAAAGATATCTTGAGGGTCGAGATAATATGTGATAATTTATCACATATCTGTATCACAATAGTAAGTACGTGGATCCAATTCAATCTATTTCTAACTTTCACACAAGCGAGATCCCTAAATGTAGGTATTTCGTGAGAAAGTTATAAATAAACTGAATTAGCTTTTAGGGTTCCGTATCTCAAAAGGAAAAAACGGAACACTTAAAGGACCACTTTGTTGTCCGTCAGTCTGTCTGTCTGTCAAGACCCTTTATCTCAGCAATGCGTGGAGGTATCAAGTTTAAATTATAACCGTATACTCAGGTCTACAGTCCCATGAAGCTGGGAAAAAATCAAACTTCTAAGTTAACGTAAAAAAAAGGTACGGTACGGTAAGGCATAAATGCAAAAACGAGGGAATCATAATTTATAAGATACTTTCCGTTGACCTAAAACTGTGAAATTTGGCAAGTAATATGGTCTTATACTATAAGTAAAGGGAAAAATCTAAAAACTACATTTGTTATATTTTGTATTTAAACTGCAAGGCTCAATTTCTGAACAATTTATAATATATACCGACGAATTTGTACGGAACGCTTGGTAGGCAAGTCCGACCCACACTTGTCCAATTTTTATGATAAAATAAATAGTTTAGTCTTATAAACCTTTTAATTTTATTGTAGGTAATAAGTAACTTATTTAAGTAGGTACTTAAACACTTCAATTCAATAGATTTATAAAACAACTAATTATTATTATTTGATGTTTTTAAGGTTCCGCACTTAAAGGGTAAAACCGGGATCCTATTATTAAGACTCCTCTGTCCGTCTGTCTGTCCGTCTGTCTGTCACCAGGCTGTATCTCATGAACCGTGATAGCTAGACAGTTGAAATTACATAGATTATGTATTTCTTTTGCCGCTATAACAACAAATACTAAAACAGAATAAAATAAATATGTAAGTACAACAAACGTGTTTTTTTGCCGTTTTTTGCTCGATATTAATAACGGCAACAGGTAGACGCTTGAAATATTTACAGAATATTATAGATAATGGTACGGAACCCTCCGTTTGCGAGTCCGAATTGCACTTGGCCGGTTTTTTTTATTAGTATCTGAAATATCTACTTTACTAACTTGTATTTTTGCAGGTTCAATATTGAAAGACAAACTTAACAAGCTAGCTGCAAGAAGCTAAACAAACGCTGTAAAAATTTATAATAAAATCCCCACACACATAAAACAAATAGAAAAAATTTAAAAATCAATTCAACTTGAATATCTTATTACCTACATAAAGAGGCATCGAGCCTTATTGGCATACCAAAAGTTGCAAGTACCGAAATGTCGTGTTTTGATGTACACCAAAAAAAAATGTTTCTATGATTAATACATGGGGCACACTAAAAGTTTTGCACTTCTAGCTAATCGGAACTATTTGAATTTCGAATGTTATATTTTTTTAAACGTTGCAACCTTCTTAGTAAAAAAAAGAATTTCTTTTTTGACAAAACAAAACAATTGACAAATCATTTAGTAATTAAAAAAAAACAATTGGCGAGAAATGATTTGTCAATTTGTTTTTTATCACACATCAAAGTTCTACGTACGCAACGAAAATGGAATTAAGTCAAAAAGATTTTAGACCGATGATTTTTTATGATTTTAAAAGTTCTCTCTCTCCGCAAGACTGTGCCGCTCGTCTTCAAAATGCTTTTGGGAGAGAAGCACCTTGTTAAACCATCCAACCAACCAACCAACCAACCACCTAGCAAACCATCGCCTCACGGTGCTCAACACCGTGAGGCGATGGTTTGCTGAATTTGAGAGAGGTCGAGTTTCTTTACATGACGAATTTCGTGAAGGGCGGCCTTCAACTGCCGTCAACAAAAATAATGTGGCTACTGTTAAGCGGCTAATTGAAGAAAACCCGCGGATTACCTATAAGTCAATTCGAGGACTATTGGGGATTGGTATGAGCCAAATTCAGAAAAATGTACACGAAGAATTGAAAGTTCGGAAACTTTGCCGTCGTTGGATCCCTCATGAACTGATAGCGGAGCAGAAGCGGGCTCGGGTGGAATGGTGCTCACAGATGCTACTGAAGTACGACCACGGACATTCTAATGCTGTTTATGACATTGTCACAGGAGACGAAACTTATATTTATTGTTTTGAACCCGAAAAAAAAACAGCAATCTTGTGAATGGGTGTTTGAAAATAAGAACAGGCCAACAAAAGTGAGGCAGGCGAGAAACGTTGGTAAAAAAATGATCGCGTTTTTTTTCTAAGCTACCGGTCCCATCTGTACAATTCCACTTGAAGATCAAAAGAGTGTTAATGCCGTAGTGGTATTCTACCATTTCTTTACCCAGGGTGTTAGAAAAAGTTCACGAAAGACGACCCAAAAACCGCGTTCTCCTACATCATGACAACGCTTGTGACATCGTGACCTACGCATATTAAAAGTTCGGACCGTAATAAAATAAGCTCAAACAGAAGAAAATGTGATGTAAATGATTTTGTTTGTTACAAAACTCAAATAAAATTACAGAAAAAAGCAACGTGTACGGTAGATACGTCTTGCAAGGCATGTGTCCAGTGACGCATGCTTCTATACATTCTTTGTTTTTGCTTTCATGACTTGCTTTCAATTATATTAGGTCTTGTGGTATTCTCCGTGTAAGTTTCCTAGCAATTAGAGACTCTGACATAAGGTTTTGAGACAGCTTATTAGGAACTGTCTATACTTTTTTATATCTTTCGACGATTTTCTGGGTGTTTTCCTCAATGGTAAGTATGCATAGGTCTTTATGTAGTGTGTCGTTTGTTATGCAGGTGGCCAAAAAAGTCCAAAAATTTTTTTATGCGTGGAATTTTTAAGTAGGTACTGGTGACTCAAGTACTGGGTAATTATTTTTTGTCAAACCCTTTGATCAAATATAAAGAAAAAAAGTCAAAAAAGGAAAAATGACTAGCGTGGTTGGACTGTCTATTTATTTCATCATCATCATCATTTTAGCCATAGATCGTCCACTGCTGAACATAGGCGTCTCCTTGTGACTTCTTGATTGCCGGTTGGAAGCGGCCTGCATCCAGCTACTTCCTGCAATATTTACCAGGTCGTTTCTTCACCTTGTGGGTGGACTTCCTGCCGGTATACGGTTTCCATTCTAGATACTTTCCCATCGGCCGTCATTTATACGTGCTATGTGCCCCACCCACTGTCACTTTAGTTATGTCTGCGTCTTTTGTTTGTTTAGGGATCTCCTCATTTCTGATTCGATCTCGCAAAGAAGAAATCTGTAGCACGCTGTGCAACCTTGAGCTTTCATGAGGGCCACGTTTCAGTTCCATACTTCACACTAGTTGTAGACTGTCGTCTTTAGTCACTGAGGTATTTATAAATTTATGTAAAAAGTGGTACCAAATCCAATAAGACTTCATTTATTCAAAAATGCCAAAAAATACGATGTTCCTGACAAGTAGGTCTAATACTACAAGATAATTTACGACAAAAACTATTAATGTTTTGTACCTAATCATTTTCTTCCCGATTGCTACTAAAATGGAGAAAATACTTAATTTAATTTTACATATTCAAATTGAAATTCTGAAGAAATTATATTATTTACCACATTTTATGCAAGAGTATTTGTTGTTTGTAATTATTTTCTCTGTAGATTGGTATATGTTTCTTAGGTATACACGAAAATACATCATTTAGGTATGTACTTACAACTTTAGGTATGCCAGGCTCCATACAAAAAAGTTCGAAGTCTTGTTAATTGTTTGTGTATGTAATGCTTGACTGGAACTACCTATGAAATGCTTATAATATTATGTTATATATGTATACCCTGCCAGGGTAACATGTTCAGTAACATGTTAATGGACTTACTTTATTTTAAAAGGCATCAAACCTTATTGGCTTACCATAAGTTATAGCATAGCCAATCGACAGAGAACAAAATTACAAACAACAAATATTATTAGTCAAAATGTCGTTAATGATATAAGTACTTTGTTCAGAATTAATCTTTACTTTTATTTACTTATTCAAACTGAAGTTCTGAACAAAGTGTTAATAAATAAATATACTCAATGAATAAATGAGAAAATATAGGACAGTTTCGAAATCAAGTCGTCAAACTTCGAGAAATTAAAATTCGAATAAATTTATCTTTATTAATTATAATTTATTATTTGTAAATATATTTTGAAGTCTTTTAATTTACTACAAATTTTATTTGTATAAATTCGTAGATTTGGTAGCCAGATACTATACCTATATTAAATAAAAAACACAAAAAAAACTTTTTTTTTAAATTATCCTATCTAAAATGACAGTTGTGAGTATTTAATAAGTTCCTGTAGATTTAAAAGAGTAAAAAAGTAGGTGTAACGAATTAACAATGTTACAGCAATTCGTATCTTCATTCACTTGCTCTTGTCAAAACAATACTAATTTATTTTGACTCGTTAATTAGTGCGCTATACCTAAGGTTCATTATGATAGGCATTATGTTTAACAAAGTTCTTAAGGCCTTGTATCCGCAACGAACGACAAAATTTAGTTTCCAGAGCGGTATAAGGTCAAAAGTCTTTTTTAACCTATGCAATCCAACTGCTGGACAAAGGTCTCCCCCAGACACTTCCATCGATCTCTTTTTATGGCCAATGACTCTCAATCCTTCGTTAGGTTAACTAAATCGTCACACCATCTTTTCCTGGGTCTACCTCTTCGGCGAAAAAAATAGAAAAAGGCCTTACATAAATATTATTACAAAAATAAGTAGCCGTTCGAAAGACGATCTCAAATTTATAGTATTTTTCTTAATCATTCATCGACAACTCATCGAATTACATCTTTCGCACCAAAGGGAGAACGCTTTATGTCACCCCCGCAATTAGGTACTGATAGTTCATGCATAAGGCCTTTAAATAAATAAATAAATCAATAAATATTGGACAACATCACATACATTGCTCTGATCCTGTGGTAAGTAGCCAAAGCACTTGTGTTACAGAAATCAGAAACAACGACGGTACCACAACACCCAGACCCGAGGCAATATAGAAAAGTTATTTTTCTACATTGACCCGACCGGGAATCGAACCCGGAACCTCAGAGATAGCGACACCAAGTCCGGTATGCTCGCCTCTCAGCTACGGAGGTCGTCATCTTTAATTCTTATATAGCACTGAGAGTGGTAAATAATGAAAACAAAATCATACTTATAGGCTGGTACTAATAATGCAGGCCGAAGCATACATGAGCAGGAGCCACATCAATAATAGAATCAGATGCCTGCGAGTGCAATTAGTTCCTTCCTGCGACCCTTACCAGGTCGTTGTAATAATAAAGGATGTAAATAAAATAAATAAATAATTTTAAAAAATTATGATATTTGCCTATTTCTAACTAAAATGATTGATACGAGTTATAACAAAGCCAATAAAATGATAACATTAAAAGAGAATGGGCAAAAACATATGAAGCCTGGTATAGGTGGCGGCCACTTCCAAATTGTATATCAACGTTAGACAATGAAACAACGATCAATAGTTATTAAGGAGCCAAAGTCGTAGCTCATATATTTTAAGAGATAATCGATTTTGTATTTTGTGTATATTACTCTAAAGAAAATGTCATCTAATTACATCAACTAAGGTCGTAGGCCGCTCGCCAGTTATATAGAGGTATATTGCCAACTTGCCGGGCTACCGGCATACTCCATAGTTCCACTTCGGCTGCAGCTCTGAGCCGCCCGGCCTTTGGAGGGGGGGGGGGGGGGTTGCGACTTCACACGGGGGAATACTACTTCATACATGGCCATGGAGCGCACAACGCCCATATAATGGCGTCAGCTGGAGAAAATGAAGGCCCGCCGATGTTGGGCATAAACCTACTCAGCACTCACGCCGTCTTTAATAACTTCTGCGCCAAGCGCTCAAAATGCGCGTTAAAGGCCCATCTCTCGTTCAATGTAAAGCCGAGATACTCGTATTTCAGGGTACGCCCACTTCCAAATGGGCAAAATGAGCAAAAATATATGAAGCCTCGTATGGGTGGCGCGGCCATTTAAAAATATATATTTTTAAATGTCTTCATTAACAGTAAAATCAAATGAGGGAAGAGAAAATTCTTTAAAGTTTTCGGGGAGAAAAAAATGTCTGACAAACATTGCTCAGAAATAATTAAAATGTCGTCAAGAACAATAAACAAAAGACCACGTGGGTCTGCAGGCCGGTATGTTTTATTTGTCAAAAACCAATTAGTGCTAGTGGATTTGGGTTTATAGTGGCCTCGGGACCTGATGGCATATCTGGAAAGGCCTGAGCAGTACCCTGAAATATCTTGGCCTTACATTGGACGGGAGTTGGGCCTTCGACGCGCATTTCGAGCACTTGGCGCAGAAGTTATTGAAGACGGCGGCAGCGCTGATTAGGCTCAAACCCAACCTTAGAGGGCCTTCAGCTTCTAGCTGACGCCTGTATAAGAGCGTTAAGCGCTCCACGGCCATGTATGGAGCCCCCGTTTGAAGTGACTTCCCCCAAAAAGACCGTGTGCTCGCTGCAGTAAAGATCCGCAGCCGAAGTGGAACTATAGAGTATGCCGGAGTTCGCAGTGAGGTTTTAGTAGGTAGTCTCTGAGCCCAGAGTCCCACACAACCCTCCACCCGTTCCCCCGCGGTTGGAGGTCAATCCGTCAGATTTTCTTACGAAAAAAAAAAGTTTGGGTTAATAACAGAGTAGTTAGAGTGTAACACAGTAGTGGATGTACTATGTATGTACGTAGATGACATTTTCTTTAGAGTAAAATACAGAAAATACAAAGTCGATTATCTCTTAAACTAAACGAGCTACGACTTTCGCTCCTTAATAACTATTGATCCTTATTTCATTGTATAACTATTGATATACAATTTGGAAGTGGCCGCGTCCTATACCATTTTGCCCGATCTCTTTTAATGTAATAACAATAAATAGTAATAAAAAACGTCCCAATTACCTATTATTAAAACATCCTGGACTAAATGCAATTTAGCTACCAGATATTAAATATTTCATAGTAAAATAACTATTATAAATTTTACACGTTTATTAAAAATGACTTTTTAATAACGCTATGTTTTTAGGTTTCTATCTAACTTTTCACTCCGTGACGATTTGTATTTTTGCGTAAATCAGTAAGAACGAAACGTTCGGTGCCATCACTCATCTAACTACAAAATCATGACAAAAGCATATTTCCTTCTCTCGAAACGAAAAAAAGAAGACTTAAACTAAACTTTATACGTAGGTCACACTGTTTTGCGTAACTTAAAAAAACAACATGTTACAACCAAAATATTATGCTTTTCAAAATACTCTCCTTTACATTTTAAACATTTTTTCATGCGATCGAACCATTTTTTTAAACAGGAGGACCACAGATCTGAAGGCATGTTTTCTACGTGCTGATTGAACGCTATCACTGCCTCTTCGGAGTTGGTAAAAGTAAACCTCTCATCAAATCTTTGATTTTGGGGAAAATACAGAAATCACAGGTCACAGGTCGGGGCTATGCGCAGGATGGGTGACGAGTTGTACTTTTTCAGAAGCTGAAAATGACTTTGTTTTGTTCGTCGTGTGTGAAGAAGCGTTGTCATGATGTAGGAAAACGTGGCTTTTGGGTCGTCTTTCGCGAATTTTTTCTAACACCCTGGGTAAACAAACGGTAGAATACGGCATTAACACTCTTTTGATTTTCAAGTTGAATTGTACAGATGGGACCCGTAGCTGAGAAAAACAAGCGATCATGTTTTACCAACGTTTCTCGCCTGCCTCACTTTTGTTGGCCTGTTCTCATTTTCAAACACACATTCACAAGATTGCTGTTTTTTTTTCGGGTTCAAAACAATAAATCCAAGTTTCGTCTCCTGTGACAATGTCATAAACAGCATTAGAATGTCCGTGGTCGTACTTCAGTAGCATCTGTGAGCACCATTCCACGCGAGCCCGCTTCTGCTCTGCTGTCAGTTCATGAGGAATCCAACGACAGCAAAGTTTCCGAACTTTCAATTCTTCGTGTAAAATTTTCTGATTTTGGCTCATACCAATCCCCAATATTCCTCGAATTGTCTCATAGGTAATCCGCGGGTTGTCTTCTATTAGCCGCTTAACAGTAGCCACATTATTTTCGTTGACGGCAATTGAAAGCCGCCCTTCACGAAATTCGTCATGTAAAGAAACTCGACCTCTCTCAAATTCAACAAACCATCGCCTCACGGTGCTCAAACAAGGTGCTTCTCTCCCAAAAGCATTTTGAAGACGAGCGGCAAAGTCTTGCGGAAAGAGAGAACTTTTAAAATCATAAAAAATCATCACTCTAAAATCTTTTCGACTTAATTCCATTTCCGTTGCGTACGTAGAACTTTGATGTGTAATAAAAAACAATTGACAAATCATTTCCCGCCAATTGTTTTTTTTTTATTACTAAGAACGTTACAACGTTTAAAAAAATATAACATTCGAAATTCAAATAGTTCCGATTAGCTAGAAGTGCAAAACTTTTAGTGTGCCCCATGTATTATTCTGAAGAAAATTTGTTTTTAAAATGGCGATATGTAGCACCCTGACCTGACCCTGCATTTAAACGCTATAGCCAAGCTGATACTTTGGCTTAGAAATGGAGAGCTGGCCACCGATCACCTGTACAGTCCATCAGCGGCTTGGCTAATTGACTGTACACCGGATGTGGGCTAGATCCCCACGGCCCAAGCGTCCCGACCCCAAAAGGCTTAAATATGTTATGTCGTTAACTACTAAGACGTTTGACGATACTGCAGCATGCAGCAGTGTCAACCACTAACGAGGTTTGTGGAGGATGAGTCGGTTGTAACACATTATATTCATTACTGTACTGGGCGCAGCAACAAATTTAGTACTAATTTAGTAGTATTAAGTACTTGAGATCATTGTAATTTGTAACCTTAGTTTTTACGACAGCTTTGAAATGACTGAAATGATGTAGACTTAATCATCTAGTCTAGTACAGCGCTAGGCTGGCTTACTGGATTACTGACCTGGAATAACGAAAACCGGGCTTAAAGGGGCTTTGTGTAGAACATCGTGGCACACACGGGTAAAAGCTCTTTTTGCGCTCAAGCTAGCTTACCGCTTACCCCTTCCGATGTTATTTGAAAGATGGGCAGGTAGATATTATTGTACCTTCAATCATTGTCTGCTTTGTTTTAAAAACAAATTGTATAAAAATAGTGTCCAAATCTCAGGTCAAGATTAATACTATTAATACATTAAAGTAACTACCTAGTCTGTTATTTCTGTAGTCAGCGTTAACGAAATCGAAACGTCCAAACTCTTCGGGCATCGAAACATACCTAATTTCGAAACATAATTGATTCGGTATGTGTGTTTAGTAATATATAATTTTAGCTTTCAGTATCTAGAAGTTGTTTTTTTTAATTTACTTATTTGATATATTTGTTGTGATTAATACTTATCAAGACGAATATAAGAGTGCAAACAAAAGTTCTGCTGAACACCGATTTAATCTCCTAACATTCGCATCGGGATTATTTTTTTCTGCAAATTGTATAACATTTTATCTTAATATTAATTGTATATTATTTATACATGTAAGTTATTCATTAAAAAATAATCAACAAAATCAGTTCACATTTGTCAAAGATATAAAAGATATTTAAAAAAAAAATGTTTGATGATGGCATGCCATGATCGATCATGCCTTAAGATGCCATGATAAAAACTTGTTAAAATGTATTGGGTCCACTCCCAAAGTAGGTATTCCTATCCGAACAAAAAACAAAGTCAGTGAAAATGAACGCTGAACATACATAAACAAATAAAAAAAGATTTTGACGAATTGAGAACCTCGTTTCATTTTTGAAGTCGGTTAAAAATACAGATAATTATTTTATAATTTGGATTTTGGATCTTGTCTATAAAATTCTTCCTCATATTGAGAATGTAGGGCTCGTTGCTCCAAGATCGGCTTTTTTATGCATTTTAAGTTTTTAAACGCTTTTTAGTTTCTATGATTCAGCCAAATTATGGTTACATAAAAATACCTCACGTGGCTGGGCACATTTCGCCCACAGCTGAAAGGTCTAACGCCTAAAGGTCGACAACGGATTGCCGACTGCACAAATCGTCGATAGTACGTTACGTTAAACATTTAGTACGTCTAAATTACTTATCATAGCAACATTTGATCGCATGTACAAAAGGTCGACTAGGCCATTAGGTCGTAGGAGTAGAAAGAGGTTTCCTTTTTCACCCATTCTTAACTATGATTCAAGACGTTTTTCATCGGACAGACTAGTCAATTAAAATACTGCTTATTAGATTTGAATTGGACTCATAAGTCTTTTTTACCTTGTTTTGTTTTACCCACGATGGCACGAAGAAGCTCATGAAGGAAACGTTTAGGGTGTGAGGTTATTTGTTTGTTTGTGTGTATGCGCATTCGAATTTTGCCATTCATCTCTGGTTTTTCCAAAACTTTGCATTTTGTTTTTATTTCAAACTTTTTTTAGATATAGGCAAAAATCAAATCAATGCAGCAGTATTATAATTAACTTGTCTGTACTTATAAAAACTTCCAAAGTAATGGTTAAAAATGGGCGAAAAAACCCTTTTCTTCTAACAAGTTTAAACTCCAAAAAATATTCTTTGATCAAAGGCTTAAAATTGACATTTTGTACAGTATGCAATCAATTCTTGCTTTTAAATGATCTAACTTTTAATATTGCTACTAGAATTATGTTAGTTACGTAAATAATTGTAGTCTTCAATTGATATTCTCTTCGAACGGCAGCCCCCGACGGATTTTCTTTTGTTACTCACCGTTACTACGGTACTTACACTGTTAGTCTCCTTATAGTGTTAAAAATGGTATAATCTTTTTTCTATTACAACTTTAATATCGGGCGTGAGTTAAATTTTTTTTTTTATTTTAATCTTTTTAGAGATATCTTACAAAATATTATTTTTATTGTGGCACGAGGATTTTTGCTGTAGTTGCATCTGTATGCAACACATCAAACCTTACTATTAGAAGAAATATGCGGAAAATGTCAACGGCACCTCCCCCTAGCGAGTTAACACCAAAACACCTACCTATCTAAGCTCTAAGAACCATCGCTGATGAATCACAAACACTACAGAAAACCTCATCTGGATCAGTCCAACAGTTTTGAAAATAAACGGCAACATTTAGGTGCACACACGCATACACACAAACAAACAAACAAACAAAGAACCTCTCGCCCTAAACGCATTGTTATAAGTTTGTTATTCTATTTGACTGAATCCAAATGTTTTTGTTATTTATGAAATGTCAGAGTTTATGTGTTCTTCTTTGCAGTACCTAGGTAGGTACCCACAGGGCTAAGGCTAGCGTAATTTTTGTAAAAGGTTCAGAAAATAATAACAATAAACGTGTAGGTAAATATAAAGATTGACATGAAATAAATTTACTTAGGTGTGCAAATAAGAATATCCAAAAATTTCATTTTTTAAATAAATAAACTGAAAGTATTTACTTTACGTATAGAACGATAAGTCACAAAGTATATAAAGGCTTGGCTTACCTGATTTTCTTCACACTTAAGAGCTAGTTAATTTAGCCTTCTATTTTTTGAAAATTGCGGTCCAAACGGTGCTCCCGTTTCGGAACTACGATGCCACCGACACATTCAATTTTACAGCATTAATGAAGTACCTTTCTAGCTTTTTCAATCGACACGCCACAATTTGAATTTTTGCTAATTAATATGAACAGTAAAGGTATTAAAGTATTAGACTTAAATCATAAAATATAAGAAAGAACAAAGACCACAACTTTCTTTTAACAAAGTGACCTGCCAAAAATATTCTTTACGGTATATTTATTATGCTGTGTTCTAATTGTAGGTATCATGTAAAAAATAGTACTCTGTTTATTTTATGACGTTCATTATAACCTAAACAAAGCCTACACTTTTTTTAAAATTAAATTTCGCTTGCTATTAATTAAAGTAAAAAATAGACCATAGTTCGTAGCTATGGGTTTACGATTACGATAGAAAAAAACGTATTATGATGAAGGGGTAAATTAATATGTTACTTTTTGTAACAATCAATGATTGTTTATTTTTTCAATTGTTGTTAAACATGATGAGTTACGTTGTTCCTTGTTGTAAGTCAAAAAGGACTTCGTATTTGGAATTCGTGTCGATAAATATTTGATTGCTGTTTTTTTACATGGCAATATTCGATATTTCTCGCTTGGCAGGTAGTTGTATTTTTATATTAATATGTCACATCACAGATTCAATTATGTAGGTATTCTAAAATCATTAATAAAGTTTCAAAGCTTTACAATCTTAAATTAAACGATGCAAAGAGATCCTAATTCAGTCCAAAAAAATAGCTGTTTGTACAGGATGCGTATTTGGTTTTTGATGCGACCTTCTAACCGTTTTTTCTTAGGAACAAAATTCTCGCATCGAAAAGCCTTTTTTGTTATGTGTCCAAGTGCTTGAGGGCATGCTCCTTGGCAAGAGCTGTGATATTAGGTACAATAGTTTAATTTTTTGTAAAAACAAGAACTTTATAATTTTATGCCCCGTTCGCACGCTTGGCACTTGCCGCAAACTACAAATCGCTACAAACGTGTGACGCGTCGCAAGCGCTTGCTGCAAATTCCCTTTGATACAAAAACCGACACTTGTTTGGATCGGCTACAAGCGCTTGCAAACCTACGCAAACCAAGTCAAACACTATCTACACGTTTGAATTTGTGACAGTTTGTTAAGATTTGGCAAGCGTGTGGATCCGGCATTACAAAGGTAGGGGAAGGCCGGGCAAAGTGGATACCCCGGGCAAAGCGTATACTCCCCACTAATCCTAAATTATTCGTTTTTCATTCAACACGCCACCACGGTTACGTTTGGCCATCTTGGTTTAGTACGCGGCAAACATCGAAGCAAGGGGCCGCGTCGCGTCCCATCCGCGGAGTGGAGATTTGTGTTTTCGTAAATAAAAGATTCCTCTATTACTAGTTCTTGATTTTTAGGAATGTCTTAATTCGGTAGCATATCAAAGTAATTTTTTATGGTATATTTAATAGAAAGTCAGAATTATTAGTTTTTGTATTAAATGTGTTAACCTCAAAACTTACCTAGTCGGCCAAAATTAATAGGGTAAAGCGGATATGGTGTCCACTTTGCCCGCCATTTCTCGTTGGTGACTTATTATCTAAACATGTCTTTCATTTGTTTCAGATGGTGAATAAATATAAAAAAACTAAGCAAGAGACGTGGGATGAAAATGCTATGCAAACGGCTATTAATTTATGCAAAGCTGGAGAGTTAAAAAGCACAGCTAAAAAGTATGGTTTGGCTTATGTAACCGGCATCGCTGCTTTAAAACTTGGTCTATTCCGTCCTGTTTTCATTGAAGATCAGGAAATAGAGTTGGTGATATATCTTAAAGATATAGATTCTGTATTTTTTGGCTTGACTCGAGATGAATTCAAAAATTTTACGTTCATCCAAGCCAAGAAAAATAATGTGAACTACCCGAATAACTGGGACAAGTACGAAAAAGCTGGAGATGATTGGTTACCGTCATTTTTGTCTCGTCACGATCAAATATCCCTCAGGACTCCGGAGGCAACATCGGTTGCAAGGGCAAAAGGATTTAACAGACATGAAGCTGGACGTTTTTATGAAAACCTTGAAGCTTTAACAGTAAAATATGATATTGATGCATCTAGATTATATAACATGGATGAAACTGGTATATCTACAACCACAAATAAGCCGCCTAAAGTGTTATCAACGAAAGGAAAGAAACAAGTGGACACAATCGCCAGTGCAGAACGTGGTCAATTAACGACTGTCATAGGTTGTTGTAATACCGCTGGTTCATTTCTGCCACCATTCTTAATTTTCGCCAAAAAAAGATGCAACCCAGACTACTTGATGGTGCGCCCCCCGGAACTCAAGGAACCTGTACTCCAAATGACTTCAGGCGAGGTGTTCTTTGATTGGATGCAATTTTTTGTGGAACATGTTCGACCTACTCCTGAGAAAAAAATACTTCTATTATTGGATAACTACGAGAGCCATAAGTATTACCCAGCTTTAGATTACGCCTGCAAGAACAATGTCGTAAGTTTATCCTTGGCCCCATACAGCCCCATACTCATAAAATGCAGCCCATGGATGTAGCGGTTTACGGCCCACTGAAAAGTTACTTTAAAGGGAGGTAAATTTCTTCCAAAATCGCACCTAGGACGCATTATAAATCAATACCATGTAGCTAGACTGTTATCACCAGCTTTTCTGAAAAGTGCAGTAGCTCAAAATGCAGTTCATGAATTCGAAAGACCTGGTATTTGGCCAGTGAATAGATATGCTTTTGGTGACGAAGATTACGAACCAGCCGCTGTGATTGCAGGCACGTCTAATATCAATATTGGCACAGAAAGTACAAACTCACTAGAAACGATCGATATTCCCAGACCTTTAACAGAAAATTCTTCAACTTCTTCGCCTTCACTTCTTCAAGAACAGATTCCATCGAATTTAGTAGATCCTCTATCAGAAATATTTTCATCTCGAAACAGAATTCCCTCTTGTGAGTTTCAAGACTTTGTTGCGCCCATTGTTAACACGCCTGAAAAGATTCGTAGCGACGGATGTATACCTGAACCAGAACCTGGATGTTCCCGAATTTTTTCCGCTTTTGGGCAAGATATAGCTGCTCAGAGAGTTGACACAGTGCTGCCAGAGACTGAAGTAAATATTCGACAAAATAATAGCCGTGACAACTCACCTAATTCAAAAGCAGTCCTTTGGTGTTAAGACCTATTCCAAATCCTGTCAAACCAATGAAAATCGGAAATATTAACTAGTACCCCGATCAAGGAAGATCAAAAACAGAAATATGAGAAAAATAAAGTTACGAATGTTACTAAAAGACTAATGATAAGTCAAAAAATGTTTCTAAGAAGACTATACAAAGACTGACAAACACAAAAAAAAAATGCTAAAAAGGGTAAACAGCCAAAGAAAATGGAAGAATTTAAAGATATTTTATGCTTTTTTTGCGGTGAAATATACATTGAAGAAAACGGTAAACCAATTGGAAATTGGATACAATGTGACATTTGTCAACAATGGTGTTACAAAGATTGTTCTGCTTTTGAAGAGCAATAAAAAAAGACTGTTTGGTGATAATTATTTTGTTTTTGTATCGTATACCTTTTCTGCTATAACCTTAAATATCTTAAGGTATCCACTTTTCCCAGCCTTTCCCTACCAATTATGTTCATTTAGACATTTTATAAAACTTATTAGTTTAAATTTATTCAGTTTTGTTTTTGCCACTTTTAACAGAAGCCTTAAATTTATTTTGTTAAACTATTAAATGTACCCTATAAATAAGGTTATCATCCACTAAGGTAGAAAGTAATTCTACCTTGGTGGACCTTAAACTTCTTAATAGCATACTGTGCTACTTTGTAACGTAAATAGGCTGAACTTCAATAGTTTCCAAGTGGAGTTGTTCGCAATTGGAAATAATGATGGAAACTTGGCGATATATAGCCTTGGGGCGGAGCTTCCTACTTTATAGATAGGTACCTACTCCGAGGTGAAAGCAATTTGTGTATTAATTTCTATTTCAGTGAAGAAAAAAATACCGGACATGGGCTAGTCGGACTCGCTCACAAAGGGTTCCGTACTTTGTAGGTACAATTATTATAAATAGTTCAGGAATCCAGTCTCGCAGTTTAAGTCATTACAAATGAATAGTTTTCAGTTTTTTCCTATTATGTACTTATATTTAAACGATCTTGTAGTACTTTTATGACGATATTACTTGACAAATTTCGTGTATGTGTGTACTGAGAACCCATTTTTATTTTTGCGGATTTTTGCAGTTTAACTAACAACAGTGCTTAGTAAAAGTTGTGGAAATATTTGTAAACCGTAGGTTAGAGTTTGTAAAGACATAATTCAAAAGATAATTTGTCTTAAGTGGGTCCCTCAGTTCACACACATAAGCTCCCAAATCTAAATATGTAATGAGGTCTATAACCAACAAATGTTGGTTATAGACCTTTAGAAAAACATGAATAAACATTTACACAACATTAAAAAACCTAATGTGAATAGATAATAAAAAAATACAAACGTCTTTCTGTGCCCTGAGGGCCTACAGGAATTTATCTCTTAATTAATAGATTATAACATGAACATTATATATTCATAAGCCAATCTTTAGTAAAAATTACAAGGAAAATTTTAAAACTAAAGAAAGATCACAAATAGTGGTAAATATTGTGAACTTTACGTTTTTGTTGGTGGGCCCTCAGTTCACACACTATGCAAATGCTAATTGTTTAAAATATAATTAAATACAACAATTACAAAAATGTGGAGCCTTTCAGTGCTTAGTAATTACCTGCCGTAAACACAAAAAAACATGATTATCTCTTTTGTCTCCATGACTACTATGTACCTATACCTACTCTTGCGAAATTAAGCCTTCTAGTATTAAGTTTCGAAGCTAGGCCGCGGACAGACAGACAGACTGATATGGCGTTAATTTGATTCTGAAACTTAATTTCGACAACCGTTTCTCTGCCGGATGAGCCGCCGACAGAATGTTTCGTTTATGAGTTGTTCAACGACAAAACTTTTCAACTACGAACGATTCGCCGACAAAACGATTTATTCATAAGCGAATTGACGACAGAACCTTTCCACTACGAACGTTTCGTCGACAAAACGATTCATTCATGAGTGAATCGACGACAAAACCTTTTGCCAAAGAAGGATTCGTTGACAAAGCTTATTTGGGCATGGTTTGACACTAAAATAATCAACTTAGCGTTTTGTCCCGTTTCTAGTATGGGGTTATGAAACACATTTTTACAGCTTTCATTGATGCGCGTTCAAAATTACTAAGAATTATTTAAGGGCACAAATTGATATTCAAGCTTTTTAGTGTGTCTTTTTAATATTTCTAGAAATATTAAATATCATTTTACAGTTTTATAGGAAAGTAAAAAGTCCGCAACGTATTCGCTGCGCAGCCGCGACGTTTTCGCCGCGCACACGCGGCGTGTTCGCTGCGTGGCCACTCCGCTTTGAAAACGTTTGTAATCCGCCAGTGTGGCATGGCCCTAACACTACCAGTAGGTAGTTCTAGTAGTAGTAGTAGTCACTTTGAATCAGTTCTACTCCATAACTGTGCACATCAACGTACCGCAGAAAAAGTTGCAGTTATGTAGGAAAATAAATATAGGTAAATAGAACAAAAACACAGAACATAATTTATTGACTAAACATTAGTTCTAATCGTATCACATTGCCGCATCACTTCTTGGGTGCGTCAGGGGGGGCGTCGAACTCGCTGACTTGTGCGTCCACCAGCTGCTTACTTCTCAACTTTATTATGGCGTGGCTGGGCACGTTAGGGTCTTCCATTTCAAACTCAATCAATCCTGCAACAAAAAACCGAAATTAAACCCTTATTCGGCGGTCCAACACTAAAGTCAAAGACGTGAGTCATGCATGGGGTCGCAGTCCTTCATTATTGCTAAATTAATATCTAAAATTTATGGAGCAACTAAACCTTAATTTTCGTATTTTTAATAATACATTACTATGTATTCAAGTTCAGCTGCTCTCGAGATTTGCGCTTAGCAACACATTCAGCGATTCATTTTTATAATATAGATCAATTATTCAATGATTATTTATTTGTCAATATCTCATCTCTAAGACCATCAGATCAACGCTGGCTGGCTGGCAACGGAAACGAGAAATGTTACCAATAATAAAATATTTGCTACCTTTGCCCTAACGCTAACGAATACAATAGATTAAAGTGGTCAACCAATTTATTTTGTCATGGGTTTAAAATTGTGTCTTAAATTCCTTTAATATAATAATTTACTAGCTTTTTACTAACCAACCTTAATTTTTCCCCGATAACCTACATATTGTAGATATGTTCTATTGTACCGTATAAATATTCAAGATGGCAACGATATTCAATAATATAACATAATCATAAAATCGCTTTGGGCTCATTTAGAAAGTTTCTGTAGGTAATATATTTAATCTGGTTGTGGGTACAAAGATTAAAAATATTCTAAAGCATTAACATCGCGGAGCTTTTGATTATTTTTATTTCACAGCTAAAATATGTTCCAATGTCCTATACCTATATGGTTGCATAAGATGAGGGTATTTTCATTGTGCTATTTTGATAAAAGCCTTTTTTAAATTTTTGGCTTGTAACTTGATAAAAATTATTTTTAAGAATATCACTTTTGACGCGCTCCATTCACGTCACCTTTCATAGTATTAACATCATCGTTGTAATATGTTCTCATGTGAAAGTTGTTGACATGTTTACTTACGAGCTATTAGCGTAATGCAACACCAAAGACGCACCCAGTAGCCTTTAGTCTGTATTTCTTAATATTTCTTATTTGCGCTCTGATCTCCTTTGTGAGTATTCACCTATCAAGTTGCCTTTTGGTATGAAAGAAAAACCAAATGTAAACTGTTTTTAAATTGAAAATTTAAGATTAGTAAATTTTTCTAATGTATTATTAACCACTCATAAATAATATTAGGTACTCATTGGTGACCACAAGTTGGCTGTTGCGCGCTTTTTTTATTTTGTGTCTGTTACGAGTGGGCCGTGTGTTCTGCTTGTTTTATTTAGGACCAATCGAAGTATTTTTTTTCTCTTTGTTTTTCAGTAAGTTGCAGCGTAATTTAATAGATATTTTTAAATGATTACAGGAACTGATATATTCATAGAAAACAGTGTGAACAAAGGCAATCGCAGCAAATAATTAGACAAATAAACTTTGTACATATTTTGCATGATCATAGTTTTACATTTGTGTAAATAAAACAGTCGATAGGATAAACCTATAACTTATATAAGCGAAGCGAACATTCAATCGAGTAAAACTTTTTATTGTTTGGCATAAAATATACCTAATGTAAATATTAAATAAAACAATACATTTGAAGTTGTTTGCAAGTGACAAACGATTGAAATTTATTCTTCTTCTTCTTCACCTATACGGTCAATCCCGGTTGCGTCCAAAGCCATTGCTTTGGAGCCCAGGGTCCGCTTTCCTTGATTTACTCCTCCACTTCGCGCGGTCTTGAGCGTCTCTAGTTGTGAGATCATTGGCACGCATGTCAGCCCTCACGGCGTCAAGCCAGCATTTCTTGGGTATACCCCTTTTGCTAGACCTGGCGGTGGCGGCATGGCCAGACATATGCTCCGCACATCCACCGCAGAATATTCATCTCCGTAACACGCAGCTCCTGCTTGTGTCGCTCAAGTAGCGGCCACGCTTCGCTGCCATATAAAAGGACAGGCCTAATGATGGACTTATAGATCTGTCCTTTCAGCTTAACCGGCATTCTGGGGTCACAAATGACACCAGTCACCTCTCGCCATTTGGCCCACGCAGCAGCATTGCTTTGACGTCGCAATCGATGTCTCCCGACGCGTGAAGTACAGATTCAAGGTATTTAAACTGGTCCGTGCGCTCGACCTTGTCTCCGCCTATGCGTAGAGTGTCCTATCTGTAGAGTTACAGTGTGTGCTGAACAGTGGCTGCTCATGTGAGTCTCTGATGCTGTCTAACACAACGTCTAATATCACACTGAACAGAAACGGACTGAGGACGGAACCCTGGTGTACTCCGACGATGATGGGGAACGGTTTGGTGTCGCCAATATCGGTCCGAACCATAGAATCGGAGCTGCGGTACATGTCACGAATAATGTCAATATATGCCTCGGGGACCTTTTTGGATCACAGTGCCCACCAGATCACCACTCGAGGGACACAGTCGAAGGCCTTCTGCAGATCAACAAAGAGCAAGTGCAGAGGTGTGTTCTTCGTCCTGTATCTCCATGACGGTCCTTAGGGCGAAAACAGGGCCCATAGTCCCGTTGTCAGGACGAAACCCATAATGACACTCCGAGACATCACACTCCTGTCGTATCCGGGAGTCCACAATCCGCTCAAGGAGGTTCATGGTGTGGGACATGACCTTTATAAGATAAAATAAGATAAGATTTTCTTCATAATATTCATTACATGTCAAGAAATAGTAAATTACATCATTAATTTAAATCAATTACAAATCCTAATCAAATTAACTTTCAAAAAATAATAATCATTTAGTAACAATTAAATGTAATGTTATAATAAATATACCGCGGTAGTTGCCGCACTCTTGCACCGATCCCTTGCCTTTGAAGACCAGAGTAATAATACTCATTCTCCATTGGCTCGGGATTAGCCCGCTTAAGAGTATGCGGTTGTAAAGGTAGGTTAGGATGTCCACCCCAAGAGGGCCCATCGCCTTCCAGGCTTCGATTAGGACTCCATCGGCTCCGACAGCTTTACGATTCTTCATGCGGCGAAGAGCGAACTGGACTTCTTCAGGCGTTACCGGTGGTACTAGTCCCTGATTCGAAGGGAGGTCCGGTGGCTGCACCTTTTTGTACTGCTTATTCATCAGCTCATGGAAATAAGAGCGCCATCTCTCCTTTACCACGAGGTCCTCGCATAACAGGTTGCCCCCAGGATCTTTAACACAGCGACACTGGGAAATATCTTGTGCCGCTTTGACCCTGGAGCGTGCCAACTTAAACGATTGAAATTTATTAAATCAACCATTTAATAAATTTCCGATTACAATCTAGTTACATGTCCAATTGAAGTTGTATCGTTAATTCACTCGACATGAGAAGTTTAATAATTTAGTAGTGACAAGATTGACTACAGATGTGCGCGAGAGATATGTTATTCCATTTAACGAGCATAAATTTAATATTTAAGCTCGAAAAATGATCTACCATTTCATTAGATAGGCACAGATTTATTTCATTGCATAATTATTAATAATATTAATAAAAACGTTTATTTCTCTTCACAATTTTAGGTAGGTAAAATAAGGTATAGTAAATAAACATAATTATTAGGTAAAGATTGGAAACGACTGACGTCTCCCGCCAGTACTCCCCTCTCTCGGCATCGCTCAGGGCACAATCATTCAAAAGAGAAAATTAAAACAAACTACCATGTGTGTGTGTGTGTGTGTGTGTGTGTGTGTGTGTGTGTGTGTGTGTGTGTGCGGTTGTGTGTGGAAATGGAATGAGTTTTATAAGTTGTAAACTAAACTAAGTTTCCTTGGAGGAATTAGAAGATTCCCCTTGTCAGAACTGTTCAGATTTTGTAAAAAATGAGTTTCAGTGGAATCTAGGTATGGCGTAAACATTTAGGGTACGGGTATATTCGTGAATGATCTATGCCTATTAATTCTAGACATTTCTCATATTTATTCGATGACACAAAAATGCTAGTTTGTGAATATCATATTATTACGGCACATTTACCTCCTTCAGCTACCACTTCGTCTTTGTAGTTATCCCGCATGGAGCGCGCCAAGATATTGTGGTAGAAGAGGTTCGCGTTAACTTTGATCTCCGGCGTCACCTCCATCTTGGAGACGGCCTGGAGGAGTACGGTCAGCTTTTGCTTCGCAGTCAGGATTAGTTTGTCAACTGTAAGCAAACGTATACAACATCATAATCATCAGTTCAGCCTATCAGTGGCGTCCACTTTTAAACACATCAGGCCAGTCTTAATGACATTAAAAAGGTAACATTAAAAACAAATTTAAAAAATTAGTAAAATGTTGTTTTAGCTATTTTTGTTATGTTTTTCAAAAAAGAAATTCAATACAATATATTACAAAATAATTTTTTTTTAAATCAGTTTAAAATTGATGGAGATATCGCGTAACATACACACAAACCAACATCCCAATTTATTGTAAACGATCCGGGTGTACCTACTGTATAACTGTATTTATTGGAAGTGTGATAGGGCTGGTAATTAAAAAGAGGTCCGTGAGGTTTAATGCGTAAATATATATTAATTCACTTCAACGGCGCAAACACAAGTGACAAAAGTAGAGAGTCAGTTTTCTAGGTGCTGTGTACCAACACAATAATAATTATTAACAATGCCAGCACAATACAGAAAATAACATGTTGGGGTTGCCAACATACTGCCTCTCTGACACAAAGTACTAACAACAATATCAGTTACTTATTTAGAGCAATTGACAAGTATTGAAAACTAAATTAAATTACACACGAATTACTAATTGAATATTGACAAGTTTGATTGACAACTTAACTAAACATTAAAATTTCTCAAACTAACGTTATAACTTAGTTAAGTATTTACTTTTGTTTGTTTATTACGTTTTGATATTCAAACATTTAACTAAATTAATATGTTAATAGAAGTCAACCTTATGTTGTACATAAAGATATCTTTGGTTGTACCTACCTACTAAGTTAATCAATCAAACGGCTCCCTGCTCATTATTTCTTGTAGGTAGGTCACGTCATAGGTCATATAGGTCAGGTACTAAACTATTCGGACCAATTTAATGTAGGTATTAGTCTTAGTAATACATATTATGCATCATTACGAACTTATAATATTTTACGCAAATTTATTTATGAGGTATTCTCACAATTGAAACGTAAATAAACATTAGGCTGATATAGAAATGACAAATAGCCTCAAGAGCTAAATAAGATGAATCAATAGATGGTTCGGCATAGCAGAAAGCAAAATATATAAGAAATCGTTAAAGATATTATTTCCTTTCTCTATTCCTTATTCCGAGATCTTTGCAAAGATTGCTCTGTGTTTTATCAAAGGAGCAAAAGTTCTATTATTTTAACATTTTGTTATTTTAGAAGTTTAATGAGTTTAATTATTTTTTTTTACTTTAACGCCACTAAAAAACGTTTAAATACATAGTGTAAACTTAAATAAAAGGCTCCATAGGCTTTGCACAAAATTCGGCTTTGCATTTTTGTCGACGAAGTATTTATTATTTTTTGTTTGTAGCATCTGTAATCGCGTAAATGCGTCTGATGTTCAACCAATAATCCTGTATAGACTACACTCAAATGTAAGCAAAACGTTGACATCGAAATTAATTTTGGCACATTAGGATGACTTTTCGTAATAATAAAGCCAGCTGGTCATGCAGCGAGTGACTATAATCGAGCTCTGGAAAATGTGGAATAAACCACAAATGTTCAAACTATGGTTAAATTCTAACTTGTTTGATCTTTGAAAAAAAATGATAAAAATAACGAAAAGCTCTTCCTCGTAACTAGACAAAACGCAGTGATAGCGGGCGCGGAGTGAACCATTCTGACGGGAAATTGAAAACTCGCTGAAGCAACGGAACAAATACATCTCGATTCACTCGCACGACATCAACTCTCAGCGTGCGTTTGACTCTCGACTTTTCCAACCGGTTAAATATTTTTTGTAGCCGTATACTACAACTTTCAATATATATATTTTTTAATTTGTTTGTATCAAATCGTATTTGTTTCAAGTAAGACTGGTTATAGTTTTGCAGGTGTTCATAATTAGTGGAGAAGTGCAGCCGTAGAATAAAAAGAAGGTACCAATGTTTAAAAATAATTAACTGTTGCATGATACAACTCACAGTCTGCCTCGACCTCTGGCACAGGCTGCACCATGTCTTCTAGATACTGCACCGCTGGCGGCACCTGCTGGAATGGACGGCGCACATTCGCAGCTCCTGGGTCAAAGAAAAACCAATGTTATAAATATTTATTATTAATATCTGTACCTACTCACTTGGGTATAAAAATATTATGCTACGGCTGACAATCTTTTATTAAGAATCACTTCCATTTTAGCCATAGGATGTCCACTGCTAAACATAAGCCGTCCCCAATGACTTACCTACATCATTGGGGATTGTCAATACTCGCCACGCTTTGCAGGCGGGTTGGCGAGTGCAGTTCATTATAATATTCCGCACGCAGACGCTGCTGCCAATCTCGTGCTACAGGAATCAGTTGCCTCTAGCGACACCTCTCCTGTTAGCGGTGGGGAAGGATATTCATTACGGCCGTCCCCACACGGCACACGGCTAAGTCACTTGCTACTATTTAAACTAAACTCTCTACTTTGCTACTACTCTCTCCTTTGATAAACTAAAAGTGAACTAATCTAAAGTAAGAAAACCATCTTGAAATTGTTTAACGCTCATACTATGTTAGACAGCATTATAGTAATTAGGCCATAATAGGCTACCTTTTTTATTCAAGTAGTAAAATATTATCCTTACTGATTTTTATTTTAGTTTTATTATAACAGTATGATTGATAAACAAGTCACGCGCTGCTGATGTCATTGTTGCTTTGACTTTGACTTTTGACTTTGGCAAAATTCAAAATTTCTTGCCATTTAAAAAAAATGAAGACCGGTTTACTGTGCTACTTATTAAAATGTGAATTGCGGCTGCAATGATTACAGATTTACTAAAAATCAATCATTCTTATTATCAATTAACCTCATTGACTTTTATTTCGTCATAAATATGTCATTTTCGTAAATTATTAATTAAAACATGAATCTTCGTAAATAAATTGATCATTTAAGTTATTATTATTCAGTAAAAATAGCATTACTGCAGCCGCGAATTACAATTCAACCAGTAAACAATGTAAAATAAAGTAGCTATTTGTAAAAAACGTAAGAAATTTTTAATTTACTGGGCTGCCTTGAACGATCCCCGTAATTCATCCAACTTAGAATCAGTATTTATAATGGAAACAAGAGTCATGATTATGATGATTAATTATTACGAAATTATGAATTAACCGCTAAACATGATTGATTAATCAATTAATTAAAATGCTGGGGGCAGTATTTAATTCCGGATGCTAAGTAGCCGTGTCGTGGTTATAATACAAGTATTGCTACACGAACTACTTACGATTCACTAAGATACTCTCACTGTAGTACGTACCTGGCTAAACATTGTAAATGGCAATGATACATTTAACTGCTTTAAAAGTAATTAATGTAAGCTATAGCATGGGGAGTGTCCACTGTATGTTGCTATCCTATGGGTTTTGCAAGAACCGCGATATGCAATATTATTAAAATCCTCCATGAAATATGTCATACCCGCAAACAAACCTGATCGAATGACATAATATAGGCGTTTGTTTGTGGAAACGCTTAGAATATCCTACCGCAATTAATTATAAATTAAATCGTTGTTAATCACTTTGTAGAACTAGAGAAGGGTTTGTAGGACAAAAATTGAGTCGCTGATTGCGTCGGTAATGAAGCGACCAACCCTCTTCAATCTAGTTTTTATTGACATAGAGCGGGGTTTATAAGACAAGAATTTAATGGGGTTTTGTGGAAAATTGTATTTGGTAGCTTAATTTCTGAAAGTTAATTTAGCAGGTAGAAGCCTACATAAAGTATTATAGTAGTATGTACTTCATTATGGAAAGTAGATATAATGTTATCGAATATACTGACCGACGCTTGAAAGCAACTCATTGATTTGTTGTAGAGATGTCTTCATCTCAATTATTAGTTTGCCCTTCTCATCCAATGCCCTTTTGAGATTCTTTTCTTCGCGATCCTCGGCATCAATTTGAGCACGAAGTTGTTTTTTCTCGTTTACATATCTGTAAGTTAAAAGATTCTGACAATTAGTTCGGAGCAGAGAACAAAAGCATATGTTTGTAGGTAGCCCAAGCTACTACCACAAAATAAATAATAGATAAAACTATCAGAAGTTAAGCTTCGTACAATACGCGCTAGAGAGCATCGTACTTATAAACACTCGCATCGCTAACGAATTCGAAATCTCGGAAAGCTCGAGCTTAAACTACTGAGAGTGATTTCGAGTCCGTGTCTGGTGTCTATGTGTGCGTTGCTCGAGTGAGAATTGTATGAAGCCTTCACTTTTGATACCCTTAACTATTATTATTTATTCTGTGCTTCTACTGTGCGACCTTTTGTATCATTGTTAGAGTTGTAAATTGACGGTCATATGCTTTAAGCGTCCATCATTTATGATAAATGCTCGGTCACATTGGACATTTATTGTCACGATGGTCACATATATTTTTATAGTATAAATTAAAAAAAACAAGAATTCCACTAATGTTATTCTTAAATCAATTGAGAAAATTTGACGTCTTATAGTATAGTAGGTTGACGAGCTGTTGTCTGTACGTAAGGTGCAATTTAGCAAATGAAATATGAATAAATTTAATGAAGTGGTTAACCTTAAATAAATAACAGTATTTGCAGATTTTAGAAATTTTATTTTGTTATAGATCATTACTACTAAAGCCTCTCTCTTATAATTATGCACTTATTTGTGACCAAATGTTTTTTTTTCATAGTTTGTCAATAGAATTGAATATGACGTTAATGACAATAAATGTCCAAAATGTCCGGTCACATTGAGAAAATGACCAATTTGCTCGGTCATATTGGTCAGACATTTATAACGTGACAGACACTTTACAACTCTAATCATTGTACTTATTGCATCATATAGATACCGAAATAAATAAATGTAAATATAATAGAGCACCCCAAGAAGTTAGGTCCGAATCACCCACATTCACGTTCTGCGATATTTTGTTAGTTTCATTTTTCGAATTTTTAATACAACTTAACCCTAAAAATATTAAGTTATGTGCTTGTTGTTCTTTTCAATAAGTAAATAGTATGCCTTAAAGTCACAAAAACAAATGCTATATGCTGATAGCTTTGATAACATAGGTCATTAAAAAATGTTGAAACATATTTAGTTAAAATTTTAAAAACGCCTAATTGCGATTCCTTCTCGCGCACCGAGGGTTCCTTAAAAACTTGCAGTTAAGTAAATACTATAGGTAAACCGCTTCGTTGAGACTTCGCCTGCGGGGTACAGGGGCGCGGGGGGAATGACGAGAGCGGGGACTGTCAGAGGTGCGGGCGGTAAGGATACACAAGAGACGAAATTTCCAGTGACAGTTCTCAAGATATGTGACGTCACCCGTCACAATGGTGGCCGTCAGTGTCGACACTGTAAAATATTAACATAACCTTTTCGAAAAATAATATTCGTTTCGATACATTTACATTATTGAGTGTAAATTTAGTCAAAATATTGCTATCCAGAGCCGTGGATGTCATTCTACGTGTATATATAAAAACTGGATGTTTTTGTTTGTTTGTTTGAACGTGCTAATCACAGGAACTATTGGTCCGGTTATAAAATATGCTAGATACATTGTTAGATAGCTAATTTATTGGGGAAGGCTATAGAAGTAATTTAATGCGTATAGGCTTATAAATATTTTTGCTACGATCTATGGGAACGGAGTAAAACTATTAAGCGCGTACGAAGTCGCTGGCGGGCCGCTAGTGTTTAATATAATATCTGTAGTGAAAGTGACAAAATAAAGTTTAATATTATTATGAAGTAAAAATGAAATATTTAGGAATCTATGCACGATTAATCAAAATTATGAATCAATCGCTTATATACATGTCAATATCACTGGATCTTGATTCTTGACTTTCAAAGCAGCTATCATCAGAATCATCTAAATCATCATGCACATCAATAATGAAATCCACGACATCATCTAAAAGGCCGTCGTGTTTGCAGTATTCGTCCAAATTAGAATTGATACTATTTTGGGCTAACTGCCCTTTAATATCGCCCCAGACCAACTCATTTGGATTGAGGTCCGGGTGATATGGAGGCAAACGCAGCACTTCATGCCCGTTTCTTTTTAAAAGTTCATCTATTTTATAAACATCATCTGTATGATTGCTTTTTATTAATTTGAATAAATAATCTTTTCTAAGTTTACCATCAAAAGGCACGTCATGACGTCGTAGCCAATCTTGCATGACTAGCTTGGTAGAGGCCATAGACGGTTTTTTTTCCTCTCGGACTGAATGGTAAGCTGCATTATCCATGATGATTACTGAATTTGATGGTATATTAGGCAAAAGTTTTTCACTAACCCACTTGCTAAAATTTAAGAAATTCATCGAGTCGTGATAATCACCTGTCTTGCACTTAGATTTGAATATTACTAGTGCGCCGTCTACAAATCCAGTTTGACCTCCACAATGAACAATGATCAAACGGTCTCCTTTTCCGATTTGAGCTAGCACGCCGTGTTCATCGTTCGATTGCCAGCATTTCAAAACGTTATGAGATGCATTTACATAAGTTTCATCCAGATATAAAATGTTTCTTCCTTCTTTACGATATTTTTAATAGTATTTAGGTATTTCCACCTCCACGATGTTATATTTGGCTGTTCTATAAGCAGTTTTCTTTTAGATCCACATTTCTTGAATTGAAAACCTAGATCATGTAATAGTAATCTTAAATATTCCCTACCGCAGTGTAATCCTCTTTTCTAAGAACATCATTCAAACTTTTCAAAGTGGGTACTTTTTTGGAAATTGTGTAAAACTGAGTGACTTTTCTTCTTACCACACCTTTTGTGAAATCATCTATTTCCACTCTTTTTTTGTGGACCTTCTTTGTTTTTTTCGGTGAATTAAATCTTTCGTTGTCTTTTAATGTTTTCCCCTCCTTTACAATTCTAGCTACCGACTTTTCCGACAATCCAGTTACTTTTGCGACAGTTTTGTTTAAATGTATATCTTGTTCATATTCAACTGAATTTGGATCTAATTTTCTTTTTCTAAAATATTCGTATACGTTTAAAGCTATTTGCTTACACTGACTGTTGATTTTGTGTCCGAATATACTTCGACTCATCTTCAGACTTCAGACAGACAGTATTCTCGTGTGTAATTCTGTCAAAGCGTCCGCGTCTGTCAATAGATGCTATCGCTACCAGCGTAGCGAGCGTACTGAATTCTGACAAGAATTTGCCTGCCGCCCGCACCTCTCACAAACCCCGCTCTCGCCTCCACCCGCGCCCCTGTGCCCCGCAGGCGAGGTCTCAATTTCGCGGTCTACCTATAACTATTTACATAACTGCAAGTTTTTGATGATATTGAGACGTGATCAAAATGCTGCCTAGTTAGGCAAGGAGTCGTCATATTTAATGCGACGTATTAGGGAAGTCAATAGGGGAGGCCTATGTTCAGCAACGGACGTCCAATGGCTGTAATGATGATGATGATGCTGATGATTAGAGAAACCAACAAAATAGTTAATGTGACGAAAATGTGTGTGTGTGGGCCGCATGTGAAACAGTGGAACTTAGATTACTTAGATGATGCAGCCCTAGAAACTCTTTAAAGCTGAACTTAAATACTATTACTATACTATTAGTAGGTACATAATTAGAATTAGTACAAAATATTATAGTCTCATAGAAAAACTCAAATAGGCTTTTCGAATCGTAACAATAATTGTATTGTTGAATATTATTACTATTTCAATTAACATGTGTATCTTTTAATAAGCCGTATTGAATTAGTACGGGTAGGTGCATTCCTCACTGTAATTTTTATAAAATTGACAGGTGTGTTTTAAATCAATAACAAACCTATTTATTTTCTGAAAGTAGGCTTAAACTACGTTCTTTTACACGTTCTAATTTTTGTTTTACTCTACCACAGCTTCGGGATAATCAGGGCTAGCGCCGAGAAGAAGCAGCGCAAGAAACTCGTTGTCAGTATCTTTTTAAAAAGTATGTTGACATTACAAGACCAAATTTACAGTGCAAGCAATTAAATACCGCCAATTAATCAACAGTGTATAATCTTTTAAGAAATAAAATCATCTTGACATGCGATCTAAATTTATAACTATATTTTTGTAACATTTATACATAATGGTATTTAATAATTAATCGCATTATATTTTAATCGTCCATTATAAGCTACTTGACGAATGTGGAATAGGTCCTTAGTATAAGGTAGGGTTCAACTCTATGTGTTGTCAGAGCTTAGATTTATTTAGCTACATCCTTGCCTGGGTAAGTCGACATTAAATTTTCTTAATGCGGTGAAGATAGATTGGCATTAGACACGAAAAATTTCCTACCCCTTGTTTTTATCACTGCGCACTCTTGAGTAGCCGGGATCAATTTAGCATGAAAACCAATCGAACCCAAACCGAAAAATTTAGGGTGCGTACAGATCAGACGAACACGTGACGATTGCAGAACTGCACGCGCGCCGTTCGCTATATATCTGTACGCACTCTTAGCCAGATTTGAGGGAAGGGAAGGGGAAATAGAAAGTAATCAACAAAATAGTACTAAAAAAAATTTAAGAACGTATAAACCATTTTTTTAATGGATTATTTGTTCATTTCTCATCATCATCATTTCAGCCATAGGACGCCCACTGCTGAACATAGGCCTTCTCTAGTAATTTCCAAATTGGCCGGTTGGAAGCGGCCAGCATCCAGCGGCTTTCTACAACCGTTACCAGGTCGTCTGTCCACCTTATAGGTGGACGTCAACCTTTCTGCCCGGCTGTCAGTTCTGCGTCCTATGTGCCCCGCCCACTGATACTTCAGCTTGCTAATCCGTTGGGCTTTAATTCAGCGACTTTTGTTTGTGTTGTTGGATCTCCTTATTTCTAAATCGATCTCGCAAAGAAACCGATATACCGACGGCATATCCCTGTCCACAGCACGTTGTACGACCTTGAGCTTACTTAATTCTAAACAATTAATTATAATTGAAATAAGCCGTGTTTTATGTGACTAAGGCCCGATTCGACCAATCACAAAACTAAACCAGTTCAACTATAACAGGAATAACTTTACTTCTTGAATTTACTTTTTGATAACGTTGCGTTTTTCCAACTTACTTCAGGAATACACTATACTCAGATTTATTTTATTGTGAATGATGAACGAATGGATAAACCTACTAAAATCCATGTAATCTATTTCTTCTAGGTTGTCATCAATTGCCACAACAATTAAATTTTGTAGGATAACAGAATGCCAATGGTAGATTATACAACTTGACAGTTTCTAGGTGACAAGAGTGGATTTGACAAGTGAAAACTTTGACATTTACTTGTTCTCAGTATAATTTATACACTGTCAAAATCGTCTGTTTAAATATTTTTCATAGATTAGTGGTTGGTAGAATGAATAATCTGACTCTAGATTAAGCAGTGGATTACTATCAAGATTGGATTGAAGTACTCTCAAGTTAAAACTTACACCAGCTTGGTCGAATCCGGTCTAAGTAGTGTTCGTCGTTCAAGATTAGATAAAGAGTCAAAGGTAGTTAATTCAGTTTATACAAACAAACTAAAAATGTTCATGGTAGCCAGACTAGTAAAAACAATGTACATTTTACAACAGTACGTGCCATCTCTTTTCATTCACTACCTAGACACAGAAAGACATATCTGAACCTAAATTAAGTTAAGCGAGTGAGTGGCTTCCTAGAATCGATAGTTCCCTTTGTGATTGTGATAGATAATGAAATTTATGAAAGATGCACTCGCGGCCTGTCGTTCGCTTGAAAGCAAAGTAATGGCATCGTAGTGCTACGACACTACGGACGCTACGTACGCTACGGAGGTGGTTAGTTGCTTTTACTGGGAGCAGTTTTGCATGTTTCTTAAGTGCAAAAGGGAACTTCAAAGATCATAAATAATATCAGTTTACTTACTAGATAGCATAAAACATTACAAAATAATGTAGAGAACTAGATAGAGTTATTATATTACATTACCTAGTCAAAATAAATCTAGTAGGTTATCAAGCCTATTGCAAAACAATAAATTACAGGGAATGAACATAGTGCAAACAAAATTCGAGTGTACAAATTTCTGAATGGCTGTTAGCGCATTAGCCGGCCACTGCCACTGCCTTAAGAGCCTTCAAATTAGTTTCGTAGTAATATAGGAGTAGCACCTTAAAACCTCATAACCCTGCTTGGGATACGAGCAGAACGGCAACGAAGCTATTTAGCTACCCTATTTAGCCTAATAGGAACATTATAATTTATTTTTTAATCAGTAAACAGAAACAGAATATTATACCTACCAGTCACCCAGTCAGTCAGCCCAGTCACCAGAGCAGCAGTCCTTTTTAATTTTGAACCAGATATAATTAATTAGTGTGTATAACTGCAAGTCATCATCATCATCATCATGTCAACCTATTGCAGTCCACTGCTGGACGTAACTGCAAGTATTATTAACAATTTGTTCGTTGAATATACATTAAAATGGAATATTTTCTTTTGAAGACCAATTAACCAAACTCTTAACTGGTCTACGAAAACCTTGGTAACATTTTCCATTTAATGGCTTGCATGTCACAATTGAAAAATTACCTACTAAATTATTGCTATCTAATAGTGCAACAAATGCACAAGCCACCTTGGGTACCGATCGATTTCATACAAATTGTGAATACCTAATCATGTATAAACGACAATTAAGTGCATATAACCTGTTATCAAGCAACTGCGATGATATTTCACTTTCCCACGACACATTATAGTCGTGAACTATGACAAATAGACTGAGCAATTCTCAGCCTGCTCGAGTTAAACTTCAAGAACGCCTTCTCGACGGTACCGTTCGATAGAAACAAATTATTGGTTGATGTTAACTACTTTTAAGGACACACTGACAACTGAGAAGCAATTAGCATAACTGGCTCTTTCTTTTAAAAAAATCTATATGTATCTACGATTATAAATGGTAAAGTTTGGCTCTGGTGATTTACCGACCGCTGCCGCAGCAGACGCTCGCTTGGGCTGTGATCACTGTTCTAACCTGACCTTATTTTTGGCGCTAAAGCATACCAGCTACCCCGGGAGGAATGGCAGGTTAAATCACATAAGAAGAGTAGGTGTTTTGAGGGTTACGGAACCTAAAACGAGTCTAGTACATCAGTCTGTCTGTCCGTTAGTTACAGAAAATGTATTTGCAGACTGTCTTTCAAAGAAACCCTGAAAGGCAAGCTTTTAAATAACTCTGACACCAAATAGAATTATTTTAAACAACCAATTACAGGGCACCTTCCATTCACATGTAAAAATTCTAATAGGTATCATATTTTTAGCCACTCCATCGAACATGAATTAAATTTATTTAATTAACATATAAGACTTTATTTTAATGTATTTAGTAAACTCATTCTTTAAACTGAAAGTAAATTCCTACTACATAATGTTATAAATGCGAAAGTAACGCTGTCTGTTTATTACGCTTTCACGCCTCTATACTGAACCGATTTTGATAACATTTGGAACAGATATAGATTAGAGCTTGGGAAAGGACATAGGTTACTTTTTGTAGTAAAAGCTGAACCGATTTTGTACGGGAAAATCTTGAACCCTAGGAAAAGAAATAGGTTACTATTTTTATTCCATCTCCTAAGGGAGTAAAATAGGAGGTGACATGCCACGCGGGCAAAGCCGCGGTCACAGCTAGTTAATTCATAAACAAGAGCTTATACGCCAATAAACTGTTCTTAGTCGGTCAGATTTACTAGATTACGAGTATACGTGACACGACATTCCTAAATGTAACTTGTCCTTGACGCGCTGACGTCACGGGTCTGGCCACTGTCGGTCATAGTTAGGTAATCTTTATCAATTTATCAAGTGACTACCAGTGTATAATGTACCTCACTAAAACACAACAACCGGGTATTTAATATCATCATTTTAAAATAATTTTTAACTTATTATACCGCTTCCAACCGGCCAATCTGCCAGTCATTAAGGTAGGCCTGTGTTCATCAGCAGGGGCGTGCGGTGCATATAGGCAATAAGGCAGTGCCTACCTGGTAAATAAAATGAGATAGGCAGTAGGTACTTATAAATGTGTGTCATTTATAAAAACCACTGATTTAAATCAATAAAACACTTAGGTAAGTGTTTACTGCCTACCTCGAAATAAAACCAATGCCCGCCCAATGATGATGAAATATTTCTTATTGTGACAATAACTTGCGGCTAAAATGGGGAAGTTTAGTAACTTACTAGTGTAAGACATTTAGAAAAGCACAGAAACTACTCTAAGTATACCATCATTCGCACTCTTACTTACTCTTGTCTTTCTCGCAGTTAAGGATTCGCAAGTTATGCCTTGCCTATTTCCTTGACATAATATAAGTTCAAATAGCCGATTGCTTAATAATTAATCAATTTTGGCTACGTAAAAAAAAGTTAGTGCAATGATATTAAATTTAATATCGTTAAGTTAATGTTATAAACACAACGAACAAAGCGCATTTTTGTTTTAAATACAAGGTGTTCCAAAACTCGACATCAACCCAAAACCGGGTGAAAAGGCGGTTGTCAGAAATTTAAAAAAAAAACTTAATTGCATGTTTTCAAAATTATAGGCAAAAAGAAAATCGAAAAAAATGTACACCCTCCGACAGTCTTTTCACTCCTGTTGCCACAAACCTATAGGACATATTTCCTAGAAAAAAATTCAAAATAAAAAAATCACCTAGTTTTAACTTACTGTGTTGAAAAAAAATTGTAAGTACTACGCGAGTTTGGTAAGTAGCGTCTAGAGTTGGGGCATTTAGTAAGGTTTCCAAAATGGTATGACACTCGATAAATTGTAGCTGCAATGGTAGACTATTTTTTTCTCGTCAAAACCCATTTTAATTGAAACAAAATTTATTTAAATACTAGGATTTATTAAATTTACAATATTTTTTTCAATGTTTAAACAATAAACATACAACTTATTTTACTACATTAAATGTTCTATAAATACGATAAATAAATAATAATAATACAACCTGGTAAAGGTTGCAGGAAGCCGCTGGATGCGGGCCGCTTCCAACCGGCCAATCTGGAAGTCACTGGGGGAGGCCTATGTTCAGCAGTGGACGTCCTATGGCCGACATCTCTTTAAAAGAGATCGAGCTATTTGTCAAGCGAATCCTTCATTGTTGATGAATTGAGCTGCTTCAGCTATTCTTTGCCCTAGTTCAAATTTACTTTCTATTGACTTCAGATACACTTTTTCTCTGACTGCTCTCCAGTAAAAAAAGTCTAATATGGATTCAAGTCCGGTGAACGGGCCGGCCACGAGATTGTACCAGACCGTCCGATCCATCTCCTGGGAAAATCTTTGACGAGATATTCTCGAACTGAGCGACCATAGTGCGCTGGGCACCCATCTTGCTGGAACCACATTTCTCGGTAAATGTTTAGTGGCACGTCTTCTAGTAAACTTGGTAGATGGTTGGCGAAACTATCAACTTACACTTCTTAAAATGACTCCATCATCTCAAGCTACAATTTACGACCCTTTGGAAAACCTTGGGCACATTAAAATAGTTTTTAACCTAGTAAGAAAAATTTGTTAAAAACTGGGTATCTACAAAAAAAACAAAAATTCTAGGAAATAAGTCCTATTTGTTATACAAACTAGAGCAACTGGTTTGGAAATTTTGATAACAGTTCTTTTAATGCCTATAATTTTGAAAACATGCAACTAAGATTTTTTTTACATTTTTCTTACAACCAGTATGACTTGCCTTTTCACCCGGTTTTGGGTTGACGTCGAGTTTTGGGACAACCTGTATAATCTATCAGAAAGCAGTTCAAAAATGCCTGTTTAACCTACTTTCGGCAGACGTTCTCCGTGAAGAAGTTTGGTTAATTAAGACTGAAAATCGCATCGCAATAATGCTCATTTGCGGTCTAAAATAGAGTAAAAAAACCGTTAAATAGATCAAATCGCTCATAACAAGCACCAAAATTAAAATCTCCTCTTAATTACTGATTTAATTAAATTATCTTTTATTAATTGATCTGCCACTTGACTCATGTTTAATTTATAATTTATTTTTGATGTTATTTATTTATTTTTGGCGTAGAAAATAATTAAACTAGGTTCCTACAAATACCTACATCACAGTATTATTTTCCAAATCAGAACGAAGGGTTACTGTCAAACCTAAAAGTTCGAAACTATTTAGTTTTCACTTCTGGAGATAAGAACATTGTCCCTTGTGAATCTGACAGCTGAAAGGAGACTGTAAAGCAGTTTGCTTTTTGTTTACCAATGAAGTTTATATGAACATCATTCCTTACATTTTTGTTTGAAACTTCTTAGTTTGAAAAACAAATCAAGTAATGAATCTAATAAATAACAAAGATCAGTTTAAAATTCGTTAAAAATATATTTGTTTTTAAACTAAATTGACAAATTTCTTGAAGACTTTACAAAGCAATGGTAAATATTGTTACAAGGCTATACCCATCGTTCATTTTAAAGACCACTTCAAAGGACATTATTTTATCAAAACATCGCAAATCCATCTTCTAGTCTTCGGTACATTTCGGGAACAATACCTGTTCTTAATTACTGAGAACCTCGAGATGTTTGTGCGATGCGAAATAATTGAGAAAGAAAAGGGTGTTATTTTCAAGAAATAGTGACTTGGAAAAATGCGTATTTGATGTCGACATTCCAATTAGATAAACGTAGGTAAATACTTACCAAAAATTCGACTTCCATTCATTATAAATGAATAATTCGTTACGAGTTAAGCTAATGAGAGTATGTTAAATGTGAAAAGCGTATCAACGTGTAATTTTTTTCGAGTTTGTGTGAATTATCGACGCAACATGAATATCAACTTTTTGTTGAAATGTTTTTAGATGTTCCATAATGTTATCTGTTTCCGCTAGAACATTATTCTTCATTATTATTATTGGTTTAAAAGCAGTGGTATTCAGGTTTATTTTTGATTGGCGACCAAAAATTATAACCTAAATAAATAAACCTGAATTTCGAAATTATAAGCAGACATACGTTCTTTATAGAGTCATGCATATCAGCCTAGGATTCGCCGATTTTAGTGTTAACCGCTTAGACGACTAACCCGACATAAGCCGTATTCAGGGTAACCCGTATACATAAAACATGTCGGGAAAGAACGAGATAGAAAATGTAGGCACTAGTTTGTATAAAAGTTTGAAAACATTAAACGGAAGTGAACCTTAGGCCGGAACCAGTTCTTACACGATTGGTTTAGCTCGTAGTAAGTATACGTTGGGTTAACAGCCCAATCGTTAAAATAAAAGCGTTTACACCTTCTATCTAAACGGATAACCTTTTCGGTCCTTGGCCATGAGGAAAGTTATCTCAAGGCTGGCCTACCCATCGAACATGATATTGTTTTGAATAACATGTGAGGACGGTCTTTTACTAACTCATAAATATAGCCGGTTTGTAATAACAAAGCATGTCACTTAGGAATTAAAGGTTAGAGTGAGATGAAAGGGAATAGTATAGTAAGAAGGCCTTACAGGGACGACCTTTAAACATAACACAAACGAGAAAATTAGAAATAAGTAATACCTGTAGCAAATAGAGAAATTCTGAAACAAAATATGAAACGGCACGATTTACGTATCCTAATTCTATACATCTCTCTTGCCACGTATTAGGATAATTAACTGTTTTCAAATTGAACCATGACCCTGATTGACACTGTAATCATAATTTAGGGGAAATTTTTGGTTGTTTGAGGTGCTTATGGTTTCGCTTTCATATTCCGAACGGTAGTACTTAGTACTCAGATCTAGACGTCCACCTACTAACTATTTATCTTCAGGCATATTTAAGGCATTTCTTTAGTCATAAATCAAAATCTAAGGTAAAAATTCCGAATACAAGTGATAAGCAGTGTAGATAGATAAATGGACATTCTGAGTTATTATTACAGAGGACACTTTATTTATTGCATTTAAGTAACTCACGGTAGTTCGGATCATGATATAATATTTTTCACAATTCAATGTAATGCAATTTTTATTTTCCTGTACATCATACTGAGTACTTTGGCTTCCATAGGTTATAGTAGTTTTAGGCCTATAGATGTAAAAGATGTTTTAAACGTTTTAAATCATTTGATTCTAAACCGTTTTTTTGGTTTAAAGCGTTTTAAACCACATTTAGTGGTTTAATATTGGTTTAAATCGTTAGAATTACTTAGAATGCACTAAGGCTTTAAACAAAGTGACCGGACTCTTCTGACTGAATCTGACTACACCTACTTCCTTATTTATGATGTTTCGGGGTCACGCTTAATGAAAAAAATAAAAAATTGTTTTAAATTCAAACTTGCATTTACAAATTGCACAAAATCGACTAGCTCCATTAATAACATTTTTTATTTAAAATTTTATGTATTTAGATCTTTTTAACTATTTTTTATCTAATTTAAATATGTTCACTCTTACTTCGCCATGAAACTGTTGCGATGCATACATATTCATCGCAAATTAAATGTATTGCTAAGATCATAATAATAATATCGAATATGACTTTTTATGATATATTGCCTTGACGTTCAAAGATCACAGTCTCGACTAACACGGGAATTAATTATTTTTTACTAGTTTTCCGTCATTGGTTGTGTTATTTAGAAAAAAGATGGCATTTTTTATAAAGTCTGTTTATCTTTACTTGTCTTATAAATTTAGTAAACAATAATGGCGGACGCACGACTATAGGCAATTGATAGGGTTAGGACATACCCGGTGCAAGAAATAGGTTGTCTCACTTAGTCACTCGCTCACACAAGAGCCTAGCAACAAAACTATCCCATCTAAACACTAGTTTTCTTTGCTTGTCGACTCACTATATTTTCTAGCTCAACCCGTTTCTCGCTGCTCGCTGAGGCGGAGAGACTGATGTCTAAATAAAATAGATAGACTTACTGGGCTGTCTTCTCCTGGCCAACATTTTTTAAAGTGTCCAGCATCAGTAATGCGTGCTTCCGGTCCTCGATGAGAGCGTCTCTTTTCGCGCTGTTTACTGTTAACTGCGTCAACAATCTCTCTGTCTGGTAATGCTGTTCTTTTAACCTACACAAAGAAATAAAATGTCCTATAAATAATCAAGCAATGGGCAATCTACTATTGGCGAAGGGTGACAAGTTAGGCAAGTAACCTTGAGCATTTTGCGCGACATCTATTACGTGCCTAAGATAATACAAATGCTTCTCGCAGACTAAACATCCATCCGTTGCGCTCCTGTGCAAATAGAATATCATTGCGAGATTGAGATTGTCGCTAAGAGTGAAATCCATTTAAAATCCTTATAAGTAATTTAAAATTTGTTGACTATTTGATAAAAAAAAATATCTTCAACCTAAAGGCACGAGTGTTATAAATAACTAAACCAACTTTCAAACTAAACAGTCCTCGCCTAGTCAGGGTTCAATGTCTCATAGTATCTCAACTGATGTAAAGTCGCAACTTATTTTGGACACAATGTCTCTTTGTAGCTTACATCAATTTAATGGCATACCCAATGAAAACAATAGGCATCTGGATCTTGTCTTGTGTAATGTCGACCACATAACTGTTTATGGAACAGAACCCCTCACGCGCATAGATAAACATCATCCACCCTTATGTGTTCAAATGGACGACAGTACTAAACTCAGAAAACTTAAGATTACTAAAGGCCGCAAATTAAACTTTAATAAAAGTAATTACACCAAAATTCGAGAGTCCTTAACCAAAACCGAATGGTCAGAACTGCTTTGTGGCGACGATGTTGACGTAGTTATCACAAATTTGTATACTAAGCTGAATAGCATTATTAACGAACATACCCCAATAACGTCTGCTAAACAGAGCAAATACCCTCAATGGTTTTCTTATGAACTAATAAGGCGACTTAACGATAAAAATAAATACCACAAAAAATATAAAAAATATAATAATCCGAGAGATTACGATCAATACTCCTCGTTGCGCTCTGTATGCAAAGTATTAACAAAATCTTGTTATGCTTCTTATTTATCTTCTGTCGAAGAATCACTTAAAAATAATGTTAAATCTTTTTGGAGGTATGTAAACAACAGAAAAGGTTCTAGTGGTGTTCCTCAAACTATGAAATACGGTGACACTGAGGCGTCTGACGGTGAGAGTGTGTGCAAGCTTTTCTCAGATTTTTTTGGTTCAGTCTTTGACACCAATTGCTCTCCGCCTCTTAACACTGATGGTTGCGGCGAATCTTCCAGCAACTGTATCTCCAGCTTGACGCTGACATATGACGAGGTTCTCCTTAAATTAAAACAATTGTATCCTAATAAGGGCGCTGGCCCTGACGGTATACCACCCAGGTTTTTAAGGGAGTGTGCTGTGGAACTGTGCACGCCACTGTTGATCGTGTTTAACCTGTCTCTCAGATCAGGTGTTTTTCCTACTAGTTGGAAGACCGCACATGTGGTCCCAATTTTTAAGTCGAGTGATAAGTCTGATTGTACCAATTACAGACCGATAAGTGTCCTCTCAGGGATGGCAAAGCTGTTTGAGTCTGTTATCTATGACCATATTTTTACCCATGTTAAACCCTTCCTTTCTCAGGATCAGCACGGCTTCATGAGGCACAAGTCTACTGCTACAAATCTTCTTGAGTACAAGAACTACCTGTGCATGTCATTTTCTAATGTTGGTCAAGTAGACTCGATTTACACCGACTTTGAAAAGGCTTTTGACAAGGTTAACCATTCTCTGCTTTGTCAGAAACTATACTCGTGGTATGGTTTTCATGGTAGTCTGTTGCGTTGGATCTGTTCCTACCTTAGCATGAGGAGTCAGCTTATTACTTTAAAGGGATACAAGTCAGCTCCTGTTACTATCACATCAGGAGTCCCACAGGGGTCACATTTAGGGCCTTTGCTCTTTGTGATATTTATAAACGACCTGGCTGGTCTCCTGACTTCTCCATGTCTACTTTACGCTGACGATTTGAAAGTTTTTTCAACTATTAAAAGCATCAATGACTGTGTTACTCTCCAGCGTGATCTCGACGTTATATCGTTATGGTGTCAGCGCAATCTGATGTATCTAAGTATCGGCAAATGTCGCATTATTTCGTTCACTAGAAAGAAAAAACACAAAATTATCTTTGACTATCGGCTGACTGGCCAAGCGCTGGAGCGTTCATCCGTTGTCAGGGATCTTGGTGTTCTGTTTGGTGAGCAGTTGACTTTCAGGGACCACTATGACTATATTATATCGAAAAGCCTTAAGACGCTCGGATTTGTGGCTAGAGCTACTAAACAATTTAGTGATCCTCAGAGCCTCCTTCTTATTTACAGCAGCCTTGTCAGAAGTTGTTTGGAATACTGCTCTGTCATATGGTCCCCTAGCTATGCAATACACTCCGAAAGGATTGAGAGTATTCAAAATAAATGCCTTAAAATATTGTCTTTTAGATGTGGTCTCCACCGTAAACTGGCATCATATCCTGATAGGCTCCTTCATTTCAAACTTACTTCATTAGCGACAAGGCGAATGCAGCAAGATCTTTTCCACCTGCATAAAATCGTACACTCCTATTTTGATTCCCCTAAACTACTGTCACTGCTTAACTTCGACGCTAGAATAATTACCCGAAACCGTATGAAGACCTTCATTTTGTATGTTTTTAAGAACAATACTTCCTTTTATAACCCTGTTATACGCATGTGCAGATTGTATAATGAATTGTTGCAGAGTAATAACCTTGACATGTTTGTGTCCAAACACGTTACATTTCGTTATAATGTCAAACTTATCCTCCACTGAACTCTCTACTTGTTTCACATTAATTTCAATTTTTTTTTTTTTTTTAGCAATTACATAATAGAATTTTATGAAATAACACTTGATAAACTGTCTTTAGTTGCACATTTTTGGAATTGAATTGTTAGTAGCATAGTGTTTACTTAAGTTGGTCATGCTGTGTGTACATGTTTTTAGGTTACAATCTAGATCTAAGTTCTTAAATTGTTTGCCTAATACCCTTAGGATTGTTACCTGTTGTGTATACCAATAAAATAAAATAAAATAAAATAAAATAAACAAAAACGTCGAATAAAATATAAATGTGTACAAGATTGCGGTATTCGCGGTAGTGTTTATAAGAAATAATAACGAGTATTTAGATACACATAGCTGTCCCGGCGAACTACGCACCGCCCCTTCATATTTTATTTTTTTCTAACCTTTTCCATTTTTTTATAGTTATTCGGCTATTTGGGGCGGAGACAAAATCAACAAATCAAAGATCATATAAATCGGTCCAGCCTTTCTCGACTTATAAATGGTGTAACTAGCCCGACTTTCTTTTATATATATAGATGGGTAAAACTTCAACATATAAGTTACACATGATATAATAATTTCCTCATCCTATATCCAGTATTTTCGCCAGAGAAATTGTGCAAAAACACCTCTTTTACATGTATTCTCCATAAGTGAAAAACGCGAATAGGCAAAATTAAATGTCGTGTGTATGAATTTTAAAAAATATGGGTATCCCGTTCTTAGCAACTATAGTCTTTGGTCGATTGCTATTTGATTGCATTGTATGCGTTCTTTCTCAGACTCTGCAATGAGTTGACTTAAAAAAACGGTAATACATAAACGCGACAAATTACACAACTAGTAACAAATACAAGAAACCGGTAATTACTCAGATTTTATGTAATTTGATTGAAAAAAACTAGTTATATATCTTGCGATGATATGATGGACGATGGATGGATGATGATAGACGTAACAACATTTCATATTAATATCTTCTAATAGATGTAGGTAAGATTATAAGACTGTCATATCATGAACCCTTATTATACCTTAGCAATATTCTCTCAAAGGATGGGACCAAAGTAGACTTCTGAAGTCTCTTGCAGATGCCCATCACTTCCTCAAGCTCCCAGTGGACAGAATGCTGACTCCCGGCTTCTAGGTCTTCGTATAAGTCATCCAAATTAGTCGCTTCCTTCGAATTATAAAGCTTACTTTATTAGGATTTCTTACTTATGCAGTCCTAACAATGGGCTAGTTTCCTGGGTCAAAAAAATATTATTCTATTTAGTCCGCCAGTTAGATTATTAAAAAATATTCGACCCATATTTTGTCTTTTGTCAATCAAACAAAAATGATGAAGATAAAGCACATTAAAGTTTGGGAGTGACGTCACGTTTTGCTAAAAAGTGTCGCAAGGCGTGACGTTACGCGGAATTTTAACGGGCTATATCTTCATCATTTTTTGGTTAATTGAGAAAAGAAGAAAGAAAATACGTGTCCAATATTTTCTGTTAATCCAACTGACGAAGTAATTAGATTTTTTTAGGAAACTAGCCCATTTCAGCAAAATCGTGAAATGAGTTTTGCATGTTCAGTATTAATAATAAATATGAATTGGCGTTCAGCCGCTGAATATGTAAGTGAATGTCTATCTAGTTTAAATTCACTAAGCAGTAACTTTTGAATGTGTTATTAAATTTTATCATAGACTAAACGACTACTAAAAAGAAATCTGGGTATTCACTTAAATATTAGAAGGGTTAATTCATACCTCTTTGCGAATTAGATCGGGAAACGAATCAATGAGGTAGGCGACCTCACGGCGGACCAGCTTGAGGGTCCGCTCTCTCTCCTTCATATTCGCCTTGATCTCCTGCGTAAGTTTGTTGACCTCAAACTTCCTGTCGTCCAGGTATTCCATAGCTAGCTGCCCCATCTCTGTGGCTCCCATAAGACACTTGCCTTGAGCTCGGCAGTCTAGCTTCAAAGCCTCTAGCACCACTGTGAAGTATGAAGAATCCTGGAATGATGCTCAAGTAAATAAGTGTTAACGGTATAAAAATGTGAAAAACTTAAAGTAGGCGACTATTAAATGAATTGACAAATAACTACTCATCAACATAAGTATTGTATAATCCAGGCAAACCTAACTGACCGAACTCCACAAAACATCATTTCTAAACGTTGCGCGTTGGTTTAAACTCATATTAAAGCTTAGCTTCTCATTCAATATTTAGAGAGTAAAGAGCCAATCTCTAGAAAAGTGCAGTTTTTTATTATTTAGAACTTGTAGGTACCCACAATATTTATGTAGGTACATAAACGATATTATTATGCGGCGTGCAAATAAATATTATGAACGTTAATTTCATTATTTTAAATTCGAAACAAATCAAGAATACTTAGGTACTATATAAAAATATTTATTTGACTAGGAATCACGTTTCTCTTTCACCGTTCTTAAACAATTGTAATGTTTATTTTGTGGCGGGCGGCGTCTCGCACACATTACGAATTCGTATTATGTTTCTGCAAAGTTTTGGCTACTAAGTAGTAAGCACACAAAACAGTAATTTTAGCAGAATAAAGAGAGCAGCGGTCGTCGCTCCAAGAGTTCGTCTAATTAAACCAAACTATGACGCTGCATGAAAGCAGAAATAATTTACTGCAATGAATGATACCTCGCTTTGAAATCAGTCTAATAATTGCAGGCGTCTCGGTAGGTACCTAGAAAAAGCTTTTATACAAGAACGTAAAGGATTTTCAACTACTTTATAAACACAAAACCTTCAGAAGGATAAAACAAATTATCCGTTGTTGGACCTAGGTACCTATTACAAACGACTAGGTTAGATAAGTATTCATCAAATAATCTTTCTTTTAAGTTCCGTAGTCAACAAGGAGCACATTTTTCTTAACACACAGTAATTTTATTTTGTAACTTTACACAATATGCACGATAAAGTGATTTTTGCGGCTCCATTAAAATAAAATACTGTAAATTTATGTTCGCCTTCGCATGCAAGCTGCACGGTCAACTGATCGATTTTTAATGGAATGTCTAAAATCAACATTGCGCAACATGTTCAAATTTTTCATTGGTTTCGACTTTATGACACGTGAGTAAGGTTTAGACTATTCTGTTCAATTATGTAAAGAGCCCTGTAAAATGTTAATTAAAACGTACTTTTTTACGTCTCTTCTCTCGTACGCTCTCTTCATAATATCAATTTCATATTTATTAAGTTGAAAATATTTTTCAATTTCAGCTTGTGCATCCTTTATATTAACATCAAACAGCCACTTCAGCCGGTATGTAAAAAAGAGACTGTGGAGTCTCAGCAATAAAGTGAGCTGAATCGTGTTTCCCTTTCACAATTAGTTTTTAATAATGCACAAAGTTATCTGCATCGTTCTCGTACGAAATTGATCACAAAAATTATACGGTACGGTTTGTTGTTCGGAGAGCTGGAGGACCACGAGTGTAAATTGAATTTATCCAAGCATGCAGATAGCGTTCAGAAAAAGCAATCAAGTTTTCATAAAATACAGTGCCGAATTGAACCATATATGGACAAAAGGAAACTATGAACCTTAAATATATCAAAAAACTTTACTCAAAGAAAACTTCATTTTATTTTCTTTCAGTAATAGTAAAATAAAAAGTAAATCAGTGGCCATCTCTTTTTAAAAAAAATCTGAAGTAAATAAAAAAACAACAGTGTTTAGAAACTAAAAAATGCCATACTAAGGATTTTTATGAAACTCATCCAAGTAAATTATTCTGCAAGAGCTGCAAACCCCCTCAGTACAAAAGCGAGTGAACTTATGCATCCGTGAAAACAGATGCCATTTTGAACAACTCATATCGAAGAGCACCTGAATGAATGTACATTTGTAATTTGTATGATGCGTATTCCATAAAATACCTACAAGTGTAAATTAAAAAGTGTTTTTAGATTTCTGAGACTTTTGTACCTCATGAGAAACTCACAAAAAGTGTTTGTGTAAATAGGGAATATGTATATATTTTTATTTGGTCTTGAAATTAATAGTTCTTAATTACAATCAATAAAATTTAATCAATTTTCGAAAAATATTGATAAATGCGTCACACATCCTATTAAGACCGGACGCATATTATCCGAAGCTTCTAATAGAAATATTCTAACTCGCACCTGAAGGCGCTCCGTGCATACATTTTGTACTAGAAACTGCATATTGTAAGAAATGTCCAGTGGCGGTCGTCCGCTTCTGAATCGCGCCGGATTGAAACGTCATCCGAATTCTTGAGAGACTCGCTTTGCTTTTGCGAGATACTCTAAATAGGTCAATTTTGATAATTGTATGCAAATTTAAATATCTTGGCCATGTTGTCACTGCAGATTTAAATGACGATGAGAATATAGAGAGAGAGCGTAGGGCGCTGGCGGTAAGATGCAATATGCTTGCACGCAGGTTCGCACGATGTACGGGGGAGGTCAAGATTACCCTATTTAGGGCATTTTGTCAATCTTTTTACTCGGGTGGTCTGTGGGTGAGTTATACGCGTCGAGCTTACAGCGCACTGCGCGTGCAATACAATAACGCCTTCAGAGCGCTGCTACAGCTGCCGCGGTTCTGCAGCGCCTCGGGCATGATCGCGGACGCACGGACATGCGCAAAAAAGCCTCATTATTGCTGAGACGTATGAGGGCCAGCAGCAACAGCGTTCTGAGGGCAATTACTGCTCGTCCTGACTGTCCTATCCAAAAACATTGGATAGGAATAGTAACTGGCCAAATAAAATAATTAATTTGAATTTGAATATACAAACTAACTCCACTAACATAGTTTATAAGATAAATTGTTACTAACACTCTACTAACAAATTATGGATAAAAATCTGAAATAAATGATTATTTAATTTAATTTAATCAATCGCGCGTCCGCCGCGCGGTTATTGCTGATTGCTTATTATTACGTAATGGGGGGGCCGTCTACCATGCATTCTGTACTAGACCTCGCATACTATCAGCAATTTGTGTCAGTTTGGCAGACGTCGCCGTATGCTGTACACGCGCTTCTTGTTGCAAAATGACAAATATGAAAGAAGGGTTGCCAGAAGTTTACTTTTGTTAACCGACTACAAAAAAGGAGGAGGTTCTCAATTTCTTAGCCTTAGAACCGACTTCAAAAAAGGAAGCGGTTCTTACGGCCATACTAAGACGGAGGGTTATGAACTTCAAAAGCCAATGGTTTGGTCGATAGAAGGAAAAATAGGAAAGTTTATGCTCTTAATAATGCTAGCTCGTGACCAAACACACCCTAAAGGTCGACTGCAAATAATTTTCTATAGTTTCACAATGATTTTTTTACTTTTAATTCGTATTAAGTAATACTTATTCAAGTTTTTTATATATTTTTTTAGTTTGTTACAAATAAACGTGTTCTTTTCTTATTATTATTATATTATATAAACAATAGTGACGATAGCAACATTGTGTCGCCATCCTTAAAATCCCTGTGCGAAGGACAAAAGACGGAGAGGTCAGAGAGGTGTGTCGCGACACAGTGTATTTTAGTGTATTAAAGAAGAAAATAATTGTTTATATTTTCTCCTACGCTAGGTCCTGCTGTATTTTATTTTGATAGTGTTCACTATCCTCATTCCATATGCACGGATATTTTTACACTTCAGCTATAAAATCTTTAGAATAAGAAAAGAACACGTTTATTTGTAACATGTCGTGGCGGCGCAGTCAGCCACAACTGGCGCCGAATCGCCGAACCTGATAATGTGCGGGGCTTGTGACAGTTCGATCCGGCCCGCTTGTATTAGAAGCTTCTGATAATATGCGCCCGGTGTAAAGTCGCGTGCTAGACAAGGAGTTCCGACATGTACCTTGACGTCAAAGTACACGTCCGCCATACATCTTTCATATGAAATTGAGTTATAAAGAGACGGGTATATCTCAATTTCTAATTACTGTATTACAGTTATTATTTACCTGGAATTAATTTTGTTTTCTCAATTATCACTACAATTTCTTATAAATATAATAAAAACAATATATTATTTTCGTGCATATTATTCACTAATATTGCCGATTTCTTATTGACTGTATTTTTTCCCTAAATCAGTATCAAAATATGTTCTTAGTTTACATAAGGTCGCTTGTCTACCGCAGCCAACAACCGAGAACGAGATGACGAGATTTCGCTGCGAACGATAGAACCAAAAGACGATATGATATGATATAACAATAAATTTATCGACACAAAAAATCAGTTTTTACTAATATATGATAGATATAGCCACCGTGTTGATTTTTTATCGAAAGAGCGATCATAAAAATTCAACATAATGTTTATATCTTTTAAATTAATAAAAAGACCAATTATGTCGATAAATCGCTATATCATATCATATCATATCGTGTTTTGTTGGTCATGCTAGGGGGGGCTAGATAGTACAAACCAGTTTGTATACACTAACGCAGACTGCGGCGCGGGCAGCCAGTCAGCTAGCTTAGTCCGCGCCGTGCGCTCTGCTAGAATGGTCTTCCTGAACTGACCGCCGTGTGTTGGGTACGCGGCGCGAGCAGCCGCGGGCATCGACGGGCAGACGCGGTGTTTATTGCTTCGCGGTCAGAAAGACCGTCCTACCGAAAGACAAAACTGGCTTGTGCGATCCACGGCGGGCAGCCACGGACAAACCGCGCCGCCGCGTACCCAGCGGGCAGTGGCTGCGCGGTGTTTTTGAGCGCCGTGTGCGTTGCAGTATACGATTCCCTCTGTTCTATCGTCCGCGGCGATATTGTCCGGCCCGCCCCACTCTGTCGTATGCGCAGCGCCTTAAACTTCACACAATGCGCGCTAGAGCAACGCACACATAGACATCTACAAAGCTCGGGCTTGAACCACAGACACTACAGACTCGGTCGGGTCAATTAGATTACATTAAGTTGGACTATTAGAAAATGCTGTAAAGTATTAAGTCCGCCAAATTGTACTTAGCTGTAAAATAAAGCTTAAGTTTTGGTAATCATTACGTTTCAATAATAATTAATTATCGCAAACAAGTACACCGTTCATTGGGTTTCTTTCAGTGAGCTCGTGTGGTACCCAATTATTAAATTTTGTATGTGCTTAGCTTTTTTTCAAATAGGTCAAAACTGTTTTGTGGTCAATTCCCAGTCTTCTTGGCTCACTTCGAAAATGGTGGCCATTTTATCCGTAAAAGAGCGACCAGCCTCTAGTCTGACACTAAAACACGATATGATATAGCGATTTATCGACACCAACTGCACAAATATGATAAATATTACCGCCATGTTGAATCGCCGTTGCGTAGCCACAACATGGCGTCTATATCTATCATATTAAAAAAACTTACCGTTGGTGTCGATAAAGTGCTATATCATATTATATGGTGTTTTGGTCATGCTAGGGCGGCTGAGCGAGCGGTTACAAAATGTTTTCGCGGATTGCGTTGCAATTTTACCTTTATGTTATAAAATTTTAAAATGTATCAAATTTCTATATGATTTAGCTAAAGAGAAATACAAATGAAAAACAGCTGCAACATTTTACTAATTTGTTACTTTTTTGAAATTTTACCTTTTTTAATGTTATCAAAACCAGCCCTATACAAATAGTGCAGCCAAACAGATTTTATTACAAGTTTATACATATATTTTATGGGAAAATACTTTTTTTTTCTCCTATCTATTAATTGGTGTTACACATTATAACAAAAGTCATTTAACCCATAATTCGCTTAAACATTTGACAATGTATAATACAGTCGTAAAATAGTTAGGAAGTGTCGCAAAGTAGTCATCCTTCTAATAATGGCAATAAATTTTAAAATAAAAGCCTCAAATCTTTTGCCGGGCGGGCGGACAAAGGCTCAAAGCGCTCCGGGCGGCCGCCCCGCGCTCGCTCGCCCTAGCGCGTTAAAACGGCGTGCCAATTGTTTAGCAAATGTCTTATTACTCAGACTTAAAACTGGGATAAAGCTATTTTAATGCAATGAGTTATTTTTTAATGGCTAGAGTTATATTATTACTTTGTTAGCACGGTTACATAAGTCAAGCTTTACATTTCCATTACAAGGTAGCTTTCACAGGCCTGAACAATGAAAGTTCAGAATATATTTATGACATATAGTTTGACTTTTACCCATTTTCACTAGAAAGTAGAAGAAGGAAAAAGCATTGAACGAAAGTTCGGCTTTGCTCGTAAGCCTTTAACCTGTTAGGTAAATCTTACAAGGCCGTCCTAGAAATCGTCGTATTTCCATTCATTTTGTTCTCTGATTGTAAAGACCTGAATAATAATTTAAACAAAATAATACGTGATTTTAAAAAATTAGTTTGTATTCTTGCATGTAGCGCAAATGGAATTTTCATATCATTTAAAAAATAAAGGTAAATCACCAAAAGAACAACCCTATTTTCAGAAAAATGACGTTCTAGTTACGTTTGAACATCTGTTTACAAGAGATAACAAGTTATTCTGACAATTCGAATTTAACATTTAATTAAAGATATTGTCTACCTGCACAAAGATTGAATACTTTTTTTTACTTTCTTACAAAAATGCTAAAATAACAAAGTTTTAGAAATTTCCATTCAAATATTATTTAATTTTCTATGTTCATAACCAACTATCATAAGATTTAAACACCACACAATAATCTTCAGGTATACTTTTAAAATAATATATTTTTTTTTTATGTAAAAAACAGTTTTCTGTAAAATTAAGTAGTAAACCTAAGTCAAAATTAACTATAAAATCAGGCGCGCAAAACCGATCGTTTTTCAAATCTAGGTAGGACGTCCACTACCTAATAAATTATCAATATTATCTTGTAAAGGATCAACGTTGTTGACGCTTTATCCCGCTTCATAGACGCACACAAGCATAGAACTGTATTTCAATTTTGCACTGAAAAAGGTGCACGGCTTCTTAAGCTGCAGCTGCACTGTCTGAGTGATACGCTAGGAGAAAAACTGGCCAAGTGCGAGTCGGACTCGCGCACTCAAACTTATAGGTAAAAAAATAGTTTGTTCATCACAGGAATCGATTTTTATATTATGATGTTACTACACATATTATGGTTTTCAAATTTTTTTCCAGGGTCATTCACTTAACAATAGCAGTTATAGCAGTTTCTGAGAGTAAGTAGGTAACTCACGAACGAGCGTTACGTTTAGAAATATAAACATGATTAGAATTCATTCTTACGATCATTCATCAAATCATTCAGTCATTAGTAAAATGTTTGAACGGAAAATAATTAACCTTTTTGAGTATATCCAGTATCTTTTTGTACATAACTTTAATGGCGAGGGCGGCATTCTTCTTTATGTTGGCGCGCTGTACGTAGTTGGCCACTGCTTGCTCCTTCTTCTCGGCCGGCAACTTCCCCCCCACCTCGTACAGAAGTCGGTCTCGCAGTTCGGCCGACTCCAACTAAAACATAGTTCAACAATGAGGTTTGTGCTACAAAATATAAGGTCTTGTGTTGTCAAGAGATGGCGATGTCAATACTTCAGTTCGCGGTAGAAGATCGTCTCAAATCAATTTACTTTTGATTGATTTTATGAATTACTCGATGACCCTGTGAACTTCTCACCACCTAAAGTACAAAGTTAAAAAAATATATTTTCGGCTGTTGTTATGGTTTTTTATCATTATGTGTGGACGCTATAATATTACGGGGTTAACGGAAACCACTCTCGTTAATTAACATACTGTATAATTTAGTGATATCATAATTTTATAATTTATTTAAAAGCGTTATCCATAGAAACATTACAATAATAATGTCTACGCTACTTCATTGTTGTGCACAACAGAGTCTTTAGAAATTATTTAATAACACCTGTGTAAATGCATAGAACGCATTAAAAGTGTTTTTTAATTGTTGCTTATGTGTTGTCGCCGAAATTAATTTGAATACCATATTGTTAAAATAAAACTTATTTATGAGCAAGATTGTTCAAACACCTTATTTGTTTCAATGTTTGGTGCCTTTAGATTAAAATAAAACTGTTTGTCTTAAATAAATACGATACTGGTTTTGACGAAAATAAAGTTCAAAACTGCATGACATAATATTATTACACTGTTTATAATACAGGGTGAAAAAAAATAACTTGACACTAGTTTTTTGTTGGCATGGATGTTCCGCAACATAAGATACAGAATGTTAGATTTTATATTATTTTTAAACTTTATTGCACAGGTAAGTACAATTAGCGGACTTAATGCTATACAACATTCTCTACCACAATCTTGAGGTAATGAAGATAATGTAGTCAGTCAGCAGATTATGGTAGGTCTATAGAATAATATAAAAATACTAATTTATCGTAATTCATTTCAGTCGTCGTATTTCTGGAGTAAAATATACTTAAAATATTTGAAAAAAAAACGCATGATGCGCCGTCATTCATCAGAGATCACAGGCGTACGCCGACGCCGCTCCAACATGAACCTCATGCAGTGCACAAACGGTGCAATTTAATCGAGTAATCGTAAATTTTCTATGTATTCTATTTTTCAAAAGCAGAATTGAAGGATTAAAAATGAAAAAAAAAGAGTTTGTTTTTTACGTAGATCGATTTAGTTACTGATTCTGAGTGTTCCCTGAAAAATTGGTACTACGGTAAAATGTAACCCTGTATATAGATATACTAGCTGTTGCCCGCAACTTCGTTCGCGTGGTCTTTAGTTTATTCATGAAGGATTTTCTGCGCAATTTTCTTAATTTTTTTTTATTTTATATAAATCTTCTCCTAAAAATAATTAACACAACAACAAAAAAAATTGCGAAATTGTTCCGTCCGTATTTTAGTGATTACTCGATCGCGAACCTAACGAGATTGTGTAATTTTAATCCCTGGATTCCATGTCGCAGATATCCGTCTTGCCGATTCAAATTCTTATACTTTTTCATTTCAACCGCTTCACGCACTACTCTTGTATAAAAGTGGCGACCCGCGTAAAAGACTTGCGTTTTATTATATTCGTTTGATGATTAGTGCCTGATTCAAATCGCGGAGCATACATGGGGGTGATTCGGTTACCCCTAAAGGATAGTCTATCTCTGCCTTCCATTTTTTGAGACACCCTGAATATTCTCGTACAGTAAAATTCAAAATGATATTTACCACCCGCCTTTTATTTTCCACGCATGGACGAAGGCTGATATTAAACCTCCACAAAATTAAACCGTAATTTAGAATGCCTTGCCTATTCCAATTGAACACATTTAATTTTAATAAAACCCAGAGATATTTCACGTCTTTCATGTGATGCTGAAATCTCAAATCTAGTTAATTATCATGAGTTAACAATGGAATATTGCAGAGATAAGTTTTATTTTTTAATGTACATTGGCCAGCAAAAGCTAGCAGCATTTATGATTTGAGTTGCCATTCAAAAAACTTAAGGTAAATATTATAAATTACGTAATTTCTTGAAATCGTTGCTGTTATTCTAATTTATACTACTTATAAGAGCAACATTGAAATATGGAAATATACCTAATCGTGGTGATTCTATGTATTGATTTATTAAAGACTATATATATCTGCGATTTAGATGTCGCTTCCATATAAAAGTTGTTAAAAAATGTTATTTCTAAGAATTAACAATAACAGTTAAATTTTCGATTAAGATAGGTTTTCGTAAATTTCTTTTAAAAAATTAATTGGGAGGCATTTTTAATTCATAGCAAATATATTGACGTAGTAGTAACTACGAATAAAAGGGCACAACTATATTTTTTTGTAAAATCGAAATATGTGAGTACTAGATCATAAAAAAAGCGAATAATAATATATATTTAACCTTAATTGTCTCGAGTGAAACAAAATGTTAAACAATATGCTCTTTTGCGTTATGACGGCATATAACTCGAGAAACCACTTAACTATATTTTGTGGTAAGGGATTCGGTCATCACACCCATCTAAAAACTTACTTTGTATTCAGCAGCTGAATTCGTACTGAATCGTGTCTCGGTACCATTTTTATGATATGTGCCCCGCCCACTACTTTGTAACACTTCAGCTTGCTAATCCCTTGTTAAAGCTTGAGCAATGCAAGCAACTTTAGTTCGTTTACGGATCTCCTCATTCATTTTGCCGATTGGGTTTTGGACACGTAACGGCAAGCGCAGCGTAGGACGACCACCAACAAGGTGGACAGACGACCTGGTAAAGGTTGCAGGAAGCCGCTGGATGCAGGCCGCTTCCAACAGGCCAATCTGGAAATTACTAGGGGAGGCATATGTTCAGCAGTTGACGTCCTATGGCTTAAATAGTGTATATAGTAAGTAATAATGAAAGTAGCGAGTGAGTGTTAAGGTTCACTGCTCCAGACGTATTTTCTTAAAACAACGTGTAACATAAAGGTTTAGTCATATCTGGAGACATGGTCGTGCCTATGAAAGAGAGATTCACAAAGAAACGTATTTCAAAAAATAAAAATAAATATTTTAAGCCTTTGTTACGTCATTACTTCGCAATGTCATTTACCCTAATTTACATAATTTATACTTAGCTACAAATTCAAGCTCTACGTTTCAATTATAAACTTAACTTTCATTGTTCAGGTCCTTTAATGAGAAGTCAGCTCATAACGAAAATAGCTTTACTTGTGCGTAGCCGTATGACTTACAATACAAAGTATTGTGTAGCTAGGGTTTTATTGGAAAGAAAGGAAAGGAAACTTACCTGGGTCAAGCGAAATTTTTCCATCTTCTTCTTTTTTGTGTATCTGATTCTATCCAACTGTTTCCTTTTGTTGAAGTTTTCCTGATGAATGCTTTCAAGTACTCTCTGTAAACAATAACATTTTAATAATGAAACCAATATACCACGGGAAATTACATTCTTAATCATACCCGGAAAGGAAATATGGTACCTAAACTTAATTCAAAGTTATGCCTTTTTTGTCAAAGCGGTATCGCTTTCTATTAAAGATGGCCATCGTCAATATAACTATTAACCACACGATAAAAAATAGATCTATTTATTTTAAAAAATACAGATGTTTAAATATGTAAGTAAATAGTCTAAGATCCTAGACCCCCAAGATAGGAACTACCCTACGTAATTTTAGTAGCGCTTAAATTATGAAAATTATGTAGGTATGTTTAGGTATTTGCTGGCTACTTTGAACGCAAGTCAACAATTTACTGGTAGCAGGTATCGAAGGTACCTATATAAAATTAAGCCTTGCTCTCCTACCAACACCAAAAGGCAACGAACCTAATTGGCATACCTCAAGTTGTAAGTAACCTTAAATAACGTTATTTTTGTGTACACCTATGAAACATACGTTAATCGATAGAAAAAATAATTACAAACAACAAATACTCTTTGACGAAATGTCGAATATCATAGCCTTTGTTTAGAATTTCAGGGTGAACATGTAATATTTATTTTTATTGACATAATCAAAGTGAAATTCTGAACAAATGCTATGATATACGACATTTTGTCAACGAGTATTTTTTGTTTGTAATTATTTTCTCTTTCGATTAACGTATGATAGGTGTACACCAAAATAACGTTATTTAAAGTTACTTGCAACTTGAGGTATGCCAGGGTCCATACAAAAAAGTTCGAAGTCTTTTGTTAGCTGATTTTGATATTATAATGTTTATACATAAAATGGTTATAAACAAATATAGATTATTGCCATCCAATTTGCGTCAGTGTTTGCCAGACGCTTTAAAACCATTAAAAAATTTGAAAACCTAAACTACGTCAAAGTACCAAGATCTACTATCTATTTAATGTCTAACTTATGGTTGCTTTAGCACAGATACCTATCCATTTAGTGCCTATCAATACTATAAAATATTACGTGACCATGGTCCAAAATCCATGTAGTGATCAATTAATTAACGTCCCGATTGGCGTAGTGGCACGATAATTCGCCTTAAGCGTATAGGGCCCCGTGTTCGATTCTTCGGGTCAATTCAGAAAAACGATCTGTTCTAAATTGGCTCGAATCTGGATGTACCGGGAGACGCCCCTGGAAAAACAACATTGTCTGGTACCTCATAACACAAGGATGTTAATTTCTTAAGTTACCTACTTCGCGAACTGACAATTGGTATGATGTCTGACGCATATTTTAATAAATTTATTAGACCATTTCTTTTAGCACTAGTTACTGTCACGTTTAAAAACTGTTAGAATTATTACAATGCATACTTAACACTTGAGATGCGAAAGCATTAGAAATTATTATGCAAAACGTTTTCCTCAAATTTTTTACTAAGTCTTCAAAAGATGATAAATCGTCGGCCATAAAAGTTGGGATGTGACAAATTCCAAGCAGTGAGAACTGACTCGTCGTTTCTCAGAAAAGCGGGAGGCGCTAAGTAATGGAAATTGAAAATGTACAATCTTCATCTTTTCCTGTGCAAAACTGTCGTAAATACAAATAAAAGACAAGCGCATAATAATACAAACTATTAATCGGCCGATAGTTGGGATATTTGAATTAAGTATTTTCTATGAAAATTAACCCATTACATACAGTTTCAGTGTGCGTCTTTTTTTATGTATGTTCAGCGATCATTCGTTACCACGTTAACCGATTTCGATAGTTATTTCTTTGTTCGAAAGGGAATACTTTCGGAATGGTCCCATATAAATTTGGTCAAGTTCTAATGATAGAACTATAAGAAAATCATCAAAGATTGCATAAACTCGATAGCGCGCCAACAGATTTTTGTATCTATGTTACCCAATATCTTCGGCAAATGTGAACCGATTTTGATGATTGTTTCTTTATTGAATAGCTTATTTATACTTCAAAGATGGTATATTTAAAATTTTCGGAAAAACAAACACCTCAAAGGTCGAAAAATAAAGGATAAAATCGGAGCTCACTTTTGGAGTCGGTGCCAGCCGATGAGAGTGTCAATGTTTTCGTTTGCACCGACTAGACTCCAAAAGTAACTAATTAGATACTTATGTGTTAATATTATTTTTAGCTTTTTAGTTTTTTTAAGTCGGTTTATTTTTTTCATAATGTATTGATAAGTAATTACAAACCGATCAAACTATCAATAATAATACTCATTTATTTTGTACATAGGCCTTCCGGGCACTTATACACTGCTTCAAATATAACTTAGTCCTACCACCGCTTCGGGACTACATATTGGCTGGTGATGAGAAGAAACGGCGCAACAAACTCAGTCACCTTTGTCAGCCTTATTTTACAGGAAATACAGTTACAAGAATGTAGTAAGTGTGAGCTAAGCAGGTTAAGTCCATGCACTCTTGTCGTTTAAATAATCGCCTATTTTATATTATCCTTTCTTCATAAGGATTTTTTAAATGTGAATTTTGAATTCATGTACAGGTAATTCAACCAGAGTCTGTGGTACTTTATTGAAAAATTTAATACATTTCCCCAAGAATGAATCACCAACTTTGTGTAGTCTGAAGCTCGGAACGGCTAGTTTATTTTTATTTCGAGTATTGTATTGATGAAAATCACTTTTGAGGCTAAACAAACTAAGATTTTTTCGAACGTACATAATATTTTCAAAAATGTTTTGAGAGACTACTGTTAATATATTAATATCTTTAAAAATCTCCCTTAGTGAGTCACGAGGTCCAAGACAGTAATATGGCGCGCTCGGCTCTTTTCTGCAACACAAAGATTGATTCAATGTCAGCAGCAGAACCCCATAGCAGTAAACCATATGACAACTAACTATGAAAATAACTAAAGTATATCTTGGCGTTTCGACATCAGTTAAAAGCCTTATTTTCCTCACAGCGTAAGCCGCTGACCTGAGCCTTCCTGACAAGGCAATTCTGATATAATTCCCCAAAAAGTTGAAGAATCAACTGCATCTATTTGATCATCTGACATATTAATATGCGTACTGACCTGCCTTACATTGGGCATAGTGAATTTAATGCATTTAGTTTTTTTTGCATTTAGTAACAGGTTGTTCGCTGTAAACCAGCGTACTACTTGAGAGAGAGCATTATTTACATCGTCAAAGGCAGCTTTACCTCTGTCAGTTTTAAAAATCAATGATGTATCATCAATACAACATCAATACAACAATACTATCTCACAAAGGTCTAATCGGTCGATTAAAAAGTCTGTTGTGTGCAAGCGATCTTGTATAGGTACTAAATATATATTTAATACTACCTAATAGGTACATATGTGTATTAGGTATAAAAAAACGAGACAAAGTAAAATTACATGAAATTAAAAACCAAACAAAATTCAAAAATGCACACACAGTTTACAGACAGTTAAAATGGAGATGGACTGGGTATATGTTAAGAGAGAGGAAAGAGAAATGGACTAAGCTAATAACAGAATGGTACCCAAGAGATAACAAAAGAAGGAGAGGTAGACAAAGTAAAAGATGGGAAGATAACTTGAAGAAAGCTTAGCAAGAGACAGAAATACGTGGAAATCTTTAGAGGAGGCCTTTGTCGACAGACAAGCTGTTACAGACAAACATACAGTTGCCGATAATAATTAAAGTAATTTACCTTAAAAAATATTATTATTACGTTAAATTTGTTTATTAGCTTTAGTTTAATAAGCATTTTAGTTGTTTAAGTAGGTATGCATATATTCAGTAATTGTAAGAAAGTTACAGCAATAAAGGCTATTTTATTTTATTTTATTTTATTTTATCTTTATCTTTATTTATTTTATTAATACATATGTATTAGGTAAACAGTCGTTCTTTGTATAATAATGTTTTTAAAATAATTAAAAAGTTTACGAAATTACTATTTGATTCTGTAATACAACAAGCTTCGATTTAACCCGGAAAAGGGTTATAAATTGTTAGCTACTATGTTTTGAATCAAAACGTAACTGTCAAGTCCTGCTCAAGGACACTGTGATTTCAAAATTGATTCCAAAAATATTTATTCAAATAATTGGTTCGATTCGCGCAAGGACCAAGGATGTGTGATGAGCAAGATAATTTGTTGTACCAAGCCATACTAAAACCATAGCAAGTTCTTAGATTATTTTACAAAGAAACAGCACGACGTAATAGTCATAGAACAGATCCTTGCCAATGAATTTTGCCAGAGGAATATACGGCAAGCTCACCCGAGCTAATTTTGCCGTTTTATTTCTATACTTGTTAACCAGAACTTGGGATATTCATTTGGGTTCAATGATTTGCCTCTACGCCAATCAAATATCCATCGCCTTCAAAACAACGCAAAACCTAATTTACTGTTGGTACCTTCTGAGTAGGTACCGGTGTAGATGTTTATTTGCCAAGAATGAAAATAACTTTTATAAATTTAAAATTAGTTTAATTAAAAGAGTTACGGCTACCTACACAATAAGGTATTAATTAAACTTTTTGGATCATTTAAATTTTAAATGGAAAATTAATTGGAATATCGGAAAAATACGTTCCAATGTACTTCATCGTATCTAGGTAAATTCCAATAACTTTTATTTTAATCGAGGATGGCCATTTCGTTCGCGGCTCTCATGTGAAGCGTAGCATATTAAAATGCCTGTCGGACTTTCACCTGAAGGCGAGTTGTGTCGGCAAATAAGTATGTAAACTATCATGTAAGTAGTTTTAAAAGCTAACTTATGCATGGAGATCAGAAAAATAGAAAGAAATGTGGGAGTCGAATCCATTTAAAGCTTTATAGTTAATTTGTGGTCCAGAGTAAAATATATTGAAAATATTCTTCTTACATAAGTACTATTTAACAGACCTATTATTTCGCTTATACATACCTAGTCTTGCCATAAATACTGAAACAAAGAAAAGAATAATTCTTGCAATTCTGATTGCAAATAACATTTATTACTTTTACAGTGTGTTAGTTTAATACATAAATATAAAACAATTTAAAATATAAAAAGCTTATTCGAAGTGGTCTCCATTGGCTGCAATACAGTCCCTTAAACGTTGAGGCCAGTTATCAATAAAAGCACGCACTCTTTCCATGGGAAAATTCTTCACTGCCAATCGTACGGATTGTTTTAGGGACTCCTTATCATGGCGTTTAGAGCAAGCCGTACTTTCTCAAACTTACCATAAATCATAATCCAGCGGACTAAGATCGGGACTAGACGACGGCCAGTCTTCAGCTCTGATGAAGTCCGAAACGTTCGTTTCCAACCAAGACTGCGTAGACCGAACTTTATGACCGGCGCCGAGTCTTGCTGGAAGGTCCATTCTTGGTTATTGAACATGGTGTTGTTAAGGGGCTTTACTAACTTCTCTAGAATGGTATCTTGATACACTTGTGCCGATATTTGGATACCTTTTTCACAAAAGTATGGCTCAGTCACTCCTTCATAGCTAATACCCCACCAAACCATCACTGAAGTCGGATAGTGCTCACGTTGCACTCTGTCGACTAATTGGGAAGCTTCCTTAGAGCTTTGAGCATAAATACGCTCATTTTGTTTGTTAAAATGTTGCTCAATTGTAAAAAAAAATCTTTTTAAAATTATCAGTTAAGAAATGACTAGTACGGCTCTTATAGGCTGCAAGTCTTAAGTCATCTTTTAAAATACGCGACATGGTTCTAGGTGATATCTTCATCCCGAGATAAAATCTTTTGCTTTTGGACAGGATTTCTTCGAATTCTTTCCCTTACTGCTTTGACCACCTTTTTCGTACAAACACTACGTGGACGGGCAGTTTTTTATTTGTCACAAACAGAGGTCTCATTGTACCTATTAATAGCCAGGTATACAAACATTTTACTAATACCAAGCGTATGGAGAGTTAAAAAAATTGCATTTGGCTCCATACCTACTTTGTGTAATGCAATCACAGCGATTGGTTCTCTTTATCACCCCACTCCATTTTAATATAGCAAAATATTGCACAATGTATTGGCGCCAAAATGAGAAAACTCAATGAACAATCGAATATAAAAATGACAGATTCCAAATTCAAATGTAATATTTTGTTTATTTTTAATTGTAACAGCATAAATACTGTTAAGCCAGATTAAGTATACTGATAGGCCAACTTGATGGCTATTAATAGGCTAGTTGACTCATATCAAAATTAATTAAACAAAGAATATATTATTCGACTTTAAGAACCTATATATATCGATTTCTATACTTAAAAGTGAAAGATGGCTGTGAAAATCAAATTTAAAAAAACATTTTTTTTAAGCCGAAACGGCTTGACCGATTCTCATGACTTTTTGTGAGCATATTGAGTAGGTCTGAGAATCGGCCAACATCTATTTTTCAACCGACTTCAAAAAAGGAGGAGGTTCTCAATTCGTCGGTATCTTTTTTTTTTTTTTTTTTTATATTTTTATGTATGTTCAGCGATCATTCCGTACTGCGTAGACCGATTTCGATAATTATTTTTTTGTTTGAAAGGTAATACTTTCAGAATGGTCCCATATAAATTTGGTTAAATTCTGATGATGGGATCTATAAGAAAATCATCAAACATTGCATAAACTCTATGCATAAACTATAGGTAAGATAGATACTAAAATCAGTTGGCGTGGTACAACTGATTTTAGTATCTATCTTACCTATATCTCTGCCAAATGTAGACCGATTTTGATGATTCTTTTTTTAATGAATAGCTTATACTATAATAAATTTTTTTGGAAAAAACTTCACCCCTAAGGATGGAAAAATAGGAAATGAAATCGGTGTTCAGCAGTTAAATTATGTTTGCACTCGTAAGATTTGTTTTGATTGTGATTTATCACTAAAATGGATGAAATAAGTTAATTTTATGAAAAAAATAAAAACCGACTTCAAAAAACTAAAACGCTAAAAATAATCTTAACACTTAAGTACCTAATCAGTTACTTTTGGAGTCGGTGCCAGTCATTGAGAGACCAATGTTTTCGTTTGCACCGACTCCAAAAGTAACTGATTAGGTACTTAAGTGTTAAGATTATTTTTAGCGTTTTAGTTTTTTGAAGTCGGTTTTTATTTTTTTTATAAAATTAACTTATCATACCCCTAAAGACCACGCAGACGAAGTCGCGGACAACAGCTAGTTTTTATGTAAAATGTTGCCAAGAGTTATCAAATCTCATGTAAAGCCCAGCATCTAACTCTACACGCGCTAAGTCTACAAGCCCTAACTTCACAAACTCTACACTAAGTCAGAGATGATGAGAACAAGATAGACCGAACCTTCAAAGTAACCGCGTAAAGGCACTTAAACTCAAAAAAAAATCTTGAATTTGAATTATTTTTATCGAAATCTTAAATACCTCGATTTGAAACACAAAACCTCAGTATGGGCACTCTGTGTTGCCACTATTACCACAGCGTGAACTCACCCCGCTTGAATCAAATAGCTTATTTAAAATTAAAATGAAGTGATGTGTCTAATTTTTTTTATTACTCGACAGCCTCGCAAAAGGTTTGTAATGTTTTTAGGGTTTATTTATGTATGTCAGTCTAAATAAACATTACACCATTTTTTGTTCTACTTTGTAACTGCCCTCTGTAACCCTTGTGTAGTGGTTCTCGCTTTAGATTACCAAAAGAGCTTTCGCAGGTTCAAATTCCGGAAGGTGTTTGTGTGATGAACACGATTATTTGAGCCCGCATCTAGGTTTACCTAATATTTATCCGTTTTCCAGTCTCTACAATAAAAGCTCAGCTTAGTTTAGGTTTAGACGTGGTGTATTCGGAGACACATAATTTATTGAAATTACGTCATGAGTTCCTGATACACAAAAAAGTTTTTATATCACTTCTAAGAAATGACGTAATTTAAAATTCAACCTGTATGTGATGTGATTAAAACATTTTTAACGTGAAAACTACCGTTTATACCTCTATAGATTTATACCTATAAGTAGCGTACTCGTCGAGTTTCTTGCTTATGAAAATCACAAGATTATAAGCCTCCAAAATAAAATGAGTAAATAGCCTTTTTTATTGTCGACTAGCTGTTGCCCGCGACTTCGTTCGCGTGGTCTTTAGTTTATTCATAAAGGATTTTCTGCGCTACTTTCTCTTTTTTTCTTTTAAAAGAACCTTCTTCTGACAATAATTAACACAACGAAAAAATAATTAGCGAAATTGTTCTATCCGTTCACGCGTGATGCGATGACCAAGGGAAATAAAGATTCATTTTTATATATATAGATTATGATTCTTCAATAAATAAATCAAAGTTACCAAAATCTCTTCCTCCCTTCATATACACCCTTATTACATTAAAAATACAAGAAATTGTACTTTTTTTATTTTACCCTAAAATCAGGGTAAGAAATCTAATCATTGTAACATAACACACACACACATTAGTATTCGTATATGTACACGGAGGTCACGAACACAGCGCGAATAAGTGACTTCACTTGACTATTCTGACAGGTTCGGTCTCTCTTGTTCTAAACGTCTCTGACTTTAGTCAAAATATGTGGCTTAGCTGTTTCGCTACAGCCTTAAGGGCGTAAGGTAGGGTAGCATAACGGCTTATTTTTTTGTTTTACAATATTTCTTGTGGTAACGAATGTAGGTGTGTGTATTTATGGGTGGGAGACTTGTTACAAATAGATATTAATGTATATTATTTCCGAGTAGGTTATTTTGGGGAAGTTAATAATTCCTCGGTTGCTTGAAAATCCAGCAAACCTTCCTACATCGTTCTAAAAAAAATTAAACTGTTCTCTTTGATAGTTACTTTTCGTGTATTTAATTTGTGTGGGCTCTATGCGATATTTTGAAAAAACTAAAAATAATTCATAACTTCTTATCTATCGAAAATCAAACTTATATTCAGAGAGCCAAAAAGTTCGGGAATGACCTCTGATACTTCTAGGGACACCTGTCTAATTAACTTTCGCAACCTTGAGACGAGCGTTTATGTGCATTTGGATAGGCAGAGTTTGATTGATGCACACCTCCAGGTATTTAATGCTCTCAGTTCTCAAGAGGGTGAGTCAAGAACACGGGGCGTCTCAGACACAGCTATGGGCTGAGATGTTTGTTTAGGTTGATTGGAGGCAATTGGCCTATAAGCACTGATGTGTTTTTTTTATTATTTGGTTATTTTGAGCTGGTAAATGACATGGGTTGTTGGCAAAGACTTAGACAGATCGAACTCCACGCGGGCGCAAACTAGTGTTAGCAATATTTCTGAAATTCGTGTGATGATATTTATTCTTATTTTATCAATTTTTTACTGAAAGTCAACCTACCACAAAACGTCAAATTTTCTCAATTGATATTGATCTCTAATTGTTAGACATAAAGTTGAAAAACAATTCAATGACCTTTATCTTTCTGGGTAGGTAGGTTAGGTAGTAGGTAGGTCAGACCTGCCGTTGTCTGTACACTGCAAAACAACATTCAAGGTGAAAAAATCTAGAGATTGATTGGAATCGAGAAACACGATAATTATCTACATTTAGCACGTAGCAATACAGACCTCACAGATTCATCACTACAAATACTTTCTACACAAATCAAGGTATTCTACCTCAAAATTAATAAATCGGACGCTGGCTTTACGGATGCACTTGTATGCCATAGTTTTAATTAAGTTCCGACACTTTTTTTTAAATAGTATGTATGAGTTAGGACTATTAGCTGACCTATATATTTTAATAAGGTGATAATTGTTAAGGTCTGCATCAGTAAGATGGTAAATCATCATCACCCATCATCCCACTTCAGGGCTTAATTATACAAACAACTATTAATGGTAATAAATTATAACAACTTTTATTATCAAAATAGATAACGAAATAAACAAAAGATGTGTAGCCGCATCAAATTCAGAATATGGGCAATGAGTCGAAATAATCCGTGTAGTTTTGAAAATTGGTACAGTTAGGTATACCATGAGGTGTCTAGGTGAAAATTATTAATTTCTTCCTCCCCACAAATAGCATTAGATTATAGACAAAGATTTTACATAAAATTTCCTACAATTATCCAAAGCTAGAACTAGCTAGAACTAAAAGATACTTACATCAGCTTGACTGTTCATATACGTAAGCTGCAACCTCCTGTGCTCCTGAAAGGCATTCCTTAGGAACTGTTTGTCTCCGTACACAGCCACGCTCAGCTCACCCCTTCTAGTTGTGATCTCCTTGCGAAGAGTGCGGATGTCGCGACAGTATCGCTTCTTTTGTCTCGCCAAATCCCCCTCATGGATCTTCCTGTCTCTTTCTGTAAAGTTATTAAAATCCGTATATTGGTCACAAGCGGCCGAACTTACTGGCTGTAACTTCAGGAAGAAAAGAGATAGGATTTAGTGTAAAGGGCGTTGCAAATAGTCATACCAGCATGCTATTTTTACAGTTACTTTAATGACGCTATGACGCCGATCAAGATATTTATATGTATTCTGTATTAAGACAAAGGAAGCTCCATATAAATATCTCGGATGGTTAAACGTTTTCGTACTTAAACCTTTTTGTCTATTTTAATTCATGTATGCCTTGAGTGCAAGCTTTACACTTCATTATTATTGTGGGAACTATACAAAATATAAATAAATATAAATATATAAATATTGGACAACATCACATACATTGCTCTGATCCTGTGGTAAGTAGCCAAAGCACTTGTGTTACAGAAATCAGAAACAACGACGGTACCACCACCGACAACACCCAGACCCGAGACAATATAGAAAAGTTATTTTTCTACATTGATCCGACCGGGATTCGAACTCGGAACCTCAGAGATAGCGACACAAAGTCCGGTATGCTCGCCTCTCGGCTACGGAGGTCGTCGTTGTTTTGTTATTAAATGTTTAAGGAGACAACGTTATACTATATTTTTGGGCTTAAAGTTCCATTGATTTAAGACAGTCTAGTCTCCATAATACCTACTTTGCATGCAGGGTTACATTTCAAGGTAGCGCCAAATTTTAAAAATAAGGTCTATGGAATAATATAAAAATACTAATTTATCGTATTTAATTTCAGTCGTCGTATTTCTGGAGTAAAATATACTTAAAAAATTCCGAACAAAAAAGAAAACGCGTGATGCGCCGTCATTCATCCGAGATCACAAGCGTACGCCAACGCCGCTCCAACAAAAACCTCATGAAGTGCACATAATACGGTGCAATTTAATAGAGTAATCGAAAATTTTCTAAGTATTCTATTTTTCAAATGCAGAATATAGAAGAATTAAAAATGAGTTTGTATTTCACGTAGATCGATTTAGTTACTGATTCTGAGTGGTCCCTGAAAAATTGGCACTACCGTGAAATGTAACCCTGTATAGTTTTGCATAGTTTGGAGCTAGATTATTAGTGTGATTGTGGAAAATTATTTTATTTAACTGTCTTAAGACAATTATTTTTCCTATGCCGGATTCAACTCTGCATTTGCAAATTTTCTTAATATGTGCTATCGTATAGCTTTGGATGGAATACTGCGATGCGACATGTGACGGCGACCGAGTTCCTCATCTGTATTAACTTTGATGAATATTTGTATCATACATTTTACATTTTTTTAAATAAGGTAACTATAGATATCAATTGATACTGGTTACCTACAGTTCAGTTTTTTCTAAATCAATTACTGAAGCAGTATAATCACATTTCCGGCTGACATAATTATTATGATACGCAAAATACGAACAGCATGCGATTCAAATGCAAAAAAAAAAACGGACAAGTGCGAGTCAGACTCGCTCACCGAGGGCTCCGTACAAATTTGTAGGTAAATATTATAAATAGACAATTATATGACCGCGCATACCGTTCGCGTTGCTTAACCTCGATGATTGATTACGTACATTACCCTAAATAAACTATATTTTTACACAAGACGATCCTACTTGCCAAATTTCATAGTTCTAGGGCAACGGAAAGCACTCTAAAAATTTTTAAATTTTATGACGATCTACTTACCTCAACCAGTACAACGTAACAACGCAACCTGTCCCGTGTCTCTATCTATATATATATATATATATATATACTAACCTACTAGATATATATATATATATATATATATATATATATATATATATATATATATATCTAGTAGGTTATCTTTGCCAACTTTTCCCAAAAAAAAAGAACCTGGGCAAGAATTACTTAGGGTACTACAGGGTTAATTAAAATAAATCTTTTGGCGAAACAAAGATAATTTCAACGAACTTCACATGGCAAGTTGGTAAAGTCATTTAACGACTAATTAAGTAGTTTAAAACTAGAATAAAATCTGCAGTTCAGGCCTTGGTTTACATGGTTTCCACATGTTATTTTGGAAATCGGAACCTTGAACACCTTTAAAAACCATTAAATATATTCTAAAAAGGTGAATTAACACAAAAGGATTCAAGTTTTTTCTCAAACTGAATTTTATTCTTGAAATCTTTTTATGCAAAATGGTCCCAGTTCATCTCGGACTAAGTTCAAGTCCTGTTGAAAAACGTCTAGGCTTATAATTTGACTACTACGTTCTTTAAAAACTCAAGTCGTTTTTAACTCTGATAGCCACACGTGTGATTTCAGCTGCCATTTGCTACGCAATGATCAAAAATAATATCAAACATGGAAAATTACGTTTTTAACTACCTAACTCTGTTCAAATATCTGTAGTATCTACATAGGGTATTTTATCGGATCACAAAAAATATTCGCATGGCTTAATTTTGTGGCAGTGCTCAGTAAGATGCGGTAAAACAATGAAATTAAACCTGTTAGTCTGGTCGCCCAACTTAAATTCGTTACCTCGAACCCGCTTGAGGCAAAGGTAAACACGTTTGACCGTAAATGATCTTTTTAAGGTTTACGATTAAGGGTTTTTTGCAAATCTCTCTTATTTAAATAGCTAAATGGTTTTCACCTAAACCTTCACAATTGTGTATCTCGACTATAAATAAACTGAAAGATACAACTAACATACGTCTACATTCAAAACCAAGTCTATTATAGTCTATTTTTTTTATTACTATTATTCTAGGATTTTACCCAAGTTTCTTGGGTAAAATCCTAGAATAATAGTAGTAATAATCCATCACTTTTGAGTTTAAAGGCAAATACAAAATGAAATGATAAGACAGATACGCCGATGGTTATCCGTGTCCTGAAAATAGATATGACTGGGTACTGTTTTTTTTTTTCAGGAAGCTTTTTAACTCGTACGAGCGCAAGTGTGGAAAGCGCAGCTGCCATAGTGGAAAGTAAATATAAGGTTTCAGTACATTACCTTTGTGTAGTTACGCTTCATCGAGGTGCGGGATGACGAACAATCTCAACAGAACTTACCATACAGTTTTATAAGCCCTCTGTACTGATTAATTTTATCTTTTATCACCCAGTTCTCATCTTGCATGCCATGTATACGGACTTTCGCGGCAGACAACATTTTATCTCAAACGAAAATTAATTATTTCATTAAAATATTTATATTTTTGTAAATTCAAACAAATACTGACACTGACGTTTTTTATTATATTTTTAATAATATAAATCGATAGTCTGTGGCAAGTGGCGACCGATAAAACAAAGGATAAAACTAAAAAAAAAACAAAGGAGTCCTTAACGAAATATAAGTAAGATAAACTTCTTGAAAATCTTGAATAATAATTTTATGTTAAATACTCAAAAAATTATTTTATACATTTGCATGTCTATGAGCAGGTATTAATTAGAATTTTTCTATGATGTTTTCCTGTCGATTCAAGGTATGCCGACTGAATTTCGAATGTTATATTTTTTTTTAACGTTGCAACCTTTTTAGTAATAAAAAAACAATTGGCGGGAAATTTGTCTATTGTTTTTTATCACACATCAAAGTTCCATGCAACGAAAATGGAATTAAGAGAGTGCGCACACGGGAGACTTTTGTCGCTGCGACGTTTTTGTCCTCTGTTTCATGTCCTCTGTTTAGTATGGAGGTGCGCGCACGTTGCGACGCGACAACTGGGAGACATTTTTGTTCGCCGACCAGCACGGGTTGTGTCTTTCTTTTTTTTTAAATACTGGGTTTTACGGCTCTGGGTTCTAGACCGTCTGGCAGCACTGCTCTCCATGTATTCTACATACAAGCGAATGACGCTTCGAATTTTAAAAAAAAAGTTTCGTCTCTGTTCCTTCGTGCGCGCACCCCTCTTTGGAGACGCGACGCGACAGAGACAAAAACTTTTTTGTCCCAGCGACAAAAGTCTCCCGAGCGCGCACTCTCTAAGTCGAAAAGATTTTAGAGCGATGATTTTTTATGATTATAAAAGTTCTCTCTCTCCGCAAGACTGTACCGCTCGTCTTCAAAATGATTTTGGGAGAGAAGCACCTTGTTTGAGCACCGTGAGGCGATGGTTTGCTGAATTTGTAAGAGGTCGAGTTTCTTTACATGACGAATTTCGTGAAGGGCGGCCTCTGCCGTCAACGAAAATAATGTGGCTACTGTTAAGCGGCTAATTGAAGAAAACCCGCGGATTACCTATGAGATAATTCGAGGACTATTGGGGATTGGTATGAGCCAAATTCAGAAAATTTTACACGAAGAATTGAAAGTTCGGAAACTTTGCTGTCGTTGGATCCCTCATGAATTGACAGCGGAGCAGAAGTGGGCTCGCGTGGAATGGTGCTCACAGATGCTACTGAAGTACGACCACGGACATTCTAATGCTGTTTATGACATTGTCACAGGAGACAAAACGTGGATTTATTGTTTTGAACCCAAAAAAAAACAGCAATCTTGTGAATGGGTGTTTGAAAATGAAAACAGGCCAACAAAAGTGAGCCAGGCGAGAAACGTTCGTAAAAAAATGATCGCGTTTTTTTTCTCAGCTACGGGTCCCATCTGTACAATTCCACTTGAAGATCAAAAGAGTGTTAATGCCGAGTGGTATTCTATTTGTTTACCCAGAGTATTAGAAAAAGTTAGCGAAAGACGACCCAAAAGCCGCGTTTTCCTACATCATGACAACGCTTCTTCACACACGGCCAACAAAACAGTCATTATGATCTTCCGAAAAAGAACAACTCGTCACCCATCCTGCGCATAGCCCCGACCTAGCACCCTGTGATTTCTGTATTTTCCCCAAAATCAAAGATTTGATGAGATGTTTTACTTTTTAACCGACTTCAAAAAAGGAGGAGGTTCTCAATTCGTCGTTCAATCAGCAAGTAGAAAACATGCCTTCAGATCAGTGGTCCTCCTGTTTTAAAAAATGGTTCGACCGCATGAAAAAATGTTTAAAATGTAAAGGAGAGTATTTTGAAAAGCTATAAACATAATATTTTGGTTATAACATGTTGTTTTTTTAAGTTACGCAAAACTTACTCTCTCTGTAACACACTCGCTGCCTCTAACTCCGGTATTAGACTGATACAGTACAGACTTACCGTTTCTCTCATAGACTTAGAATGTTTCATCACTCATGTCGAAACGAACGAAAACTGCATCTGTTCATTATCTCATCACCTTAACTTTAAGGTCGTTAGGGCCATACTCCACCACGCTTTAGAAACGTTCCAATCATCAACGAAGGAATTTAAGCAACCTTTTACATGATCATAGTTTCAACAGTGTTTGACTGAGATGGTTAGTTTTGTTGGTTCTTATGGCTTCAATTACGATTTAAATTTCTGACTATAGCCTGGAACCCCAACCTCGCTGGTTTGCCTTAACGGCATGTGTCAGCTGGAGACACGTTTTCCCAGCTTACACACAAAAAACAACTCATACTAACTAAGTTGTGGTTGCTTCTAAAATTATGACTAAAACGTTCGATGGCTTCTATTCAACTTTAAAATATGTCATACTTATAATTTTTCTAAGTCTAATGAGGAAGCTGTAGACAGACACCCACATCCTTTTACAGTTATTTTACAAAACTAATCGCGTTGGACGAAACAGTAAAACTAGTAAAACAATTACCACGAATTAGATAATCCTAATTAGTGGTACCGTTGTTGTTTCTGATTTCTGTATCACAAGTGCTTAAGCTACTTACCATAGGATCAGAGCAATGTAAGGTAAGGTCACCAAATAAGGCCTACCTTATTTTTTTGATTATCTAACTAGCAGGTTTATAATAAAAATGCACTGGTAATTCGAAATACTTATATTTATTTATTAAACTTTGTAATAAATGAAACAAAATTGCTTTAGAAACAAAAATCACACTTTTATGAACACAAATAATTAAAATGACACTTTGGCCTTATTGGGAACCCTGTGTCTTAATAAAGCCTTAATAAAAACAAGTAAACATTCAACTTCTTAATTAATATAAAACGTTGTCAATACTTATATTAAATCTAATGAGATCTTATTAATTACTTTTGGTCATTTTAGATCAGACTTAACAAGTTTCTCATCATGTAAAAGTACTATATTAATCAGCCGTTTTCATCTTTTTTCTTAAACAATCTCCTGAACAGTAAAATATTTTATCAGCAGGTGTGAGTCCAACACACAGCTCATGATACCAAACGCCACAAGTAAGACATTGTCGCATATCATCAACTCGATCTTCTTTACAAGTTGGACAGTACCACGAAGGTTTATTATCGTGACGTTTTACTAAGGCCTCTACTGAGGTTCGCTTTCGCGTTGCAGCAACTGCAGGTTGTGCAGATGTACAGCCAGTAACTGACGCTTTATCATGGAAGAAGTGCCAGGAACATCTTCTTCTCGTGACGTCATCACCGTCAACATTTCAGCCATAGGACGTCCACTGCTGAACATAGGCCTCCCCCATTGACTTCCAGATTAGCCGGTTGGAAACGGCCTGCATCCAGCATCTTCCTGCGACCCTTACCAGATCGTCTGACCACCTTGTGAGTGGACGTCCTACGCTGCGCTTGCCGGTACGCGGCCTCCATTCTAGAACTTTCTACCATTTTAACAGCGTTTTCCATCTGTTGCGAAGTCCATTGAGCCCTTTTTTTCTTGTGGTAGAAGCTGGTGATCCATTTTCCATGATGTTACTGAAAACAAGGGTTTACTATTTTACTGTGATACTTTTCTAACTGACATAAAACATTGTCCTAATAAGGCCTGTACCTGTGCCGGTATAAGGCCTACACATTTTTTTTATAGGCTTTATTAGGGCATGGCACATGGGTAAACAAAACAACAATTAAATGGAATGCACTGATATTACAGCTTTTTCACTTATGTGAGGAGATGGCTAAACGTATAATTATCCTATAGACAAAGCACAGCACACCGTGTACAAATAAAAATAAAAATATTTACTGTTTGCTCTGCCAGAATTTTATAAAAACAAGCGTGCGCACCACGTCGTGGTTGTTTTCGACTGCAGGTTCCAACACGCTCGCGGCACGGGCCGCTCGCTGTGTTTATGTGTGTTAGTTAATGTACACGCACACTTCTACAAACATTGGCGGCCATTTGAAATCGCGAAGCGGGAAAATTAAAAAATAGGCCTTATCAGGACATAGGCTTTATTTGGGTCACCCACCTTTTGTGATGTTGTCTAATATTTATTTATAATTAGTGGTAAACCTGTTCTAATGAACAGGTAAAAGATTAGACACACCTTATATTTTGATATAAGTATTTATATGTTATATTACTAGCTGTGCCCGCGGCTTCGCTCGCCTGGAATTAGAAGATAGAATACGAGTATGTCCATCCCTAGGGTTTAAGCTTTTTACGTGCAAAATTACACCAAAATTGGTATAGTTATTACTACAAAAAGTACCCTATGTCTTTTCCCAAGCATTAGTCTATCTCTATACCAAATTTCATCAGAATCGGTTGAGTAGTTTAGGCGTGAAAGCGTAACAGACAGACAGTCAGAGTTACTTTTGAATTTATAATAGTTATAGTAAATATGGATTTATTGTACTAAATAAAAATAAAATTGTTGTCTTTGTCAAGACGTTTATTGTTTTATGCGTTTTTTCAAGGAGTATTTAATTGGTTCAGGTAAACTAATAACTCATACTGAGTATCTTCTAGCTTATGTAGTAGTAACACAAATCCAAACAAACCTACTATCTCATAAGAAAATTTGCTTTATAACTGCTAAGCTTAATAACTTAAATTAAAAGTCTAACACGTAAAATCGTTGTTTCCTGATGGATGTAAGCCACTGACCTGATTACTGGGCCTCGTCGGAGGTGTCAAGCATGTCAACAAGTGCCGCTCATCGCCTCAGCAGTTAACCAAGTGTTTGCGCACAGCTGTGTAGGTAGACGTAAAATATTTTACTATATGTATAAACCCCCACATATTAAATTAATAGTTGGAAAATGTTGCAGTGTATTAATGTAGTGCGTAACACATCTCACTTCAAGCACGCAACACATGCACCTACTATCTACCAGTAGGTACTTTATGTAACACTTATTTTAAGGACATTACGATCCTTACTCATCCCACATCGCAGCGGTAATAAACGAATATAGAAATGAAATACCAGTCACCCTCGATTTGCCTAATTGTCTGTCTGCTCATTTCGGCGACATTTTTGTGATCATGAGCCATCATCATAACACAAAAATTTGTCCTTACAATGTATTATTATTTAAAATAATTGATTGATAAGCTTAATATAATATTCTGCCTAAATTATTGTGTCTACTTTGTATTTAATTAAGTACTTACTAGTGTACGTGAAGCAAACCTACGAAGAAAACTTGTTTTAAACGGAGCAAAGTATTAGAACTCCGTGGCGGTTAGAGAAGATATCATTATTTGCAGTATATTTGCGGCAAGTGTTCGAGGGAGTCAACAAAGCATAATAATATAATACACCTACACTAGGAAGACGTGTTTTTAAAATAAAAAAATATGAACTTAAAACTATGGTGGGTGTGGGTGATAAGTCTACCGTAGGTATTAAAAAAAGGGTTTTAAATTTCGATCGAATGAATATTGTATAGAAATAGAACAACTCAATCAAAGCGCTAAGTAGGTATATTATTTTGGTGTCAACTCAGCTTAAACATTCTTGATAGTAGGGTTTGATGTGTTGCTAAGAAGAAGCAAAAGCCGCGTCTCACTAAACTTTCATATTTCAGTGAGAGGCCAGTCGATGAGAGATTCTATGTTTTCGTTTGCACCGACTCCAAAAGTAACTGATTAGGTACGTAAGTGTTAAGATTATTTTCAGCGTTTTAGTTTTTTGAAGTCGGTTTTTATTTTTTTTATAAAATTAATATACATTCAGAAGCATATGGATGGATATACGAAAATTCGATTTTCTATATTAATTCTTGTTTTGCATAGAAAATCTTTCCCATGCTTCTAAGGAATGCGACTTATCTCATTTGGTACTATTCATGGTCTTTAACATACTACGACTAGTTTCGTAAGTGGTCGCTGGTGGGTCACGGTTCCGAACAAAATGCCCATTTACCTTTTTAGTAACCGTAAATGTCATATCAAGTACACAAATGTACCTATATTTTTCTTAAACCTAAGTTTAGATAATGTATTGAATTTACTCGGTTATGATCTCATATGTGGTTCGAAGTCGATGAATGGGGTACATTCCAAAAAAGCAATACTTAGCATCTAGTGACGAAGCCGGCACGCGCTTTGGAACATCTCCAAGGCGACATGAACGTGCAAAAAAAGTTCATAGCAAAGAAAGAGCAGATTTTTTTTCAGCAGCAAATTCCTCATCGTCCACACCGAGCAGTGAGCCTGTACCTAGAAAGTCACGTTAAAAAAGTTCAAATCGCCTTTCTACAAAAGATGTTCCAAAACTATTAGCTAGCTGTAAGTGAGATACAAATAAGGCATCGCTCTCCCTAAGTAACAATAACTTAAACAATGTTTTACCACACTACAAGGAAAATCTAAGGAGAATATACCAACTCTGATGGTTGAAGATACTATGGCTTTATTTCAATAAACTATCGTTTTCGTTTGGCAATACTATTTACTAGTCGCCTGGTACATAGCGGCCTTCGGATATTTATTTTCTCTTGTTATCTCTATTGTAGTTTAACTACTAGGAACTTAAACCTATAATTATCGTTTCAACAATTACACCAAAAATCTAGCCCAAACTAAGTAAAGCTTGCACTATGGCGACAAGGAAAACCGCTACACCGTATCGTCATCGTACAGAGGTTGACTGCATAATTAGTTATTTTGAGAACTGAGCGGAGCAGGTTAAATGTGACTATTTGTATATGCGTAGCGTATCATTCCTGTTCTGTGTGTATATCCACAAGCTATCCGACCTTTTAATCCCTGCACCGAGGGATGTCCTAACTATGGTAGACTGGTGTCTAACGTCAGTTTCATCGACTCTGCGAGGACAAAGTTGCGAGCCTGCGATTCTAACCTATAAGAAAAACTTACAACGAAAGACCACGCGAACGAAGTTACGTGCAATAGCTAGTAATAAATATAAAAATATTGGAAAACATCATAAACATTGCTCCGAGGCCCAACTCTCATAGTTTGATATTAGCCGCAATCCGGTGTCGATTTGCTCCCAGTAACATTACGATCACAAACGGTATTCTCGTAAACCCAAAAAATGCAATTATAGTTTGTTATTCGACTGAAAATGGAAGGAAGCGATTGCGGCTATTTTCAAATTACGGGAATTAAACTTAAGATCTTGTAAACATAAAATGGGGTAAGTACTTAATAAAAATAAACGGCTTTATTTAAAAACCTTAAAAAGATACAAAACAAAATTTAAATCAAACTAATAAACTATTCCATTTTACGATCGGATATCTGGATCTCCATTAACTGAACACAGGCCCCTGTGAGTGCGGTCCCCACAGCGAGTTCCCTGAGGGCAGTTAGTACAAGTTGCCCCAGCCTCATAAATCGGAAAGCCTTCAATATTTCCTGCTGGACCATAGTTGCATATTGTTATCGCTATTATTTTCGGTTCTTTTCGCATTTTCTTCTTAACATCGTTTTCTAAAATACCGCGGTGTAACGGTGACTCTCTGGACTTTCTTAATTCTGTCGTGGCAAAGTCCTCAAAACGCCGGGAAGTCACCGTTGCCATATATCTCGTTCGGCGTAATATGTTCTCTGTTGTCGAAGTCACATTTTCGTACGCTTCTGTTGTTTCATTTTGCATTATTCTACGTCTTTTCCGAAAGTGGACACAGGAACGTTTTCTGACGGTGCAAAGGGATTGAGAGCAGCCTATTCGCCAAGTCGATGCCCACGCAGCCGCAGTGTACCAATGCGCGTTGCAACCGCCTGGCGCGCTGCAGTTGCTGAGCCGGAAGGACCAGACATGCTCTGCCGGCAGCACCCTCGAACCAGAGAACCAGGCGCCGACCGCATCAGCCAACAGCTGCGCTTCGGTCACTCTGGACACAACAAGGCGCACATCCATATTCTGGAGCACATTAAACCTGATCGTATTTCTGCACTCGTCGTGACGTTTCTGGCACTGCCTAGCCCAAACCTCGGCCGACTCTTCCAGTTCATAGTCCCAGTACATTTTCCGCATGTTTGTGGCTGGTGGCTGTCCGGCTTCCAGACCCATGGCAATGTTATCCCTCTGACGATTGTGCAACAACAGTATCTGGTACCTCATCCAAGTCGTCATGCCGGATGCGTACAACCTAGGACTCTGTTTATGAGCGGCTATGCACATAGTATGCTGGTTTTTCAAGGAACAATCTGGGTGAGAGCAGTAGTCAAGTAAATTTTCTGAGTAGTAATCAATCTCAGAGAAGACAACTCCAACGCTAAAAACGCAAAAAACTATATAAAATGTGTACATAGTGAATAATAGTGAAATCTACTTCAAATGTCACTATCACCCGTAGTACTTATAAATTCCGTGCTATCACCAAATACAAAGCCAAATACCAGCCAGTGCTCTTGTTTGTTTGTTTATGGCCCAATCAAGGATTTACTTGATCCACGCCACGGTCTACAGAAAAGTAGAAGGAATTTTTTAGGTACTTCGATAAAAACTTCAGGAGTCAGATTATACAGGTGTACCCCAAGAAGGGTACATACGCCGTCTGGTGATCGAGACACTAAATACTTATCGATTGGACTCCTATGTATGTTCAGCGAAAATGAACTATTATCGAGATATTTAGTTTAGAACGGATTTTAACCCGATTTTGAATTGATCATTGTAATTGATCCAGAAAAACACGTGTGACGACTAAACGTTTCTGAGTAAAATATAATTTTCATCCCACCATCTCGGAAAGAGTATTTTTAATCTTCAATATCTGAGTGGAAAAGCCGTTTTTATTCTCTAGAGGATAAAGTAAATTGAATTTAGAACATCGTGTGCACTAAGTTTGTGAATTAAAAAAAAACATTAAACCTATTTACTGCTACCTCTATGGTGCCGAATATATCATACAACTTTTTTTTAATTTGTTAAAAACTCAGACTCGGAACCTTCTTGGTGTTCTTTTTTCAATTTGCTTTGTACGCGGTTCTTTACGCGGCATTTTTTCACGTCATTGTTAAACCTTATATTAAAAACAAGAAACTTGAAAACAAGTGAAAAAACTAAAATGAGTGATTCTAGCGACGAGGAAGATTGTTTGACGCCAACAGAATTGACTGAAACTGTTAATAATGCGCAAATGAGCTTTCTCCCTCAACAATCACGCGAGAAGTATTTAAAACAGTACGATATGTTCAACACGTGGAGACTAGCAAAAGGAGCCAAAACTTTCTCAGAAAACGTTTTGCTGGCATATTTTATAGAATTATCCGAGAACAAGAAAGCAAGCACTCTATGGAGTACGTATTCGATGCTAAAAGCAACAATAAAGATGAAAAAAGACATACATATCGATACCTATCCTAAATTAGTGGCATTTTTAAAAAGAGCCTCAACTTGTCATCAACCAAAAAAATCGAAGGTTTTCACAGTATCTGATATTGAAAAGTTTCTTAACGAAGCACCCGATTCCGTATATTTGGCGGCAAAAGTAAGTCAGTTGCACATTCAGTATCTACTTAAGTATATTAATCTCAATTAAATAGTATACTTAGTAGATGTTGATAGGCATAATTATGCGTTCATATCAATTTTATTCATTTATCTACTACAATACTCTTTACGTTACAGGTTGTTCTTATTATTGGAATAAACGGAGCATGTCGAACCAATGAACTTACACAACTTAATGTCAAAAACATTGAGAAACATTCAGATGACTTACTATTAATTAATTTACCTAATACAAAGACAAAAAGAGACCGCAACTTCGTCATTCGCAAGGAATACGTAACGATTGTTGAGAAATATCAAGCCTTACGCCTAACACTCCAATCAATCGATTTTTTCTACAGTATCGCAATGGAAAGTGTGTTAGACAGCGTATGGGTACTAATAAAATTGGCAGTATCCCACGAGAAATAGCAACATTTCTTGAACTTCCAGAACCCCTGTTGTACACGGGTCATTGTTTCCGACGAACTTCAGCCACACTTTTGGCTGATTCCGGAGCTGATCTCCTGTCTCTTAAGCGCCACGGAGGCTGGAAGTCCAATGCAGTTGTAGAGGGATACATAGAGGATTCCATCCAAAATAAGTCTAAAATATGTGAAGGCATCGTAGGAGCCATTACACTGAAAGAGCCTCAATCGGATCCTTGGACTGGCCCTTCTACATCAAAAATAAGCCGTTATGAAACACCTAACCATCTCCCTCTCTCTCCAACATTCACGCCAAGGGAATCCGATGAATCGGTACAACTATTAAGTATGACAGATAGTTTACCGAAAAACAGTACACAAGTGACTAACACCAATATTACAGTACCAAACAAAAATATTACACTCAATTTAAATAACTGTAGCAACGTTACTTTAAAATTTTCTTAATTATACCTTAGTATTGTTATAATTTAAAGATTATTCTGTAATACTTACCTGTCATAATGTAGTAATTAATACCTAAACTGAAATAAAAGTGTACCTATCTTGTGATTGTAAACGTTTTTTTTTTGCATTTAGTCATTTCCTCGCTGAGGTGGAATGAAAAGTTACGTGTTGCACTCGAGTGCAAAGATTTTTCACCTCGTGCTCTTTTGATTCCCTCGCTAACGCTCAGGATTCAATTTTAGAATCCTTCGCTTGCTCGGTCATCAAAATTGAACACGCGGTTAAAAAGCAACTTTGCACTCTTGTATAACAAATAACTATTTAACGTTAGCATAAAACATTTTACCGAAAAATAAATATTTATCTATTATTTTGTTAATTTCAATAATTTGTCTGTAACTTTGTCTCGCAGTAGCTAAAAATAACGTGCATAAATATTTTCTGATATGTATCTTAAAAACTTAGTTACTTAGTTGACTGACAGTTAAAGCGCATCAAAGTTATGGAGTGACGTCACGCCTTGCTAAAAAGTGTCGCAAGGCGTGACGTTTCGCGGAACTTTAACGGGCTATATCTTCATAATTTTTTGTTTGATTGAAACCAACTGACAGACTAATTAAATTTTATCCACTGTGTGTGTGTGTGTGTGTGTGATTCTGGCGGAACAGTGTACCCGCGGTGGCAAAACATACAAGTTCATCGCCAAAAACAATGAATAAGGAGCAGAAAGCCAGAAGTACAGGGCCTTTGAGTATCTATAAGGCCCTTACCATGAGCTTTTAGAAAAACCGTTTAGTTTCCGGGCAGTTTAAGAGCAGGCATGCCTAAAGAGCTTATGGTAAGGGCCCGAACACCTCCTAATAAACCTACGTAGAACACCATCTACGTAGTAACGTAGTTTTACTTGATCAGTTGTAGTAAATATAGTATCAAGGAATTTATAAGTTACACGTGAAGAGTACTAAATCCATGGTACGTACCACTGATCAAGTAAAACTACGTTAGACCTTTGGCAGCACTCACTAAACAAGTAATACTACGTGCAGTGTGATCTTTTTACATACAACTCTACAATATAACTCTATACAGTGTGAATCTTCACAAAGTGCACATATTAAAATAAGGAATTCTATGCTTAATTTTATCGACGGAAAACATAGTAAAAAAATCACATTTTATTGCGAGGACCTCGCGGTGAAGGAGAGATGGCTGAATGACTTATTTCCATGAGCTGCTGAATAAGCAGCACAAAGAGGTGCAGCCACCAGACCCCCTCCGAATCAGGGACTAGTAACGTCTGAAGAAGTCCAGATTGCTATTTGCCGCATGAAGAATCGTAGAGCCGAGCCACTGGAAAATGAATATTATTACTCCGGTCTTCAAAGGCAAGTGAACTCGCGCATCCGCGGTAGCCTTCGTAATTTCGTATTCGTGATATTGCAGACAAACTGTAGGAGTGTCGTCTACACCGGTACGGCCATGTTTTGCGGAAACCGGCAAAATCTACGTAGGAAACAAATGTCCGGCCATGCCGCCACCGCCGGGTCCTGGCAAAAGGGGTAGACCCAAGAAATGCTGGCTTGACGTCGTGAGGGCTGACATGCATGCCAATGATCCCACAAATAAAGATCATAATCATAATCATATAATCATAAATCTTTATTGTGGAACACAGGTATAAAACAAGGGTCTTATAAAATGTCATGCTAAGAACTAACCGTGTCCTGCCACTAGGGCGTACAATCAAATCATTTAAATACATTATCACGAGTATACCATTTAACATTATTATTATTATCAAATCTTGCAGTAAATAATTTACACCAAACCATTAATATATTAAGTACTATTATTATGCAATCCTACAATAAAATTCATTAAAATAATAATAACATTTGTCGATTAAATAATTCACTAGTTTTGATTTAAAACAATTAATGTCATTTGTGTCTCGAATGGATTCTGGTATTCGGTTATAAATTTGTGGAGCAATACAAAATATGCTTTTTCTGAATAAACTTGAATTGGCACGAATTGAGCACAGTTTATTTTTATGGCGAGCCCGTGATCTAAATTCGAATTTATCTATGTTTGATTTAATAAATATGGCACATTCCAGAATAAACAGACAAGGAAAGGTCAAAATTTTCTTATTAATGAATTATGGCTTGCAAGAATCATCCGATTTTAGACGATACATAGCTTTAATGCAGCGTTTCAGAGCTCTAAATATCATTTCTCTGTCAGTACAGTTTCCCCAGAATATCAAACCATACGCTCAAGACCGTGCGAAGTGAAGGAGTAAATCAAGGAAAGCGGACCCTGGGCTCCAAAGCGATGGCTTTGGACGCAACCGGGATTGACCGTATGTATTGATGATGATGATGATGATGATTTCCTATTTTCTCATTGTCTTTAGAGCTCTTCACAAACAAACACGAAAAATCCCCAATTTTCAGGAAATTGCCTTTTGTAGCCTTGTTTTACATATTATCTATAGTTTGTAGAAATAATCTTCCGCCGATGGAGTACCTGGATTTCGAGTGGAGTTTATCTTTTTTCCATTCCCCTAGGCTCCTCGCCGTCCCCGTCCGGCATAGTTAATAATTGCTTAACTTCACAACTTTTAGTGCAAGAAAAAAGCTATATATCAACAAAATAAATAATTTTATGAAAATCTCTTTATAATTATAACGCCATGTAGGTAGTACGTTTAAAAACCCGCCAAAAAGTCCCAGTCGGCTTAGAAAAATCCTTAACTGCCAGTTATCCTAGTCCCAAGAAGGTGGTAGTTTTAACAATTATACCATAGCATTATTTTGAGAAAACGAGCAGGAAACTGTAACAAAGATTAGTAAGACAATAAGTTTTACATAATATTGGTATTGCCTTAAAAGTTCTAAATCGTAAATTACTAAAAAAAAGACGCAAAATGGGACGCAAAGTGCCTCTCGATGAAAACAAAGAAATAATATTTTTCTCGGAACCTAGATAAGATACAAATATTATAGGTAGTTAAGTGTTCCTTTATATGTCAGCAGTCTTTGAATTACCGATGACAACACCATTGAAGACGCTAGAAGAGACCACCGGCCTCCGAGAGCAAGATAGTGATAGACTGATTTCCGCCTTAGCATGCCTAGCATGACCACTAAAATACGATATGCTATAGCGATTTATCGACACCAACTGTAAAAATATGATAGAATAGCGGCCATGTTAAATCGCCTTGCCAGGGACGTCACATTATGATCGCTGTTTCGATATAAAATTAATATGGGGGCTATAACTTTCATATTTTCAACAAAAATTACCCTTACTGTCTATAAATCGCTATATCATATCGTGTTTTGGTGGTCATGCTAGAGGGGCACATGTTAAACTGGATACAAACGGGGACGGACGCGTGTCTGGACGCGTCTTGACATTGTGAGGTCGAACGCTGCCATTGGTCTATCCTTCAGTCAACTTCCGCCATCCCAAGGATCGACCAATGGCAACGTTTGACTTTACAATGTCAAGACGCGTCCGTCGCCGCTTGTATCCAGTTTAAGGCTCGGACTACAAACACACGAAAATTTTCAGAACCCTATACCAAACTGATTGAATCCTGGCTTGTCCGGCTCCGGAACCGTTTTGTATGGAGTTCTGAAAAATTCCGGATGTTGTGTGATATGAGCCTAGGTTTTCGGAGTATTTCTCTAACGTAGTTTTACTTGATCAGTGGTATTTCCTACATCTTGATCAGTGACTTTTAACTTAAGCTGGTGACAAACTACAACGGACGCGGCTCCCGACTCGTCTTGACATTGTGAGGTCAAGCGCTGCCATTGGTCTATCCTTCAGACAACTTCCGCCAGCCTAAGGATCGACCAATGGCAGCGTTTGACCTTACAATGTCAAGACGAGTCCGGAGCCGCGTCCGCCGTCATCTGTCACCGGTATTACAGCTTGGCCATAACAGCTGCGCACTCTCTCGAGGTATGCGCGGCGAGGTGGGAGCCGGGGAAAAAAGAGCATGAGTTCACATGAGATCACACGTCGGACAAATCTCACGATATCAGTTTGCGTATAAGGCAAGACTTGTGGCGGAAAGGTGGTCGGAGGCTCTTTAGTTGATAAAAATGTATTAGTTGTATTATCTTATTAGTTGATAAAAATGTAATTTACATATACTCGATTCAATGTTTATTAAAATACCTAGGCAGTTGATGAATAAGAACTAAACTTATAATTCAAATCAGAATTTGGTTTAATTAAACTTTACTAAAATTACAAACAAATAAAAATTGTATAAGTAGTAAAGTTATTCTGATATAGATTGTGTTTCAACTTCATCTTCCATTTCGTCATCATCTTCATCGTCCATATCACCATTGGAACTTGAATCAGAGTCTTGCAAATTTATTAGGAATGAATCGATAATATTATCGAACCTACTATCGCGATTCCAGTAATCATTTTCATTTTTCTGGACATGAGCATCGCATCTCTGCCATTTTTCTGCCGTGAATTCCGAAAACAATTTATCCAATATGATTATCTTTTCGTCTAGAGAAGAATTCATATAGTTTTGGGCTTTGTTGTTTTTAATATCAGCCCAGACCAACTCGATTGGATTTAAATCTGGATGGTACGGAGGTAAACGCAGAACAGTGTGTCCACGGGCTTTCAGGAGTTCGTCAATTCTATACACGGGTTCTTCTTGTGTACTTGTGATGAGAAGTAGCAGTTCAGCCTTTGTCATGGTTCCTAAAAATTCTACATTGTGGCGTAGCAACCAGTCTTGCATTTTTCTTTTGAGGCTTGACATAGTTGGCTTCTTCTCAACCTGAACGCTATGGTAAGACGCGTTGTCCATTACAACAACAGAATTCGGCAGCAACTTATCTTTTAACTTTTCATCTACCCACTTATAAAAAGAAGGCCCGTTCATATCTCCATGATAGTCGCTAGTTTTAGCATCTGATTTGAATATAGTCAATACGTCATCCACTAAGCCATTTCGACACCCAGCGTGGAGAATTACCAATCGCCGTCCTTTCCCAATATCAGCATAAATTCCGGATTCTGACAATGATTGCCAACATTCACAGGCATGGTCAGTGGGGCGAAACTTCATACAATTAATTTAGTTGACATTACTTGAAGGCGGAATGTAGGTCACATGTGTGTGTGAATGTTTGACCAACTTAATAATATGTTCATTCCACAAGTACCAACATACACGGGGGAAAACGATTGCCAGTGTATACGAAAGTTCGTTGTAGAAGTAATAAAAACTAATTCATGTTTAGTTTACAATACATAATGAAATAATGTAAGTTTAATTGTAGTAATTCTATTTTTCTCAATAAGTGTGTAGAATATGTATTAGATGGAAAAAAATACATGAACTGGCCACTGGAGAAGCGATGGTAGAATTAAATATTATTGGCATGGTGTTATAACTACAAATGTCAAAAAAGAAAAAAGAAATTGATCACGTTGACGTTTACCGCGCAAAATTTTATAAAAATAACTATCATATATTTTTTCAGTAACACATCTATAATGTCTTTTAAAAGCTATGTAGAAAGAATTTGCGAGGTCTGCGGGATCCGTGAAGCACAGATACACAAATACATCTTTATTTATTGCTAATCTTCCACTGGATGAAAACCGGTAAGTGTCTGACTAATAATATAAAACGTACCCATAACTTATTAACACATTAATATTACTATTGATTCGCTGTGAAATAAAAACGGTGTGCTAATTTCCGCAAAATCATAGAGCTCAATAACCAGAAAACAAAATTAATGATGTTCCAAAAATTAAAACAATTTAATAGGTATAGTTTTACAAAATCATGCTACGCTGTATTTAGTGTATAAACCATTTTTCTCACTTGTAAATCACATATTATCTGAATCTAATAATGCATATATTCCTAAACTAATAACACTTGGAAACTTAAGGAAGTTTGATGGTATTACTCGAAGGGTATTTTAATTAGAATGGTATGATGTCACACAGAAACAAATTGTACTTATATTCATACCAGTATACAGTCCCTAAAAACAATAATGCATAAACCTGATTATTTTTTTGTTTATAACATTTTGATTCATGGTTTCAGACGAGTAAATACAAGTACATACTCGATACTTTTCCTCCGATACCAAGTACTTTTAGTATCGATACTTTGAAATTAAGTATCGAGTAGGTATCGGTTAAAAGTACTTATATCAGTATATGCCAAAGTCAATATTTTATTTTAGCATTGATTATGAAAATCAATTTTTTGGCAACAAACGGCATCTTTTTGGAGTTTTGGAAAATTGACGCAAACAAAGGAGATTTTACATTTTGTATGGAGCTTGGTAAAGCTATCCCAAATTAGACAAAAACATACCAAACATGTTTCAAGTATTAAAATCTTTGGTATTATTTTTTATTGTTGGCTTAAACATAAAATATGTTTAAACTATCAATTATTGCAGAAAAACAATGATGGCGGAAGGATATGCCATCTTATGTTGCACAACATACAAAATCCGAGGCTAATTCTTGAATTGTTTTTATTGAAAAGCCACTAAAGTATGTTCATTTCTAATTTATTTGTGCGATTATTGGAATCAGTTGTTTATTCTCCATTTTTTGACATCGTGTACAACACCTTAGCTCAATCTGAAACATCTCCTTTCAATCTTATGTGGATGAAAGAATGCTCAAAAGTATTTATTATCGGATTTGTCATCTTGTGTCATCGGCGGCGCTGACTTGACATGCATGTTTTGCTTAATACAGTCGAGTACAATGTGGTAATAAGCAAGTAATAAAGATTTTTAACACTTCTTATGGTTTTAACTTAAAATTTTCCCCAAACTATTCGATACGAGTAAGTATCGATACTTATAATCGATACCGAGTAAGTATCGATACTTGCCGACCGATACAGTATCGGGTAAAAGTATCGATACCTCAATGGTATCGTTTATCCCTAGCTCTCAGGCAATGTTCCGACAGCTTGGAACACTGAACAAGTAATACTACGTTTTACAACGTAGTTTTACTGATCAGTGATGATCAGTGCCTGTCACCACGTGTAGTGTTTTACTCATAGACTGGCTGCTGTCAAATTAAATTCGTGCCTATTTGATTTTCGCCATTTTGGCGCTGTAGGCCTTAGTATCGGAACTTGGAACTCAATTAGTGATATCCATAACGATATTCGTAACGTTTTTCGATTTTCATTATTCATTGTAGTTACGGTGTGACTGTGGGTGGTTAACTAGAATATAATACCCGAAATTTCCTGTTACGGTAAAACTTAAGATTAATGCTAGAGAAAATATGAGACAAATTTTGGGGAGTTGTTCAGAGCTGAGTCTAGAATATAAGAAAAATCGTATTTAAAAATATTAAACTATTATTTTTAATCAAAAACAATGCGATCGTGCACGCACCATAAAGAACGTTGGATGAATGTTTTTGATAGATGTTGTAACTATAATAATTACAATGGGTAGATAGACAATAGATTTTGTTTGTCTACCTAGTAAACTCAGTTCAGATTGTTTTTTTTAAATATTCTAGACTCGATTCTGAACCACAACAAAAATGTTATAGTATATTAATGCAGCGAAGCTTGGTTTATGTGCGATGAACGAAAGTTGGTTTTAAAAATCATTGGTAAAACTAATTTGCACCTAGATAAGATTTCACGTCCCTGTTATGTTTATTGACGACCTAAGTAGCCTAGTAGGCAAGCATACTTGACTTGGTCCCGGGTTCGATTCCCGGTCGGTCAATGTAGAAAAATAACTTTTTATTATTTTCTCGGATCTGGGTGGTACCGTCGTTGTTTCTGATTTCTGTAAAACACGTCGTGCCGAGGATAATTATCATATAGGATCAGAGCAATGTATGTGATGTTGTCCAATATTTATTATTTAATTACTTAAAATAAATCAGAGTTATTAAGTCATACACAATTAATCATATTTATATCCAATGCTATATCGAATCGACAAAGATTCACGGCAGTGTGTAGTTACCAAAAATAATTATACAGTTTTAGAAAATAAAAATATAAATCGATTTAAAGAAAACCGACATTACCCACTGCTATATATGTCAAAATTTGTTTAGGGTTCAGATTGGCGCTACAAATTTAGCTGTCATTTGTATGGAATTGCCAGTCCATATTAATTTTCTTATCAGTGGTTTTACTGGATCGATCAGTGCGTGCCATAGAGCACGTACACGGTGCTTAAAACGTAGTTTTACTTGATCAGTGATGGTGCTGCATGGTGTGGTGCGTGCTGTCACCTTAAGCTGTCACCACAGCTGTTACAAGCAGTAGGTAATTTTTGATTTTTAATTATTTTTGCTTACCTATATGTCGTTAATACATATTTTCTGGTTGAGGGATTTATGCCAATGTTTCACCTAATTGTGCAAATGTTCCTGCGAGGGCTAACGTTCGCATTGATGGCGATTTGCTTATTTTTCAATACTGAATGTGATGATATTACTTCTTGCAGTAATTTCGTAATGTGCGGCCTATACGGAGGCTACACATTAGTAACATTAGGTTTTCTAGTCGAAGCGGGGCTTCAAATGAAATCAGACAAATTAATTGAGGCTATGTTCTTATTATTAGGCATAGTTGTTAATTTGGTTTGTGGTACGCTAGCATTCCTTGAGTTCTACAGTGAAACTAAGTACAAAACTGAAGCAATGAACAAAGGTATAATATCAATAATAGCTGCAGTATTGTACGCTATAGACGTTTCTGTTATATTTCGGCTATGTTAGTATTTTTGTTAATATACATACTGTTATCTATCAAGATTGATTTAGTTAACTATATATATATTTTTTTTTTAAATGCTCAGTGGTGAAATAATGGACTTGGTATTTACAGTTTTATTTATCTCTTGACTATACAAAATGTTTCATTGTACATACTAGAATTAAAATATTAAATGTTTGTTCCTTTTGGTCTTTTGCTTGCCATTTTAGTGTTTGGGCTAGCTAGGGCGTATCGCGTTGGGGCACAGTAGATCGACGCCAAACAAGCGATGGGACTTAAGCAACTTAAACAAACAAGTGTAAAACTAGGTATAACATCTACATTATAGCTATAAAAAAATTTAAGAAAATTTTCTTATTGGAATCTGATCTGGAGAGGTATCATGCAAAACGTGTTTTAGTATGCATCTGCCCCCCTAGCATGACCACCGAAAAGCTGTACCAACTGACAATTTTTTTTAAATATCGCTTCATGCCAAAGGGACGTAAAAAATGCGTTTTTTTAATTACGTTATCTAATTGAAATAATAGCGACAGATCGCCTTTGAAATTATCATAAATTTTGGTTAATTACTTTTTAATTAATTGAGAAAACACTTTCTGACGTATGATTGACAGTAAAATTTTATTGTCACACCAAGAAGACGTATAGCTTTTAACTTGACATTGGCTACTATCTTGCAAGCCGCTTAAAGAAAAAAAGACGTATAGCAGCATAGATTACTTACATAAATAGCAGAGCAGCCGTAACAACAATCTGACAGGACAGTGCCTCGTTCAGAGGCTTCTTTACCTAAGGTGTAGTGTGTGCGCTGCACACGGGCGCAGCGGTCCTAGGGGGCGCCGAGCGCCGCTCGCTACTTAGTACCCATGCCATTTTGGACCACGCGCTTACTAGGGGGTGCGATGTTTGCACACGGGCGCTACATGGGCTAGAAACGCCCCTGGCCTCATTTTTTATCATGCCAAATAGACGTATGTGCTTACGACTCCCAGTGTCAGGCCATAGAGACGTATGCGCATATGACTTAATTTTTTATGCCACTACTTTAATAGTAATGCATGCCCATGAAATAACTTAACGACGAAAAGCAAAAGGAGAAAAATAGGAGGTGCATGACAACAGAAAAGAATATGTAAGAAAAGTAATGTAAAGTAAGCCTAGAAACGTCCCACTGTAGGGCATAGGCCTCACCTGAACTAGGTGGTTTGGGCCTTACTCCACGTGGGCCTAGAGCGGATTGGTAGATAGAAGTTGTGCGGCCAGTGATTACACTGACAACCTTACTGTCAGATGTCATTAAGATCATCATCATTTAGTAATGGTAGTGCTTTCGCTACCACCACTATGCTACAAAATAGTGGAAAAGAAGTCTAAAATTAAAAGATGGCAATATTTGCTGGCACAAAGCATTTTTGACTTTGAAACAGTGTTGTATTTTCCATTAGTTTATTTACTTCATCTAGCAAGTATATAGCCATTCTTGTGTCGGAGACATCATATTCCCCGCTGGGTTTCACAAATCTAAAGTTAAATTTCTCCTGTATCGCAATTTTAGTGGCATAAATAACATCTAACACTTCATTGCTAAAGTTTTAGAGCACGTTGTCTATCAGCAATGTTGTTATTTTTTGGCCAAAAACTTGTTCTAAATTCGTTTTTATCTGTTTTTGGCCCAGACATTATTAGGCATTATTTATACACTATTTTTTGATGTATCAACTATATAATTAGCTTGTATAGTTTTCCCACACGAAGAGTGAGTACGCTAGGCGAAATCTTCTCCTAGTATAATAGTGTTCTCACCGAATAATGGCTATAATTTCGTAAGTTTAGGGGAACTATGGATTAATTCCTTTGGGCACTATTTAGAACTATTTAAGAATTAATTATTGGTATTCATGAAATACCGCTACGGTGTGCTGAGTACGCTAGGCGAAGAGACACAGATGAGGGACCAAGGGTACCGGATCTATCCATATGCCCCCCTAATTTTCGCTTACCGGGGCTACACATTCTTCTACTTATGGTAGCGATTACTACCCCATAATTATAACATTCCCAACACTTTTTGGTAGAACATCAGTAAATCGTAGTACCCATATGAAATAAAATCTGTCCAATGGTAGTTGGAGGAGTTCTTACAGGGAAAAAGTAGACCAAATAATAGCTTTCCTTTCTCCAATGGGTAAAAACAAATCTTCTCTTTGTGCTGAAACTCTTGCTTCAATTCTAATAGTAAATTGTTTAGAAGATAAAGTGGGAGGGGTGGAGAATTTTCTGTTCCTCTGTATCGCCAGACCCCGCCTTCTGCGGTCTGGAATAAAATTCACAGATTTAGATTAGTCTTTGAGTCTAGACCTTGTCTGCTCTAGGAAGAAACTGCAGTCCAATTATTGGATTTGTCTATAAAACTAAGCACTTCAAAATCTATTCCAGGGAAATTAAGAAAAAAAAATTCCTTGTTGAGAATGTTTTTATTTACAAAGTATAAAAATGATTATAAAAATGGCTTATTCCAATTTTATTTTAGTAACAGCAATTATTTAAACAATGATTTACATTATAATTACAATATAATATTATTATGACAATTATTATTACAAACAAAAAATATAAGATACATTATACAATCATATATTTAATCGTCGTCGTTGTCGTCATCGATGATAATCTGTCGAGGAATATTGCAGGGCGTCTCATAACGTCTTCGTGCCTAGTCCACCCTAAAAACCAATCTCCCCACACAACATGCGCACAACTGCCAATTTTTCTCTGACCAGTGAACCATGAGCAGCAATAGTTTTTTATGCAGTCCACGATTGTTCTCTTTTTTAAATATGTAGCAACTAGCAATAGTACATTTATGACGATATATGTCTGGTTTTTAACTGGGCTCGTATCAGTTGAACGTTATTATGTGGCATCGCAAATGCTGCAACATCGTCGAGGTTTCCGATGTATTTTTGTACAATGAATGACCTACTGCGGATATGATCACTGTGATAACTTGGTGCCAGATCTATTTGGTAGGTACCAACAATGTGCACAGTACACAACGGATCGCTAATAAAGTTAGACTGTAATGCAAAGTAAGACAGGCGCGAGAGATACAGATATATGCTTAACGGAATGACTGGAAGCAAGACAGATCATTTGTCACAACTCGCTCCAAGTGATAAGCCGAGGATAACAAAATAATGCCTTAGTCACATGAAAAATCATAAAAAACAAAATATTGAATTAGCCTCGGACCGATATTTAAAAAATATATATTTACTAGTAACGTAGACAACCACTTGGAAGTACTCCCACGTCTTGGCAGCACTTGGTCCAAACCCTGTCAATTTCCTTTATATTTCGCTCTTAGCAATTTATCAATCATCTACTTTATTCTAAATTACGGTGTTATTAGATTGCATAGAAAACTCATCTTATTGGTCTAGCAATGCAAATTTTATATACATAAACAAACGACTTCAAAACCCTAACAATCTAAAAATAATTTTAACACGGTGTTTTTGTTTATAAAATTTACTTATTTCATCTGTTTTTAGTGATAAATCCTAAATTAACTGCTGAACACCGATTTCATCCTCTTTTTTTCCACCCTGCTTAGGGGTACAATTTTTTCCGAAAATTTTGACTACCTACTAAAAGTATCTTCAAAGTATTAGCTATTCAATAAAAAAATATTATTAAAAATCGGTTATCATTTGTCAAAGATATTGGGTAACATTATTATGTTACCCAATTTCTTTAAGGATTCTATCAAGGATCACGAACCAAAACATTATCTGGGTATATATTTTGTTATTTTCTCAAAAACTGCTCAATCAATTTCGATAAATTTATATAGGACAACCTCTGAAACAAAAAAGAATCATCAAAATTGATTTATAATTGGCAGAGTAGTCGCGTAACATACATACAAAAAAAAACAACACAGTCAAATTGAGAACCTCCTCGTTTTTTTAAGTCGGTCGAAAAAATACCATGCATGGTTGCAAGTTATCGAAAGTTGACTGCACTACAAGCCCCCTCATTAGCACTAATTATGACTCTTTGGTCCTTTCTTCTAAGATTCATTTTGACCTAGGTTTTTCCAAAAATGTCAATTAGGTACGCTAATTTAACTCTTGATCAGCATTGGTAAGATTGGCATCATGTTTTAGTAATGCTTCTAAGCAGGGCAATACTGGTTTTGTTGGAATTGGAGTATATGGATAGTATAGTTTGGAATTATCCAAAAATTCAAACTTCCACCTGAGATATCTGTACATACAGGAGAATGATACGGACTTCAAAAAGTTATAGAGTATGTTCTACTTTTGAAGTTACCCAAAGCCAAGATCATGCTGCATATTATTAACACCAGACTATCTTCTATCGTAGATCACCAGATACCGAGTGAGCAATCCGGCTTTGTTGCAGGAAAGGGCACTCAAACAAGAAATGCCGCAAATTTAACAAGCCACTGGTCTTGTGCTTTATTGATTACGCTAAAGCGAGCGTAGAAGATTACGATTTCGATGTTGGTCCCATAGAAAAAGTTGATGTAATTTAGCCGTAGAATAACCCCTTATAAAGTTTTATTTCACCTTTTCGTTACACCCTGTATATATTATTATTTTAATTATAAATCATAAACAAAAATCGATCCAATTCTAATGCCGATGCTGAATAAACTAGCCGAGCTAACTGGCAAAAACAGAATGACTGCATCTGCAAGCCAAGCCTACCACTTCAAAGGTAAACCCTTCCCTAGTTGGCAAAATAATTTCCACGGGCCGTCGTGCTACGGCCGCTATTCCACAGCTTATAGAAATTTATAAGGAAGATCACGTAGTATCGCGTGAACGGCCATTGAGTTACAGGCCGCATCGATATTGCATGAACGGCAATAGATGTGTTAAACTGTATATTTTTCGTAAAGAACTACACACTGCTGTGATACTTTGACGTTTCAATATGACATTGGATATACATTCCTCATCAGAAAAATCGAAACACCTTGCAAGTTTAGTTTTTGTGAGGATTATCAGAAAAATGTGTATATTTAGGGATATATGTCAAATGTCGTTTAATATTGAATAATTCGAGGTTTTCAAATCCTAATGTTAATGTTCTAGGTTTTAATTAAATTTTCATAGGTTTCGTCTATTGTTTAACAAGTCATTTTTACCCTGTGAAACAACACACGTAAATGAAAAAAAAAGCTAAAAAACCGTTTATTTAATAAATTGTATTCCCTCCCCGAGCTCTTATTACTGCTTTCATACAGTTCTTCATCGGTCTTAGCTGACCTTTTCTTCAATGCAGCATTGTGCAAAGCGTTCTCCATCTCTTCTGTAGACCTTGTTCCTTCCGTCGTTACCATACAGCATAATTTTACACTCATCAGAAAAGAGGACTTTGTGCCACTAGAGGTATGCCGTATGACCAATTTAGGTGCTCACATGTAAAGTTAACGCGCGCTCTTCGATGGTCTGCAGTTAATTTTGGCCCATTTGCTGGCTTGTGCGGTACCAGTCCACGTTCCTTCAACCTTCTTCTAATTGTAGTCACTTACAGCCACCCTACGTACAACATGAAGCTGTTGCTGCAGTTGAAAAGCGTTAAGGCGTCGATTTCGTATAGAAGTTGTTACAATAAATCGATCATCTCGTTTAGAAGGGACCCGATTCCTGAATGGCGCGTGAACAAACCAGTCTCCCAATAGTGTTTGTAGAGTCTATGAACAGACGACAGGCTTAGATGAAATCTTTCAGCCACAAAACGCTGATTAAGTTCAGAATCCAGTAATGCCACCACTTGGGCGGCTTCTGCGGGCGAAGTATCCACATGTTTGAAAAAAAAAACATTTTCAGATTTCCCAAAGTCACAGTATACAGAACATAGAACAAAAAGTTTTAAGATAAGCGCTAATTTTTAGTTTTCAAAGGTGACATTTACTCCAACTCTGAACACACATTTGTCACATCAACAAATGAATTTTTAAACAAGAATTAGAATTTAGAATATATAAATTATAATATTTAACAATTTAAAAATAAAAAGTTCGAACTGAGTCTACTAGGTAGACAAAAAAATCCATTGTCTATCTACCCACTGTAATTATTTAGGTCACAACATCTATTAAGCGTAACACACACAGAAGGCGTGAGCGGAACGGGTCGTTTTTCCGTCGTGAGTTGCGCGGTTCGTCGTCTTCACACAGAGAAAAAGAGAAGAACGGGTCGTGCGCGGAGCGGTTCGGCGGCGGTTTTGTAGCGATTCGAAGGCGCGGCTCGGGTTTGTGCTATGGTCAATAACGCATATAAAATATGAAGCTTTTCTTTAACACGATAACTTTTACATTTAGTCACTAAATGTTGATTTGCCACGGTCACCCATTCAATGGTCAGGTCAAAACCACGGTCCCATCACTCCCATCCTAGTATCCATACTTAAGGTTCTTTAACCACGGTCCACTTTTATAACATTGATATTTTGGGTAACGATTCTTAAGCAACCTCAAATTTGGACACTAAATGGATGGGTGACCGTGAATAAGCAACCTCAAGTTTGGTCAATAAATGGATGGGTGACCCTGGTTAAGCAACCTCAACCTTGGACTAAATGGATGGGTGACCGTGGCTAAGCAGCCTCAGGTATAGCCCCAAAATGGATAGGTGACCGTAGTTAAGTAACCTAAAGCTTGGACACTAAATGGATGGGTTACCGTGGTTAAGTAACCTCAAGTTTGGTCCCAAAATGGATGGGTGACCGTGGTTAAGCATCCTCAAGTTTGGTCCCAAAATGGATGGGTGACCGAGGGTTACGTAACCTCAAATTTGAACACTAAATGGATGGGTGACCGTGGATAAGCAACGTCAAGTTTGGTCAATAAATGGATGGGTGACCGTGGTTAAGCAACCTCAAGTTTTGAAATTAAATGGATGGGTGACCGTGGTCAAGCAACCTCAAGTGTGGACACTAAATGGATGGGTGACCGTAGTACAGCAACCTTGAGTTTAGTAGATTATTACCTAGTTCGTACAAACATTTTATTTCCTTACATATTTAATTACTTTTTTCATTCAAATCCATAGCGAAAAATGATAATGTTTTGTAAAATAACACAACAGTCGTAGTATACGCGCGGCACCCGTTCCGCGCACGACCCGCGCACGCTCTCTGTGTGAGCGCTTTGGTCTGAATGCGTGTATCACGACGAATGTAACGAACGCCGCACCCGCGCACCACCCGTCCGCCCGCCGCCTATCTGTGACTGCGGAAGGGCCGCGCGGGACCCGTTCCGCGCACGACCCGCTGCCGTTCCGCGCACGCTCGCTGTTTGTGGGCGCCCATTTAAACCTATGTTAATAGACCCGCCGTACTGCCGTCGTGACCCGTCGCCGTCCCGCGCACGCTCTCTGTGTGTGTTACGCTTTAAAGTCATTAAACCAACGTCCGTTGTGACGCATGTACGATCGCATCGTTTTTGATTAAAAATAATAATTCAATGGATTTTTAAATACGGTTTTCTTGTATTCTAGACTTGACTCTGAACCACCCCCTAAAACTTTTCTCATACTGTTATTATATTTATTGAGTATCTTAAGTTTTACTGTAATAGGAAATTTCGGGTATTCTATTGTAGGCAACCACCCACAGTCACAGTGTAACTAATAAATAAAGAAAGAACATCGAAAAAGGTTACGTATATCGACTTGGAGACATCACTAATTTAGTTCCTAGTTCCGATACTATGGCCTACAGCGCCAAAATGGCGAATATCATAAAAAATTTAAAACAGCTGTCATTTGTACAGGATAGCCAGTCTATGTTAATTTCTATGTCAATGTAGATGGTACTTTTGGTGCATAGACCATAGTCAATGTTTTGGTGATCTTTATAAACATACAAAGAGTAAATAAATATTTAATCTGTTGGTGTTTTCCAGTGTCAGTTCAGGAGTGCTACTTGTTGTCTTTTCTTTCTCAGCACGTCTTGTTCAGTGGTGTTTTCTTTTGTATCATTGCATTTTACAAAAAATAGGAAATTATTTAGGATTAGGAATTAAAAAAATATATTTTACACTTTGGTCCAAGTTAAAAGTCGTTATTTTTAGTATGAACTAGTATCAAAGTGTAAAATAATACTTTACCAGTATGAACAAGAAGTCTGGGTTGAGTGTACATTTCGTTAATAAAATAATTGTGCATTAGGTTAGCTAGCAGTGTATTTAAATTAATTTTGTAAGCAAACCATAGAAAAAAATGAGTTTGCATAAAGCAAGGTAAGTAAAATAATAAATCATAATATTACTTATTGTGCTAACGCAAAATGTGCTCACCGTGTTTACAAAGTAATTGTAAATTTTTGAGGGCGTACCTTTATCAGTCCTCAATGATTTAATTTCAGCAAAACGAAAACTTGTAGGTATGTATTTTGTATTGTTAATATTGTTATGTTAGTTCTAGAGTCCAGAAGGGGTTGTATTCGTATTTAATCATACTTAAATTAAAATTAATTTAACCAAAAACCTTCAATTAAGTGCAATTTTAAATAAAGCACTGTACCTAGCTTAATTCTTGACATCTGCCTGTTTCCATTGTGCCTAGCAGAACCTTGATAAGCAGAGTAACAGTGTCAGACAAGTTTTAACTCAAGCAAACAACAGTAAAATACCAACACATTTTTGATCAAACAAACAGCTCTGATTATATTGCTTTCATTTTCTCTGGGACATGGACATTCTAGTAATATATCTAAATAAAAAAATCACGATTTTTCAATCTTATTTATTATTTATTTGTGGGTCAAATTTATAGCTAAAACTACATCTTCCGGAATCTTATTCCACTCTCTGACTGTTGCTTAGAAAGTGTTATAACCAGTGATCGGAATAGGTAGATTGATTTGATGTACTTTGGTAGTGCTAGCATAATATGGATATGCCTTTTTTCAAAAACTGATACCAAGAAATGATGGAATCCCGGAGGCATGTCCTTAAAAACATCAATGGATCATTGACCCTAAATCAATCTACCTATTCCGATCACTGGTTATGACACTAAATATAATACTAATAGCCACCATACATAGTTAAGTAATCATAAGTAATAACCATGACATGGATTACTTAACTATGGGCTGATTCTACCGAACCTATCATCTTATTTCAGGATTAAAGCTTTTGAAGATGTATTGGATCAAGATGTTATAGACATAGTGCATCTACAAAGACTGGCATTTAATGGTATTTAAATATATTTTTATTATAATAAACAAGGTGGCCCAAAACGAGCTCAGTATGGTATATCGAATTACCCCACACCGATCGAATGTTTCGCCGATATCACTCTTAGCCGACGGTTGGTTTTACGAAAAAATCCGCCGATCGACGTTGCACCGAAGGAATCCTTTATCGACAGTTGGTTTTAAGAATTAATCTTTTGCCGAATTAAACCCACAACCCAAATGTGAGCAGGTTATTTAGGTTATGGGTAGATTTTATAATTAAACTTTAAAGTGAATACTATACATAGCAAGGAGCAAGGTTCATTTTACGAATTTATATTTTGCCGAATTGAACCTACAACCCAAATACGATACATTTGCATTTTAGCTTAACACTTAACACGTAAGTAGCAACTGTATGTTTATAATCTAGGTACAAATATGGTGTGAAATAAAACGCAATATTTGTATTATAAATTTTGTTTATAATGTTAAGCAACCGAACCAAAAAATAACTTAAATAACAATATTACCCTAGTGTGTCAATATAAGAAACAACAAAAAAGCCAAAACAATAGGTCACAAATTAATAAATTATTTTGAACTACTTGGTAAATAGAAAAAAATAACTTCTTATTTTTGATTTTCTTAAAGAATGTAGGCTAATCCACCTAAGAAAGATTCCATGTTTATTTTATTTAATATGGCTTACCAACTACATACATAATGACAAATAATGTCATCACAATCTTTAAATACATCACATATATGCATTTAAATTATAGGTATGCACAGCATTATACATATAAATTATGTTGTTTTACTGAATATTTACAAAAAAAAGTTTTAATTTATATGAAAAAAGAAGAATTGTTCTCTAAACAATATAAAATTTAAAAATGAATCGTGCAACATTCCAAAATGGACTTTTTAAAAGTAGCTATTTTGTCGCTGAAAATGTCCAAATCACAAGTTTGAAACAAAAGGCAATAATTTTTACCATTGTACAAATAGGCGAGGAACTGCCATATTTCCTTCTTCGTAAAGTTACCGAGAATGGTCTATAATTATGTAGACGAGCCGTTACTCTAGGAACGAATATTTCAATTTGTGATAGGAGAGACGGACAATCCACCCTGATTTAATAATTTGTACAAAAACATCATGGACAGTTGTTCCTTACGTTGCCTTAGTGATAGTATATTGAATTGGTCTAACCTAGCAGAATAACCCCTAACGTTGCGGTAACTACCATTGATAAAAGAGTTTCTGTTCACAAATTTTTTTTTAATCTTTTCAATATGCTGAATATTATTCTGATAAAAACGGATACCACACGGAACTACAATAGTCCACATGGCTACGCACTAGGACAAAATACAAAACCTTCATTGTTTGAACAGATCTGAATTCTTTCGTATTTCTAATGATAAACGCTAACATTCTAAAGCATTTGTTAACCATGTTGTTGATATGTTTTATAAATTTTATTTCGGAATCAAGAGTAATACCTAAATCTCTGACCTGGAGGAATTCCAGAGGAAGGGTGAATTTCCTTTCATGTAAAACCATTCACTACAACTCGCTGTATACGATTACTCAAGTAAGATGAGAACCAGTTCAAGAGTAACAAATGTATGCCAAAAATATTGCAAGTTTATGTATTAAATTATTAACAGTATAGCATTATTCATTAGAATTTATAAAAATAAATTTTAAAACATGTTTTTGTTATTACTTTATAAGTTTTTTTACAAATTGAGTAAAACCCATTTTTTGGGTGTTTATGATTGTTTTCGGGTGTTTATTAGGTTTTCACCAAAGCTTTACCCATCTTTACGTGTGCGAGAAACATATAAGAGGAGATCCATAAATTATGCGACTACCCTTAACAAATTATATTCCTATTATAAATGTTACTTTCTAACAAAAGAAGATATTTACTGTTAGAATGTGTTTACAGCACTATTACCTAATTATTTAATAGTGACAGCTACATTTGGGTTGTAGATTCAATTCGGCAAAAGATTAATTCGTAAAACCAACCGTCGATAAAGGGTTCCTTTTGTGTAACGCTCGTCGGCAAAGGATTTTTTCGTAATACCAACGGTCGGCTAAGAGTGATGTCGGCGAAACGTTCGATCGGCGTGGGGTAATTCGATATACCATACTGAGCTCGGCCGAAACAGTGACATTCATAATTATTTTTAAGTCCCTCATACTGACACGTATCCAAATAACCTGTATTGGAACATAATCTCTAAATTTGAATGTTTGGATGAAGTAAATTATCTTTAACTACCTACTGAAAGGATTTTTTTTATTTTTATTAAGCCTTATTTGCCGATCTAACTTTTTATTCCAAAATATAATTAGCATGTCCTACTGTAGCATATGCTAACTAATTAACAGGTTTGTTATACCACTACTACAAGTAACAAACATTAGGTCGCCTCCAAGTTTTTTCATTCATCTCAGTCTCGTGCTATTTTTGCGAGATTGTTCTGTCCACTTTATCATCAGATCTCCTTCGTTAACTCTTGGTGTGATAATATACTTGTGTGGTGGTATAATAAACCTGTTAATTATTCCCAAGATATATTTGAATCAAATCTAACATATTTTACTAGGTATTCCTGATGAAAAAGGTCTTCGCTCAATTGTGTGGAAAATTCTTTTGCATTATATACCTCATGCAAAAAATACAAGAGAAGCAACTTTGATGAAGAAAAGACAGCTTTACCAACAGTTTATAGGTATCATGCCGCGTCCACACGCTTGCCAAACATCAAGAAACTGTGACAAATTCAAACGTTTGAATAGAGTATTGACTTGGTTTTTTGATGCATGGAGTCGCCTTAGTAACTGATTGAATAAACCAGTAGGGTAAAAGCCGGATAGTTGCCCCACTTTTTAAAAATGCTCAATAAGATATAAATTATGTGTGTACTTATAATATACTTGGTATATATTAAAACATTGGTCTTTAATCTTTTGTTCTACACCATTTTTTGTAAACACAATTCATATTGTCTGTATGGAAATCTTGTTTTACTTGACCCCTCGAAAAAGGGTTAGTTGCCTACTGTGGCGGATAGTTGCCTCTCGCTAAAAATGCTTCGCGGGATACTTGCCCCACCATTAAAGTGCTTCAATTTATTTATTAGATTTCTTTTTTAATTTTTGTTCTTTAGTTCTTTGAATTCCAGTGCTTAACTGTCTTTAGTCCAGCTGATGAGACGCAGGACCACGCTAGATTTTTACAAATATTTGCTGGTCATTTTTCTCACCTGCAACATGAAATATTCAAGAAATAATAGTTGCCCTCAAGGCAACTATGCGCAAAACTATATGGGGTGACTATCCTTTTCAATGCGGATACTTGCCCTTTTAAAATAAAAAAATAAAAATGTTTTTATCAATAAAAAATAATGGACCGTATAGTTTAAACTCCAGTGTATACGAAGAAATAAAAAGTTGATTGAAATCATAGCCATGTAAAAAAATATTACATAGAAATAACTCAAAAATATAATTTTGACGCTCGTGTTGATCATGCCGTGAAAGATTTTTGCTAACACACACAAAACGCATGGACTTTTTCTTATGGCTTGTATGGCATTGAGACTTACGGGAGGACCGCTTTTGATCATTGGAGAGCCCTAACACTGGAAGTATCTCTAGCATAGTGTATTCAAAACCGGGGCATGTATGCCACTGAGGCAACTATCCTGGTTTTACCCTACAACTTTTCTTGTATTTTTAATGAAAATAACAAGCCAAAAGTTATGGCCAATACAACAACTTCGATGTCATGCTTGTCTCTTTAGAACAAACTAACGCAATCGCAAGCGTATGGATGGCGGCGCGCGATTGATTCCCAATATCAAGCCAAACGTTTGTAGCGATTTGAAGTTTGCGGTCAGTGCCAAGCGTGCGGACGCGGCATTATAAATTGATGTTTGTAAGATTTTTATAGCACAATTATTAGCATGTATGTCGTAACGAAGAAGGGCACAACTAACATGTTAATAATCGACTTAAACACCCTTGGATTTTTTTCTTACCCTTTTGTCATGGAATGACCACTCTAGATATTTTTTTTTATACTCTGGTATAAAATTTAATTTCTAAAAATAAAAGATACAACCCATCCAGCATTAACTGGTTTTATGTGTAAAAGTGTATATAACCTTAGGTAGGGTAAAAAGGTTATTAAAGTTAATGTACTATTGAAAAAAAAAAAAAGTTTTTCTAACATATTGCATAAATTTGATTTTTTTGTGATTTATAACAGACAAATATAATCTACAAAAGACATCAAAACCATGCTGCATGTTGAATAATGACCCTTGCATATCAAAGTTTTAGCTACCTGCTAGGTGAAATATGTTGGGGTGTGCAAACAGGCAAGAAACGTTGGGTATAATAATTATTTATTACTTTAGAATTATTTACTTTCTTAACTTGATTTACTCCAATATAAAATTTTCCTGATGGTCATTTATTGTTTTTATGCTTTTAATTTCTCCGATGTTCTTTTCTGATGCTATGTATTTTTCATGATGATTTTATTAAAATTAAATAGTACCTGTGTTCTGGGATAGTACTAGTAGTACAGCAGGTAAAAAAATACGTTTATAGTTGTAATATTTCAGTGAATCAACAAGTCGTTTTCATTGTACGTTTTGTTCTTTGTGCGCAAGGGTCATTTCGCGTTACGCGTCAATTTGCGTAAATGTATCAGTTATCAGCGTTGAAGCGATGAATATCTGCCTGCATGTCCATATACAGGTGTGGTTTTTAAACAGTAGCCCAATTTAAGGAGGCGAATGTGTTTATCAATACAAACAACGTTTATAAAAACATCAACATCGTAATCATGAAAAAATAATTGGTGCTCCATACATTATCATAGAGGTAAAGTGTTTGTTTGTATGGAGAAACAAAAATAAAATACTGCCCAAAACCATACCCGGTATCAGACAGCTATCAGGTAAATTACAGTACAATTTTGTTTCTTTTCTCACAGATGAGATTATTGTAACTCCCGGAGGACCATCAGACCACCCGTTAAACATCAGCCCGGATAGCTCTTGGAGCACTTACTTTAAAGACAATGAAGTCCTCCTTCAAATTGATAAGGATGTAAGGAGGCTTTGCCCTGAAATCTCATTCTTTCAATCAGCTACGGAATTTCCTTGTGAAAAGGTACATTGCTTGGTTTTGACTTAGAATTTATTAAGTTATTAGGGTAGAAGACCAATTTTTCTGTACATAAGACTTAATAATAACTAAGTCCATGGTAGTCATTTGGAATCAATTAATTCTAATAATAGTGACCGTTATGTACATTTAAAATAGTGTAGTTTTTTATATTATATTTTTGAATAAATAAATAAAAATACTTCACTTCAGGCTTAGTTTATGAATCTTAACGATAAATTATGGATGCACTTGCTTCAGTGCTAGGTAACGTAATATCTTCTATCTCGCATTATTATGCTATTACGCAACAGCTTATTCACAAGCAGCTAGGTTATATTGGACAACATCACATACATTGCTCTGATCATATGAATTTAGTTCATTATGTTCTCACTGTAGCGACTATTGGCGACTAGAGTTTATTTCTTTTAAGTTTTCAACGAGAACCAAACAAGTTAGGGCAAAAAAAATAATTGGCTAAAGTCAATTGCAGTCATCGCCTTGGCTAGGCGTCCTTTAGCCATTTGATTGCATGCTAGTCTAGCTTTTTAGTCAAATAACTTTATTGAATCAATTAACTGCGACATGTCCATGCTAAAGATATCATTCATCAGTAAAACAATACTTCCAGGTGGTCAACAGCAATGGCATGAAACGACTTCACAAACGCGTTGAGCAGTCAATGTTAACGTACGCTACTTTAGAAAGGAGAGGGCTTGGAGTGTCTAAGGTAAATATAATTTTCTAAGGTCAGTAAGTTGCACAATCCAATCGAAATTAAAGGTCCAACCAACAAAAAAAAAGGAATGGATTTTGATCTGGTGGAGTTGAACGTTTAACGAATGTCAGCATCACCTATTAGCATTCGACTTCTAAACGTCCCAAAAAACGATGAAAATGATTTCACCAAGAAGCCCGGCGCGTTAGAACACAATAGGAGTATTTACCTTATGTTGAAGTCTCGAAATAAGGAATCCTTTTATTACGATTACGAAGTATCGAACAATGCATTTGCCAGGGGAAAAATACCGGTTGTTCCCAGTTGCCCCCACTGGCATCTCCCCTACTGGGGGCAACTGGGAATTTGTAAAAAAAGATTTCCCAGTTGCCGCCTTGTCTCCTTTTGAAGGGGGAGACTGGGATATTTAAAAATTAAATTCCCAGTCTCCCTCCCCCACTTGAGACGCCGTACGTAAAGTACAACTAGATATTTTTTTCCATGTGTAGCTAGAAGTGAAGTGAAAAATGTAGCAATTGTTAAACCGCAATTACGGTAATTACTGTGATCTTGACAAAAAATACTATCTGTGATTTTTATGTAGGATAAAAGTATTTAAGAATATACTTTTTATCTATTATTGGTTTAGTTTTTTGCAGTCAATTAGTTTAAGACAATTATTGTACTATAATGTTAACCAATCTGTGATTTTTATTTAGACTTTTAACTATCCAACTGTATTAAAAAGCATTTAATAAGAGTGTAAAAAATATGTGATAATGATGAAGACTGATTTTTTAACTGTGATTTTATTAACTAATAGTTGTTTTAAACCTCTCTTTTAGCGTAAGTTAGAATGTATATGAGAGTTTATTTTTTGACGTTGTTGATTTCTAAATAAATCATTAAATAATTTTTTTGTTTAATTTTACACAAAAATACTACTACTCCGTAATACTGTCACGATTAGTTTAGATTTGATTGTTTATATTCCATAAAACATATTTTTTTTCCATCAGGCATTAAGAACCACTTTTTTCAATACAATTATTTAAACAATTGCTACATTTTTCACTTCACTTCTAGCTACACATGGAAAAAATATATAGTTGTAGGTACTTTACGTAAGGCGTCTCAAGTGGGGGAGACTGGGAATTTAATTTTTAAATATCCCAGTCTCCCCCTTCAAAAGGAGACAAGGCGGCAACTGGGAATTACTTTTTTACAAATTCCCAGTTGCCCCCAGTGGGGGCGATGCCGGTCGGAATAACCGGAAAATACGGTCTACTGCAAGAAAAGTAGAAAAAACGTGTTCTAAATTGGTGCAAGTCCCGAACCCGGACCATTAGCGTTTATGGCAACCATTCTTTAAATCGGGTCGTCATAATGAAAATGTATAGCTTGACTTGTACAGCCGGGAATCGACCGTACGATATCACTGGTGAACAGTGATAGTTGATTTTCCGACTAAGCTATTTCGTCAATATAAGTTATTGACCTTACCACGACCAGTAGGTCAAACTAAATCAGTGGTTCATAACCTTTTAATAATGAGGGACCATTTGACAAAAGGCTTCGAATTTTTTTGTATGAATTTTGGAGAATTTGGATATTGGAGAACACCAAAATAACGTAATTTTAGGTTCTTGCAACTTTAGGTACTTATGCCAATTAGGTTCGATGCCTTTTAGGTTACGCGTTTCCATATTACCACCACTGTTTAAAATAGAATAGAATATTCTTTATTGCTGTAAATGTGATTGAAGAAGATGCAGTTATACAGTAGGTACTAGCTTTGCCCGCGACTTCGCTCGCGTGGAATACAGTTTCTCACACCTTATTTCACTCGCTTAGGGTGACTTCGTCGACCACTTCAGGTGGTTCCTGGGACCACCAGTGGTCCGCGGACAACCGGTTAAGAACCACTGAACTAAATTAAGAGAGTTAATGTACTTCTGTCGTGCAATTTAAAATTTATTAGCAGCGGACCTAAGTACATATTCAGTCAAATGCTTATAAACGTGTGAGAATAAAATCATACACAAAACATGCACTGTTGCAACTGTGGTCGTAGTATTCTCGAGTATTACAATACAATCGACTTCTATTTGTTACGTAAGAATGCATTCTACTACAAACAGTAGGTATAGGAGATTCCAAATATAAATGTGCATTTGATTAAGCTCAATAAACTAGAATTCTTCATTTCATTCCTTTTTTTTCTCGATCTTATTCTTAATAGGAGGACAAGTCCGTCACAGGTCTACAGCGCGTGCACTACTGCCACAATGACTAAGGTGGACACACGATATAATTATTTGGCCAAATATAGCCAAATGTTTGTGTCGTGTGTCCACATTATTGATCACTGCCTTTGATGTGCGACGGGAAACCGTCTTGTGATGCGAAACAACATTTGAAATTTGTCAACTTTGGCAAATTATGCCAAATTGGCAAATTATGCCAAATTGGCAAATTTGTGTGTCACACACATATGGATGATGTTTGACAAATTAGGCAAACATTTGCGTTCCTACCGCCTTGTGAAGATCCCACCATCAGAACTTGACCAAATTTATATGGGACCATTCTGTAAAAAGAATCATCAAAATCGGTCAACGTAGTAACGAATGATCGATGAGCATAACTACATTAAAAAAAGGATTAAGATGAATTGGGAACCTCCTCCTTTTTTGAAGTCGGATAATAAAATGTAGAGTACAACAGACTGTGCTCTTGAAACTACTACTAAACTACTTTTCAAACTAAAGTATAAACTTGTATGTAAAATGAATAAGTAAATTGTATTATGTTACATACAATAGGACTGTCTAAAAAACTATTGGTGGATTGACAGTTTGCAATACTAAGACTTATCATCATCATCAGCTTTTGGAAGCACATCTACGGCTGCCTTTTTAAATGTTAAGTTTTCAGCGCGAGCTAGGATAGTGACAGAAGCGTTCAGCGCACCACTCCATCCGTTGTCTTTTCTTCAGCCTTTGGCTGGTGCGGGACACGGGCGATTGCCCGTGGCGTCTTCTCGGTGTCGATTGACACCACTGGTGATTGGTTAGTAGTAGCACGGTTGCTATTAGGCCGGCTTGGTGACCACAGATTGCCACGAGTTTGACACTGCGGCGCGGGGTCTAACCAGTTCTTTGGTCGGGTTATTGTTCGTATCATCAATGCCCAGGAGCTCGAGTTTGCGGCGAACTATGGCCAGGCTCAAGATCAACATCTCCTTCCTTCCTCCTCCGCGATTTGGTCTTGCAAGGTAGGGATATCTTCCGTGTAGATAGCATACAGTAGGGGCGAGAGACAGCTACCTTGGCACACTCCTGCGGTAATCCTACGTCATTGAGATGTCGATCCCTCGACGGAAACATGAAAGCTTCGGTCCTGGAGAAACGACGCCACTACTTTCACAAGTGCAGGCGGCATGTTGGTGTCGGATAAGTTTAAGAGCCCTGGGTGCCAGACTCGGTCAAAGGCCTTCTCAATGTCGATAAATACCCCAATCGTATAGTGGCCTCGGTATCTCGCCTCAGTGAGCTGGGGGGGCACACGTACTAACTGGAACGTGGTGGAATGGCCACCGCGCAACCCAAATTGTTCATCGCGTAGTGAGATGAACGGGCGTATACGGCGCAGCAGCAAGCGCTCAAACAGCTTTGCTACGTGTGAAAGCAAGGTGATGGGTCGGTAGCTTAAAGGTAAATGTTTATCTTTCCCTGGTTTCGGGAGGACCATGACGCGCCCCTCTTTCCATACCTCTGGAAAGTGGCCTCTGCGGAGAGTACCATTAAAGAGCCTGGTGAGTGCCACCAGACACCTCTTAGGTAGCTGAGTGATTGCGGTAGTCTGGATTCCGTCCGGTCCTGGCGCCTTTCGCTTGGGCAAGCGAAGAGCGGCCTTCCTTAGCTCGACGGGACAGATAAATTGTTTTCCTCGAAGGTTTGGGGTTAGGTTAGGTCGCCCACTGTCACTTCAGCCTGCCAATCGTTGGGCTATGTCAGCGACTTTTGATCGTTATGGTACTGACACACATGCTCATTAGTTGCCAAAAAGCATGCTACTAAGTAGCAATTGCTACTTAATGGCATGTGTGAACACGCCTTGCCAGTAATAAGCATGCTTAATTTGAGCATGAATATATAAATATTGGACAACATCACATACCTACATTATTTTAATTGACAACATTCCATTTTTGGTTTAGGTGCAAAAACTTGAAAACCATTTCGAGTCTTATTAGTGTAAGTGTTTTATTAGATTTTTTTGGCCTAAATGTTAATTGATAATGGTTTACCGTAGTTTTTTGGAATTATCTATAAAGATATCCACCATTATTCTGTTTTCGAGCGCCGACCCGGTTGTTACTTTGTAAGTGCGTCGCTCTAACATAGCTACTGCGTTTCTCGACCACGTAATCCGAATCCATCCGTTTAATCGTTAGTTATTTTATGTGAATTCGTTTGCTATATTGAAAATAGACGTCTGTAATAATAAACTGGAATGTTATTATGAGTGTTTAATTGTAACAAAGTGTTTTTTCTTAAGATAGATGACAGTTATAATAAAACTAAATTATGGCAAGTAAAGATCAAGGTTAGTACAATTTAAAAACTTAACATTAAATCAGTTGAGTGTGCAGATTAAGTACATCCTTTTTTTTTAATTTACCTATTTATGGGTATTTCCTAAGTTTGCAGAAAGTTCTTTTGAAACTATTTGCTGTTTTATATGCTCAATAACTTTCTTAATACGATTCTATAAGCAGAAGTGAAACAACTTTCTGCATTAAATTCTTGTGTAAATCAAATTGTTGAAAATGCATACGATGAACTTTAGTGCCCTATGATAGCCAAACGATAACCTTCCAATAGATATGATTGATGCTAACTGACGTAAAATGTGTTAAGAGTTTGATGATTTGTAATAACTTGCCCCAGTGTGCGACGCCGTATTCTCCGTGCGAATGTCCGATATAACTTTGTAGCGGCTTGCATTAGTTGTACTACACCGTGATAATGCATCGTGGTTATAGGCATGTCATACAAATATTATATTTTATGATGATATAATATCTGAATACTTAGTTTCGATTTATCTAATATTTAAAGAAATCAAACTAACGTGTATTTTAACGTAGTAAGTGTAAAGTACAAAGAAATAACTAAGTTTTTAACTGTAGATTTCCTACTGATCCTTGGCGAAATGAAGCATGGTGTCGTATTTTTATTTAAGAAAGCGAAAACTTATATTTTCTATGATACTTAACTCTTTTAATTATGTTAATATATGAAATAAGAAAATATTTTTTCTTAGTTCCTCTTTAATTATAAGCCGCTCTGACAAGGTTACATCTATGATGCGGTTTGCGGAAGGAACAGTTGACATCATAGTCTAATAAATGGCGTTAGTGTGTCATGTATGGCGAAAGTGCAAGGTGAATTGTTCTGTCAACCGTATCTTTACTTTTTAAATCAATGCCTCCTACCCCCCGTCTTCATATACGTATGTACATCAATTGCGTTGCAAGCAATAACAACGTCTGTACGGATAGAACTGATACTATTAGAGTAACTCTTCTTTTATCTTATATCTTAGTAACTCTAGAGATGCTTGCAGCTCAATGGCAACAGCGCTTTGGTAGTGATTACCAAAGTTTAGCCACCTACGCCGCGGTTGTAATTGGATGGGTGACCATTCCAACCATAAACGGAGATGCTTATGATATAGCATCTCCGTGCTTCGGAAAGCACGTTATAAATTGGTCCCGGCTCATATAGCTTGATACAAGGTCGTGAAGCCGTGCCGTGTGGGGACAGCCGTAAGGAATACACTTCTTCACCGTCAACAGGATGCGTGTCGTAAGAGGCGACTTTTTCCTGTAGCGTGAGACGGACAGCAGCGTCTGCGTGAGAAATCTTATAAAAAACTGCGCTCGCCAACCCGCCTGCCAAGCGTGGCGAGTATTGGTAATCCCCCCCAATGAAAATCATTGGTGGAGGCCTATGTTCAGCAGTTGACGTCCTATGGCTGAAATGATGAGGTCGTGAAGCCTAGTCAGAGGCCTTCGGGCGGCTTAATAATATCTGACAGTAAGGTTTAGTCACTGCCAAGCGGCTTTACAACACCCTTCCACCAATCCGCACTGGGCCCGCGTGGCGGAGTATGACCACATAGTTGTGGTAAGGCCTGGCCCTGCAGTGGGACTTATATAGGCATACTTTACTTTCTTACTATATCGTACAGAACCACTGATTTTATTATATTCTCATGCATAGCTTGCATTTTATCCGATAGCTTGCGATTAAATGGCACCTGTGAACAGTTGTTTGCTTTGAGCATGCTTATTACTAGCAAATGTGAACAGTGACATGAGCATGCCACTAGTAAGCATGCTTTAAACATGCTCTTTTATGAGCATGTCTGTCAGTACCTTTAACGGATCTACTCATTTCTGATTCGATCTTCTATCTACTTAGTCTGGCCATTAATACTGTTACAATTAAAAATAAACAAAATATTACATTTGAATTTGGAATCTGTCATTTTTATATGATTGTTTTCTCATTTTGGCGCCAATACATTGCATAATATTTTGCGTTATTAAAATGGAGTGGGGTGATAAAGAGAACCGAATCGCTGTGATTGCATTACACAAAGTAGGTATGGAGCCAAATGCAATTTTTAAAACTCTCCATACGCTTGGTATTAGTAAAATGATATTATACCGGGCTATTAATACGTAAAATGAGACCTCCTCTGTTTGTGACAGAAAAAGATCTGGCCGTTCACGTAGTGTTCGTACGAAAAAGGTGGTCAAAGCAGTAAGGGAAAGACTTAGAAGAAATCCTGTCCGAAAGCAAAAGATTTTATCTCATCATATCGTATGGCATTTATAGCTGCTTGAATCCTAATTTAAATGTCGAGTGCTAGCTGGCGTAACCAGTCCTCAGCGGCTGGGGTAAAAAGATTAAGTTCCCGCAGGCCACCAGGAAAACAGTACAGCTGGCAATCGTTGGCAATATGCGCCAGGGTCTGGTCTGTGGCACCACAATCACAGGCCGGTGACTCCCTTAGCCCCCACTTACAAAGGTGGTGATTGGAACGGCCGTATCCTGTCCTGAACCTGTTTAGCCTTACCCATACTTGACGTGTAGAGTTGAAACCAGCGGGCTTTGATGTCGGGTCCAGAACTAAGTCCTTTTGTGGGTCTTCAAAGGTTTCCCACGATAACCGCCACGCTGTTTTCAAACTGAAGTCGGTTTAGAGGCTATTATCAGTCCAGATTGGAGACCTTGATGGAAGTCGGTGGGGTGGTAATGCCTATGATTTTATCTCGGGAGATGAAGATAGCACCTAGAACCATGTCGCGTATTTTAAAAGATGACTTAGAACTTGCAGCCTATAAGAGACGTACTGGTCATTTCTTTGGTGATAATTTAAAAAAGAATAGGGTCGTAATATCAAAACAACTACTGAAGCAGTGCGCAAAGGGAGGTCACAGAAAAATTTTGTTTACGGATGAGATTTTTTTTTACAATTGAGCAACATTTTAACAAACAAAATGACCGTATTTATGCTCAAGGCTCTAAGGAGGCTTCCCAATAAGTCGACAGAGTGCAACGTGGGCACTTCCGACTTCAGTGATGGTTTGGTGGGGTATTAGCAATGACGGAGTGTCTGAGCCATACTTTTTTGAAAAAGGTATCAAAACATCGGCCTAAGTGTATCAAGATACCATTCTTGAGAAGGTAGTGAAGCCCCTTAACAACACCATGCTCAATAACCAAGAATGGTCCTTCCAGCAAGACTCGGCGCAGGGTCATAAAGCTCGGTCTACGCAGTCTTGGTTGGAAACGAACGTTTCGTACTTCATCAGCGCTGAAGACTGGCCGTCGTCTAGTCCCGATCTTAATCCGCTGGATTATGATTTATGGTCAGTTTTAGAGAGTACGGCTTGCTCTAAACGCCATGATAATTTGGAGTCCCTAAAATAATCCGTACGATTGGCAGTGAAGAATTTTTCCATGGAAAGAGTGCTTCTATTAATAACTGGCCTCAACGTTTAAGGGACTGCATTGCAGCCAATGGAGACCACTTCGAAAAAGCTTTTTATATTTTAAATTGCTTTTTATTTATGTATTAAACTAACACACTGTAAAAGTAATAAATGTTATTTGCAATTTCAGGAGACGTATTTTTGAAGCATTAGAAATGAATCTTGAATTCGAACACGAAAAAAATTCGTGTATGAAAATAGTTTCTATTGCTTCCGATTTTACGCATTTTTGAATCACTCGAAATAGGTGTCGCTATTAGATTGAAATCTTGTAACTATTTTTGTTTCACGCAGAAAATATCATAAACCATAAAGCATAAACTCACTAAGGAACGTATATAAAAAGTTATTATGTCAAATTTCTGTCAAACATACGTTTACTTGTCAATGTCATTCTTCCGTACTTTCTACTAGTAAAAAACAAAAACGAGTGGTCGTTGCAGAATTCACGGAATGAATTTTCAAAAATAGTGATTTTAGGAATTCGCATTCGAATCTTGCGATTTCGTATTCGGATTGGAATTCGCATGATTCAAAAATACGTCTCCAGTATTTATGGCAAGACTAGGTATTATCTATCGAACCTATAATCCTTGTCATCTTTAAATAACTGATAAGGGTAGATATTCCTAATACCGTTGTTAGACAAAATTTTGTCCATAGATTGCATGAGCGTCGTTGTCATTTTGTAAACATTCTGTCAAACTCCAGCCGGCTAATAATGATTGATGAACAATTTGTTTAGTTGAGTAGCGAGATCCGCCGGTCGGACAGTGTGTCGAGCGGTGACTACGCGCCGCTGAACGAGGGCTGCGAGGCTCACTGGGAGGTGGTGGAGCGGATGCTGTTCCTCTACGCGAAGCTCAACCCTGGCCAGAGCTACGTGCAGGGAATGAACGAGATCATCGGCCCGATTTATCACACATTTGCCATCGATGCGGATAAAGAAAATAGGCGTGAGTAAACCAATAAGTTTATTAACTCACTGGACATCTTGCGGATCCTGCGATCCGAAAAAATAAATAAAAAATAAGTACTTTATAACACACTATTAGATAAATATACTCTTTATTTCACAAAAACATTAAGAGGCCGTGCACCAAATTTCAGTGCAAAATTGAAGTGCAGCTCTATGCTTGTGTGCGTCTATGATGCGGGATGAAGCGTCAACAATGTTGATCCTTTACAAGATAATATTAATAATTTATTAGGTAGTGGACGTCCTACCTAGGTCTGAAAAACGATTGGATTTGCGCGCTTAATTTTATAGTTCATTTTGACTTAGGTTTTTAAATATTTTTTTTGTTTTTTTTATAAAACAAAAAATATTATTTAAAAATTATACCACCTGAAGTTTATTGTGAAGTGTTTAAATCTTGTAATAGTTGTTCATAACGACAGAAAAATAAAAATATATTTGAATGGAAATTTCTTAAAGATGTTATTTCAGCATTTTTTTGTGCTATATTTTTTGTAAGAAAGTAAAAAATGTATTCAACCCATGTGCAAATAGACCATATTTTCAATTAAATGTTAAAATCGAATCGTCAGGATAACTTGTAGTCTCTTGTTAACCGATGTCTAAACGTAACTCACGTCATTTTTCTGAAATAAGGGTAGTAACTATTGGTAATTTACCTTTATTTTTTAAATGATTTGAAAAATCCATTTGCGCCACATGAAAAAATAAGAACTAATCTTTTAAAATCACGTGTTATTTTGTTTCAATTATCATTCACGTCTACAAGCAGAGAACAAAATGTACGGAAATAAGACGATTAAACGGTGTTAATTCTATACACAGAACACGCAGAAGCAGACTGCTTCTTTTGCTTCACGAACTTGATGTCCGAGATCCGGGACTTCTTTATCCGCACGCTGGACGAAACCGAGAGCGGGATCAACTACATGATGAGCAAGCTGGGCCTTTGCCTCAGGAAGAACGACGCCGACGTCTGGAACCAACTGGAGGCGCAGGAGCTGCGCCCACAATACTATAGTTTCAGGTACGGTCAAAGCTGTAGCTAGGAATGCATTTTAGAGAGGGCTATTATCATCGAGCACATATACACTATAGAGCAGCATCGGACCATATTTCTCCGAAACAAAATATCTGCCACAACGTCGAAAAAGTTTTATTTCGTAAAGATTACACTCACTAATACATTTTTTAAGGTACAAAACAAAAAAGTTGCATTATGTTAAATGACATATTCTTTGACAGTACGATACCCGCAATTCTTCTTTACTTCTTAGGCTTCATATACACGAGCGGCACGTAGCCGACACGGCAGAGTCAACGGCACCCTTTGGCGGCAGCTGTCGACTGTGTCGGTGGCAGCCGTTATATGTCAGCGTTAAGAATTGAATGCAGCTGCCGTCGGCTCTCTTTGAGGAGCCAGTAGCAAAATATATTCCGAATATTTAGCAAATGGCTCCTCCTATGGAAAAGTTGTTATCGCTTTTACTCCATCGTCGTCGACAAAAACGAAAAAGATAAATACGTTCACTGTAGGTTGAAGAAATATATTTTTACATTCTATCTACTTTTACAGAGAAACGACTTTTTTATTATTATCCAATTTCAATAGGTTCTTTTGATGGGCTAACGTCTAATTTGGACAATAATTAAACGCGCGGAAAAGGGTTTCACCGGAGCAAAGGTGGCGGTTCAACCGACTTCAAAAAAGGAGGAGGTTCTCTATTGGACTGTATGTTTTACGCGATTTCTCCGCCAATTATGAATCTATTTTGACAATTCTTTTTTTGTTTGATAGATCATACTTCAGAGTTGGTGCCACATAAATTTAATCGAAATTAATTTAGCGTTTTTTGAGAAAATCAACAAATATATTCCCAGATAATGTTTTGGTTCGTGGTTCTTGTATCTATGTTGCCCAATATCTTTAATAATCGTGAATTGATTATGATGATTCTATTTTTAATAAATAGCTTATACTTTTAAAGATTCTATGATAAAAATTTACGGAAAAAATTATTACCTCTAAGGGTAGAAAAATAGGGGGTGGAAATCGGTGTTCAGCTGTTTACTTTTGTTTGTACTCTTATGATTTGTTTTGAATAGGATTTATCACTAAAGATAGATGAAATCAGTAAATTTTATTTACAAAAACGACTTCATTACAATAATTAGCTAAAAATAATCATCAGCCGATGAGAGTTTGAATATTTTCGATTGCACCGACTCCAAAAGTAACTGATTAGGTAAAGTGTTAATATTATTTATAGCTTTCTAGTTTTATGAAGTCTTTTTTAAAATAAAAATTATATTCTAACAAATATAAAGTATGTAAGTACTTTACAATTTTAGGTGGTTGACGTTGCTACTCTCGCAAGAATTCTCACTGCCTGACGTAGAAAGGATTTGGGACACATTGTTTGCAGATGATAACAGATTTAGTTTCCTGATATACATCTGCTGTGCGATGATCTTGTAAGTGTATTTTGCTTTCAATATTAGACACATAATATATTTTAAGAAATTACCTACCATTTGTTAACTGTCAGTCCCTAAACTTTTGTGTCTGTGCCATAGATAATCTTAAGGGTACCTATATTGGCGACCGTCTGCTAGGCCAGGTTCGCGTTTCGAACCATAAAGCCAGGCCGGTGTGGGTTCGAATCCCGCAAGGTAAATGTTTGTGTAATATACACAAGCATTTGTACCTTTGTAGTCATGGATGTTTAATAATGTAGTTAGGTATGTGTATTCGTTATCTATTCGGGATAGTGTAAACTTTGCTTAGTTTGGTGTAACTATGACATGATAACTAGTGATATAATATTTGATTAAAATAGGATATCCTATCTGTTTCAACAGACAAAACGACGTAGTTATGTACATACAATATATTTAATGAAACCGACCAGTTAAATAATAACGGTTATTTATCCAACAGGTTAGTAAGAGACAACTTACTCAACGGCGACTTCGCGTCGAATGTGAAACTTCTGCAGAACTTTCCGCCGATGGATGTATCTTTAATTTTAAACAAAGCCGTTGAAATATCTAACGTATAACGTTTACCCTCGCTGTTTTGTACAAATATTTTATATTCATGTAAGTATGTTTTATACGATGATATTTACAAGGCATTTATATTTTTAATTTTTGGCAGTTCATTTTAATTTTACAATGATTTATTGGGATAAAGTGTTATGTGTAATTTTTTATGGTGGCTATTTATTGGAAGGAACAAAAGTTATTAATTTCATAAATATCATTAGTATAATCGGGATTTTTGCATCAGTACAGAGTTAACTAAAACATATTGGACCTGAATTTTTGAAGCTTTCGATTTTTCATTCTCAAACGAAATTGCATACAATTTCCAAGCAAATGTGTAAATGATTCTTGGGATTTCAACGTCTTTTGGCTTGCTCAGACTCTCGCCTGCGTCTCGGACCTTTCGACACACTACGCGACTTCGTTGGATGACTTTATGTTTATTTAGACTGTGATATCAGTATAGGTACATAAAACAAATCATTTTTTTGTTCGTTTATTAAACCTGCCTGACTGATTAAATAGGATCGTAAACGTCTGTTATTGAGCTCGTCATTTCTAGTGGTTTTGCTTAATTTTTGCCCCAAATTTTATCGACAAATAATATAAATAAATGCCGTGATGTTCCGAATTACTGAAATCATTTATAACGATAGTTATTATGTGTTTACAGACTAACAAATTAATTGCTAAGCCCCTACGAGTTAAGTTAGAGACCTAATATATTTACTAATGATTTGACTAAAGGGCGTGACAATTTGTAATGTACGTACAGGGATTGACATTTTATAAAGAACGAAGTTAACACAAATTTATGTACATACTTACCATCTAATTCTCGAGTACCTACCTAATTCTCGAATGTAAAATAAGGATAACTTTATAGAGCACATGCCCCATAGAGCAGCAATACGGCTTATCTTACTCCAAAACACGTTAGGGATTTATCACTAACATTTAGTATGAACTGACACGTCCTGTTAGCTCTCGCCCATACTAAAATAATGAATTTTGAAACACAGATTAAATAATGGAGGATTTTCGTGAAACAAAATAAATGTCATTTCTACTCTGTAAGGTATTTCGCTCCAGGTATAAATTGTACGCATCAAAAATGAAATTCAATTAACCACCTATTAGAAGACGGAAATAAAAACCTGGTACTTAGCCATTTATTTCACATAATTATCAAACTGGCTAAGTGCTAGTCGGACGCGCACCATAAGTTCCGTTCCAACTTGTAGATATGTATGTAAATACCTAGTTCGTCCATCACGGAACCACCGTCACCACCAGCTAAAATTGGTTTTTGCTATGTTACTACAAATTTAAGGTTTTCAGAATTTGCTGGCCAAATTTAATGTTACTGGGTCAACAAGTCTTGACAGACAGACGGACAAGGGTTCTTTTTAAGGTACGGAATCCTAAACGCTGTTTTTTTTTTGGTAACCTAGCACCGTTTTCCTTTATGATTTGGTTTGATGTTAATTCAAATAAAAAAGAAAAAGAAAAGGGCTTTAAATAAAAAGAACAAGTGTATTTGACTTACCTGTCAAGTCCAGTAGTAGCAAGAATACGTCGGTGTGAACAGCAGCCCATGTTCAAATTCCCTCGTTATTCTGATCTTCCAATTGGTGGTTTAATTATGCTTTGACGGTGTGCTCATCACTAGGCTTGCTAACGAAAAATAAAACTAAGATTAAGATGAATAGGCTAGTCGACATCTATTATATAATAAATATATGCCAACAAATTGAGAAACTTCCCTTTCTTGAAATGTTTAATATGACGACTTGAAATTTATGTTATAATTATAAAAATATGGTTCATACGCCTCATGGATTATCTTCATTGCCACAACGCGTTGAGGTCGAATAGCATGTCAGCCACGACACGAATTTCGCTATGGGTTTTTCTGTGATTGCCATAACGCGTCGTGAGCGTTTTCATTAGAGCCATAACACGAATGTCGCCATGTGGATGTTTTACGATGACCACAACGCGTTGTGAGCTATTTTTTTTGCTCAATGAGCGTTTTCGATCTTTGAGTGTAACATATACCAACTCTTAATTCGTTAAAATTCTAGTATATGGTCAGTTTCATCATTCATTTGTTAGCCAGACGGTGTTTTTGATGATAGATTATACTGAGGTAATAAACTAGTGTTAAATATAATTAAATTGTATTCTTAACTATATACGTATTGCTATTAACAACGGCGCGCTTAATTTTAGGGTGTTTTGATGTGTATCTAGCAACGATATTTAATACCCTAGACGTAACCTTACATACAAAACGGCGGCCGAAACTGTCCCGAAAGTAGCTAGCAAGCTCGCGCAGTACCTACTTACATCCCGAAAATATTATTAACTCTTACTTCACTATTTAAAATTCGACTTTAAAATACAGTAATACGGTTTACTCTAAATGCATGCTTTCAATAATTATGACATTTTAGAATGCAGCCAGGCTGCAAGCTCGTAAAATTTTATTGCTTTAGTCCTAAAAAGAAGAAGAAAAAGAAGCTTTAATCCAATAAAAATAAGGTCAAATTAAGTATGCGCTCTTTGAAAATCGTAATTTTTTTTCATTTGGAACAGAGGTAGGTGGAGTCGTCGTCGATGTTATACATATTTTTTTTGTCGAATAATTAAGATATTGGTCTAAAATATTTACAAAACATTATATACCTAACTATGATCTAGGTACTTATGTTAAATAATTTTAAGCTGGGAAAGTTAACCTTCAAATAAACGTTTAAACTACTGAAGCTAAGATGATCATGGTCAATGAAGGTGTTTGGGTAATACGTTTTATATTAGTGCCTTAATTATTATTTTATATTAGTACATTAATAATAACAACATTTTAAAAAGTTCAAGCAATCATTCAAATTGGTCTTAACCTTCTAGAAAAATTTAAAACGTAAAGAAGATCGGTGACGACTACAGTAGTTACGGCGAAATATTTTTGTTTCACCAGTTTTTCTACACCATCGTCTTCCAGTCACTTAACAGAAAATATTTAAGACAAACTAGGTAGGTTAAAAATAATAATATTTTAAATGTTATTTTTAAAATGTTATGTGTTATGTTATTTCTTTATGTGCTTTGAACCTAAATAGTTAGTTTTGGTAATATAAATAAATATTGGACAACATCACGTACATTGCTTTAATTCTAAGGTAAGTAGCTGAAGTACTTGTGTGATAGAATTCAGAAAAAACGACGCTGCTTGTCCCGAGACAATTTCATTGAAAATTTCGTTTTTTACATTGATCCGACCGGAAATCGAACTCTGGACCTCGAGAGATGGTGACGCCAAGCCCGGCGTGCTCACCTCTCGGCCTTAGAGGTCGTTAAAATGTTCTCAAATAGATATCGCTCTATTAGAAATGGTAAGAAGAATAATTTGTTTTGCTGTTTTTAGGCCATTATTTTTGACTAAATTGGAAATTCGAAATGGTATTTATTACAATTAAATATGAAGTAAACTTAAAAAAAAAGACAATTAACTTTATAACGACGACGCGACTCCATTAGACCAAATTGACTATGTTACAACTCCATCCTCTACCTGTCTCTTTCCCAAGCAGCAGCACGAGGGAAAGAGACAGGCTGTGCAACCGGCCGTGTATTTGATTATTTCTTATATAAAAAAAAAACTATACAATTAGCAAACGTTGATGTATTACTCACCTACCGGAGAGAGGACACTCCAACCTTTTTAAAGTGGTTAACGTATTTTTTTTTTTGCATTTTTTTACTGGTCTGCGAGCGAAGGAGTTCTTAAGCAGAGTTTAAGCACTCCTTTTTCTGGACATGTTTTGAGCGCTGGCTAGATATATAACATAGCCCTAGATACACCATCTAGGGTATTTAATGTCGTTGGTATCTAGATACATTTTAAAGAAATTCTGCAAACACGTCATGCGCGCTTGTGGACTGTTAAAACGTACACAATGAGATTATCGACTGACTTTTTAAATTTTTAATAAAAAAATTGGATATGTTAGTATGTAAGTTTTCAAATTGAATATATTACTTAGTTTAAATGATATTTTTTTTTCCTTGTAAAGCGAAAAAGTACTTACTGTATTTCAGAATATTTTTTTTCTAACTATATTCATCCATAATTAGCCTTGGTGCCTCCGGTCAGTAGAAAAAAAGGCATTTTATAGATATACAGTTGTGGTCATATAATTAAGAACGATTTGAAGTTCTAGAAGTTTTTTATTTAAATCATGTCATACACAGAGATGTGTACCTTCTGAGAAGCACCTAGTTATGTTATAAAATAGCCACATTAATAGAGCAACGTGGCTTAGGAATAAATAATTAAATCGCTAACTATTTTTCTTCACATTTTATTTATTTTACCAAAGTAACACATTCAAATAATACTGAAGCTGAACAAATAATTAAGAACGATTTATTAAACTGCTCGGTAATTGTTTTGTATAACCCTTACATTTAAAAAATCACAATAGCGCGGAAAATTTAAAAAGCAATTTAATACACTTTTAACTAAAATTAATAGTTAATAGCATATCCACGGCTTTTAATTACTGCTTTACACCGGCGAGGCATTGACTATTAATTTTTGACATTTCGCAAGAGAAATAGAGTTCTATTCTTCTAAAAAAAACGTCGTACAACTCTCTTAAATTCCCACACTGTGTATTTGAAACCTTTTTCTTTACTTCGAACCACAGATTCTCTATTGGGTTTAGATCTGGGCTGTTAGCTGGCCAGTCTAAGACAGAAACTGATTGCGCTGCTGCTGCTTTACAGTGCATGCAGTGTGCTTTGGATCATTGTCATGCTGGAATGTCCAAATAACCGGTAGAAAGTCTTCAGCATAAGGTAACATTGTTTCTTCCAGTATAAGATCCAACACCATGTCCAGAAAAGCACCCCCAAATTTTCACATTTCCACCACCGTGCTTTAATGTAACTTTCGTGTACTTAGGGTCGAATGCTGTATTCGGGGGACGTTTTCCATCAGAAAATACTCTGTTAATTTTCGTCTCGTCAGAAAAAGTACATTTTTCCACTGTCGCACAGTCCAGTTTTCATACTTTCTCGCAAATGCAAGCCGGGCTTGCCTGTGGCAAAGTTTCAACATGGGTACCTTACTTGCTATCCTACCGTGCAATTTTTCTTCTACCAAACGTCTTCGAATAGTGCGTGCTGAGATTGCTGAAGGGTTGTTTTCACCAAAATATTCTTTTCACAGCTCATTGGACCCTTTAAAAGGATTTTGTTTTGCCATACGAACGATGTTTTGGTCATCTCGAGTTGTTTTTCTCTGTTTAGGTACACGTGGAACATTCGAAGTAGTTTGATACTTAGCAAAATGCTTTACAGCGTGGAAAACCATCGTTTTTAAACATTGCAGATGGTTGGTTATCTTTTTATAAGACCAATTCTTCAGGTGAAATTTTATTATTACTTCTCTTGTGGTTGGTATGGTTTTTTATAGGAAGCAATCACTTTTTGATCTTATACAGCACTAAATGGCGCCAAAATTATACAAACCGTAACAAATTGACTCAATGTTCTCTATTTAAATTTGAATAAAGGTATAAACTATTTAGCGCTCTTAATTACGTGACCAGCCAGTAAATAGGAATACTATGTTTAGAAGTAGTGTAAAAAGTTTGTCTATTTATTTTAAGCTAATCATGTGGATCAATGAATAAAGTGGTATTATGGAAAAGTTTTACGATACCGAGAGAAATAAATAAAAAATGCATGCAACAAGTTTTGCGTCTTAGTTTGAAAAAATCTTCCCTTTATATCTGCGTTCTTAATTATATGACCACTACTGTATATATATATATATATATACAGTAATATATTTATTAATAAATAAAAGTAATAAATATATTGCAATGTTTTATCAGTGGACAGTACATGACATGATCACATGACTGACTGCATTATGATGTCAAGTTTGTTTTACTAAAATGTTTGTAGTTACCTTCTTATTTTTATATCGTTAGATGTATGCGTGTACTCATAGGATATATTATGATTTTTAATAAATATATTGTAGAAAGTTTTTGTTATTTAAACTTACTTACTTTAAGCCCTAACCCTTTTACCGCCAAGGCCGGATTAATCTGACAAATATTTTCGTGCCCATATCGCCAAGGTCGGATTTTTACGGCCAAATACCACTACTCTGCCTTTTGTTTGATAACACTGATTATATTAAAATAATGTTTATACTTGGTAAATACTTAACGAATTAATCATTTACAATTAATTACACTTTGGTTTCTCAATTAGAAGACCTAAAAATAATGTCTACAGTTATTTAACTGTCGGCTGTCGGTATTTGGCCATCGGATTCTAAAAATAATATCAGTAATTTATTTAAATTACTGATATTATTTTTAGAAAAGTGACAAAGTCTGAAATATCCGACAGTAGGGACGGGACATAAGCAATGATTGACTAATACAAAAATCCACATAAATTGAAATATTTCTGTTTATACTGACTAATTTATTATAAAACAAATAAAGCAATTGTTAGTGTAGGAATAAAACACTAAAATGTATTGCTTTTATTTTATTTATAATAAATATAGTATAAAATGTCAGTGACTGAATTGACGATTCCCATCCCTAGCCTGCATGTTTAGAAACAAATGTTAGTACACCCCGAGCCACGGTAGGAGAAAGACGATCGCTTCTGACGTCATAAACGAGTGCCGCGTTCTGGAATTTTCCATTGGTGTTGTGCTTATGCGTGTAACTATTATGTTCGTGCTATCGATAAATGGGATTCAACATAACTACTGCTGAAGAAGTTGTATCTAGCTAGGCCACAGATATTCTTTAATAAATCTTTAACGCATGAATTATGAATTTTTACCACAAATTATATTTCATTAAAGAGTAAATCCCTGGATAGGCAGAATCGGTTTCCCTTGACATGGCCTAGACAAAATGAGCTGCACGGTAAACCGATATTTATATTGTCAAAATATAATCATGTTTGTTCAAAAAAAAAACTGACTTCAAAAACACTAAAAAGCTAAAAATAACTTTTAAACAATCATACCAAACAGTTATTTTTGGAGGCGGTGCAAACAACCACATTCAAACACTTTAGTATTTTTGGAGTTCGTTTTTTTTTTTTAATTTGTTTTATTTGTCTGTTTTTTTACATTCTAAATGGCGATCTGTGATGTAATTATAGCTAAATTGCTTCTCATGACAATTCAAATAAGTTCAAACACGGCTATGATACATTGTTTTATCACAGAGTTCCGGTGCTTACCTTCCGCCTCCTTCATCAGATCAGTTTGATGGTATCATTCTTACCAGAATCATTTATTAAAATTTGATTTGTCGACTATGGCAAGGCTTAACTGTCTTGATGAAAATATCTTATCGCTACTCGTGGAAGACTATTGTGGCCAACTATGGTCTCCGTCATCAGTTCCACCTCAGCAAATGATACTTTCTGAATGCAAATGCTTGACTTGTTGTTAAATATACTAAAATCGCTATGTCTACCTATAATATTTTAGGAGTTCCCTCAATTCCTAATGGATCCCATCATCAGAATTGAATTTTGAAAAAAAAAATGGGACCAATCTGGAGGTATACCCTTTCAATTGAAAAAAAGAATTTTTCGAATCGGTTCATTAAACATACAACCAAATTGAGAACCTCCTTTTTTTGAAGTCGGTTAAAAAACTAGCCATTTTTGTTAACTGTTCTATTAAGATAAAGATTACTCTACGTGACAGCATTGAGAAATAAAAGAAACGAAATTCATTTCTAGACTAATTTTATTGTGCGGAAAATAATAAATCTTTCAAGATCTTTAAACACTCTTTGTTTCACTGTGTTACCAAAATACCTACTAATATTAGAAATAAAATTACAAACGCTTTCTATCTGTCTGTCTGTACGATATTTAGTTGATAATGTAAGCGTGCGAAGGGGAGGGGTATATTGATCTACTATTGAACATCCCATTTATTCGTTGTAGGTATTTATTTTTCGTTTTACTGTGCCTGGGCTGAGGGCACGACCACTGAAATTATGCTTGGCGGTTAATAGGTTAAAAGTATACTATACCTACTTATGCAGTCCTTCGTAACTAGACCTCGCCGCGAACGCTCTGTTGATATAGCACCCACTCCAGCAGCAACTATAGCAGCAGCGTATATCATCGCTCCACCTTGTCGGAGGGCGCCCTACGATAAGTTTGCAGTCGAGGTCTCCACTCAAGAACACGTCTACCCCATTGGTAATAGGTTCTACGGCATATATGACGCTCTCAATCTATTTTTAGTGATAAATGTCTTGCTTATTATATGATTATTTGGAATTAATTCATGGAGCCTGTATAAAATGTTTTTCTGCTAGAAACAGCTTCTACGACATAAAAATTTGTAGCCTATTGTAACTGCAACTGTTTCGTATGGAAATGGATTCCGACGTACAAGTAACCGTTACAAACGTCAAACAGTGACTTTCTGTCACCACCGAACTGAAATAGAGGTAAAATATCAACTATTCCATTTTGGTCAAGTAGTATTTGGAATTAAGTATGTAGCAGCTGTTTTTTAATGAGTAAACTACTATACAAAATACTATGAAAAAGTGACCCTATATTATTCACAGTCATTTTATTATTAAAGTCTTTAGGATTATGTTATGATACAAAAAGATTTGTGTAATTTTTAGTTTCCAATGGTTCTGCATTTTTTGTGTATGTTGTACATTTATAATAATTATTATATTATATTTATAATATATATGTTACTAGATAAATATAATATTATTTTAATTGTTTATGTGATGTAATAACAGTATTGCATCACAAACAAAAAATGCCATACCATTACAGGGTCCTTAACTATGATCCGACACATTTTACCTTTATACCTTTTGAGCATTGGGTTCTCGCATTTCGCAAACTAACTTCCTTTGGCGCCTGCACCTGGATGGAGTAGAGTTTGCCAAATGTGAAGACTGGCAACTAAGCTCAAATTTCTTTACCTGCGACAGCGAATAAACAAAAAGTAGGAAAAAATGGACCACCGAACATTTCGCCAACATCCGAAATCATAATCTGCAGGCTTTACTGAGCTTAAAATAATTTACAGAATGCGATCCGCATATTTTTTATACTCAACTTTAGCAACTTCGGGTCTGCACTAGAGCGATGGATGACGCGATAAATGAATTACGTACTCAAAATCAGAAGATCGTTTTATCTTCAGAATCATCGACTTCCTAGCGACCAGTTTAATTAATCAGACATTTTTGTGTGAACTTTTAGGGAAAATTATTCAGTAGCATAAATTATTGCAGGTCATGTCACGTCAGTTTATAACAGACAATCAGCAACACTCGTATTATAAATACAATAACACTTGAAACGCCTTCAAAGATTTAATATAAATAATTACAATGTAATTAATTTGTACATATTCCATCGATTGACAATAATAAATAGAAAGTAAATATTTGATACAAATATAATGTTATTTTAGATTTTATTACACATACAGTACAACTATGTAATACATCGTATTTAAAACATTGGAAATAAGATGATTTCACGTCATAATATGTTACTGATAATGATATAAATGTATGCGTTTCTGTAAAGTAAGTAAATTTTATCTATTTTTTTTAAACATTAAAGATCCTTTTACCTCGAATGAGGTATAATAACAACTACAATTAAAAATATCTTAGTGTCAGTATTTTACTCAAAAATAAAAAACAAAAATTAAAGGAACATACTATAACGCCCACAATAATTGTTATAGATAAAATGTATGCCGCTCTTAATAACATACAGACAGATACTATTTATTTATATATACTTTACTTACTTAATTACAATAACATATTACGTTCAAGGGAGTCGTAATACATTTGTCAGGGTTGTTTGAAAACATGTACGTTTTTTTACTATCGGGATAAGATATAATAAATCTGTGTAATATGTTTAGTTAAATGCAATAATTAGCGAAGAATTTGGTCAAGTCACTTAACATACTCATCATTTCTAGGATGTCGAGACAGTATAGCCGTATCTACCTAATCCTGCTGTAAGTCGAACTCTTACGATACAGGCGGTCATTAAGTAATAGTTAAGCAGATAACTAACTGAAACGTATAGCTTGACTTCGAATCGTTCAAGAATGTTTGGCATAGGGATCAGTATGATCGCCATTTAGTAGGCAATAAATATTATTTTTACTTAAGTATATAAAAACGAATACAAGTACTATAGCAATGTAGTACCAGAATACCAGAAAAAATTCAACAAGAGCGATACACATTAATAAGTATATGTACTTATCAGTAGTATGACGACTCCCATAAAATATATTGAAAAAAATGTTGTGCCCATAATAAACACACTTTTAATTGTTGTACGACTAGTTGTCGCAAAATAATATTAAAATAAACAAGCAGTACAAGTTCTAGAAATACGTAAGAATGTAAAATGAGATTTTAAAAGTAAGACTGTGGAAATTGTCGTCCGATTAATGAAAATTGTGATTACTTCCATCTATACTTATATGTAGTGGTGTCTGCCTATCGCAGAACGAATGGACGCTTGCAGGTATCGTAGAAGCCTAATGTTCTAGTGCAGATTATATTTCATTCTTATTGTTAGTGTACATGGAATCAATATTAGCCACGGAACGATATTTATCAGATTGACTAAAGCGACCAGCTGGTTAACTATTATACAAAAGATACAGGTTAAGGGACAGGTTGACAAAAACTTAAACAAAGAAATGACCATGGTATACATAATTCATGTTCAGTGGATTTTTTCCTAGGAAAATTTACAAAATTTACTTTTTTAAACCGTTTTCTACATTTTTACTGTTACAACGTAAACGACGCAATCAGTAATGTAAAGCAGCTTATCAACTGTTCGGGTTACCGTCCGCCCGCAATGTTGTTGTAAAAAACGTTCGGTTTTCGTTTCCGGAAAAAAAGTCGACTGATAAAGAGTTCGAAATATTGGTCGTAATACACTGCTAAAGTTTTCGCGAACCTGTCCCTTACACCGGCTATATAACTAGCTATCCTAGTTGGATCTACACCGCTATTTTGTATTATTCACATCGATTAGAGGTGCACAAATTGTTCTAACCCCCCTCTTGTGCCCACGGGGGCGCAGGGGCTCATCAGAACCACTCGTGCAAACAGTGGGACCTTTCTTTTGCTGACGTTAGCGCAGCTTACCAAATACAAATCCTAGTCAAAATAAATTTTAGTTTTCAAAACAATCCTAACTATGACCTGTCTAATTTCCTATCTACCTTATTAAATGCTAATCTTTCCAGAAAAGCACTTTTAACCTTCTTATCTCCGGTCCGGTCCTATATTCAGTAAAATAGTACATATTCCTCAATGTTAAGTTCTGCTTATCTCATCAATATTTTTTCTAGCCATGTAATACCGTTTAGATTAGATGATGGATTTCAAGGAAAATAGCCAATCAGTATTTTTAAATATATTTTATTAACTATCCTTCAATTATAAAGAAGTCTGTCATGCACATATAATGGCTTGCAACCTAGATCCCCATCAGCAAATATTTACACACCAATAACTTGTAGCAAATTTTGTTGATGGTGGTGTTTTGTCACTAACCAGTTACACAAAATGTTTCCCCGTTACCATGTGACACAATTTATAACCAAATAAAAATACAGTCTTATGTTATAATTTTATCAAAAGTATTACTAGTCTTTTCCTTAATTTCATGAACTGATTAGCGACAACGACGTAGTATGCCACAGCTAGTGTGTACACAGAATGGACGCAAGCGTGGATATAGGAGTCACTAGATTAAAAACTAACAACAGTATGTAGTAACAGTTCACAAGTAATCAATCACATTTTTCTGTGGAACTACTGATATGAAAATAGACGGATAAATGAGCAAACACAAATGTATAGAAAATTGTGTTTATAATGCTATATAAGAAATAATGGAATTGAAAACACTATTTTGCTATTATCATAATTTATCAACCACAGGAGAATGGATAACTACAACTATTATTATTATTATGTACTAACAACTACTAAAACAATGTTTTACTTGTCTACAAAGAACTAACATTCGTAATCCAATTTTATATGATCAAGAGTAGTCCCACAGGTCATAAAACATTTGATATTTCCAATATTATGATTTACCATTCTGTATGATTTTATAATACTTTTTTTTATAAATAAACATATAAAAATATACATATAAATTATGTCAATAAATATTACTCGTCAACATAGATTCAACTTTAAAGTAACAGTTATTAAATAAATTATAACGCGATTCCAAAATCAAGTCACGTTTCCTTTGTTTTAAAATGAGCAGAACTGGATATTTTTGTCACATTTTATATTTTATTATGATAAATTAGAGCAATATCATATTATCTCTTAAATAGCAAGCTCTAATCTCTCTTGCAGCAGCCTTGCTGAGATTCTCTTGGATGACAAATCAAGTTACTCAACATCATATGCACTGTAGCGCGCTTGTCACCGTTAGAACGTTTGTCCACAGACGCCGTCACCAAGAACGAATACTGTTGCCGAAGTAGCGGAGGAGACGTCAATTACTATAGCAACGTTTCCACATGGCCGTCATCACGACCGCCGATAATATGAATGGTACGGCGCAAACGCATGAATGTGCAATACTTAACGGCTCTGAGATTATCCACTACATCAAACTAAGATTGAATGCGCCGGCAAGCGGTTTATTGTATAGGGTTGAACCGTCACGTAGCTCCTCGGTCCGAAATAATCTGATTTCTCAGTGACGGCGGCGATGGACATTGGACATACCGTCTAATCCAAAATATTTTAGTCTGAATCTGAAATATTAAAATGTCCAAAACATTTTCCTCAGACTAGTTAAACAAAAAAATACTTTAAGTTTGTACCCTATTAAAAAGTTCAATAAAAACTTAGCATATAAAATTATCAAAAAACAATCTTAACAGAATTCAAAACGAAACCTCGGAGTAGGTGAAAGTTATTTAACGTAACACTACTCGATAAAAAGTAGTACAAAACGTACGAGCCAGACTTTTATGTAAATAGCACAATGAACACAGATATTCTGGACTATTATAAATTTTATATAAATGGTGAGTCTTGAGGTGGGAGTGAGTGACTTGTCAAGCTGTTTACTATGATAAGCAGAGATACGTTAGACAAAACAATAGTTGATCTAATTAGTCGAGTTCATGTATTTTAGAACACTTCTCTATTTCTTTCATAGCAACTACAGCCTTTTTCACCTACTTTGTGTACAAGTTAAGAAAATCAACATTTGCGATTGGCTAATGGCGTTTTAGCAGCACGTTGACTGGTTGACCAAGCAAGTCAGTTAAAAATACCAATTTCAGGAGTCACTATTTTCACACTATTAACTGACACAAACAGATACATTCAGCCACTCCCATCTCGAAAACTGAACCTGTAGAATGTCTCACGAACGTAGAATAGCTCAAAAATGAAACAGCACCGTGTAAACACCGAATGGGTAGTATTATGCTGGAGGCATAGCGTGTTACCGGTGAAGCGTGCGGGGTGCGGCGGGCGCCTACTGGATGACGCAGCACTTGCACTTGGGCTTCTTCTTGATGGTGACGTGCTCGGGCTGCTGGGGCTCCTGCGGCGGCGAGCGTTGCACCTCCACGGGCCCGGCGCGCGCCTCGCCCACGGCCGCGCCGTTCTTGGTGCCGTTCATCGCTTTCGGGGTGCTCTGCTGCACTGGACTCGCCACTTTCGTTTGCGGCGAGGGCGGAGAGTTTGCCTTCAATAGAGAGACAACCCAATAACTTGCGCGTAGATGAGCTTGATGACGGCAACAATATGTTATAGTACGACTATGAATTATAGATGATAAAGCGTAAACTAGCTTTATTTCCATTTTGGGACTAATGGCGTGATACATTTCCACAAGGTTTGTGTGCTTAATATTGTAAGCTGTTTCCCGCGACATTATTTGCGTGATATTTAAATCAATTCAGAAACCTTTTCCGGCGTGTGCACAATAATTAACCAAGGTATCATCGCAACGGTCCAATTTTCAAGTGCTTCGTATGTTGAATCTAGTTTTATTTTTAGTTAATTAGTACTAGCTGTGCCGGCGGGTTCGCTCGTCGATCCCTTGCTTTTTAAAAAACAAATCTATCCTAAGGAAACCGCACATTTTTCCGGGATAACCTATTCCAGAATATAATCTATCTCAGTGCCAAATTCCATTCAGATCTTTTCTGGCGCAATTGAGTAACAAACACCTGTCCATGTAGATTTTTGCATTTATAATATTAGTAAAAATGTAGTAAGTAGTCGAGTCTATTCCAACCTTGTCATACTGTCTCCCCTTAGACAAGAATCTTGTGTAATAAGAGACATTCGCTTACCATTCTTGATAAGCGTAATGTAATATTAAAGATTAAGAGACAAGCTTTCTTCTCACGAACAGGTAGCGCGATGCGGCGTGTCGGTAGAGATCGAAGCGACCGCGTTGGATCAGCGACACTTAATGTAAATATAAAAATGCGCTAGACGACACACCAATTATAATGGCCTTAAAGAAAGGAACATCCTCGTGTTACAAGGTTTCATAAAATGTATTTTGCCAGGGGCGTCTCCCAGCACACCTAGACTCAAACCAATTTAGCAAAGATCGTTTCTGAATTGATCTGAACCGGGAATCGAACCCAAGACCCTTTGCGTTCAAGGCGAATTGCCGCGCCACAACACCAACCGGGTCGTCATAATATGTAGTGTAAAGACAAGAGGTACTTACGCTGACATTGTTGTCGTGGGTCTTTTCCTCCGCCTCCTCGCAGACTGGCAGCTGCGGCGCGGCGGTTGGCGTCGGCGTTATGGGCTTGCCGCCTTTGATCAGCGACACGATCTCGTCGGCCTCGCGGCTCAGATCGCCGTCTGGACGGAACGGGTTGTCCCACCCGCTCTCCGTACTGAAATACAAATAGAAAATCATTTATTTGGTACAAGACAGACAATAAATCTTACAAATCAAATACATTAGAGGCCATCCACAAATTACGTTTTTTTTTGTTTTCATGTCTTTTTGACCCCCCGCTCCGTCCTCACAGCTCACACATTTGTGAGACTCCGCCCTCCCTAGTGGACCTCACATATTATTTCAGGTATCAAAATAGTATCCGCTCGCGACGTGCTCCCTGCCGTCACAACCAGTGATGTGCCGCTGAGAACGTTCTCGTTGCCGGCAATATTGCCAGTGAGAATATTCTCGAGAAACTAGAACGCTTCCGGGAATACTTTCAACGTTCTCAACAAAATAAATTTAGTTTTAATTTTGTTTTATATATTTATATGTGATTTAATGTAATGTTTTGTATGTTTTATCTGGGCGCTAGGACTAGTCGTTATAAACAAGGCATAAAATCACTCTTTTCGTGGCGAACGCGCGCCGCGGCTTTGGGACACGACGGCGCGGTTGAGCATCAGTGTGCTTCTGAGTTTTAAAGGCCATTCGACCTTCTTCATCATCTATACGGCCAATCCCGGTTGCGTCCAAAGCCATTGCTTTGGAGCCCAGGGTTCGCTTTCCTTGTTTTACTCCTCCACTTCGCACGGTCTTAGCGCCTCTAGTTGTGAAATCATTGGCACGCATGTCAGCCCTCAAGACGTCAAGCCAGCCTTTTTTCGGGTCTACTCCTTTTTCCAGGACCTGGCAATGGCGGTATGGCCAGATGTTTGTTTCCTACGTAGCTTGCCGGTTTCCGCTAAACATGGCCGTACCAGCGTAGGCGACTCTCCTGCAGTTTGTCTGCAATATCACGGACACGAAGGCTACCGCGGATGCGCGAGTTTCTCACGCAGTCCTTCCGCGTGACTCCGCACATCCACCACAGCATATTCATCTCCGTGACATGCAGCTCCTGCTTGTGTCGGTCAAGTAGCGGCCACGCTTCGCTGCCATATAAAAAGACAGGCCTAATGATGGACTTATAGATCTCTCCATTCAGCTTAACCGGCATTCTGGGGTCACAAATGACACTAGTCACCTCTCGCCATTTGGCCCACGCAACAGCAATGCGAGCTCGCATAGGCGACCTTGTCTCCGCCTATGCGGACGGGCGTTGGATCTGTAGAGTTACAGGCCAGGTAATCGGTCTTCGCCACATTGAGTTTCAGACCACCACTGTCAAGCGACTGCTTCCACTCGTTCACCCGTCTCACCAGCCCGCCCCTGTCCGCGTCCACCAGTGCGATATCGTCAGCACACATTAGCAGCCATGATGGCTGCTCATGTGAGTCTCTGATGTTGTCTGACATAACGTCTAATATCACACTCAACGGAAACGGACTGAGGACGGAACCCTGATGTACTCCGACGATGATGGGGAACGGTTTGATGTCGCCAACAGTGGTCTGAACCATAGAATCGGAGCTGCGGTAACTATCCTGAATAATGTCAATATATGCCTCGGGGAACCCTTTGGATCCCAGTGCCCACAAGATCACCACTCGAGGGAAACAGTTAAAGGCCTTCTGCAGATCCAGAAAGAGCAAGTGCAGAGGCGTTTTTCGTCCTGTATCTCTCCATGACGATCCTTAGGGCGAAAACAGGGTCCATAGTCTCGTTGCCAGAACGAAACCCATATTGACTCTCCGAGACATCACACTCCTGTCGGATCCGGGAGTCCACAATCCACTCAAGGAGCTTCATGGTGTGGGACATGACCTTTATACCGCGGTAGTTGCCGCCCTCTTGCACCGATCCCTCGCCTTGAAAACCATTCCAGCTATCTACAAAATTTATATTTAATGTCAAGTAAATGAACAAATGGACAAGCACATTATTTAATTACGTATACAAAACAATTTCTGTCATCGTCCATATCAATAAAACATATTTCACAAAGAAAAAAATAAAATTTAATAAAGGTGCAGTTATGCTGAGAATATTGCCGAGGAAGTTCCCGAGAATATTCTCGAGAATACTTGTTAACACTGGGAATATAGTATTTTACTGCAAATAGAGTGTATTTAAACAATACACAATTATCTGTCGACTTTATTTGCTACTATTTTACTTAAGAAAGGTTGGTTTTTCCATTTGATAAAAATGATTCTCAATTATTCTCAACGAACGTTGCCGGGAACGCTGTCGGCAATATTCTCAGGTGGGAGAACGTTCTCGGGAACGGCACATCATTAGTCACGACCCTATAGGTCGTGACGGCAGAGAGCACGTCGCGACCACAGGTAATCTGCGAATGCCAGCTGAGATGAGAGGCGCTGCCTATCAGGTTTTCTTGAATTTGTCATACAAACAGTTGACAGAATAGTTACAATTCAAAAATCACCTTTTCAAGACCATTTACACCTTTTCAACACCTTAGCATGACTTAGATTTAAGTGTTTTAACCGTGGCTGTGTTAGCTGGGCTGGGCTTACTCGTAAATCTTATGCAGGATTTCACCAATTAAGCAAACTCACGGACGTCAAAGAACTTTTAAGAGATATGATATGACCTGGCCCTAGACCTCGGACGTCTCTGGACACCATTCCAGCTATACCATTAATTATTTTCACAAATTATATGGAAAGAGTAGCGTTAAGACAGTTTTAAAAAAGTATGTCATTTTATTAGTGGTGTAAAATACCGTATTATATCTGCCGCCCAGAGGTACTGGTTAAGGCCGCGCTTACAGGCACTATTAGAGAACATAGAAAAATAAAATTGAAAATAAATGCACTGTTTTAATTCTGCCAAATCAAATCATAATTTACTTAGTAAACCAGCAATGAGATCATTGTCACGGAGCGGAAGCACGACGAATTTAAGAAAAATGTATGGGCGCAAAGCACAACGGTGTAAATCGATTGGATTCTGAAACCTAATAATCGCTTTACAATTTAAAAAATATGTTTTAATACACGTTCCTGTTGAGTTGAAAAAATATGGTAGCTGATGTTTACCAGACATGACCTTCATTAATTCGAATGCGAAACCTCTTGTATTGCATGTATTCCAGTATTCCTATCTGTGACAGTAAATATTTATCATATTCAGACGATCGGTATAATGTGTATCTAAATCTGATAAATGATACGGTTCTACGTCGAACCCTAAAATAGTTTCCTAATCAACATACAGCAGCACTCCCACAATGTATTATTCCATGCATTCAATTGGAAAGAGATGACAATGTATGCGCACTGCGATCTGTGTAGCGACTGTTAGGACGTCCTAATCAAGGTTCTACTACACAGTAGATATATGGATTATAGGTACGTGTATGTTTAGTGAATTTTATGGCTGAACATAAAACGTTAATGTTGCCGAGGCAGTATCGTCACTGAAGGTGATTTTCTTTGCATTCGAACAATATTAGAGGTTAATAAAATGTATTAACATAGATTTTACGTAATGATCTCTTAACTTCAAACACAAAGCTTATATACCAATATTCAGGTTTTTAACTCAAAAAACAACGGATATTTACATTACAAACATTCAACCCCAATTACAAAGATGAATTTTTGAAAATCTTGTATTAGATGATGCTTTCTTGACGTCACAACAGGTAAGGGTAGCTCCAAATTTCGACTCACCAGCGATTTAGGCTCGACGTTCATATTGAATGGATGAATGAAATACTAAGGCTCGTCAATCGCAAATTCGCAATTCGTTTTGCATCAACAGATGAGTAATCAATGTAATCATTAACAGATTTGAATCAAATTTTGGCACAGAGATAAAGGTTACCTCATTTAGGAGACTACTTTTAACTCCGAAAAATACACAGTTGCCGAAAGATACAGCACGATAACGTCATTTTATAATAAACCGAATTCAACGCGGGCGGATTTACGGGCACACGCTAGTTAGTAGTGGTCTCTAACTCTAAACCAATAACATTTACCTTAATGAATAAGTTAATAATTTACCGTAATGCATTTTAGTGCATGGACAAATATTTTACAAGTATTTAAATGTGACTGCACACTAATGCACCATTCAAGTAGCAGTTATACATAGAGACATTAGAGAAATGCAATAATAATGATAACCTTCAACAGGTGACTTACATGACTGCTTTGGTAAAAATAACTATTACTACTCTTTAGTTTAAAAATATTACGTTAAAACAAACATCCCTTCGATGTTTGTTTTACCGTAATATTTTAAACCAATTAACCTAGTGAAGCATAAATTGGAAAACAACTAACATAATATTTAACTTTATTTATCACAGGAAGCTTAATACTTTATTTCAATGGTTCTTAAAACGGGATTTTTTGTTCACTAGCTGTTGCCCGCGACTTCGTTCGCGTGGTCTTTCACTAAAAAACTGCAACTTTCTTAATTTTTTCTTCTATAAGAACCTTCTCCTGTTAATAACTAATACAACAAAAAAAGAATTAGCGAAATTGTTCCATCCGTTCACGCGTGATGCGATGACCAAGGGTAATTAATAGAGATTCATTTTTTATACGTAGGTCACACTATAAGTTTTGTTTAACTAAAAAAAACAACATGTTATAACCAAAATATTACGTTTATTTTTAAAACACTCTCCTTTACATTTTAAACATTTTTACATGCGATCGAACCATTTTTTAAAACAGGAGGACCACAGATCTGAAGGCATGTTTTCTACGTGCTGATTGAACGCTATCACTGCCTCTTCGGAGTTGGTAAAAGTAAAACCTCTCATCAAATCTTCGATTTTGGGAAAAATACAGAAATCACAGGGTGCTAGGTCGGGGCTATGCGCAGGATGGGTGACGAGTTGCACTTTTTCGGAAGCTAAAAATGACTTTGTTTTGTTGGCCGTGTGTGAAGAAGCGTTGTCATGATGTAGGAGAACGCGGCTTTTGGGTCGTCTTTCGCGAACTTTTTCTAACACTGGGTAAACAAATGGTAAAATACCACTACGGCATTAACACACTTTTGATCTTCAAGTGGAATTGTACAGATGGGACCGGTAGCTAAGAAAAAAAACGCGATCATTTTTTTACCAACGTTTCTCGCCTGCCTCACTTTTGTTGGCCTGTTCTCATTTTCAAACACCATTCACAAGATTGCTGTTTTTTTTCGGGTTCAAAACAATAAATCCACGTTTCGTCTCCTGTGACAATGTCATAAACAGCATTAGAATGTCCGTGGTCGTACTTCAGTAGCATCTGTGAGCACCATTCCACGCGAGCCCGCTTCTGCTCCGCTGTAAGTTCATGAGGGATCCAACGACAGCAAAGTTTCCAAACTTTCAATTCTTCGTGTAAAATTTTCTGAATTTAGCTCATACCAATCCCCAATAGTCCTCCAATTCTCATAGGTAATCCGCGGGTTTTCTTCAATTAGCCGCTTAACAGTAGCCACATTATTCTCGTTGACGGCAGTTGAAGGCCGCCCTTCACGAAATTCGTCATGTAAAGAAACTCGACCTCTCTCAAATTCAGCAAACCATCGCCTCACGTTGCTCAAACAAGGTGCTTCTCTCCCAAAAGCATTTTGAAGATTAACGGCACATTCTTGCGGAGAGAGAACTTTTAAAATCATAAAAAATCATCGCTCTAAAATCTTTTCGACTTAATTCCATTTTCGTTGCGTAGGCACGTAGAACTTTGATGTGCAATAAAAAAACAATTGACAAATCATTTCTCGCCAATGTTTTTTTTTATTACTAAGAAGGTTGCAACGTTTAAAAATTATAACATTCGAATTTCAGATAGTTCCGATTAGCTAGAAGTGCAAAACATTTAGTGTGCCCCATGTATTAGATATACCTATTAATTCGTAGATGTATTATTATATTTAAGTGTATATGGTATGGTATTATTATCAAAGTTGCACAATATGGGCTGTTAAACTGTAATATTATGCGATCTAGTAGATGGCACACACGTTTGGTTAAAATAGTTACCTATGAAAAGTGAATACGGATAGTAGGGAAAATGCATGCTTGCTTTGCCGAGACGTATTTATTGACTACGTGCAGGAATATTTACTTTAAAGGGGGATTTGCTCTCGAGAAATCAGAGGCAATTGTGAGAGGGCAATGAAGCGCATCATACGAGACTGCAGAATTTATTACCGTTAGATCAAAGCCCCCGGAGTCCTGACTGACCGTCGTCACGACTTCGTCGTTGTGACGAACTTTCCACTATTGCAGCCATAACGGAAGGAATGACAAAACCACTCTTAGTTATTACACATGCATGAGTGCGGACGTTCAGCAGACCGTTGCCGCATCACGCATAGCACTTACCATCAACATTATCACGATATTACTCAATAAATCACGCAATTGTTACAAGTTCAATGTTGCTAATTCCCAGACCCGACACGAAATGCTTTTAATTTCATATTACCAGTTGGTTTCTTTATTTCATAAAGACTTGCCTGCTATGTTAACTATGCACATAAAGTTTGAAGGTCTTCTTAATAAAGATTGAGATAAATCAGACTGTTCAGGGTTCACATCAGGGTGTAAGGGGCCCAACCAAGACCTTTTGGGCCCAAGCCAACCTCACCTGCCAGTCGGTGCACCTGCCAAACAACGGACGAGGCTCTGGCGCAGGCTTTCCCTTCGGGGTTGGGGGATCGGACGGCAGTCGCTCCTGTAAAAGCCAACCCTGCCACACAACATAGTACGTCATTGTAGACTCACATGAGCAGCCACCATGGCTGCTGATGTATGCTGACGATATCGCACTGGTGGACGCGGACAGGGGCAGGCTGGTGAGACGGGTGAACGAGTGGAAGCAGTCGCTTGAGAGCGGTGGTCTGAAACTCAATGTGGCGAAGACCGAGTACCTGGCCTGTAACTCTACAGATCCAACACCCGTTCGCATAGGCGGAGACAAGGTCGAGCGCAAGGACCAGTTCAAATACCTTGGATCTGTACTTCACGCGTCCGGAGACATCGATTGCGACGTCAAAGCACGCATTGCTGCTGCGTGGGCCAAATGGCGAGAGGTGACTGGTGTCATTTGTGACCCCAGAATGCCGGTTAAGCTTAAAGGACAGATCTATAAGTCCATCATTAGGCCTGTTCTTTTATATGGCAGCGAAGCATGGCCGCTACTTGAGCGACACAAGCAGGAGCTGCGTGTCACGGAGATGAATATGCTGCGGTGGATGTGCGGAGTCACGCGTAAGGACCGCGTGAGGAACTCGCGCATCCGCGGTAGACTTCGTGTCCGTGATATTGCAGACAAACTGCAGGAGAGTCGCCTACGCTGGTACGGCCATGTTTTGCGGAAACCGGCAAGCTACGTAGGAAACAAATGTCTGGCCATGCCGCCACCGCCAGGTCCTGGCAAAAGGGGTAGACCCAAGAAATGCTGGCTTGACGTTGTGAGGGCTGACATGCGTGCCAATGATCTTACAACTAGTGACGCTCAAGACCGCGCGAAGTGGAGGAGCAAATCAAGGAAAGCGGACCCTGGGCTCCAAAGCAACGGCTTTGGACGCAACCGGGATTGACCGTATAGATGATGATGATGATGATAAATCAGACTGTTAGAATCGCATCAATATATGTACTATTAAACTGTTTCTGTTTTTTTACTATCTTTTCTCAACACATGTATATACTTTCAACCCATACTTGCCTCTAAGCCTACGATATAGCGGGTACCAGATTGCCGTCACAATCCAAAACAAGGACTACCGAACCACCTAGGCCTGCTGCTACTGGTAGACTAAGACTTCGGCTAACCGTTTTCCGCCCTTTGACGGTAGAACGTAGTTTTCTTCTTTGAAAATTGGTTAGAAATAGGTGTGTCGCATCAGCGGATTTTTTTTAAATTTAATTCTGTCTGATATAGCCGTCCTGTGTCCCCGTGCCCATATAGACCCCAAGTCAAATATAGTAAGATAGTCAAACATAGTCAAGTGCTGTACTTATTTATCAGCATTCAGGTAACATCTATACCTTAAGTACACGTTTAAAGATGCACACCAAATAAATAAATCATACCTGATCTGTCTGTTATACATGACGTGGTCAGTCATGTCGGCGTTAGCAGCAGCTGACAGCAAGGCCGCGTACAGCACGTGCGACTCCTGCTGGGCGGGCGGCGGGGACACACACTGCGGCCGCGCCCCTTGGTAGAATGATACGCGAACCTTTGACCGCTCCGAACTGTAATGACAATACGAAACCTAAAATACTCAATACTGTATACGCCAAAACACGAACACTTCTTTCACGTTGTGAGAATTATTGCTAAAACACGACGCAGTAGCAGTAATATATTAACTCGCGTAAACCGCGTCCGCAATCACATGAATCAATGATACAGTCGCCAAGCAAAAAGTAGCATTAATTATAACTATTTATTTCATGTGTTTTGATACAAAAAAATATTAAAACTTACGAGTACATACTACTATGATTCAAACTAAATCGACGCCAACATAAGATGACAGGATTTGACATCAATAACATCACCTACCCTCTTTGACTAAATCAGGCACAGTCATAGTTAACCTAAACGCAGTAGAAATAATCTTCTGAATATACTTACGGTTCAATATTTACGTTAAGGTCATGATTATGCCTACTTTTGTAATTTTTCAGATAGGTATTTAATTACTTGTAAAATTTATTATTTAAGGTCATGATTATGCATACTTTTGTAATTTTTCAGATATTTAATTACGTGAAAATTAATTTAATATAACTATACAGTAATTAAAATTACACTACACTTTAAATTTCCCTACCCCAAGGTTGTATGAAAGAAATCGCTTTTAGCGGTAAGGTCACTTGATTTTACATAAATGTGTCTTGTTTGTAATACCTTAAATGTGTATTGTGCAATAAGTGCTAGGTTTTATAAACATAGATTTTATCAATTGATATTAAACTCTAATGGGGATAATGGGGATTTATCATTTTGTGGTAGATTATTATGATGTTGACAGTATTTAGTCTCAGAACTGAAACAGGCATTGTTTTTCTATTCGTCTGCAATCTACAATAAACAATATCGTATTAGCAATCCCATAAAAAAACGAAAATGACAACTAACTATAATTTTTGTTAATGTTTGTAATTTATTATAAACAAACAGAAAGATTTAAAATGTATTTTAACTCCAAATAAGTCATTGTAATTACAGGCACTGTTACATTCCGTAAAAAATACAGTTTCTATACCTATGAATTTCACATTCGAAACAACTTTATAATGTGAACTTGTATATTAATACTGCAGTTATGTAATAATTTCGCTTTTGCACACATGTAACCTATATTATGTTAACATAGTATGTATGGACATGTCGACGAAGACACGGCAGCGCATGCATTAATTCTGAAGGTGATTCAGTGGCTCCTCTTTTATAAGTTGATGACTATATTCAACACCCACACGCTGTTTAGCTCTGATCTCAAATATCTTGTTAGCATTTACAATTTCTGTTGTATGTATGTAATGTACGTACAGTTATATGTGTAATAATTTCATTTGTAAATATAGGCTGAATGCTGACAGTGCATATATAACATACATGTTGTACTTTAAAAAAACATCATAGGTTTTATTAATTTGCTAATTTACTATTACACTTGTCATTCTGTGATGTTAATGCTTACTTAAATCAGTGACAAATGAAATGACACAATAGTATAAGTTAATTGGTACATTACTGCTGTTGTTATCTTGTCTTACTTAAATTATGAGTAGAATCTAGTAAACAAAGCAACGCCTACAGTCGTCTGGTGTTCCTCCACTGATCATCAAGTACAAAATGATAAAAATCTGACGTAAGCGCCACTTTTGTTCCTTTTAACGGCAGATGATTCACAACTAGGCAAAAATAGAGAAATATCGCGCAGCATAATTGACACAGCGTCAAGGTCACGTGCACTCGTTTCATGAGACCTAAAGAGCCAATAATGAAGTTAAAAAAAAACTGTTGAAGTCACTTTAGCAGATAAATTGACAATTCTAGTTTTATTTATGGGGAGGCCTTCTCCTATCATCTCGATTCTCGATCTACACGAGTGTATAATTTCTGGCCTGTTTAAGGGCCTCATATCCTTTAATGTGTATTGTGCAATAAGTGCTAGGTTTTATAAACATTATTCCATCTCCATTATCGTTAAATATAGTTCTACTTTACTATTTCGATGTTATTAAAGCACAGAATATCAGTGGGGCTAGTGCTTATTATAGACTATGATAGGTACTTGAAAAACATTATGGAAATTCAGGTTTTTTAGAAATTTTGTTAGAAATCATGTAATAAATTCAGAATTAATGGAAATCAAGTTTTAGCTGCCCTAATGCTTTCTTTGTTACTTTCTTCTGGGTCATGCTTTGATACTTTATGAACATTGCTTAGCACTCTCTTCTTCTTTCCTATTTCCAAAGAAAAATGTAATATCTAATTATCTTCGTCTTCCTTCGAAATCAATAATTCATCTAACAGTTAGCAACTAATTATTGTCATATACAAATAAGTAACAAATGTTCAGACCAATATTTAAAAGAACAAAAATAATAATTGTCTTAATAAACAGCCTACATAAATGGTTGGGTATGGCCAGAGGCAGTTGAAAATGTTTTCAAGTGAAAATATATCCTTGATATATCATTATAAATACTACAAAATGTGCCTAATGCATGGTTGGTTAAGTAAAAACACTGCAGTCCCACGGCACAGAATATATAATAGGCCAAACATTCATTCATCAAGTGAAACACTGACGGTTATCAGGCTGTGCTGGAAAGAGAGTGAGAGTCATTCAATGTCGTTGAATGTGCAACCATGACGTGACCCCATAAGAAAGACATTTATTAAACAACCCTAGGTTTACTTTATTTTATTCTGAGCTTAAAAAGATCAGTAACAAAGTTTTGCAAGTTTAAAATGAAGGTAAGTTTCAATTTAATTTAAAATTGAGAGAGGTCAGTAATAAATGATCTGTCACTCTGTTTACTTGCACTTTAAAGGTCAGCAGTACAGTTAGCACAGTTTTTTTTGCACTTTGGTAGAGGTCACATAGAAATTATTCTTATAGAGATGATGAGTGACCCTTAGATTCTAGAGGCAGTAACTAACTAGGGTAATATTCTTTTCCTAGTCAATTAAGTACTCATAGTATCATGAGTTAACATAATTTAATCGCTTGTTGTCATGCGCAGTTAAAAATAGATGTGATCATTAAGATGACATGACTGCCTATTATGAACAAAGCCATAACATTAAAAAAACTAAATTTATATAACATGCACTACAAACACACAACAAAGAGATAGTTAAGCAATAAATATGCACATTAGCATGGCAATATCTCAATACCAATACTGATAGGTATGATAATCATATTTATTAACCAAACAACTGTAATTCAAATGTGATGTCAATACAATACACACTAGTTTATTTCATAATAAACAGGTACTTATTCATGTTTGTTAATTCAACAAGGGAATTTTGTAACTTTGTAGCCGCAACACAAATAAATACTATACATAATATTAGTTAGGTAGTCTACTCATTATACATAATAAAACCACAATAAAATAGGATTGAGCCAATACTGAGCTCACTTAAATAATTTCAAGAAGCTAAATTCTGTTTTATGTTCATGTTAAGATTTTGTTTACCCTGTAATGATGAGTAATGACCTTTCTTCAACTACTTTTTCTTGTGTGGTATTATAAACGACATTAATCCATTGGTGTAATTAAGGTTTAGATTTAAGGAATACAAATGACAGTTTGTTAAATTAAGAGTGTCGATTAAAATTGGAATGCAAACGCGGCGCGGCCTCCGCGGGTAGGGCGGGTCCTCACAACAAAACACTTAGTGACATTAATCTAAATAGAGCATTTAAAACGTTTGCCAATTTATGTTTACTACATATGACCTTGTATTCCCGGCTGCTGGATGATCCGAAAGTTTTATGTTTATAAATCAGTCCTAGTGACGTCATGTTGACCAAATTCCTACAGAAATCGCATGTAAGGACAAGCAAGCAAGAATGAACGAACGTAAAATTATATTAACAATAAATCGTATATTATTATATTGGATACGATTTTAATTCAGTACTACACACATTCTAACACCTTTCGCATTTATTTCATTCCCAGCACAACAAGTATGACGTGATTATTGTAATTTACATACCTTACAAGTTTTAGCCAATTGAAGTTATCACTAACACTTTATTAAGAAATTTCCACTTTAAAACACAGGTAATCACTTGTATGAACAATAAAATTATAGTATCGGCGCAATTTGCGTAGATTTTGGTTCATACGACGCTGCACACAAGTAACCAACTACACCACCACAAACAGTGTTTCCCACCTACATCGATCTCGCTCGTTCTCAAGTCGCGCGCGGCCCGTGGCGAATGAGCGTGCGTGAGCAACGACAAACGACGAACCGTGAAAACAACGCCGCAACGATAACGTTATAGTGTGCCCCGCCCGCCTAGTGATGTAATTTTAACTTCGTTATAAGCAGTAACGTTATTTTAATATGTACCATCTTTTACTTTTTATTTAATTTTCTTGTAAACTTCATGCGGTTTAGCCAAAAGGAAATGAAGTATTTTGTAATAAAAAAAACCCATTAAATCATTTGGTCTTACTGAACTACTTTTATAGCAGTAAAACAATATTTACAAAACCTACAAATTACAATACCATAGCAAAACGTTATTTAAAGAATTAAGTTATTTCTTAATTAAATTAATAAAATAAGAAACTATTTAGATATCTAACCACTAAAACGCTGACCTCCGCGACGCAGGATTTTTTGTACGTCACGGCTTGATGACAGCGGTCAAGATGTGCGCGCGCATAATTAAGCGCGATTTTTAAAAGCTTTTTAATAAATATCTGCATAAGCTAAAAAAATAAGAAAGATACCGTCGTATAGTTGATTAATTAGTGTTGTTTTCTTTTATGAAAGTTATTATCAAATTAGTGCCGGTAATTTAATTTCACGAGTTTAATTAAATCGGCGAGCTGTCAAATGTTTACCACATTGTCAACTTTATTTGGCTATAGCTTCTAAAGATATAAATTCTTTCGATTAAAATATTTTTAATATGAAAGTGTGTTTCAATACCTTTAATAAAATATTGTTGTTCTCACAAAATATATTTAAAACTGAACCATCCGGCCTAAAAATAATTGCCGTATACCCCGCGCGCCGAAAACAAAATTGATGAAATATTATCGAAAATTAATATCAATTTATTTAAAAACCGGTTATTTCTGCAGTATATAAAACAACCTTTTATATAATGTATAGTTTTACTAATTCCGACAGTTAATAATAAGGCTTGTTTTATTTATAAAACTTACCTACCGACGACAATTCGAGGTTTCGATTTCACCTTCATATACTCGGATTACACTCGCATTGGTCACAGTAGTTACACCATTAGATAGAAGACGAGTTCACAATTATTTTATGTAACGTATGTAACGTATGAAAATAAACACTTAAAGCAAGAAGCTGCACAAGAATACGCGAACAGGTCCACTCACACTCGACGCGACAAGCACTGAACAAGTAATACTACGTCGACAACCACTGCGGCAACTTGATTGACTTTGTCATTCACACATTAGGCACTATAGCCTGTAATGGTAGCTATAAGTTTAATTTTTCTACTGCTGACACCCGGCGTGTTCTGATACCCTCCAAAAATTTTATAATTTACCAGAGATCGTACAACAACTAATAAATAAGAGGATAGCTACACGAACAATAGGTAAAATACGGTTTAAAAGGAACAGTACCGCGCCCCGGTCGGATGACCTAAATTTCGGCTAGATTTAGGTGGGAGGATCAAGTGGTAATTTAAAATCTTGAAGAATATTAATTTGTGTAAAGTAGGGTTGATTTTGTTTTTTAACCGACTTCCAAAAAGGAGGAGGTTCTCAATTCCGCGAAATCTTTTTTTTATGTATGTTCAGCGATCATTCGTTACTACGTTGACCGATTTTGATAATTCTTTTTTTGTTCGAAAGGTAATACTTTTAGAATGGTCCCATATAAATTTGATCAAATTCTGATGATAGGATCTATAAGAAAATCATCAAACATTGCATGAACTTCATACCAGGCCAACTGATTTTTGTATCTATGTTACCCAATATCTTCCGCAAATAAGAACCGATTTTTATGATTCTTTTTTATTGTATACCTTATACTTCAAAGACACTATAATAAAATTTTGCGGAAAAAACCCTAGGGTTGAATAATAGGAAATGGGTGTTCAGTAGTTAAATTTTCGTTAAACACTCGTAATCTTGTTTTGATTAGGATCTATCACTAAAAATAGATGAAATAATTTTATAAAAAAAATAAAAACCGACTTCAAAAAACTAAAACGCTAAAAATAATCTTAACACTTAAGTACCTAATCAGTTACTTTTGGAGTCGGTGCAAACGAAAACATTGGTCTCTCATTGACTGGCACCGACTCCAAAAGTAACTGATTAGGTACTTAAGTGTTAAGATTATTTTTAGCGTTTTAGTTTTTTGAAGTAGTTTTTTATTTTTTTTATAAAATTAACTTATTTCATCCATTTTAGTGATAAATCCTAATCAAAACAAATCTTACGAGTGCAAACATAATTTAACTGCTGAACACCGATTTCATTTCCTATTTTTCCACCCTTAGGGGTGAAATTTTTTCCAAAAATTTTTATTACAGTATCTTTGAAGTATAAGCTATTCATTAAAAAAAGAATCATCAAAATCGGTCTACATTTGGCAGAGATATAGGTAAGATAGATACTAAAATCAGTTGGCGTGGTACGGAGTTTATGCAATGTTTGATGTTTTTTTTATAGATCCCATCATCAGAATTTAACTAAATTTACATGGGACCATTCTGAAAGTAATACCTTTCAAACAAAAAAATAATTATCGAAATCGGTCAACGTAGTAACGAATGATCGCTAAACAAATATTAAAAAAAAAAAAAAAAAAAAGATACCGACAAATTGAGAACCTTCTCCTTTTTTGAAGTCGGTTGATAAGTAGATTTTATTTAAAAAAACCGACTGAAAAACTAAAAAGCTAAGAATAATCCTAACACGTAAGGTACCTAATCAGTTACTTTTGGTGTCGGTGCAAACGAAAACAACGTTTTTTTAAGTCGGTTTTATTTTTTTAATAAAATTTTTGATTGTATATTGCATAAAATTGTTGCGTTATGCATAAATTACACATTTAACCAAGATATCTTACCATTTTTAACTGTTTTTTGTGACCTAAAAGTTGGTTAGAATTACTCAGAATTGTTATTGTATTTACAATAAAAAGTTTAAAATCCTAAGTCAGAGGAAAGAATCAAACATTTTTGATCATAAATTAACATCTGATAACCAATCCTTATTCCTAGCAGAAACATTAGAATGGAATAAGACAAATTTGTCGGTACAAATGAGCGGTAACCGGTAACGTTATTGGTAACGAAGGGGGCTGGACTGAGCAGCGCTGCTTTCGGGTGGTTTGAATTTCGAGTTTGACTTGTTAATTGTTTGATAACTTTATTAATCGAATAGGCCCTCCTGCATACTTGGCTATGTTCCAATTAAATAATGTATGTACTTAATACGACGTAATGACGTTTTCTCCTGTTATTTCGTCGTGATCGTCAAACAACGGTGCATCCGTCAAAATCTGTTAATGCAATAAACTAATCTAAAATATCTTCTTTGTAACACAAACGTTTATAAGTACTAATAATTGTTTTTGGTGGTGGATGTACCTAATAAACTTGCATTGTTTTAGCGACTTTTGTTTGACGTCTGATCAGAACATAGATTTCACATAAAAAGGCAATCAGCGCGCACCACCCATGAGTGCATTTGCATTCACGTTACCCGGCCACTGGCATTACCAGTAGCGTCCAGCCAGATATTAGAGCTGCGCGTATCTCGTATTTTTGAACTAAAAAAATATATTTTAACAATTAACGTGACTCAAAATGACCACTTGTGCCGCTAAATGGTGTGGGAAGTCGACAAGAACATCAAATTATAAAATTGATAGCATAACATTCCATCGTTAAGTAAATACATTTACATTGACCAGACAAGAACAGCTCAAGTTATAATGGCTATAATGCATTATCCCTACAAGCACGCGTTGATGTCTTTTTGCAAAGTCTCTTTCATTTATATGCAATTTTATGTTACGCTGTCTCTTTCTTCGGTAATGCTAGTGTCTGATAACTAGTACTTTAAAATATGTCGATAATTTTAATATTTCGCTCACAATTTTAATACTTTTATAATATTTTTCAGATTTATATTGAAAGGTAGAATGAGATGTAAAAGACTACACCGACAAGAGCAAAGCGCTTAAATATTATGGATGGATTTAAGATCTAATCGAAAACAAAAATAGATTGACGCAACCTGTTATGTTGCTCGTGCCGATCACACGAACAGTTGCCCCTTGCGGGATTTGAACCCGCAACCGCCATGCTTTGTAGTTCGGAGCGCAAATCACTACACTAGAACGGTCGTCACTCGTCATAGATTAAAGGTCTTATTAACTGTACCCATAAATCCTTCCCTGTGGTTCTAACTTTCTTTGCACCAAGTTTCATCAAAATTAGCCAAGTAATTTTGCCGTGAAAACATGACTTATATTAGATGTCAGATACATGAAAGAGACAACAGACAGTCATTTTCGCATTAATTTATAATATTAGTATAGATTACCTAGGTTAATTTATTTTACTTGATATCAGAAAAAATACGTTTAGACTAGTTAGTAATAACTGTAACCTTGGTACTACTGACACGATGTCGAGTTACCACAACGATAGTTTTCTATTTCGTCCGTAAGGGGTTTGCTGGATACTGGACGAGAAAGAGGAAGTCTAAATTGAGGCGATATAATAATACGTGTTGTTAATGTTGTTTCATAATACGTAACCTAATTCATATTTATAAAACATATTAATTTTTCCTCATTCTTTTAACACCAATTTTTTACAACATGAATTATACTGTAAGTACGTACAAACATAATTGACACTAACCTAAAAATATTTTTTGTCACTAATTTATCGACAATCAGGGGTCGACATCACATGCAATGCCCCAACACTATTTGCAATGGTGAGAAGGGCTAAATAATGCAAGCTTGTCCTTGAAATAGCCAATCACAGCACCGTTGAGCCGCTCTCCGCAACCCGCACTTTCCTCAAACTTTGGTGACTTAAGGATTACCTTACAAAAATTTCGACATGCGGTATCTATTGGGGGTAATCTATGGATCAGAACCAGTGTTGTGCTTTAGTAATTTTTACATTGGAAATCCAAATTGTCCATAGAACAATGACGCATGTGATTTTTACAAAAAACTAAGTATTTTAGGAGATCGTTTCATAGTTTACATTTAATAAAATCTTATTATTTATAATATTCCCAAATTTGAAATCGAACAACTTATTAAGTAGTTTGTTTTGAAGTCACAGAAAACCTGTTTCAAAACTTCAACGCTCTCCTGGAAACCTAGCAGTTGGCAGATCCGTCTTTGTTCGACGTCCGACGACTACGACGATTTGTGCATAGAGCATAAATCATAGAGTAGAAATGTCGTATGATTTGTTGCTCGACAAATTTTTCTGCCATTTTTTTTTGTATGGGCGAGTGTTGACAGGACGTCATTTCATAATAAATGTAAGTGAAAAATCACTTACCAGTTTCGAAAAAAGATGGTTCGTATTGCTGCTCTAAGGTATACGTGCTCGATGTATTAGGTCCTTACATATAAAATTGCCGTTCAGTAACAAAAAAGTGAATCAACTTTTTTCGTTTGTTCGTTCGTTGTAATCGATATGTCGTAGCCAGATCGTAAAATTGACCACTTCATGATGTGACCGATCATTTCATAAAATGGTGGTATTTCATGATATGGCCAACTAAAACTGACCATACGTTTGGCCATATCATTAAAATAAAAACACGTTTACAAGTTACGTGTACGTTACGTACAATTTGTTTAATATTTGTAATCTTGTTCGATAGATAATTTGAACATTTTAAATAGTTATTATTTTTAAACAAAACTAAGAAATGAAATGACTTGAATAGAGCTAAATAACCTAAATAACCTCTCAAATTACGTACCTCTTTGACTTTTTGACGTTGCGCTGGTTTTTTGAGTTGACTTTCGTAAAAATCACCTAGCTTGGTATCGTAACGATATTTTACTGAACTTTTACCTTCAATTTACACAATATTTTTCAGTTTTAGAATAAAATATTTGTCCGCAGCCATTATTCATCACAAAAACAAAGCAACATTAGCGCCTCTACCGGTAGGTAATGTAACGATTTTACGATATGATCACTAATGTTTGACCATTTCATGAAGTAGTCGTGCGTTTAGATGTTTATATCGTCAAACGCTGAGTATTCATTGATCTAGCCAGACTACATCATGATGTAGGCAGCGGGTTCTGTTCTATATCATGAAATACCACCATTTTATGAAATGATCGGTCACATCATGAAATGTTTAATTTTACCATCTGGCCACGACAGATACACTTCCGCCATTTTATAGGCATATCATTGATCCCTTTGGAAAAAAATACTGGGAGCGAGAGTCTATGAACTGTTTGAAGGCGGTTTGGACTGCCTCATCAGATTTGAAATTTTCTTGTAAGTAAAAAGGTCTATAAATTTTGGAAAAAGTGGTACCTACCTAATCGGTTGGGGCAAGATCTGGAGAATATGGTGAGTGACGCAAAGTTTCCAGTCGCAGCTCTTCTAACTTGGCGACCGTTTGATATGCAATGTGTGGTCTAGCGTTATCCTGAAGGAGCAGTGGGCTAGAGCAATTCATCACCAGTCTTGGTTGTTAAATGGCGAGCTTTTCCATAATTGTTTGCAATTGTTGGCAATGCAAGTCTGCAGTAATCGTCTGGTCTGATCTCAAGAAGCTATAGTGGATAACACCAGCACTGGTCCACCAAACACTAACCAGAATCTTTTTTTTGGTCAGTTTTCGCTTAGGGCAAGGTTTATCCTGTTCTCCAGGGTTAAGCCGTTAAGATTGTCGTACAGGATCTATTTCTCATCACAAGTCACGATACGTTTGTTGGTTTGCTTCAGTCAAATCATGCTGTCACTGTCGAGTTCTTTGACTTTTCCGATTTGGCGCAAATGGATAAGTATCGTTTTGCACTTACGCCGAAAGCTGCTGCTAATTCAGAAGTGGTTTTAGATGGATCCGCTTCCACTATCGCCTTCAATTCTTCGTTTTCACTTGAGTATCAGGTCGTCCACGAGCCTCGCTGTGTAAATTAAAATTTCCAGAACAGAAACGTTGAAACCAAAAACGCACCGTTCATTCGTTACCGGTGCCTGGTACGTACACGTCGTTAATTCTTTGATCGAGTCGTTTCTGCAGCACTAGTGCCACGGTGGAGTTCGTATTCGTAAATACCGCGAATTTTAAATTTGTCCCTAGTTGTTGTTAAAGCAATGTTGAAACTCAAACAAACGATGTGAAAACAAATGAAACACGAATTTTAAAACAATATTTTTCTGGCTTTTTTTTTAAATAAATTCAATTTGGAATTCCTAATCAAACGCAAGATATAATTTGATGTTAAAGTTGCCAGTATTGAGTAGGTATCGGCAAATATGTAAGGACTTAATATTTGTGACAATCAGTACATATAGACACATGTACCTATTTTTTTTTTTATTTACTTTGGTTTATTTTTATTTAATTTTATGTAGTGTTGCTAAACTATTAATAGTGAAAATTAGGCAATTGAATTTTGTCGATACTATCGAGTACAGACAACAACCTACTTACTCAAAAACTAAAAGATCATTAAACCGATTTTCAATTTTAAGTCTGACAAGTAGGGATCAATATCAATTGAGAAAAATTTACATTTGTGGAGGTTGCAGTTCTTGTCTGTCGCCTCGACAGTATCGCGTCAAAATCTATGGATATTGCCTAAGGTCTAACGAGTGAGATTAAAAGGACACCTTCACAGAATATATTAGGATAAATCACACCTTGACACGGTAACACGGAGACAAATTTACAGCATGTTATAATTATGTTTAAGAAAGAACTTACAAACGAACGACGCTATGGATGACAACGAAACAACTGTCATTTACCGGAGACGATACGTATTATTAGGTATTCTGTGACGATACGAATATGCATAGTACTTAATTAGTTTATTATACTATCAAATAATGATAGTCTATCAATAGGGCAAAACTATCAATACTATCGATGGCGTTTGTACTGATGCTATTAATAGTATTGATCTTTAGCGACAGTATTACTTATTTTTATCAATCGATAGTATCGTCAAGTGTCGATAGTTTCGATAAGACTATAGAAACTATGACTGATTTTCGAGGTCACGATAGTATCACGATAGGTACTAGGTACTAAAGATAGACTATCGCTATCGCAAAACATTAGAATTATGTCATTGAGTTTATTAAAACAGCTATCGAGCTGTTCTAAAATGAAAAAACCAATTGGTGCTTGAAGAGATAAACGTATTTTGACTGGTTAATAAGATTTAACTAAATACCGGTAAGGGAAGAAGCACTCAAGGAGCATTTGGCTTTCCTGAAAATTACTATTTTTGCCAAAGCTCTGTTCTAGATAATTGAGAAAAAATTCAATTGCCTCTGGTGTGATTTTAACCCACGACCTTTCGCTATACGGGCGAAAGAAATATTATTGCAAATATTTAAAACAGCTTAATCAATTTAAACTTTAAGAAAAAAATTGTATAAATACTTTAAATAATGGATGGATTCATATTTAAAGTAGTTTCAACCTTCAAAAAAGGAGGAAGTTCTCAATTCGGCTGTATGTTTTTTTTTGTATGTATGTTACGCGACTACTCCGCCAACTATGCATCGATTTTAATGATTTATTTGTTTAGTAGATCATACTCCAGAGGTTATAAATAAAACTTAAAAATTTTATCGAAATTGATTAAGCAGTTTTTGAGAAAAATAACAAAAATATACCCAGATAATGTTTTGGTTCGTGATTCTTGTATCTATGTTACCCAATAGCTTCGACGAATGTAAACCGATTTATATGATTCTTTTTTATTGAATAGCTTATACTTCAAAGATACTATACTAAAAAAATTAGAAAGAATTTTTACCCCTAAGGATGGAAAATAAGAGGATGAAATCGGTTATCAGCAGTTAGATTAGGATTTATCACTAAAAATAGATGAAAAATATAAATTTTATTTAAAAAATTAAACTGACTTCAAAACACTAAAAAGCTAAAAATAATTTTAACACGTAAGTACCTAATCAGTTACTTTTGGAGTCGGTGCAAACTGATCAGAGTTTGAATGTTTTCGTTGCATCGACTCCAAAAGTAACTGATTAGGTAGGTACTTAGTTTACGTGTTAAAATTATTTATAGCTTTTTTATTTATAATGTTTCATTTTTTTTTTAAATAATCAGCAGTTAACTTTTATTTGCACTCTTATTATTCATTTTGATAAGGACGTATCACTAAAAATAGATGAAATAATTAAATTTTATTTTTAAAACAAGCGACTTCGAAACACTAAAAAGCTAAAAATAATAAGCAACGAAAACATTCAAACTGATCACATGATCAGCCTGCACCGACTCCAAAACTAACTGATTAAGAGGTACTTAATGTGTATTTTTTTTTTAGCTTTGTTTATATCTTACCTGGGAAATATACCTACTCAGTTTATTAAAGTCATAATTATGGGTTTCAAATGTTTACATTTAGTTATCGTTACCTTGATAAAACCCTAATTTGTTGTATGTTGTAAAGTTTTGCAACCAAAACAGTAATATACCTACATTTACTACTACTGTGTAACGTGTTCAAGTTTACTTCCGTTACTTCCAGTCTCTTTTGGGTGTAGGTACCTAGTTCATTTATTGTTCGCAGAGTTTGTATTAACGGTGCAACTTCATTGACAAATAAGTACCTATGTAGGTACTACTTACACGAATGTATAATTGAATGCGGTTGTGTAGTTATAACACGCTTTATTTTTTTAAACTAAACATGTTTTTGAACATTAATGTAGGTACCTTAAAAGTTTCCATATCAATGGGTTTTTAATATTTAAAAATTAAACAAGTTTACAAACTGTACAGACTGTACTTTCATCCAGACTAGGCGAGTATTTTTTGCGCCGAGTAATAAATTGTTTACCTCAGAAGCATACCGGCGTAAGTTGTTGAAAGTCATTATGCAACATACGCCCGAATGCTTCTGAGCTGAAGAATTAATAAACTAAATTATTTTGCTATCTGAGTCGAACAACAAAAAAATTGTCAAGTAGTTTGGTAAGAGCTTCAATCAAGCTAATTTAGTACCTAACTAAATAACTCGTCACTTAAAATCCAGTACCGAATGCGATAAAAAATGTGCATTCGTTTGGTGTTGAATAAAGTGAATTAATAAATAATTTATATATATATATATACTTACTCGTAATATGCGCCGAACAGCACACCAAATTAATTTGCCATGGTAGGAAATTAGCATCTTTGTGTTATGAGGTAGCAGACAATGTATACACCCAGGCTCAAACCAATTTAGAAAGAACCGCTTTTTAAATCGACCTGAGCTGCAAAAGTAAAATGAACCTGCGACCCTTTGCGTTAAAACCAAATTACCGCACTGCTACACCTCGGGTCGTCACATAAAATGAAATAGAAACAATGTTATCTATATCAATAACTTGAGCATCTTAGCAGTTAGTACATTCAAACACACTGGTTACTACACCCATTTACACTGTGGAAGGTAAATATAGAGGGGAGATGTTTCCGATGCTATATTGATTGAGGAAGGTAGGGACTCGCCTAGGTAAGCTATTCCATGAAGCCGTTACGTAACACGCGGGCGTAAAACGAACTGCACCTATTATGCTTTTCTTATTATGTAGGTACACCACAAATGGACACTCTAGAAATATTCTTTTTTTTTCGGAAACGACCGAGAATATCGAAATAAATTGTCATTTTCATGAGATTCTACTACCTACATTATATAATCCTCATCCTAACACTAACTAAAAGTTTTAACAGTGTGCCCCAAATGGTTTGCTACTAGTCAATCTGATAGTTGTTGAAAACTTAGAGCTGATAGTATGGCGTGGCCTAGTTATGGTGGCTTTAGTTACGGTAGATGCAGTATTAAGTTACCGAACCGAAAAGTAGGTAGGAGGTACTAAGAGGCTTGTGCAAAATAAATATTCGCAAACGCGGCTCTAAAGAAAATCAACATACTCAGGAAATGTATACAACGTACTCGTCTTCCACAGGCGTGTAGGGAAAACTGGTCTCCTGCACCTTGGGGGGCGGGCTGCTCTCCGGCTCCTCTTGCAGCGGGCTCTCGTAGATGAGCGTCTCCACCATCGAGCCCTTGGAGCTCCCGAACGATACCCTGTACGGAAATAAAAACAGTGTGAGATGCTTACTGTGTGCGTATACATTATCACTATAGTATAATTAAGAATTAGGATGTTGACACATTCACGATAAATTCCAAGACACCTTTCCTTTAAAATAAATAACGCGCTTTTTTAAATCGTTTTGTAATCTATACTTATAACTATCTTTTATGTAAAACAAAGTCGGGTTAGTTACACCATTTAGAAGTCAAGAACGGCTGTTATCTGTTGAATTTATCCCCGCCCCGAATAGCAGAATAACTATTAAAACATCAGAAAATTCACAAAAAAAATATATAGAGTCGCGGGCGGTACGAAGTTCGCTGGGTCAGCTAGTCTTCTATCTTCTATCTTCTATATATATAAAAATGAATTGCTGTTCGTTTGTCTCGCTAAAACTTGAGAATAGCTGGACCGATTTGGCTAATTTTAATCTTGAAATATTTGTGGAAGTTCAGGGAAGGTTTAAAAGGTCAGAAAATAAAAAAAAAATGCAAGAAAAGTAGTAAAACAACTATTTTAAAATAGTTGAATGAAGAAAATATAAAAAATATAAAAAATCCAAGGAAAGTAGTAAAACAACTATTTTATTTTCCTATACAAACTGTTAGTACCTGTCAAACAAATTGGCGGAACGAAGTTCGCTGGGTCAGCACGTAGTTTTACCTGATCAGTGGGGTCAGCTAGTATTAAATGAAAATGAATTGACTTTTGTTAGTCTCACAAAAAGTCAAGAACGGCTGGACCGATTAAACTAATTTTGGTTTTAAACCTTTGTAGAAATTCAGGAAAGGTTTAAAATGTGAGATAATAAAAAGAAATTGCAAGGAAAGTAGTAAAAACAACTATTTTATTTTCTCATACAATCTGTTCGGGTTACCTATTTTAAATTCAAATTGCTTTAGTACGAATTTTATTTCTCCGAAAACGTTTTGTCCTTTTTTCATTTTCCATATTTTTATTATACCAAAAACACAATTATCATATTGCTGATATTCCGATTTTCGATTGTTATTTTTTAAAATTCTATATGTTTTGAAATCTAACTCAACATTTGCCTATGCTATTAATGTTAGACGATTTAGTTTCCAGAAAAATGCTTCCAATATTATAATAATTAATCCTTCATCCTTATCTTTAGTTTTTATTTAAGCGCTCGGCTTATTATTAAGTAAACTAAAACTGTTATAGTACGTTAAAAGCAATGTGACTCCATAATTCCAGATGCCATGGTATGAAAGAAAATGTTTTCGGTATCTAAGTACATTTTCACAAAAAAATTCTTAATTGAGTTTCAATAACCTATTCGGTTTTGGGTCTCCATTGTACACAAAATATCCAAATTTCAGGACTCGAATACATCGCTCCACATAACTACCGATACTTATAGGTAGTTTTTTTCGCATTGAATGATATCTTTGAAGAGTTCTTGGAAGGTTTTTGAATTAAATTGACAAGATACTGCTAGTAGTAGGTGCTTACCTTTAAAATATGTACAAATTTTAATCGATATCTACCCGTGCCTGAGAAAAGGGTCTTGTCTGACAAGTGGTCCTTTATGGGTTCCATTTATTTCCTTTAGACACACAAAGTAATTTCAATAATACATTAGCAATCAAAGCTACGTACGTAGTTAGATTCTATTAGCGTCACCGTCCACGTTCATTAAACGAACGTTTACGTAACCACAGAATACCTACTGTACCATCATAACACATTATCGGATGCTGCTAGCGTTGTTTCTAGTAATTTACCATTACATTATGCAATGATGAACTTCCGCCGGGGCCGGGCGGCGCGTCAGATTGCAGATTAATGATTTGGTTCATAGCCGCCCTGGACGACCTCCAAAGCCTTATTGCAGTGACCTACAAAGCCATTAACGCATCTCGGGTCAGGACCTAATTTTAGTGCTTTGACCTGAAAATCTACCCTATGCTATTTCGCTCTATCGTACTTACATTCAAATATAGAATGTTCCAGAACTAAATCTAGGTACGTAGCTAGAATAACAGAGACTACAGATCGACAAGTAATTGGCCATTAGGGCCACGTCCGCTCTCGTTTGCGCCGATACGGCCTCGCTGCAAGCGAATTTCCTTTGGTTCCGGCTAAGAAGTAGGTCTTTTGGCCTCACTTCACAGGTCTACCCGGGCTCTGAATAATGACCTATTTTCGCTAAATTGTCGTTTGAGGGTCCGTTCAACTATTGACCTAGCAAGGTGCCTAGTTCCCATCACTTTATTATGGAGTGACATTTGTAAATTGTAAGTTATTATACGTGTGCATGTAACTTTTCGCTACTCTCGTACACAAAATTAATAAAATAGGTACTTTTAGCTAATGTCCTCAATGCATATTATGACCTCGGTTTGGTTTGAATGGACGTTTTAAAGTCCTTCAGAAACTGTGTATTTGCGTAAATTAAAAGGTAAAAAGTAAGTTATTGAGTTATACATGGGGCACACTAAAAGTTTTGCACTTCTAGCTAATCGGCACTATTTGAATTTCGAATGTTATATTTTTTTAAACGTTGCAACCTTCTTAGTAATAAAAAAAAACAATTGGCGGGAAATGATTTGTCAATTGTTTTTTATCACACATCAAAATTTACGTACGAAACGAAAATGGAATTAAGTCGAAAAGATTTTAGAGCGATGATTTTTTATGATTTTAAAAGTTCTCGTTCTCGGCAAGACTGTGCCGCTCGTCTTCAAAATGCTCGTTTTCGCTCGGAGAAAAGCACCTTGTTTGAGCACCGTGACGCGATGGTTTGCTGAATTTGAGAGAGGTCGAGTTTCTTTACATGACGAATTTCGTGAAGGGCGGCCTTCAACTGCCGTCAACGAAAATAATGTGGCTACTGTTAAGCGGCTAATTGAAGAAAACCCGCGGATTACCTATGAGACATTTCGAGGACTATTGGGAATTGGTATGAGCCAAATTCAGAAAATTTTACACGAAGAATTGAAAGTTCGGAAACTTTGCTGTCGTTGGATCCCTCATGAACTGACAGCGGAGCAGAAGCGGGCTCGCGTGAAACGGTGCTCACAGATGCTACTGAAGCACGACCACGGACATTCTAATGTCTAATGACATTGTCACAGGAGACGAAACGTGGATTTATTGTTTTAAACCCGTAAAAACAACAGCAATCTTGTGAATGGGTGTTTGAAAATGAGAACAGGCCAACAAAAGTGAGGCAGGCGAGAAACGTTGGTAAAAAAATTATCGCGTTTTTTTTCTCAGATACGGTTCCCATCTGTACAATTCCACTTGAAGATCAAAAGAGTGTTAATGCCAAGTGGTATTCTACCATTTGTTTACCCAGGGTGTTAGAAAAAGTTCGCAAAAGACGACCCAAAAGCCGCGTTCTCCTACATCATGACAACGCTTCTTCACACACGGCCAACAAAACAAAGTCATTTTTAGCTCCCGAAAAAGTACAACTCGTCACCCATCCTGCGCATAGCCCCGACCTAGCACCCTGTGATTTCTGTATTTTCCCCAAAATCAAAGATTTGATAAGAGGTTTTACTTTTGCCAACTCCGAAGAGGCAGTGATAGCGTTCAATCAGCACGTAGAAATCATGCCTTAAGATCTGTGGTCCTCCTGTTTTAAAAAATGGTTCGATCGCATGAAAAAATTTTTAAAATGTAAAAAAGAGTATTTTGAAAAGCAATAAACATAATATTTTGGATATAACATGTTGTTTTTTTAAGTTACGCAAAACTTATAGTGTGACCTACGTACCATACACTACTTTTGACGTAAGTATCTTAAAGCTTATGTGTACCAAAGATGTATACAGACAATCTTATTTTCTTTTTAAGCAATTTTCTAGGACGTCTCAGTTTACCCAAATCCGTATGCTAGGTGCATATAGTTGCAGGTTTAGGTGAAGCCTTTGGTGGAGTTAAAGGTGGAGCTTTAAGTAAACTTATAGATGGAGGCTTCATGACTAGGTGTCACATAACTGTCTATAACTGTCTATAATGTTAAAGAGCTCGAAATAGTAACTCTTTTCAAGAAATCACAACAAACAAGGATTTCTAATTTCTTAAAAAAAATCTAATATATCACAAATTTAGACCACTGATCAAGTAAAACTACTTTATAATTGAAACGTCAAACTGGGACGTAGTTTGACGTAGTTTTTATATGATCGGAGAGGGCCCAAATAGCCCAAATATACAAATGTACTATATGAGAGGGCCGATGACCCAAGATTAGGCAGTTAATTAAATAAAAAAACGCGAGTTTTGCCATAATCAAAAGAAGAAGAAGAAAAGAAGAAGTAGATTTTTTATAAAAGGTAAGTTTTACTGATTTCTTGATTTTCAGAGACAATGTACTCAAGAATTCATGGCATGACGTTTCAAGTTCAATAATTTCAAGAAAATGTATAGGTAGTGGAACTTTCATACTTACATGACTGAATAGGGTATAGTATGTAAAATCCTGCCTACAGTAATAGATCAATGAATTATTCATCCTGATAGAGCACAAAACATTAAAAATGGGCGATCATTTTCAATGTTTGTGCAATAAATTACATGCCTATTTTCTCGAAACGTGGACACAGCATGGAGCACGGCCTTGTTGATTTTTCAAGTATCTGATGTTTCAATGCAAAAACCTGGCAAAAACGGAACAAAATTTTTGCATTTGCTCATAGCCCTACTCTAAGGCCCACTATACGGTATACTTATGTGGTTTTTTGTTTAAACCTTTATTTAAAGTTTAATCATTTTAACTGAATTTTCTATAACGTTACAAATTACTCACATTTGAACTAGACAAAAAGTACATATTTTTGTTTATACTTGGTACTTGAATTAATAATCTAGTCATCGCACTGTAGCTCTAGAAAGGATGTACCTACATACTTTCACTTTGACCTATTTATACTATAGTCATGCATAGGTACTTTTTGAGAATAATGTTTGTTGTATCCATATCTGCCTGCCTGTTTAGCATTCTTGCTGGTAGCTGGCCCACTTTAGCCATAATACTTACACAATTGTATTTCTAGGTTTCTAGCTCTGTGATTTATATATGAAAGCGCATTGTGTCAAAGACATTTGCGTATTAAAATATACAAGCTTATCCTCACCTCATGTTGGAGAACTGTATAATTATTGACTTAGTGTTTAGCGACAATTAATGGTCGCACCAACTCCGGAAGGCCTATACTTAAGTAGGTATGAATAGAACCTTGCTTGTATTACTTGTCTAACGGACGAATACTGAACCGACGCTTGAGTCTGTCCAACCAATACTGTGTAAGCAATTTTGTCATGCAGATTGACTAAATTTTAGGCTTTTTCCCTGCTTATTGCTGGGGTTAAAAGAAAATTTGACAATCAAAATTATTTTTAATTACCATTATTGTGGTATAAATACGGTATAATATGCCATATTTTAACAGCGTTACTCAAATAAGACTAATCTTTGGATTTAATACGCTGCAGTAAAGTTATTGCTATCACGTAGAACTATTCTAGATAGTAGATAGTATGTAGTAGAACTGACAGCCGATGGGGCAGAAAGGTTCAAAAATGGAGGCCACGTACCGGCAAGCGCAGCGTAGGACGTTCACCCACATGGTTGACAGACGACCTGTAAAGGTTGCAGTTAGCCACTGGGCTAGGCCGCTTCCAACCGGCCAATCTGGAATTCACTGCCTATGTTAAGTGGACGTCCTATGGCTGAAATGATGTATCAGACGGGAGAAAAACTATATACAGCCGATATTAACGTTTTGTAAATTATTCTCTGGAACAAGACAGCACAAAAGCGCTTAACAATATTTTTCATTGTCTTATTTTACCTTCATTAACTTATATTTTGAACTAAAATGTGTTTCCCCCATTACTTTTAGTCTGTTGGACTCCAGCATAGATTCCAATAGATCCCTATTATAATAATATATTCTGTGCCCGCATGTTGAAATTTTTGTGCCAGCATTAAGTCACCAAAGGTTGAGGAAAGTGCGGGTTGCGGAGAGCGTGTCAACGGTGCTTTGATTGGCTATTTCAAGGACAAGCTTGCTTTAGCCCTTCCTACCATTGCAAATCTATGACGAATGACGACCGTAGTGATTCGCGCTCCGGACTACAAAGCATGGCGGTTGCGGGTTCGAATCCCGAAAGGGGCAACTGTTCGTGTGATCGGCACGAGCAACATAACAAGTTGCGTCAATCTATATTTGTTTTCGGTTAGATCTAAAATCCATCTATCCTATTTAAGCGCTTTGCTCTTATCTTTGTAGTATTTTACATCTCTCCGTGCATTCTACCTCTCAATATAAATCTAAAATCTATTATAAAAGTATTAAAATTTTGATTTTGAAAATTCAATTTTTTAAGAACTTTAGTTATCAGACACTAGACTTACCGAAAAAAGAGACAGCGTAATGTAAAAATGTCAAATATCAAAAAGACATCAACGCGCGCTTGTTGGGATAATGCATTATAGCCATTATAACTTGAGCTGTTCTTGTCTGGTCAATGTAAATTTATTTACTAAACTATAGAATGTTATGCTATCATTTTTATAATTTGTAGTTCTTGTCGATTTCCCACACCATTTTGCGGCACAAGTGGTCATTTTGATTTACGTTACTTGCTAAAATATATTTTTTTAACTTCAAAAATACGAGATACGCGCAGCTCTAATATCTGGACGCTACTGAAATGGCAATGCTAGTGGCCGTGCAACATGGGTGCATATACACTCATGTGTGGTGCGCGTGGATTGCCCTTTATGCGGAATCTATTGGGGGGCTCCAGCGATGCGATGATACATTAATGTGGATAAAAAATATTCTGACTTGAATCTGGCACCTAACTATTTAAGCAAAAGACTTACTTTGGGCTGATTTCATCATCATCATTTCAGCCGTAGGACATCCACTGCTGTACATAGGCCTCCACGAAAAGGGGGTGATTGCCAATACTCGCCAGGCTTGGCAGGTAGGTTGACGAGCGCAGATTTATTTGCGAGAAAAGCAGTAAATTCGAATGTACCAATGTTCATTCATGTCAAATCCCATTTCAGCAAATATTATTTGCGCAAGTGTCCACTGGTGTGGGTGCAGTGATGTTCTATACTGTAACTTGTCTTCGTTCCATTTCCATCAAATCACTATGTGTTTGTCACTCAAATCCTTTTTATTCCCAAATAAATCAAAAGGTCAAACTGACCTTATATCGTGATGATTATGCGATGTTGGATCTTTAACTTAGAGTACGTATCGTTTGTGATGGGAATTGAGGACAAAAAATATGTCTGCTAACTGCACCCGACAGACGCGACGCGACAAAACGTACGGTTCTACATAAAAAGGTAAAAAATAATGGAGTCATGCGAACGCTATATTCCGAGAACTGTATATTCTACGTTCTATTTTAGCTAAAGAAGAAGGCATCCAACACTTTCCTCCCATTGTATTGAATTGATTAAAGCAACGGCATCAAAATTTATCAAAAATGGGGTTTCAAAGTAAAATGTCACGAGATTTAAAAACTATAGAGAAAGCGAGCGCTATGTATATTATGACCTCAGTGCGAAAGTACTATTTATTACTTGCATAAATCATAAACAACGCTTGCTATAAGCAAAAACTTGTATTAGTTTTGTGAGTTAACAGGATCTGAGATAACTAAATACGAGTAAATAGTTTTTCTGTTTTGTTGGTCATAGATATTTATATCTACCTGACTTTACAGGCTGTTAGGTTGAACGTGAGATAAACTTCTATAGATTCTTCTCATGAATATGAACAACTTTGACTATCGAACTAATAGAGCAATCGAGAAAAAAACTGATTTTCGATATTAAAGTCCAAATGCTACTCGACCAAAATGCTAATTTATTTTTCTCAATTTCACCTTCACTCTTGCACTCACTCGATTTCAACTTCAAATCGTATCCTATCCACGAACTCCACGACACCCTAGCTCCCCACTGCAGCGTAACATTGTTACTACACTAATTTTATTACGGTCCTAGGCCCCACTATTATTAACGCTGATCAAATTGGTTCTATTGGCTGCTGTTGGACGTGATGTGACCACTTGATAAGGAATTGCCTAATTTCGACATCTAATAAGGACAACTGAATGATTGTATTAAGGTACATAGGTATCTAATTAATTCACTAACCAAACTACTCTTGCACATGCAAACATGGTTTTAGGTAGGTATCTAGAATAAGTATCATAGACTTACATATTGCATACTATAGAGGGACATGCAATACTGGTACCGTCTTAAGAATTGGAACTGCATTCCAGTACCTGACATAGAAGTTTCCGGAAATTTTGTGTCTAACAGATTTAGAGAGTGAGGACACTGTCTTAATATTGACAGGCGGATGGTCCTATGTAAAAAACGGAGAATCAGTAAAAGTTATAGAACTCTAGTCAAAAATTGGAAGAAATTTTATGAATAGAAGGAAACTATAAATAAAATTGTTATGTTCAAAATATGTATGTTCAAGAGTGAACAACGTAATTACAGTTTTATAGTATTTTCATTTAGCATAACAATTTTACAATGCAGCTAAACAATTTTACTAGAGGGTAATTTGTACAAAGCAAGGATTTATAAACTGTGCGCTGGTGGTGCCACAGAATACATAATGGTGACGCTCACCATGACAGATTTTCATGCAATATTATAATAGCGAGAGGAAAACAAGGATGAAGAGCCATTCAAACGGTCGGCGGTTGTTTCCACTACCCACTTTATTCTGCTAATAGGAAACACTTTGTAAGACAAAAGCTGCTTTGTTAAGAAATGTCTAGTCAACTAGACGTACCTACTTATTCTATTTTAACGCATGACGGCATTATTTAATACCTATTTAAAGTGTTCTGCTACAACTTTAACGTGTTTAATTATGAATATAACGGAAGTGGCGTTATCGTAATTTTCAGTGTCCACATAAGATTTGTATGGAAAGTTGAAGACATCCCGTTTTATTATAAGTTATTCTAATAATATAATCGATTGGTATACAATTACAAAGTTGTGTGAACTACACGAAAATTGGATAAACGTAGTAAAATAAACAAATATATAGCATTGTTTAGGGTTTCGCAAGCAAATTTGCAAAGAACAAAACTTGTACTTTCTTAGTTACTAAATAAATCGACAAAATTTTTGTTGTTCTGACATAGCTTCTAAATTACTCAAGTACTACGTAAGTAGTCCAAACTAAGTATTGTTGCTAAAAAATTTAAACATGCATGATATGACATTGGGGTTGTGAAGATAACAAATTCAAAAGTTATTGTTTCTCTATTAACCAAAAGCTGCTTTAGTGCCTTTATGACAAGACAAGAGATGTTGACTGTCGGGATTTACCATATTAATTTCATTATAGATACAGAAACAATGGCGAAGGAATACGACCCCAAGTTCGACCCGAACACCGAGGCTTTCCAGATGCGGGCACAATGGAAGAAGGTGGACATCTGCCGAAAGATGTGGTTCGAGCGGTGGAGCTGGCTGCTCGACGAGAGGAAGTTAGTCAACTTAGCGATTCTAGCCTGACTTACCTTAGATTGACACACGGTATTGTTGCCTTATTAACCATTTGCACGGGGCCGTTTGAGGTGCCAGACCACTAAGCCAACGTATATTGCCGTTGTGGAAATAGAGACAATCTTCAGTTACGACTGAAATCCTACACTGGCATGGTTTGGCTTGACGAATGGCCTCGTACCATTCGCGGGACCACTAAGCAAGCCTTTTTTTGTAAATTGAGATAATCTATTACAGTGAAGTATAACTGTATTACAATGTTACTGGCTTAATATTTTTCGTCGTATTGAGATAGTTTTGATAATTTTACGTCGATTTAAAATTTTCGAAAATACCGTTTGTGATCGTAATGTTACTGGGAGCGGATCGACACCGGATTGCATCTATTGTCAAATTACGGGAAAGGGTCTCTGAGCTTAAACAATAATCTATTTGCGCCATGTATTAGCAGTATTAGCTTCAACGATATTGGGTATTTAATATCGTTGATAACTTTGCTTCAGCCCTTGCACGTAAAAGTACCTATCTAATAACGACGATAGAACTACTACATCGGGTGCGCCACCAATCCATTCTGAAAGCTAGTCTTGGTACCTACCTACCTGTAAAATAAAATCCTACCTCTGTGCGCTATCAAACGCCTTCACAGATAAGAACCTCTTATTTCATGCGCGAACATTATTAAAACCCTTATTTAAATTATTTAAAAAAAAAATTTTTTATTATTATGTAAATAAACTGCGAGAGTCCGACTCCCACTTGGTCGGTATAAAATTTTTTTTCCTGATTTTGTTACTGGAAAACTCCATGCCCCAAGCTAATACATACCCACTACCTTTTAATTGGGTAAGCGAGTCTATATCAATTGTTTTCTGAATTGGGGCACGACGCACAAGATCATGTGTAAATTAATGGCGGTGAATTAATAATGAATTGGTCTCATCAGTGCATTACTCGTTGTTGAGTCATTATGTATTGTAATAGATAGCTTAACCTAGAATTCACCAATCGACTTTTCAATTTTGCTATTTTATGTGGATTTTTATTTGTTATTTGTGTTATAATGATACGTGTAAAATATTATATGTGTAAATATTTAGTTATTGTAGCCGTTTTGTTGATTCACTTACAAATACTATCGTGGGTACTATCTACATAATCCACAATCATCTTCGTCATCATCATTTGTGGGTTTTTTCCGGTTAGTGGACGGCAGTCGGGTTCTCCTAAATCGATATTATGGATTTTGAAGTGGATGTTATCCACAACGTACAATGTGCGATATTTTGTCCTCTCTCCCTCTTGACTTGAACTTGGGACCGGTCTTCCCTCATCAAAAGTGGGTTTTCTACTTGCCAGCTATGTAGATTGTGGATGTTGAGATATCCATCTTTCCGGCATGAGGATTCATTCGTCCACAAAATTTTATTGAAAAATTGCGGCTCCTTCCTTATTTTATTTAACATGATTCTGCAGAATGCAATCCTGCGCGGATAGTTAGCAGGCTGTAGAGTTTGGACCCTTTGAACATGGAAAGGGTGCACCCTGTATATTTTTATGGTTGATTATTACAGTAAATTTGTTATTTTTGTTGTTTTACTCTCACACGTTCTGAAATGAATTTAAGTTTAAATTAGTTAATATCCATGTATGGTACATTTTAATTAATACTTTCATATACCATTATAGTATAGTCAGAAAAGGATAATCTGTACTCTTCAGAACGTAGGTAAGTAATTATGGAACTTGGATAGCAGCATTTTAGGTGCGTTGCGTGGTAACAGTTTAGTTTTTTTCGGTGACTGCATAAGAAATTTCATTGCGGTGACTTGCGTTTTTCATTTCGGTGATGAGAAAATTCATTTCGGTGAACTATTCTTTCATTTCGGTGACACCAAAATTTCAAAGTACTATATCTCCTAAGTATATGAACTCAATTTGATGTCGTGTAAAGATTAATCATAACAATATCATAAATAACAATACTACATGGTTTTATTTCAAAAAAAGTTATAAATAAAAAAGTTCACCGAAATGACAAAAAAATTGACTTGTTGAAATTGACCCAAGTACGATTTAAATCAATGTAGGCACAGATAAGGTTACAAATTAAGAACTATTAAATGGAAACCTTGATCCAAATCAACCCGGTCGATCTGAAGGCGTTTTGTCAGGTTAGTATCTACCTACCTACTTATGAAATAAAATAACCCTCTATATATTTACCAGCTGAAATTCAAAGTCATTTACGGAATACGATGATAACTGTTATTCATTTGATTCATCTACAAGTAAAATCTACTAGCTGAATATACACATAATTATTAAGTTAACATCATTATTACGGCTACAACATACTTAAGTTTTTTTAATGAAGAGACGTTGTCAGATAGTCAGTCGTGTATGCAACATAGGCGCCATGGCAACACAGGCGGTGTGTAGATAATTATGTATACATAATTATCTACACACCTATTTTATGCCTAGGTATCCGCTAAATTCACAAACACAAGTCGCAGTCGCTAGTCGCAGCCCTTGTGAGAGAGCGGTAGCTGACAAGACAAAGTAAAAAGAGCTCTCGCTTGTGGCGTTTTGGTGGATTATCGCTTGCAGTAACGCTTTGTAGGCTATTAAAAATTTTGAGTATTTTGCCCGGTGCAAGCTAATTTGCTCTTTGTTGCCGCACAGTAAGAGTACAATATAATCTATTTTAGCAACTTTCTTGAAGTGACAGTTCTGGATTATCTATTATATATTCTGTGGTATAAGGTAAGGTAAGAATCTTTATATTCTCCCAGGTCACGGGCTACCGGATGTTATAATAAAAACAATATGACGTTTAATTAATATTCAATAATATGCGGCCTGAAGAAAAAATATCTCCCAACTTATCGAGTATTAGGTTGGTATTAGGTATCATCATAACGGGTTTTGAAAGGTGATTACAAAAAGAGTTATGAAATAAAATAATTTTTGACGACCTCCGTAGCCGAGAGGCGATATAGGACTTGGTGTCGCTATCTCTGAGGTCCCGAGTTCGATTCTCGGTCGGTCAATGTAGAAAAATTAACTTTTATATATTGACTCGGATCTGGGTGTAGTGGTACCGTCCTTGTTTCTGTTTTCTGTAACACAAGTGCTTAAGCTACTTATCATAGGATCAAAGCAATGTACGTGTTGTTGTCCAATATTCATTTATTTATTTTATTTATAATTTAAAAACACGACTGCGTCGCGTAAAAGAGATTGTTAACGGCAGTAGTATTTTTAAATTATTTTTTAAATTATTTCTTTCTACGAACTCTACCTACATATATGGTGGTCGACTCTAAAAGCTCTTAGCGTGCAAGTTAGAAAATATGTAGTTTTTTTGTTGTTAAAACGTTTACAATTTTTCTGGTACTATCGGCATAATTACGAGAAATTTTGAGATTATACAAATTTGTAGTTTTATTACAAAAAAGTTAAGTTTCATAAGAATAGCCACTTTTTTGTTATCTAAATACACACACCGCTACATTTAGCAGAACTAAAAAAAAGTATAAATATAAACATTTGAGGTAAAACTGGCTGGTTAGTATGTTTTTTTTTCTATTTCATATTTGAAAAAATATATATTAACAGACTGTAATTTTTAGTTTTTCCAAAATTCAAATTCCTGTAAATTGACAATAGTCGCAATCGGGTGTCGATCCGCTGACCGCTCCCAGTAACATTACGATCACAATTGGCATATTATTACTGTTATTATAAAACTAAATCGACTTTAGTTGTCGTTAATTTTTGATATTGTTTTACCCCGTTGCAGGATTGCACTTTATCCCGGGACACAGTTTAAATAGTATGTAAGTCGGTTGAAAATCGTCTAAGTGTACATTCATCTAAAGTTATCCTCACATAAAACATCTCTCGCCTGAAATATCGTGAGTAACCACTAGCGTCGTACGTCTCATATCAGTAACTAAAACGAATTTGCTTGTGAACGAATTATTAGCAGCAGCAATAAACTAATAAAACAGCGATAAACTTATCTTCGGTTGCCTCGCGTCAGATTAGCGCGATGCAGCTACCGCGCGGTGCCGCGTTGCATCAAAGTAGAGATGCCCGTAATTAGAAACCGTATCGTATCGGTAGGTACACGATATTATTTTATCGATACTTTTTGCGAATTATTATTTGAATTACTAAATCGTTGCATGCCTAAAGGTACTGACAGACATACTCATAAAAGAGCATGTTTAAAGCATGCTTATTAGTGGCATGCTCATGTCACTGTTCACATTTGCTAGTAATAAAATTGCTTATTTTTGAAATAAACATGCTTATTTTTTAAATAAGCATGCTCAAAGCAAAAAACTGTTCACACGTGCCATCTAATCGCAAGCTATCGGACAAAATGGAAGCTATGCATGAAAATATAATAAAATCAGTGGTTCTGTACAATAAAGTAAAAAGGTAAAGTATGCCTACGTCCCACTGCAAGGCACAGGCCTTACCACAACTATGTAGTTGTTTGGGTCAAACTCCGCCACGCGTGCCCAGTGCGGATTGGTGGAAGGATGTTGTAAGGCCGCTTGGCAGTGACTAAACCTTACTGTCAGATGTTATTAAGCCACCCGAAGGCCTCTGATTAGGCTTTACTACCTAGTATCAAGCTATATGAGCCGGGGCCAACTTTTAACGTGCTTTCCGAAGCACGAAGATGCTTATGATAAATTGACACTTTATGGTTGGAATAATCACCTATTCAATTACAACTGCAGCGTAGGTGGCCTAGCTTTGGTAATCACTACCAAATCGCTATTGCCAGTGAGCTACGAGCGTAGAGTCAGAAACTACGAAAAATAGTAGAACATACAAGAAGTGATTCAGATACCTCTCAACACGAGGTACCTAAAAAAATATTTGGACGTCACTTTTCTGGCCACCCTGTAGTTGTAATGCGACTAAAAATAGAAGAGGCAAATAATCATTCAGCCAATGTCGAATTTTTGAGGAGACACTAGTTCTTATGTCTTAAGCTAGGGCTAGATACATAGTGCGTTAAAAGAAATGTATAAGTACCTAGATATTTTTGAAAAAAAAAGTTTATCATAATAATTATAATACACTGAAGTAATATTTACTGATTTATTAATAAATAGATAAAGATATTGTTTGTCGCTATAATAAATACTTACTTTAACTTATTAGTGTAGTGTAAACTTAATAATTACTTGTTTAGATTCGATTTCTCCTAGCCAATCGATTTATCGATTTATATCGAATGGCCTTGATAGGATCCGCACAAAATAACGACGTCGTTATTTTGTGCGGATCCTATCAAGGCCATACGGTACGTACCTACGTAGGTACGTACCGCATCTTGTTTTATCGATGTCCTAAAATAGCGAAACAGATTGGCCATCTCTACATCAAAGTGCGCGTTCGCTACGCACATCAAATCTATCACGTGAAACCAATGTCAAACACGATTATTCGTTGCTCACGAATAACGCCTTTGACCGCTAAAATCGCCATTCAAAATCGAACACTTTCAAAACCCATAACAATTCTTCTAACAGGGACTTTAGAAAGTTTACGCCAAAAACTTGTTTATTAACACCACCTAATAGCCAATTCTTTGCTGAAATTCCGTTTGAATTGAATAACCTCTATCTATGTATACCATTTATCCTATTACTAAAATCTTGTTACCTGCCGGGTAATGTTGCTCAGAAATAATATAAATTAATTCATAATTTATTTCTAACTTTCAGAAAAACATTAGAAGAGTCTGACAAAATTCGCCAAGAAGCCGCTTCAGCTCTGCATCAGGTTTTCACCAAAACTGAACTGACCAAATCCCTGAAACCAGTCCCGGTCACATCAACGGGCGTCATTGGATGGCTAGCCTCAAAGTTCGTGACTTATTTATTGAACTCGAAATGAATTTCTATTTATATCCTCCCTCTTCAGAACAATTGAATTATAAATTGGGCTATACCATTGATACAAGACTTACGGTTCCAACGTCTAATCTGTGATATATTTATACTTACCTACTTGGGCCCATTCACCAAAGTTTATATCGCAATCGGATGCATAGTTTGGGGACACTATCAGTGCCTCGTAACCGTAACAATTCAACATTCTGTTTTGTAGGTTTATAGTATTAGTAAAGTTTTGTGGCGTAGTTTTGTAAATAAAATGTATTTGTTTGTGTTACATATTTGTAGTCAGTGATAGAGACGAAATACATTTGGTTTGTTTACCAAAATTTCATGCCTATCATGCATGTACCTTCCTAATCAGTAGTAAAGTCTCGAAGTTATCTGTATCGTTTTAGTATAAAATATGTTTCCGTTATGTTTATGGGAACCAATTGATATATATACTATGTAGTACAATTTAGAGGTGTAGTCACTATATATAAGAGATGCTTTCATGAATATCTTTGTATGGCGGAGCTTGGAATTCACCTGACTGAACTGAAAAGCTGTGATTAAAATCTCCGTTAGCTTGAAAACATGTCCCACATAGCTGTAAAAGGACATCTTAGATTTCACCTCTTGCCGTTTAGAACAGGACATAAAGTATGTATAGCGGGAAATATACCGGATCTTTTCCTTATTATGGTGACAATTTTTTTTATAAATCTTTTCAGGCCTGATTGTCAGTTGGAGATTTATACATCATGGCTTTCGAAAATCCCCAGACGACTTCCTGATGCTTGGGATGATAAAGACTATCTAGGCCCCGAGAAAAAAGAAAAGTAATAATTAAAAACCGATTTAACAAAGTGATTTAACATTAGCGATATGCATTATTTATGATTATTTTGTCAAGTTTTTTATATAAAGTCTTATACTATGTATAATTTTGCTCAAATGTATTAATATTCAAGATTTAAACACTTTAATACGTATCGGCTATTTATGTTTATTGGCATAATGTTACAAAAACTGGTATTGTATTTATACCATCTATAATATCTCTTAATTTCTACGCTTTTTATAATTTTAGTAAATTCCTTTGTACCTAAGTATGTTAACGTTGTTTTTAATGAACATCTATTGATCGCAGTCGATAAATTATGTATTACTTATAATAACATCGGCCGGTGGGTTTCGTGACTGCTGGAAATGCCGCAAGTAGTAATAACTAACACTTTAACAACATGTCATTACAAGGTAATTGAGTGCACAATTAGCAAATGCTAAAATTTTATTGTTTCTCCAGGGGATAATGGTTCACTCTATTCAGTAAATACGTTTCTACAGCGCGCATTGATTGCTTACATTTGAATTGCAAATTCGTATTTTTATTTTCATTATTTCAATTCATACATTTTGTGCAAGGTGTTGCTTCAATTCGTCATATACGACGCTTCAATCATTGTTTAAAACCTAGGTTAGGTTAGCTAACATTGTTTATTAAAAATTTTGGAATAAAATACTAGTTGCATTGTTGCGTTGCAAGTGTACAAGTTACAACTAATTACAGAGAACACGCACTAAATAGAGAAATTTATTTGTTGTTTAATGTTACTAATACAGGGTTACATTGCAAAGGGTTAGCAAATCTTTAGGAGTGGCTCAGACAGTAACTCAATCGAACTATGCAGAACAAAAAAAATTTTTTTTTCACTTTTAATTATTCCTACCCGCTGTTAAAATCGTACGCGTGGATAATTTACTCATTCATGAAAAAATTGCACAGTAGGTATGTGCACTGTGTAAGGTCCTCGTTGGCTCGCCGTACCTATGCCTCTGATGAATGACTTTCGTAGACTCTCTATTGACTTTATTTTCGGATATTTTAAAGTTGTATTTTTTCGTAAAATACGATTAATAAATATAATAACGAATAAGATGCTGCTTTATATTGTTCCCTAGATCTTATTTTTTAAATTTGGCACCCCTTTGCAATGTAACCTTGTATGTTGTTTTACTTAGACACTGAAGAAGTAAATAGAAGTGAAGAACATACCATTTTACGCTGTAATAGTCGTTATCTGATTTAAAAACACATAATTGTCTATGTATCATTTTACGTGGTCAGTCTTTTAGAGAATCGGTTACATATACCTACGAGTATTGTATAAATGTGTGCCTATGCCTTCTTGAGTATACACTCGTAGAAGCTAAATTGATTAACTCATTAGGAAGAGTATTATAAATAAATACTTCAACACTTAGTCATTGACAAACTGATAATATTATGAAATAATAACAATGATGTTAAATGAAACCGACGGAATTCAGTCCGTATCATAACATATTACCATAATAATCAAATTAAAGTGTAGTATCATGAACAAAATCAATGATCCTTTTAATAATAAATGAAAGTTTGGATATATGTCACTAAATTATGCATAAAGGCCAAGGTTTAAAATGAAAGGCACACACACAGGTTACACTCTCTTAGTCTACTTTTCACTTAAGAAATTATCATACATCTACCGAATGATGCGCAATAATAAGTACATATCTCTCTATAACAAAAACCAAAATGTATTGTTGTTTAAGTAGTGTAGTTTGAAGTGGGTATGAATGAATCAGCACTGGTCTACATCAAAAATGCATTTTACATACAACATATTCTACTCAAAGTTTTCAACGAGCTGGCTGAAGTCAACTGTGGTCATAAAAAGAAAATTTTTGCTTTTTATGTCCCTAGATATTAACTTTTTCTGTCTGTTTTGGATACACTGTATTCTTGATCGAAGGATGTTAGTAACGACCATGATAGACGATTTCACCAAGACACAACGACTAAGTAAGTTTAAGGAATGGCAGAACCCTGAAACTAAACACAAAAGACAAGGAAAGAAGAAATTGTGCATACCCTTATTATTAGTAATTTTAAGTATTATCATAAAGTACAAAAAACTATATAAGTTTTCTTCTTAATAAATAAGTAATAGGTAGTTTTTGATAGTAATTGTAGTAGTTATATATAGCATTGACGGATACGTGTATGACTTATTCCACAAAAATCCTCTTACATCCTCATCATCATTATAAAATCTCTTTCGTTTCTCTTAATGATATGTAAGAGGGTTATTGTAATGCGGCCCGCCCGCCTAATATGCGCCGGCCTTTAAAGTCGTATGTTACTTTTTACAAAGGATATTAAAGCAAGAGCTACTACTACTAAATATATAAATTGGAAATCTATATTCTTATTCAGTAACTTAAGTACTAAAAAAGCTAAAATGGTAATTTTTATAGTTCAATAGATATCATAATGCACTATCGGTGGCTTTCGTCACATAATAATATTGGACAGTAATGCGGAAATCGATTGACACAGTTCGCGTGGTGGACTCACCTCTTCAAAGTGGTGTGCTTGGTTCCGTTGCCGAGGAGCTTGTGCTTAGGCTTGTCGAGCGCGCCGGTGGGCGTGGACGAGGAGACCGTCAGGTCGCTCGCGAACGACGACGTCGACGACTCTTTGGAGATGTTCGTGCGCGCCTTCCTGGTGATGGGAGTAATGTATTTAGAAAACTTGTTTGAACAATTATTACATTATGTAGTAGGTATTATACAGTCAACGACAAGTCAACCTGCTGAAAAATGATTTTTCTTTTCCCAAAAATAGTATCGTCAACTCTCCCCATACCCCGGTTCAAGTGTCCCTGGTGGTAGGGAGATTTGAGCCATATCAATTTTTTAAATTAAAATGGTCATGAAATTTTACATGCGCGTTATATTAAAAATACAATAATGCACAAATGTACTTACTAGAGTAAGGTATCGTAAAAAAATATAATCGATTCTCTAAACCCTATGAACAAGAAATTATGATGTTTTATGTGAAAAGCGGTTGAACTCTCCCGGCCGAGTTAAGGAAAAAATTTTTTTTCTTATAACAACTCGCTTAACTTACGTTCTATAATTTAATTTAAGATAACAATCATTAACTCTTACACTTACTTATAATAACAATAAAGTAATAAAGCCTATTAAGTATAAATGTACATTACCTAAAAACGCAAGCATGCATTATTGTGTACACTGTAAGTAGATAATTTCTTTTCAGTTTACAATGACAAAATTTATAATTAAAATCTAGCGCTCGCCGGCCGCTGCCGCGTTTTTATATGGTCACTGTTCTAACCTAACCTAACCTAGATGTTCTAACCTTTTTTATTTTTTTACAACTGGAAAATGCATTTCCGCATACCTGCCGCTTCGGGGGAAGTGACAGGTTATGTGGGACTCCTACGTCCACGTATAGGGGCGTCCTACCCACTAAAAACCAGTTGGATCCCTCTGGTCGCGCAGAGTCAGAGCAAACCTGGGTTCGCCCCACCCGAAGGCATTTGGGTACTCTCCAGGAGTGCTCCGACTAGATGTTCTAACCTAACCTAACCCTGCGCCCCCTTTCCTACACTCTAACCATTTAGTTTTGAAAGGGAGAAATTATTTTAGGCAGACGCATTAGACGCAACTACTTTTCGGCTAACTTAATACGGGATAACAGTTCCTTCATATGGAATTGGATCCAGGAATGCAGTGTTAAACGATTTACTCTTACTCTAACGTGGGTTGCGTAGTCATAGTCATAATCATATATGCTTATTGCATCATGTTACAAGTAGTCCCGTAACCTGGCCCTTAGGGGCATTTGCAACATAATGTAGGTAGGAATAAACATTCTTATGGATAAATATTCTAAGCTAAGGTACACATTGACAGTAATTAACATCATATACTATACATTATACATTATTTACTAGGTGAGATCAGATGTATGAGTTACTTACATACAATCAAAAAATTCTTTAGGTGAGTAGAAACATTTTTCTAGCATGTAGTCCTTTAATTTCCTATAAAACTCTGTTTCTTTCGATAAACTTTGGATTTCAGTAGATATTCTTTTAAGTACTCCTATTTTTATTTCGGGACCCTTGTACGACTTATGACCGGATTGACCGGTTTGGTTGGTTTGGTTTGGTTTTTATCATTTACTAGCTGCGCCCGCGGCTTCGCTCGTGTGGAATATGGTTTGTCAAACCCTATTTTGCTTGCTAGGGAGATTTTGATTTGATTTTGGGCATTTGCTAGGGTTCAAGCTTTTTCCGTAAATTTTTTTTATTAAAGTCGGTTCAGATTTTACTACAAAAAGTAGCCTATATCCTTTTCTAAACGCTAGTAAATCTTTGTACTAAATTTCATCAAAATCCGTTCCATAGTTTAATCCGTCTCCGTAGTTTGAAAGCGTAACAGACAGACAGTTACTTTCGCATTTATGATATTGTAATCTGAATTGTTCAACAAAAGGGCTTGCTTTATCTTATATCTAATCACACCAAGTTTGGCTCTTGAATCTATAGCAGTTTTTACTGTACATAAACCCTATAAAAAAATGTTTGTAACAGACTATTATACCTAATCAGTTTTTTTAATGCGATAAAAAGGCTACCTACTTAGTTTATAAGACAGAGACAGCTACTAATTATAAATCTCCCGACGTTTTCCTTAATGCTGCGGTGAGAAACTTATCAACTTCTTGATAAATTTCATGAAAGTAAATTTTTGATGAGTTTGTTTAAAGGATTTCTTTTCCTTTTGATTTACGAAACCATAAAAATGTAATATATTTTTTTAATTAATACAATTGAGTTTTGTTTTCTCAAACGTTTTAGTCCTAATACTCCTAATCGAGAGTTAAAACTTTTGGAATAAGGAAATGTCCCCAACATTTCTTTCATGTTTATTACAGGGTTGAGTGATTAAATAAATAACTAATTTTAACGTACTCTTTCCTTGTTTTTCGTTTTGTTTTCTGAAATACTGAAAATCATTCTTGGCCGGATTTAATTAGAAAAGCAAAACAAAGATTTTTTAAATGTCAGCAGCTAAACCCCATAGCAATAAAACATATGACAACAAATAAAAAAATATTACTTAAAAAACGAAACGCTATCTTGATGGTTATTTTCGAATAAGCTACTTAATGAACTGTTATCGGTAAAAAAGATTCAGGTATTAAATCTAACAAATAAAGGATGCCCCTACCTGATAGCCGACTCGGGGCTGCCAGGAGTGCCCACCAGCTCCAGCGCCAGCCGCCCCTTCCCCGGCACCGGCGGGGGCTTGTCCTCCACTGGCACCATATACGACAGCATGGCTACACTTAATTCACCCCACAAATTCACAACCCTCTACTTGCGCGTAATGTTATCCCGATTACATCATCCATATTACCTACAATTTAAACTAACCCTATGGTATCACTTCAGTCTGTTACGTCGCGTTCTATCGGAGAGATCTGAAAGATAAAAACGATTGTATAGTGCTTATCATTAACACTGTTAACAGATAAGTACTTAATTTACCTAATGAAAATTGCAAAAATTAAATGACACACTTCATTCGAGTCATTTACAACAACATAATGAATGACAAAGACACAGTAGCTGATCAACAGCAAATACTTTGCTTAATAGGTATCGATAGGATCGAATAATCTCTTTTGTAACTAAACTTGTCTTGTAACTATCCATAAATTTACAGTTATAGTATTTGCGCATTATTTTATGTCTACGTGATAATGTGAGGTGAGCAATTAAAAAACAATAAAAATAGCAATGTAGGTACAAAGATTATTGTATTTAAACTACTGCGCACCTTCGTCATGCCAATAATGTCTTCAACATACGATACGAACAAAAGTATTGCCGTTATGACGAATATAGTCTATTTTAATATTACATAACGGTGCCATTAATAAACATTACTGAGCGACCTGCTTTTGAAAATTCAATATCAAAGAATTAGTCCACAAGAAACACTGAGATAAAAATAAAATTCATTAGAAGCGAAAATTGACCGTCTTTCACTGCAATGTTTTCGGCTTAATTATTACCAGTAGCACGTGCTGTGTGGCCTTCTTGACGAGACTACTCTCATAAAATATTAACAGTTTTATTGATATTTTATGTGTGATGTAAAGGTAGGTAACGCCTCAAGTAGGATAGTATATTTATTATGAATTCAAACTTTGCAACTAGATGCCCTAAAGTCCTCAAACTGTTATTCTCCGAAAAAGGGATGTGACATCAGTACCAAAAGACTAACAACAATGAGATCTGCCGGATACCGAGTTCAGATTTATGCACCTTGTCACATCGATGACATAAAAGTGAATTTAGTAAACCAGTATAGAAAAGCAATCATATTTGGTTTTATGTGTCTGCATAATGTGTTTAACAATTAAATTTTCTAAATTATTAATAACTCATTTTGAATGGTAAAATAGGCCCTGGTCATATAAGAACTAGAGCATTAGGTTTAGTGAGTAAATCGGCAGGTAAATAATGCTAGGTACTTAATTACATTTATGGCTACCTAAGTAGGTAAATAAATTAAAAGAATGATAGACCCCGTAGGGTAGGTACTTTACTAATGTCTTAGATTAGTTACAAGTCGCATGGAATGACGCCATATTTATTATTTGTGAGAAGGTTTGTATTGATTTCAAACATAATATTAATTTGAACGATTTGATCCCGAATCCCTATCGATTGGCATAATCTAATACAGGAGGTCTGAGTTTTTTTATTTGTGTCGATTGATTCCTACAGGGCCTCTACTGTGTTAATCGGATGTTCACACCGTGATGCAGTCCGCGCCGTGTGCGGTTTTTTTATTCTGGAAAAACAAAGAACACTGCTACCTTGCGCAGGCCGATGCCATTTCGTTTGATTTTCTTAGCGACAGGCGGACGCCCGTTTCACGCAAGGAAGGCCGTTAGTCAAGCGACTATTTAATAGTCTTGAGATGTATTTAGAGATTTAATTCATAAAAAAAATAGAAGTGTTCTTGGGAATTCACTGACAGTTAATTAAGGTACTGTACTTTTGACTTTGGTTTGGTTTGACTCTTACAGTTTCGACTATGGTACTTTTTAACTTTGTAAAAAACTTAGTATAGTGAAAGTTATTTTGTTATATTCATAATAGTCTTCTTGTTGATTTTGAAATACCTAATCAGTTCAACTCAATATGTTACGCATTTATTGTTTCTTCAGTATTACCTTTTTGGTTTTTTAAATACAAAACCTAGCCATACTTAGGTATTCTGTGGCCATACAATGGTTGTACCTTATTGGTTAAGACAAATCGACAGACAATTTTATTAAATAGTACTCGAGGTATAAATAATATTACAGACACCACACCACACATTACCAGATATGCGTGAAATAAAATATAACCTGACCATTGGCTGCGCAAGCGAGTAAAAAATATATATTTAAAAAACTAACTAACTAAGTATTTAAATGGGCTCCGTTCTGTATAATCTGGATTTGCTTTGTCTTTGCTGAATAGTGAATACTACAACTAAGGCTAAATAAATTGTTTGCATGATACTATTATTTCTGACCAAAAATGTTTGGTCAGTATTTATTAGTAGGTACAAAAGTTTTGTTTACGTGTAGCTGCTATCGCCAGATGTATATTGCCTCATTTTCAAACGACCGAGCAGATTCGAGCGTTTTAAATCAATGCGCCCTTGATCTTGAATGAACGTGGAATGCTCCGTTCTCGCCTAATTGAAAACTTTTTAAACATTCCTCATTATAGGTATATTCTATAACATTTATTAAGATAATTATTGGTAATGTTATTTGTTGGAAAAAAGAGAGAAAAGAAGAAAATTATAAGTTCGTCAAAATTTACTTACACACTTTTTAAATGATAGAATAAAGTGGACGAGCTCGATTTTGGCAACAATCGATACGGAACCTATCCAAATCTCATAGGATTACTTTGTTGTCTGCGTTTCAGTGTCCCACAAGTCACACATAACACAGCCCTTTTTCGCACGAAATTTATGGATAAGAAACTGTACTTACTGTTGACTGCAACGGCAGGTCAACCTACCCAAAAATTAAAGGTCATTGAACCGATTTTCAACTTATAGGCCGACATGTAGAGATCAATATCAAGTGAGAAAGTTTGACGTTTTGTGGTAGGTTGACGCGCTGTTGTATGTATAGGTACAGGTTAAAAAAATTGAACTAAACTAAAAATTATCCTATTTATTTATTTATAATTTAGTAATGCCTAAGTACCTATCCAAAAAAACGCTATTTTTTGCAAAATCGACCTTATTTATGTCTCGAGACACGAATTTAGTCATCCACACTATTCCACACACCCGTTTCATTTAAGTAAACTAATCCCGACACCTAGTTACCCAATTAATTTTACGACATTTTATTAGTACAGCCAATAACAAGACTAATTACATAATTAACTCTGTGCAGCGGACATGCACTATTGGTCTTTACATCTAGATTGTTCTACATCATGTTTTGCCAAGGTCAAAGGGTAATTGATCAGATATTATAGGTACCTAGCAATGATATCAGTAGATAATGGGTACCTTAAAGTTGTACATACCAATATGTTTCTCTCTACAACATTACGATCCTCACTGGTTATTTTTCTCGCATAAATTGTAGAAGTCGAAGGTCTTCTTGTAGGTCGGAATCTGCAATCAAAATAAAGTAATTTAAGTGTAAAACTAAATTTAGGTTTAAAACAATTTAGGTAAAATACTAAGTAAGACTAATTTTATGATTATAGTACGAACTAACGACACAGCGAAATCTCAGCTAAACGAGTTATACGAGACATAATTGACCTTCTCACCTCGTTATAAAAATACACTCTTCCACATTAATTAAAATAATATGTATGTTGCAGCGAGATTATAGTAACGTGTTTACTTTATTAGTGTGAAAATAAAGATTATTTTTTGCCATTTGACCTTTCCGCAAACAATGACTACTGGTGCATATTTCATGGAAATCCAGCAAACATTTCTTGTTTCTTTAAAGAAATGATGTCACGATTCTAGATTTGCTTTGATGTAACAACCAGATTGCAATATGCGGTACGAATTCGCGTCATGTTTTAGTTTACGGAACCAGTATTTTTGGTCTCACAGACTAAAATATGATAGCGTTCTTTCGGCCATGAACCCTGAACCACGGGCGCCAGGCCAGTGAGTTGGCGTGGAATAAAAATTCGCACGGCTGTGCCGGTAGCCTAGGCCGTATAACCGAATAACCTAAAAATAACCAGTACCGCTCTAGATGTGTTTATAACTATTCATTCATGAGAAGACTATGAAGTGCACGTGTTTAGTGCGTCCGTGTGTCTCGGCAATGTACTCGAACTCATAGGTATTTGGCTTGGAGTAATAGGTCGGCAAAAACAACGCATGCCAATATTGCTAAGTAATGCCTTACATGCATAATGTTTAACCATAACATTTTTATTGCCACATATTTCCACCAAATATAGTGTAACACTAGGATCTAATTTCACTTATACGAGTATAATAAATGTAGGCATATTTAGGCTAATCTCTGGAAACAATTATTCTTTATCAACCTAAAACCACTTAGGCTGAATCTAGACTTACTCCTAAGATATTTTTTAATAATTAGTTAATCATAAATTATTTAATAGTAATTGAATTGACTAAAACAACAAACTAAAGACAAAAATAACATTAGGTGTAAACATTAATCTGTTACAATAAATAACTTGATTACACAAATAAATACCCATGTAATTAATAAGAAACGTTCCGTTCTTAACCAACTTTAGTACATTACTGTTAATTAAAAGGTCCACCTACCTACTCAGCCTTCTTTTGGGTAACGACGCCAATTTTGTTCACGTTACAAAACACGAAAATGACTAAATTTATGAAGACTCTGCTAAACGGCATTTATTTCCCATAATCATTTATCATAGCAACTCTATCGATCGGTACAAAAATGCAGGGAGCTTTATTTGCAAAATCTTAGAATTCGATTCCCAGCTAATGTATATTAACTACAGTTCTGCTTTTTGACTTCCGATCATTTTTTCTTTATATCTCGTAGTTACGGATTTTACCATTTAATCCCAAGAAAGACCCTAGTCCCTACTGTTTATACGGAAAAGTAATAAATGATTCTGTATTTAACCATATTTCAGCTAAATCTAAACTTAAAAGCGTTATAGGTAGACTTGATTTTAACTTGAAATAATTAAAAACAACAATTAATTACGAGTATGTGCGTGTCAGGTTGTTTAGCTGTTGCTGTAAAATTATACACTCGTGAGATCCAGCAGTCAGAGTTCATTGTCAGTTAAAATGTTAACTGTTGATTCTAAGAAAGAGAGCGTTCTTTTTAACTTTAAACAAAAGTGCATTGCACGCACTTGCAACATTCTCAAATCCCGGAGGTACTCAGCCTACCTAATCTGTATGAAATGTTATAAAGTTTTAAAAAACTCCACGATGATATCGCTCTAGAGACCTTTGTGAGTAATTTACATAATATGTAAGTAGTACTGTTTAAATTGACAAATCACTTTTCTGTTGCATATAGATTCATTTAATTAATTCTATGTAGCAATATATGAACACTATTATCAAGTGTCATAGAAATTATTTTGTAAAATTTTCAAGAGAAATTCGTGTTTCGACTTATCGTATTCTTATCATATTCGAGCATATTTCTTTTCGATACTTTAATTTATAGTTTGGGTACCGTCACGTTGTCAAATAGTTTTGTTTGTCGTCTTTGTGATGTATTGCGAAAACAAATACTGTCAATACCAGGCTCAGTCTATTATATTATTGTATCGCCTGTTTGACAATAGGAACAAAACAAACTTCAATGCGGTTTCGAATGCTTTTGAACGAGCATTTGAACCTTAGTAAAATGTTTAAATTTAATAAGTGTGTGTCAATTCGTTTTCTAGTAACCATAATACAAGCATTGCTTAGTTTGGCGCTACGTGATTATTGTAATTGTAGAAGAATGTTTTTTTTTTCAAGGTACTCAATCCCGCTCTTTAAGTAGAGCAGTGATTCTGCCAATGTCAAGTATTATTCTATCTTATAATCTACTACTATCTTGATAAAGTGGACACAATAAATAACGGGTGTTTATTTTTATTGCTTTTCATAGATTCAGTGAAGGCTACTTTTCCCATGCAGGTTTCAAGACGTCGGGTTAAAGCAAGTTGTCTACGAGACAAGTCACTTAACACTCGATGCGCGTTGAACACCCTACAATGATATTTCAATAGTCCCAGATCTTTATCACTTCATCAAACATTTGCAGGTTTGGTGTAGAACACAAACTACACCAATCTTGCACTCTAAAGCTTCTTAAAGGATAAATAAAAACCATTAAAATTGATCGACCATGCTTTTCATTCGACTAGCCCCCCATCGAATCGTATTTATTTTAAAATGGCAGCTTCCTAATCCCTCGCCTGAGAGCAAAATTTATAACAGCTACTAGAAAGAAAATAATCAGTTTTTACTGTGCTTCAATCGTTGCAGATTCTTCAACGATCTTCATAATTATATTTTTGTCATAATCAAATTCGAGTAGGTAAGTACTTAGTAATGTTAGAAATAATTCTACACGTTTAAGCCGACTCTTGTGTCTGTACCACTGAGCATCCGCGGCGTTCAGTTTATCCGCAACGATAAAACAATTAGCTAATCCTGGGACTGAGTGGTGCGACTTCAGCTCGTCAAGATAGTGACGGCTACAGCCAGGTCGTGTGGGAATTACAATATAATAGCATTCCTCGCCGAAGGAAAGGTCAGTCCCCTGTGAACCGGGCTAGAGTCGGTCGCAACGACCGCCCCAGCTGATCGCAATCAGCGTGGTCTAATTAGAAACATAAGCGATAATACTCCTTTTATGAATCTAGCACAATGAAATTATAGCTATCCACGCTCGATGGCGTATCAATATATGTACTTAAAATATGGGAAACCTTGGGCTGTTGCACCAGATAAACTATTTTCAAGAGCAATTTATTCACTACGGACTACCTTATATCAATTTAGAATCAGCTATTTATACTTGGGCAAGAAAGATGTTAAAATTCTTAATTAACATAACTATATTCTTTTTAATTTGTATTTTTTTAGGTGGTGTAAGGTGTAAGACTTCGATACTTTTCGTCGCGCAGTAACGATTGATTTTATTCGGGTATTACAGGAGGTTGTCCTATAACTTTAAGATAATAAATAAGAAAGTATCCATTATTTCATTTTTAAGTTTCACAAAAATTTAACAATTTTACGATAAGTTTTAACTGTGTGTGTAACAAATTGTTTTCTTTAGACAAGAAATAATGTTTCTTTGAGTCCTTAATATTACTTTCTGTGTCAATATTGGCACCATACATACTTAAATGTATACAGGTGTTTTTTTTAATTTAATATTTAATTTTATTTTTAAAGGAAATCAAACAGCTCAAAAAAAACAACATTAGTTAAAACATTAAATATGGAACTAAGCCTAAAGTTTTCACATTTACTTAATCAGGTTAAGCAAGGGTTTTTTTCACATTTGTAACGGTTTAGCAACTACTAGGAAAGTGCTACTTCTCCGTTCTTAAGCGAGTGGTGTGTACGTACTTTTTCCAAATAAAATAGAGCTTTAATTGTAAGGGTTTTTATATTATATTTCAACTCAGTTGGAATTAGTGCTTGTTTTGAACAAGACTTGCGATACTTATTTGTTTATAAGTGTTCTTCCACGTCCACGCACCCGGTTCGTTATAGTAAGAGCGTTTATGAACTGCAAAGCACTCACCCGATCCGAGTCCGAAAAATGACATGTCAGTCCAAAGCAGTCCGAAGTAACCGCAGTTAATAACTATTACTTTAATGAACGGCTACTTCGGATGGAAGTTTGTCGGATTCGGATCGGATGTAGTGCACTTATTAGAGTTAACGCTCTCTTTATTCAAAATCCGTAACAAATCACGTAGCACAATCTGTCGCAGCGATCGTTCAAGGTATTTTACACAATAAACATCAGAAAAAAAGGCCTTCGAAACTCCGTTCATTGAAAATATAAGTCTGTTTAATTCTGAGACACGTTGACCCTTTTGTTTGATTTGTGTGGCTTATATTTTAAAAAAGGAAGTGTTAAAGTAGCGGTGCAGCTTGTTTGCAGTATTCAATCTATGAAGCGTTTTTATTTTGCTAGGCTACGCTAGAAGACGTGTTGTATGTCGTACAGGAATGGATGGACATTTAATTGTTTCGTATTCTCTCCGCAAAACTGTTTGCGCCAGACGCGATAGTAAAACGTTATTTCGATAAAACAACTATAAAACTACTCTATAACACTTACAAGCAAAACGTACCTGACTATATCTACATGAAATACCTACTTACATACCATAGGTACCATAAGAGCGGAAATAAAAATTGTTAACTGGCGCAATAATTGTCATCAAATGTTTCGTCGTTTTTCTGAGTGTTTTATAATAGTGTTACATATCTATATTTTCGACCGTTTCGGTCATTTTGCTGTCGTATTGTTTAGTTATTTTCAAAACTCTCCCAAATCTTTCCATGTAATGTCCGTTTTTAGAACCAAATGAATATAGTCCTCGTAAAGCGAAGTTCAAAATGACAGTAATTTGATGAGATAAGTTCTTAAATAATGATATAATCCCTACTAATAATTATTATGAAGGCAAAAGTAACTCTATCTTTCTGTCTAAAGACATACATTAATATAACATTATGCTTACACGACTATACTACTGAACCGATTTTGATGAATTTGGTACAGAGATAGACTAGAGCTTGGGAAAGAGCGTAGGCTACCTTTTATTGCGAAAAAAGACTTGAAGGGTATGAATGTTTATTTGGAAATTCTTTCCTATAGTTTTGTTGACTATTTTGAGTTGAATTAAGCTGTTGTGAACTTTTTAGGTAAGTGATTTTGTCGTGCGAGCATTTTGTTGGATACTTGAAGCGCTTATCATGCCCGACCTAACACTGTCAGAAATCGTAAAGGCAGATGAAATGAGAAGAAAGGTCATAAATACAGATTGATTCATTGATTTAATATATAAGTCAATGGATCGATTGCAAGACTTCGTCCACCAGAATTTAAGATTCATTGCAGCAACCAACAATACAGATTGACAAACTCTCATGTGAAGAGCAGGAGTCAAAAGTGTACCTCATAATTTTTCCCTTTATAAATGTTTTATAAATAAGTACCTGTGTAGTAATATTATTGATCTAAATATTTTTTGTTCCGCTAAATGTGCCGGTGTGTGTAGTTAGTTGGAGTACGTACGTGAAACACAGGAGTGCCTTATCAACTAATGCCCTTTGTTCAACTAATAAAGCGCGCAAAGGTTTGGAAAATCCGATATTTGTTTTTTTTTTCGCAGTCTCGCATAAATAATATAGTGCCGTGGCAAAACAACATAATTATTTAAATGTCTACTAACAATCCATCAAGTGGTGTGAATGATTACGGTAGCGCATGACCGAAACAGATTGCTCGATGGTGGATTCGTATTACTTTGTTTCCGGCGCGGACTCATTCATTTTGTTTGTATTTCTTTCACTTCCGTGGACATAACAAACGCCGAGTGAAGGTACAAAGGAGCTCGTTCGTTCCCCTATCTTAGATACCTATTGGCTTCTGTATATGTGCAGGTTCACAACGTGTAATAAGCCTAATGTTTTAAATCATAACCTACTACAACTTTTCTTATTGCGGAATATGACATTACATTATTTTCTTGGACTTTATCTTCTTTCTTGGATAAAGAAGTTATTAATTTATTATTCGTGATTGGTACAACGTACAGACAAATAATTCGGTTTAAATGCAAATAATAAAGTCAGAAATGGAAGCTAGCCTATTGCCGATAGCATACATTAACCGATTTTAATGACTAAAACAAGCGTTTAAAATTATGTATTATTTCTATTTCTCAGTTAATAAAAGGTAAACATTTATTTTTAATTTTACGTGCGGCTACCGATGCTACCATTTTATTCTATCTCATGTTGGTTAGATACCATGATTACCATGCCACTGTGTGAGTAAATAAAGCACCATCTTCCTATCGTGAAATCACGGACCAAGCATGTAAATCCACTCACGCTCGCTTACACTTATTATCGTGCTGTCAGGTCATATTAAAAGTACATAAACACCATCGAATCCACCTATTACAACTCTACTGTTCGCCTGTGCTCGACAGTTAGAGACGCACACCTATCACGCAAGCGCAGACAATACATATGGGTAGTGTAGGAACTTTTTTTTTATTTTATTTAAACTTTATTGCACAAATTAAAATTGTACAAAAGGTGGACTTAATGCCATGTGGCATTTTCTGCCAGTCGACCATCAAGCTAAACAGATTTGTTTTGTGACCTATCCCTTGATTTTGTGTGCATTGTGATTTATGTCATGTATTGTAGAAATATTGTTTCTATAAAGTAAAGTAAGCCTACGTATAGGTATCCCTGCAGGGCTCACATGCCTCCCGCCTCATCTCAGCTTATATGTTTGAGATGATTTGAGCCGTAATCCACCACGCGGGCCCAGTGCGAATTGGTGATACATGAACTCTGATATTGATAAAATTTTATTAGTGTAAAATACTTAAGGGTTCGTTTATTTATACCCATGATAACCAACAACGTTTGTCGTGCGCATTCCTGTTAAAATAGTTTTCGAGGACTAATAAAACTTGGTTAAGATGGGTAAACTAACAAAACTAAGATAAAGTTGTTTGTTATCGTGAGTATAAACAATCCCTTAAGTTTTTTACACTAATAAAAATTCACCCTATATTAATAATACGAGAACCTCACGTCGGAAAACATTGTAAGCTGCACTCCGAACTTGGAAATACTACGTAAATTCAAATATTTCGCATACCTACATTCCTCGCTCACATCTCTCGTTTATAACTCTAACAAACCCTCAGCCCCGTTTACATCCCTCGCACAAATCGCTCATTCGCTTTGTATGTAGGTAGCATGGAGCACATACCCTATATAGAGTAGAAATGTCACATGATTTGTTCTACATTTTCCGACATTTTTTATCTGTATCTGTACTGTTTTTGTATGGGCGAGCGTTGACAGGAGCTGCCATTTCATACTAAATGTAAGTGAAAAATCACTTACTAGTTTCGGAGAAAGATGGTTCGTATTGCTGCTCTATGGGGTATGTGCTGGATGGTAGGTAGGTACAGACAACGGCATAAAGGTACAATAGACCTAGTACAAAATGACAAATTTCCTTTAACTATTTTCAACTGAAAACTGAAAGAATGAAGTCTAATATGAATTAAGAAAAATTTCCGTTTGGTAGTAGACTGTACAAAGACCTGTTCTGCTTATCCACTAGAAATGCGATGAGCTAGGATAGGAAAATTAAGAGTAATCCTAGTGGAATTTTCCCCACGCTGCGCTTAGCTACCTTGCTCTTGTCTAGTGGAAAGAAACTCACCCTAAATTAACACATATAAGTATTTATGACACAACACTACCCATGTGGGGGTTCGACGCTTGACAAAGGTAGAGATGGTGGTAAAGTAGGTAGGTTTACTTAAAATAACAAGCGCAGTACTTAGTTTACGACGAATACGACGATCAATAATCGTCATCTTAAATGTGGAAATAACGTTATATCGTGTTGTATTTCAACACGATATAACGTTATTTCCACATTTTATTTACGTATATTTACGTCATTTTATTTTTATTGTCACTTATGTACCTCTATGTTCATTAATTATTAAAATAGTACTAAACCATAGAAGTAATTGGCAAAAGGGGTAGACCCAAGAAATGCTGGCTCGACGTCGTGAGGGCTGACATGCGTGCCAATGATCTCACAACTAGAGACGCTCAAGACCGCGCGAAGTGGAGGAGTAAATCGAGGAAAGCGGACCCTGGGCTCCAAAGCAATGGCTTCGGACGCAACCGGGATTGACCGTATAGATGAAGAAGAAACCATAGAAGTAATTCGTTTTCAGATTTAAGAAAAAATACCGATATTTTCGGTATTTACGCATTATTACACGATAACAACTAAATAATTAATATCTAGTTGTTATTAACATTCTACAAAATAATTCCGTAAGTAACCACAAAGATAATCGAATAACGAGAGTTATTAATTTCCATCATAATCGTCCTTCAAACCTACCTATCTACATATTTGTTAATACAATACGATTTTAATACCTTTAGGTCTTCCCTAAAAATATGTTTAAAGTGATTCGGCTTTCAATCTTGTTAAGTGACACTATCAGTATGGAACAGTAGATAGATACGCAACAATCAACAAGATAAATACCTTATCATTTTTATTTCGATTTAAGAACGCCGTCCTTGGCCGCCATCTCATTAAATCGTAGTCTACTGACAATTTCAAAATGAGATGTAAATCTAATCTAACCTTGTAACTTATTCTAAAACTACTAAAATAATATTTTTATGAGTTACTACCTATTTGTATTTGTACTAGTATTCAAACTCTAGCTAGGCCTAGTTTGTTTTTTGAATACAAGTCTCCTCTTTTACGTAAAACACGTACGTACGTACACTGAGTGTGTTCAATGAAATGAAATGATTCAGTAAACCTGTTTGATTTAGGCGCATTCGTGACGATCAAATTCATCACAAATGTACCGCCAGTAGGTGGACATAGATTTGGCGCGCCCAGGTGACGTGGGCAGGGCGCACTATTGTCGGACATCCACGGTTTGTGTTGTTTGTCCACATGACATCACCGCAAGGTCACGCTGCAACGCATTCATAAAATCTCTAATTATAACTTGCGATGACCAAACGAAAATTATCAAGAGCACAGCACAACACAATTTAGATGACGTTCACCAGCTTCGACAGCTATGTGGCAGTATCGACAGTATCGAGCACGACTGAAGCTACCTACTCGAGATTTCGTGATATTGATTCGATACCTACTATTATTATTATTACCTACCTACTCTTTAATCTCTATTCTCAAGATGGTGAAGATTGCTTTTAGTCACGGTCTCACATTAAAGGAAGCGCTTTAACTGTAGCTAATTTCATTCGGAAAATAGAAGCTATTTAAGAACGTACTACCTAGGCAAGTCGCAAATTTTACAGACAATAATGTTTGTAAAAAGCAGAGTGTTTTTTTTTCTGCTTTTTTTTAAACTAAGGTTTCTGAAACTAATTACATACTTCGTTTTTGTTTATGAATCCCTAACACTAAAAATACTAACTTAAATTTGATTCTAGTTGCTCCGTTTAATTTCAAGAGGAACATGCAGCAAAAAGTTAATTTAACAAAATCTTTGAACTCTCTTCGACTAACAAACATACATAGCATTGTTTTTAGAAGAATTGCTTTAACAAATCCTTGGTGCTCAACTTTCATTTAATATTTCCGGCATGGTTTGCATGAAGACAGGACATCCTACATTTAGACAACGCGGGTTAGCAGGAACATAAGAAAATGCAGGTTTCCTGCCACCACGCAGACAGACCTAGAAATGGTTTGGCACATGACTTCACCTAATGGGACTGCCGAAACTAGGCCGCTCTCGTATCATGCGGCTCCGAGTCGTCCTGATTTTTACAAATATTGTTCTAGTGCGGTAGATGCAAACATTGCCAAAGCAGAAGCCTTCCACTGAACAAGTATTCACTACGTTACACTACTATGAGAGTATCTCTTTTATCTTCGACGACCTTTGTAGCCGAGAGGCGAGCATGCCGAGCTTGGTGTCGCTATCTCTTAGGTCCCGGGTTCGATTCCCGGTCGGTCAATGTAGAAAAATTACTTTTCTATATTGTCTCGAGTCTGGGTGTTGTGGTACCGTTATTATTTCTGATTTCTTTATCACAAGTGCTTTGGTTGCTTACCATAATAGGTAGAATCAGAGCAATCTAGGTATGTAATGTTGTCCAATATTTTTATTTAGGTACTTATTTAAAATCTAAGTTGGTCTATGATCTGAAATGAATTATAATGACTTATAATGAAATGATAAATAATTTGATCTTCACACTAATTACAAATAACATTCTACAACTATTGCTTACATTACAGCGTAGCGTTGCACTTAGGTATGTTACTTAGTTGCATCTCTGAGGCTTCCCAGAGAAGAATCGAAATAGTAGGTACTTAGCTATGGAAATGTTTTAAAATTGAATGTGATATTTAAGTAGGGCTGATTTTTCTATAACCAGATATCTTTTAGTTAAATAATACGTTTGACATGATGACAGCTTTTGTATGGAAAATGTGTCAAAACGCCAACTTTATTCGTCGGATAAAAGTTATCTGAAAAAATTGTGTACCCAGAGGCACTAAATATAAGTAGGTACCTACCTACTTTTAAATACGAACACATTCCCTTAGATAACTTGGTTTCAATTTCGCAATTGTGTGGCTGTGCAATCCGGCAATAAGGTAAGCCTACCTATCTAACACGTATGAATTGCCTAAAGGCGGTGCTTGTTGTCGAGACATACAGCCGATGGTGAAATCCACGTGCACTCAGTCGTATCATATCTTAAGGCTTAAGTGACAGATGAAAAATTGGATCGATTTGTAACACCCGGTTACAAACTAATCGAATGTTTACAAGCCAGAATGAACTGATAACATTTTATTTATAGGCCACTGAAACATAATAATCTTCGTATTCATGATGCGTAGACAATGCAGAAACATCAATAAACAATAAGTGCATGATAGGTACGTACGTGCACTAGGTCCGATCGGTGCGTTCGCCGGTGCGGTGCATCCAGGATCGGCCGTCCGGATCGTTCGCTGCTAAACGTTCGTCTCAAAAACAAGAGGGACCTAATAGATGCGGCCGGCTGTTTATAAACATTGAAACACTCGGACGGGACGGGATGCGATCAATACTGCGACGAGCGCGCTCCGAGCGGCCGGGGCCACGCCGGCCCCAACCAACTTTACCTGCTACGCGAACGTGCGGCGTAGAATCACAGTGCACTGGACCGCGAGTCGAGGAGTGCACCAGACGCGAGAGCGTATTGCACGGACGTTCTGAACGGGCGGCTGGCGGCGGCCGTGTGTGCGCCGCCCTAGCTAGCTGTTACGTCAGCCGGTTTTGACAGCTGGCGCACGAGGGCAGCACCGCCACGACGCCGATAGCCGCGTCGCGGCGCCACCAGCGCGGCGATCAATACGTGCGCGGCGCGCGGCGGTCACGGCGACCCCGCTCAACAACGCACGCGTGTGCTCTTTGGCGGCGTTCCCTTCCTGGCGAATTACAAATAACCTCAAAGGAGTCGGCCAATCTAAATTCAACATAACATTAAGCATCTGCCTGTACCGCCAAACCACTTCTAACTGAAATCAACCTAACTATTAAGATTAAAATTACAAGGAAAAGAAACTGAAATAAAACCAATAATTAAAACTAAAGCATTACTACATTACATCCTTTCTTCGGGTAAAAAACAAAAAGATGATGTTTAAGCATGCACTGGGCACTTGGAAACCCAACCAATCACTTCCTACCTACATACACGACAACTATCGGTTATATAACAAGGGAAATTGTTCACTACATTTTCAGCAATTACTTCTTGAGTTCCCGTGTTTATCTGTAGGTAGGTAGGTAGGTACCTAGTACTTTCCGAGTAAAATGAGTTTATTTATTGATGAGCTCTCGAAGATTCACACCTATCATATCGCAAAAAAACAGTTAAAAATATAATAATTGAAGTCGAATGATATTTTGTTGTACCGAATAGCAAAAATGGTTGCGCTATTTTAATAAATAATGAAATAAAAAAATAGACACCACAGAAATTGCTCTGATCGTATGGTAAGTAGCCAGAGCACTTGTGTTACAGAAATCAGAAACAACGGCGTTACCACAACACCCAGACCAGACAAAATAAAAGTTATTTTTCTACATTGACCGACCAGGAATTGAACCGGGGACCGCAGAGATAGCGACACCAAGTCCGGCATGCTCGCCTCTCGGCAGTCTCGGCTACGGAGGTCGTCTATTTCAATGTTGCTTTTAGTGATTTTTGGACACTACTTACTTCTACCAGCAATTTCGATAACCTTTTATTTGACTTTCACCTCTGTTCAAAACTATTTTGTTTATATTCTGACAATCTCCTTTTAAAGTACGGTCTACTTACCGGGAGTACGTTTTATATTGTGCCGGGCAACAAGCGGTAGTAGGTACTTTACTAAAAATAGGATCTTAAGGATTCAATTAGGATCTTAAATTACCAAATGTTTGGTTCTTAAATAATTTGCTAGAGATTGGGACGCGCAATAGTTGGTCCCAAACGCTCGTGGAACGAATGTCCCCGCTGTGTTCCGTCCTATACCAAAGAAAAAATATAAAGATATATTTGCTTATACTACTAAGTCTCCATTTTGAGAGTTCCTCAATCCTCATTGTTGCACTGTACATTAGATGATGCACAAGCAACGATATTTAATATTGTTGTACACATGCTACAAAAGCAGTTTTACATTATGGTTGTCTGTCACTATTTACGTTATGATAAAATATTTTAAAGTCTTAGGATAAGTATAGGTATTTTGTAAAATTTTGGGGTGTAAGAATTATTACAAAAGTGGTCTTATGATGATAATTATAAATAAAAAAATACGTATTGCTTAAAAATCGTTGTTACTTGTTTGCAGTTAATAGGTATTTCATCTTTAGTATTTAAATAAAATAAACCTTGACCCATTATATGTCAAAGCCTTGACCATTGTTGTCAAGTTAAAATCATACTTTTATTTCCTATTGCGCAATAAATTAAACATAGTTAATTATTTGTAATTAATTAATTTAGTGCCTAAATCAACTTTTAATATGATACGTACAAGACATGTGCCGTGTGGGGAACGGCCGCAAAGAATACACTTCCCCAGCGCCAAAAGGAGGCGTGTCGTAAAAGGCAACTAATTCCTGTCGCCTTTTACGACACGCCTAGAAGGTACAAGACGGGCAGCAGCGTTTGCGTGCGAAATCCTGTAAGAAACTGCGCTTGCCAACCCGCCTGCCTAGCATGGCGAGTATTGGCAATCCCTCCCAATGATAGAAGTTCAGCAGGGAACGTCCTATGGCTGAATTGATGACATAGGACGGACTTACAAAGTGGACAGACGGTATGGTAAGGGTTAAAATAAAACAATAATTAAACTTTCTAATACAAGAAAACCTTAACTACATTTAAAAGGGAAAGGGACCAGCAGGCCTGCTGACAACATGGGTTTTTTGTTCCGGTGTCTCAGGTAAAAGAACTTGAGCATAGTTGCCGGTCCTCAAGATCATCATCATCATTTCAGCCACAGGAAGTCCACTGCTGAACATAGGCCTCCCCTAGTGATTTCCAGATTGGCCGGTTGAAAGCAGCCTGCATCCATCGGCTTTCCGCAACCTTTACCAGGTCGTCTGTCCCACCTTATGGGTGGACGTCGTCCTACGCTGCGCTTGCCGGTACGTCGCCTCCATTTCAAAACCTTTCTGCCGGTCCTCACATTTTGCAAACTAACTCCATCCTAGTGCAATAATGTATCGAGACTTTTATATGTTACTATGGTCTCAACCTTTATTACTCGATTTAGATTTTATTTAAATCTATGAATATCCATCTAGAATCTATATACCTAGTCAGGTCGTAACTTCTGTCACATGTGTAATATGGAATAATTTAGACATGTTTATTATTTATGTAACCATTTATATAGCAAAATGAACTTAATAAAACATAGATTCATATGGTGATAAAGTTTATTCAAAATGACCCTAGCGATTTTGAATACAGGCCTTCAATCTGCGCGGCCAGTCGTCTATCGCAGCACGAACGAGGTCTATGTCAATATCGGCGGCTGCCTTAATCAAGGATGCCTTGAGTGACTCCAAATCAGGATGAGGCTTTGAGCAGACCTTTTCCTCCAAGTATTGCCATATCTTGTAATCTAACGGACTCAAATCTGGACTGGAGGAGGGCCAGTCTTCGTGCCGGATGAAGTCGATTTCACGCGCCGCCAGCCAGTCTTGTGTGTTTTTCGCTCTATGAGCTGGCGCAGAATCTTGTTGGAATACCCAGTGCCTGTTATTAAACATGGTATGAGAAACAGGTTCCACAAGGTTCTTGAGGACTGTATTTTGATACACAACTGCATTAGTTTTTACGCCTTTCTCACAAAAATATACCTCAGTTAAGCCCCAATAAGAGACCCCCAACCAAACCATGAGCGAGGATGGAAAATGACCTCATTGGACACGCGGAATACGGTTGCTAGCTTTTTCACTGCTGTGTGCGTACACCTTATCATTTTGTTTGTTGTAGCCCTCTTCCACGAATTTTTTCATCCGAAAAAAGAATTTCCCGATGCTTTTTTCCCGCGTACCGCTTCAACAAAGCGCGGCATCTCTTCAGTCTCAGGTCCATTAAACGAGCGTCCAAACGATGTTCTGTTTTTCTTTGATATGCCCTAAGCCCTAAGTCTTCATTTAACACCCTTTTTACCGTGGTCCTGCTTAACCCCATCTGAAGGGCCAACAGTTTCTGCTTACGTATGGGATTTCTTTGAATTCGCGCCTTCACAGCTTTTATCACTGCTGGAGTCCTAACAGAGCGAGGGCGACCACTTCTTGACCTGACATCTACACTAGAGTCTTCATTGTATCGTTTTATGGTACGATAAACGAATCTTTTGGTTATATTCAAATTTTTCAGTAAGTCGAAAATCTGAATTGGCGCGTAACCGCAACAATGCAACGCAATAACCGCGACGCGGTCTTCTTTAAGTGTCCACTCCATATTTAAAAATGAGGAAAATTCTAAAAAGCACACATTTTTATTTTCATGAAAAATTCGAAATTCGAATTCAATAAACTTTTTTGTGGCCAGCATTCTAAATTCAAAAGTTTTGATTGTGTGACAGAACTTATGACCTGACTATGTATAAACTTGTAGTCTTTTAGGAATAAATTACAAAGTTTAATTACAAATGTATATATCTTTTAGATTTTTCCCTGTACTTGTAGCATACGACGATATTACTTGCCAAATTTCATCCAGGTCAACGGAAAGTACCCTATACATTTTGCTTTCCTTGAGTGTCGAAATATAAGTTTTGAACTGTAGATTTGTGTATGGTTTTAATTTCAACTTGATACCTCCATGCGTTCCTAAAAAGAGTCTTGACAGACATACCGACACAGTCGGACAAGAAAGTGATCCTATTCGCTGTGTGCGCGATGACAGCGCCCCTAGTGACCACAATTGTTGTGGACTTGAGTCTTTCAAACTATGGCAGCTGGATGGTTTGAGAATGCTTTTCGGATTGTTTTTCTTCGAAATTAGATGAAAATATCTAAAAAGTTTGCGCATATTATAATAAGAGATTTTCTTACTTGAACTAAAATACGAATTGTGTAATACCTACGTGATTTTAATCAATACAACATGATATAACTTTCCAACCTAAAAATGTGCAAAAAGGGAAAAAAATAGTATTAGCACAGCGTGTGAGAGATTTTGAAGAGCTCAGAACCAACGGACAAAGCTACTTAATAAGATCTGTGATCATAAGACAAACGTCTGTAACACAAATTCCTTACAAACTTTTTTCTTTTCACAGCTGCAGCTATCTATTTATTTCTTTGCTCCAATTTCCATCTTGATGTTGGAAACCATAAAACATGTACAAAATGTTTTTCCCATTGTTTCTACACTTTATAACAGAACATGTATTACCCATATCGCGAATTTTAACGTTTTTCACTTTAAAATACTTAATAACGTTAGTAATGGAATTCTATGGAAATATAGCTATTTGACACATGACAGTCCAGAGTTTTTTCACATTTCTGCTACATTGCGTGCTGCGATCGATTTGACGGCCCCCACCACCCACTTTGCACATAGCGAATAAGGGTTCCGTTTTTTTGGGTAGGAACCTTAAAATGGTATTTACCTACCTTTAAAAAACATGTATTAGAACCTCGCAAATATGAACGACATGAACTCCAAATATACACATTTATTTTGTGTTGTGCCATCGCGTATTTCCAGTTGTGCTACTTTTTATCTAGGTGTGCGATATATAAAATATAGTTTAAATATCCTAACCCTATAACACTTTGCTATTTTTGTTTAACCCGTAAAGAAAAAAAAACTTGCCGCCCGCCCTTGGTCAACAACTGCGTAGTTACAACCTACGACTATTATTATTAAACCTATCTAATAATAAATGACCTTAGGTTATTCGCTTTTAAGGTTCGTAAGCATTGGAAGTTATCAGAACATTGTGGGATAATGTAGTTTTTTATAGCCCTATATATTACAAATTTGTGTCTTGGTTAAAAATAATATTATAGATTTTTATCCACAGTAGGTAAGTGTCTATACTCTCATCCAGAAAGATTAACCCAAAGGGGTAGTGTTATTAGGTATTATAAACTCAATTTACTTCTTACCAAAACTACAGACTGGTTGAACGATCATAATCTAAAAATAAACTTTTCTAAGACTTAAATAATAACTTTTCATCCCCATCAAAAAACTGCATTAAATTTAAAATTTGATTATAATGGCACAATCTTAGAATCTGTAAAATAATTTAGATTGCTTGGTATAGAATAGACCCACTTGAATTGGAAGGCTCATGTCCATACAGTGAGGTCTAAACTGTCGAGCTTCTCTTAAGCATTACGCGAAATTAAAAAAACTACGAACATAGAAACAGCAATAACAACCTACTATGCGTATGCGCATGCTTGGCTGAGTTACGGCATCATTCTAGCAACAGCACCGATGCAGCCTGTCTATAAAAAAAAAACTTATCCGAATTGTAGCAAACATAAATCAGACTGATAGCTGCAGACCGTATTTTTTTGAATATAAAATATTAACCTTACCCAGCCTGTATATTTTGGAGACGTGTAGGTAAATTTGTTCGAAAATATAATCAATTCTATACAAAACGGGAAGATTTAGGTGTAAGTATACGTTACGGCATAAAAATAAATTAGTATTGCCATCTTCCCGGTTAAAACTAAATTCTTCAAGCACCTTCAGTTCTTTCATAAAATATATAATAAATTACCTGACTTATTAAAAAACGAAAATAACGACATCATATTTACACAAAAAATAAAACAGTTTTTGTCTAGTATATAGTAACTATAGCATAAATGAATATTTTATCGATAATACATCATAGGTTATTCCAAATAGCTCAATTTTAATTATATTGTATTTATAAATTATAATAAACAAAATGACAATAACACATACCTATATAAAAGCGCTTCCTCTCTCCTACCCCCCAAGTTGCGTGCCCAACAGGGTCCATAACACTGTTTCTTTAATTTGTAACATCTTTATGTACATTATGGTTTTGCAATAAGTTATTGAGTATTGAGTATTCTGTGCCCAAAGCTAGCAACAACTGCAACATCAGTTAAAATGGTAAATTCAGGGCCACATCATATATATTATTCAACATTATTAAGCAAAAATAATATAGGTTAAGTAAACTAAGTAATAGACCGGGATGATCTACGTGGAGTTGTGTTAAAAATATGAGTATCGCGTTCAGTATATTGTTTTAGGCTAGGCAAGCTTGCTGATTATGAATCTGGATGTTGCCGGAAAGTATGTTGGTCCATTTTTTATAGCTCACCCCCTTTTAATCAAGTAAATCGATTGAACAATTATTGCTATAAAGCCATTTAGATGCTTATTTTAGTTCCAATATCCAATGTAATATTTTTGCTAAATTACTTTTTGAAAAATAACAGCAAAACTAATTTTGACTTCGGAAAATAAAAATGCTGGCTCGTTCCTCGTTCAAAGGTTTAGTTAGCCATTCAGCGAGGAAATGCTGCTAGCATTCTCGCCTCCCTCATTGGCTAGCTTTTATTTTTGAGTAAGTAAATTTTAGTTTCAGGTTTGTTTATTTTTGTTATTAATTAAATGTAATCAGCTGTACCTACTATTAAATAAACTTTAAACTAATTATGATATGATTGTATGTTATAGCAAAACTTAAATCTGTGTAGGTATAAAAATTTAGCTGGACCTAGAGACTTGAGATTTTGCACATAGACATCTTATAATAGTGCAAGCATTCAGATTTTTTGGGAAAGATCGGACGAAAAACAAATATGACAAAAAACAAGTAGGTACATAATAGCATTTTATTATTTAAAAATACACAATTCAAGAACAGTAATTTTTTTGTACAGAAATGTATTTCTTCAATGTTCGTTACAATCGACCATCATTTGTTAATCTCGATGTTCATTTCATAAAGTTAATTACTTCACTACACCTACCTATATCTCAATTGCAATCGACCGTACCTGTTTAGTGTCATTATAAAATGCTAACTCTATTTCCATTACTAGTTTTCCGCGCGGTGTTGTTGACTCTTTAGTCGCATAAAGTCTACTATATCATAATGCCCACTGTACTAAAACGTCCATAGGATTAAAATGTCCACAGTATCAATATTTTCATTTTTTAACCGACTTCAAAAAAAGGAGGTTCTCAATTCGTCAGTATCTTTGTTTTTTTTAAATTTTTTTTTATGTATGTTCAGCGATCATTCGTTACCAGGTTAACCGATTTCGATACTTCTTTTTTTGTTCGAAAGGGAATACTTTCGGAATGGTCCCATATAAATTTGATCAAGTTCTGATGATGAGATCTATAAGAAAATCATCAAACTTTGCATGAACTCCATCCGTGCCAACTGATTTTTGTACCTATGTTGCCCAATATCTTCGGCATTTGTGAACCGATTTTGATGATTCTTTCTTTATCGAATAGCTTATACTTTAAAGATGGTATATTGAAATTTTTTTGGAAAAATTTCACCTCTAAGGTGGGAAAAATAAGGGATGAAATCGGTGTTCAGCCCCTAACTTATGTTTGCACTGAAAAGATTCGTATTGTTGAGGATTATCACTGTAGGTATCACTAAAAATAGATGAAATAAGTAAATTTTATAAAAAAAAAGTAAACTGACTTCAAAAAACTGAAAAGATAAAAATAATATCAACACAAGTACCTAATCAGTTACTTTTGGAGTCGGTGCAAACGAAAACATTCAAACTCTCATCGGATAGCACCGACTCCAAAAGTAACTGATTAGGTACATAAGTGTTGATATTATTTTTATCTTTTCAGTTTTTTGAAGTCGGTTTACTTTTTTTTTATAAATTTTACTTATCATAGGGTCCACTTTATCAAAAAGTCTACTGTATCAAAGCGTCCACAGTATCATTATGACCACAAAGTCCACTTTATTGTAATAAAATAATAATTAACTTTATTATTTATAACTTTTTAGTGTATAAACTTAACAGGGTAAGTAAAGGAACCATATATACCACCCTGCAACCATATATTCGATACATCATAGTGAAAAACTTCTGTTCTATGAGCTCCCTTACAAAATATGTACTCCCTGTATGCATAATTATTATTTGGTCTTAAATTAAATAATAGGAAAGTACTTTGTTATTAATAAAACAAAAAAAATATGAAAAATTTCTATGTAAAACGTTCTTTTGTGTGTGTGTGTGTGCGTGTATTTGTGTGCTTGTTTTCGCGATGCTCACTTGTTTTCCCAATGCTCACTTGTTTTCCAAATCCTTACTTGTTTTCGCGATGCTCACTTGTTTTTTCATACTTGTTTTGCCAATTCTCACTTGTTTACCCATTCTTACTTTTTTTCGCGATGCTTATTTGTTTTTCCAATGCTCATTTGTTTTTCAGATCGTCATAAGTTTACCTGACTGTAGGTAATGTATACTCACCTTTTAATGAAATTTGACATAAGGGATCGGGTAGGATGATCCCCTACCTACCCGATCCCCGGTGGCCTCACCCTGCATTTTGATTTATTGGACGTTTTGATATAGTGGACATATTGATGAAGTGATCAAATTGGTGCAGTGGTCATTTTGATAATTAAGACATTTTAGTGACCATTTCAATACTGTGGACGTTTTGATACAGTGAACGTTTTGATATAGTAGACTTTATGCGACTAAAGGTTGTTGACTTGCTTTCTAACAGACTAAAAAATATATGATCCCCGATATTTTTGACAATTAATACAACCTGATTTTAAAGTTTATTTTTATGTTTGAAAAAATTTACTCCTGAGGTTGTCCCATTTTCACCAAGTCAGGATCTGATGATGGAATCTCAGGGAAAACATGGGAAATTATCAGGAAATATAGGCATGTAGTGTGTTTGTTTACTCTTAAAACCTTATTTAAGAGCCTGCGACTGTAGTCATTATAATATTATACTGCTAGGATGATGATGAAAGCTACAGAACTCCTTAACGTTTAAGAGTCTGTGGATAATACGTGATTTTTCAACGTAAAGTATTTTTAAATATATCTTTGAAGTGTAAGCTATTCAACTTTGACTGTCTATCCTATGGACATGCCAGAAACAGGCTTACCCCTTTTACAAAACATATGGCCACCCCTCTGGTGGCGTTCTATGGCTGAAATGATGATGATGTGTTCCAAACTGAGTAAGTCAAAATGTATTTAGTAAAATAAATAAATAATGGCTCAAAATCTAATACTACAACCTAATATTACAACAAAAAACCGACTTTAGAAACAAACAAAAATAACGAAAAATAATATTTTACTAAAAAAACATAAGTACTATCAGTTCCTTTAGGAGTCGGTGCCAATAAAATAAAACTCTCCATGACTGGCACCGACTCCAAAAGTAACTGATTGGGTATGTTTTAGTAAGATATACTTTTTCGCTTTTTAGTTTGTTTTTGAAGTCGGTTCTTTGTGTTTTATAAAACTTTTCAATTACTTATTTGTTTTGCCATAATGCATTTTTTAAAAGTTTTCCTTCACAGTTTTCCTTGTACAGTTTTTTGGGATCTAGAAGCCCAATTTGTAATCTGGCCTGAAACAGAACACCATTGCGGAATTTATTCTAACCTTTTATTTTTAAATAATACAAAAAATCTTTCAAACAATTAAATGCTTTATTATTTCATAATAAAGGTATTACTTGGAAGTTTTTACACAAAGAAACATATGGGACAAGTCGAGATTTCCAAATTCTTGTAATGAAAACATTGAAATCCTGCCAAGCTTTACTCTTCTAAGAGTTAGGAAATATAATTATTACTTTCAAAATATGTTTAAAAGGGATGGAATTATACTGTAATACCGTGCAAAATAGTACGTCCGCTATTTGCTTTTAATCAATGTGCCGATTGAACGTCTTTTTGAACGATTCATATTACTCAACATCATACGGTGCCATTTGGTAACAGAATCGTTATCATAGTTGAGCCCACGGCATAGTGTAGGTATAAAACATTTCAAAATACAAAAGTGATGAGTGTAAAATAATAAAAACAGTTAAAGAAAAAATAATGCTTTCAATGTTTGCGAATATTGCAAGCGTTAAATAGTAATATTTGTATAGACATAGGTAGAGCCTGAAATGCGGTTGAAAAAGCGAGAATTACAACTTTTTAAATACTCATATGCTATTGATTATTGAAGACTATTTTATTAAAGAAAATGTATACAAAAGGCTACAAAATAAAATATCTTCAGAGTAAGTCATTACGCACATCATGAGACGATGATCTAACACTTAATCATGAAACTGTAATCTTAATTACTATGACTCGAGCGACAAGTCTTCGTTGAGGCGAGCTTGGCAGTGCCACCGATATGTACCGAAAATGCGAATAGAAATAAATAATCAAAAACTCTGAAAAGCTTTACACACTGAGCGATGATTAAAAATAAGATTATAATATATTAACCGTAAACTTTGACCGCGACTTGTCCACGTGTTTCGAGCATCTAAAGTGAATAAAATAAAATCAACGTTGTTATCGGATGCGGGCTAAAGTTCTGTACAACATTACTAGTTGAGTTGTTAGCAGCTGTAGCGTCGGGCGGGTTCAGTACACCTTGAGTTGGTTCTTGTCGTCGAAGCCGGCCGAGTGGCCGGCGTTGCGGACTATGAAGGAGTTGCCGTCAAAGTGCATCCGTCTCTCGCCGCGGCTGTGACAGAATAAACATTAGTACCTAAGCAGAATAATCTTAAAAGTGATTTTGTATTTTACTGTCTCGCAAAAATCTACAGTGATCCAAATTCCAAATACTCTTCTATAAATCTCAAAATGATAATTGCCTAGGTACCTACGAGTATTTATTTCTCGCAATTAATTATCTAGTGTTAATTTAATAAAATATCATGATAACTATCGATTGTAAGCGTTGTCCTTGTAAAATGTTTACACGTACCTAAGAATTTCTGCAACAACAATAGGCTCGTTAGGTAGACAGAAATACCCTCGGAAAATTCTTAGTGTCCTTTTGCAAAAGAAGGATAAAACTATTTTATTTTCATCAAATTTAACGCATTGTTACGCCTAAAGTATCTTTGAGTAAAATAAATGAAATTATTTTATAGCTTTATTGTTATTTATAATATTCCTAAACATTTGGTATTTATTAGGAACACCTCCCCCCGACTGGCGGCTCACCCTCTACTCTTGAAGACTCCTGACAATAAGTATTAGGTACAAGGTACATATGTTCATCAGGGCGCTTGAGTAATTGTTGTAATTGTTTTTTTATACTCTAATTCAGCGGAAGTAGGTAATTGCTTACAATTAAAACGCGAGAATTAGGTTTAAACTGATTGTGTACAGAACCCTAAAAATAATACAAACAACTAGCACCATTTGTCTTAAACCAATACGACGAGTTATAAAGTGGACTTCCATAGCTAGAGATAAATATTAATAGGTATTATACTATTACCATTGATTTGGTACTATTACTAACAACCAACTGTCAACTAACACAAAACTTTTCAGGTGTTCTTGACATATCGAGAAACTCTCTGAATTGGCTATTCACACACTTCCAACTACTTATACAAAAGCTAGCTTCCATTGTTCGTACTACAATAGAACCCGCAATGGTTTTGATTGGCAGTTCGACACTGCATTTCAGTGTAAGTTTCAACAGGAGGTAGGTAGTTTATTCAAAATTTATAAATAAAATTTAAGTGTGTTTGTAAGTGTATCGAATTAACAGCATTTTACTTAATGCATATAAAAGTAGCTACAATCTAAATATAACAATTCTTCTGTATGTGTCACCTAACTCCTCCTAAACAGCTGAACCGATTTGGATGACTATGTGTGTCAATGGTTGGTAGACAAGACGTCTAGGTCTGGACAGCTAGTTTTATATAATAAATCTATTGTTATTATTTGTCTGTCTGTTATTTATCGCTATACTTAAGTATCATATCGTGTTTTGGTGGTCATGCTAGGGGGGCAGTAACTCTTACACTTACCGCACAAAAAGGTGCTGTGTTTGCCCGAGCGAGGCAGTGCAGTGCAGGAAAGGACTGGTGATGGATGCTGACCCGTTGCTGGGACTCGTGCGCAATTGATACTTGTGGCTACAGCGGTGGATCCTGCAACCAAACTAGTTTTAAGAAACTTCATAGTTTGGAATCAGCCAAATAAAATCCGGCGTATCGAAACACGATCAGTGAACTACGTAAAAAAACATACTTAATTTAATATTTTATAGTACTGATAGGCTAGCCTAGACTAGACCTTAGACGCAACCTTATTAGCTTGCATCTCAAATGGCTGTGTAGAGAAAGAGAGAGAGAAAGGCTAAAACCATAAATTACTTACTACGCAACCCCTTTCTCCCTCATAAATTTTCACGATTAATAATTTTTAGGTACTATGACATATTACAAAATGAGAAAGTCAGGCTTTAATGGCTGAACGTAAAAAACTGTAATTTGGCACACTTAGTGATATTGATCTAGCTGATCACAGAGGATATTTTTATCCAGTTTTTGTGTTCTCGTGGGATGATTACACAAGTCAACCCAAAAAAAGGATTTTTAGTCAAAGGTGGCGAAACATATGGCGCGAAAGGTTGCAAGTAGGTCTAACAATTAGAGTTTACTTTTGTACATTATACACTGCGTGTCAATTTATCTCCAAATAGATCTCGTTCCCTTACATCACACATCAAAGAAAACTGCTAATCTGACCATTCTCTTTTGAGACATATTAATTCGCCGCGACCGGGCTAATCCCGGGCCGAACGAATGAGTATTATTACTCCGGTCTACAAAGGCAAGGAATCGGTGCAAGAGTGCGGAAACTACCGCTGTATAAAGGTCATGTGCCACACCATAAAGCTGTTGCAACGGATTGTGGACTCTCGGATCCGATAGGAGTGCGATGTCTCGGAGTATCATTATGGGTTTCATCCTGGCGACGGGACTTTTCGCCCTAAGGAACGTTATGTAGAGATACAGGACAAAAACCACGCCACTGCACTTGCCCTTTGTTGGTCTTCCAAAGGTCTTTGACTGTGTTCCTCGTGTGACGATCCAAAAGGGTCCCCAAGGCATATATTGACATTATCCGAGACATGCTCCGATTCTGTGGTTCGGACCGCTGTTGGCAACACCAAACCGTTCTCTATCACCGTTGAAGTACACCAGGGTTCCGTCCTTAGTATAGTAGTCCGATGATATAATAAACAGATCAGCGTGATGTTATTGGCTCTCATATCAATCAAATCCCCCCCCCCAAGCTCCCCGATCGCAAATGGACCTTTTTCGACCTACATCGACGAACTAATTTCCAAATTTAATTTGCTAAGGTAAGTACCTAAAGCACTTGTGTTATAGAAATCAGAAACAACGACGGTACCACAACACCTAGACCCAAGACAACATAGAAAAGTCCGTTTTCTACATTGACCCGACCGAGAATCGAACCCCGGGACCTCAGAGATGACACCAAGTCCGGCGTACTTGCCTCCCGGCTATGGAGGTTGAGGAGGTAGGTATTTATAGTTAGGAATAAATTGATCGAATCAGGAAATAATTAAACTAAATTAATTCGACCTACTAAAAAAACATTTTCGGCAGATTATTAAGGATTTTAGGTGTGGAAAGGGGTGTGACGAACTACAGGAAGTCAAGGAATTCTGCGCTCGCGCTTTTTAAAGGAACAACGTATGTTGGGTATTTTGTCTTCCAGGTGGAAAATGACGATGGCGATCTCATCAAGTGAGAGGCAAAAATTCTGTTTGTCATTAAATATATATAAATCAACTTGTCATACAATCAACAAATGACTGACTTTGACTTGACCTAAGCATTAAACAGCTAATCTACCTATCTAAGTGCCTTTTAATTTCTTCCAACGTAGCTAACAAATGACTCTGATGAAATGTTTATCTAGTCGACATATTCTTATCTAGATACTTTTACAAGTAAATGTAATATCTACTTGTAAAAGTGACAAATACTGACAGCCTTGCACCAATGAGCCATCGACCATAGCCACAGTGGTGGCCCGTGTGCCACGAAAGGTCGAGAATCGCCACTGACGCGCTGACCCGTCTAACCTGTCAAATTCTAGCGGCCACCGATCATTAGTGGTGGCCACCGATCATTAGTGGTGGCCACTAAACGCTTATGTACAGTCAACAACGGTAGGTCAACCTACCCAAAGAGTTAAGTAATTGAACAGATTTTTAACTTTAAAAACGATACGTAGATATCAATATCAATTGAGAAAATTTAACCTTTTGTGGTAGGTTTGACAAGCTGTTGTCTGTACCTGCAAATTGAAAAAGTCACTGTGACTGAAGTCGTATTAGGAGTATCGGATACTTTCGTAGCGTTGCAGGCTTGTATTGCAGCGTTGTGTACGAACGGATTTAAGGGATTACGAAGTAACGAGTCTGTTAGCCCGTTTCCCACCAAAAGTGAGCGGCGACAATAGGTTGTGTTTTTATACAAATGACAACCAAAGCGGAGTCCGACTGACGTACTCGTAGACGATTCAGTTGTCGGTGAGTCAGTAGTAGGTACTGCGTTGTCCTGGTCGGTAGCAAGGAAACCGCCATTGACTGGTATGACGCAAAATGTTGTGAAGACTGAGGGTTACCTGACGAGTCCATCAGCAGTCTGGCTGACGCGTACGTTATTGATGATCCAGTTGTCGATGCCGTCGTCCGTAAGCCAGTACTGCGCGGCCTGCAGCAAGGACAGCGCTTCGTTGACAAACGACGGGCCGTGGCGCGACTCGTTGTAGAACACGTTGAGCGTGAAGTCCTGGCTCATGTCGAGGAAGGTGTCCGTGGTGGTGCGCGTGCCGGCTGCGTCAACGAGGTACACTAGCGCGCATTGTTCAGCCGTAAACGACACACCCTTGTACCACATCTTCGCGTATCTATTGAGTAGAGAATGAAACCTTTTTTTTTAAATATAAATATAATGGACAACATCAATATATACTCTGATCCCTAGGTAGGTGAGTAGCCAAATCACTTGTGTTACAGAAATCAGGAACAACGACGACGGTATCACACCACCCAGACCCGAGACAAACTATAGCTCGTTTTCTACATTGACCTGCCAATAATATAGAGGATAAATTTAAAAATAAGGATAAAATAAACTCAAGACAATAAATAGTACGTAAACTAATGCATAGAAAGCGTATTTACTAAACAGATAGGTAACAGGTTATAATTAATACTTAAGGCGGTTGCCCGAGCATATCACCTTGAGCATTAATTTCCTTACTATCCCGTACGGCACAATAGAGAAACAGCCAACCAATTAAAAAAAAATCGGCCAGTTCTAAGTTTTTTAATTTTCTATCAATTAGTCAAAGCCAAAAATTAAGATAAGTATTACTTTCGGAAGAGATGCATAAAATACATTTTTATCGACGTAGTTTAAAAGCCTGTTTTTGTAAATATAAAACAAAGTAAATACAAATTTTAAACAATGATATTAAAGATAAACTTCAAAGATTATTGTTACTTATGTCTTTCAATTATTTTTACTCATTAAATTAGGAGTAGAAAGCTAGCTAAGTTTGAAAACACGAGTTTTCTTGGCGGTACGGCATTAAATCAATATTGGTTTTCGATCGGAAAACAGAAGACCTTAATTGTGTGTTTTATAGATATAATAGCTACGCATCAAGAAATCGTCACGGCCGCCAGTCACACTAGGCATTACTGATCATTCCGGCCGAGCGCCATGAACGTGTCTTCAAAGTTAAAAACAATTAGTGAAAATTCTTTAATTTCAACCGTTGTCGAGCAGTTTTATGAAGCTGTTAGTAATAGGTTCAGTTTTTGTTGATAATTTTTTATTAATTGACATGTCTTCTAACTGGAAACATAAAAAAACCGGCTCCAATCCCAAAAATTTCGATAGAAAAGCCAAAAGAAAAAAGATTATAAAAAAATATATTTAAAATTAAATGTCTCCATAACGGTTAGGTTTCGGATACCATATTATAGGATCAATTCGATCAGAAATGACCTGAATAATAACGTCCTTCAATATTGTGTACGACTTTCCCTGTAACCCTGTATATAAAATATCAAATAAGTAAATAAATGTCAAGGTGGTCGATTAAAATTATGAGTCGGTGGGTAAGTGATTGTATTATCATTTGTACCTAACTTGTCAGTATTTAATTTATTTACTTACATCTAAAAGCCTTATTCCCACTTTTTCAGACTTAACTGCCGACTACATACACTACCTAATTGAGGATAGGTCAGTCAAAACCCGCTTAATTCCCCGACCCAGTTTGTTGCGTACAAAGCGTGTAATGGGATGGAATTGTGATATCAAATGGTTCTGAATCCAGGGCCAGACCGGGAATCGAACCCGGTACCTCAGAAATGGCAAAGCCAAGTCCAGTGTGCTTTTCTCTTGGCTACGGTGGTGTCGTAATATATTTTAAAACTTGTGGATATTATCCATAAACGTACTACACGTAATTTTCTAGGCATCTCTATACTGTTCTTATAATTTCGTATACGAATTGGAATTCGAATGCTTCAAAAATACGTCTCCTTTATAGTAGGAGAGCCGACCGCATAATTTCGTACCGACTTGATACCGCGATGAAATACACAATGGATTCCCTTAAAAGTGATGCTAAGTCCGAATTTAATAGTCTGCCACGGCGGAACTTGCCAAAAGTATGAAAAAGAAAGCCATTTCCATTGCGAAAAAGGGGGCATTATTAACCCATCTGATACCGAAATCATAGTTATGGCATCAGTTAGAAATTTACTGGTAGATACAGAAAAGAGAAATCTGTAAGATTTTTTTTTGCCGGAAGTGCTTGGCAGACGCTCTCAAAGGTGACCATCGGGACCCCTAAAAATACCCATCTGATACCAGCATGAAACCAATACCAGTCGGTAGGTATGAACCCTCATTTTAGGAATATACAGGAATACTTTTTTACCACCATCCTAATTTTTTCCTAGGCATTGCATCCTTCATAGAACCCGTTTATTAAAAAAAATGGTTTGTCAAGTTTTCACCATAAAATATTTTTCCCAATATAATTTTCAATTTTATGTGGTTACTGCTTAACGTAAACATTACGCTAGATACATGAATGAGAGGGCGGCGCGAGGGCGGCGGCGCGCGGGCAGCGGCGCGCGGGCAGCGGCACGGGGTTGCTATGACGACGGCCTTGTGTCGGCATCGGTGGCGCGCCGGCCGTTGTCAACAAACACACAAATCAGTCGCCCGCGCAACCCCGTGACGTATGCGTGCCTTATTACCGCGTTTCCGCCGTCCCGCGTGCTGCGTACTAGGTATCGTGAAAATATGAAGGAAAAGTCAACAATTTAAGGATCGTAAAAACATCAATGAAAAGCGGGGGCGGGGAGAGGCGTCGACGCTAGCGCGTAGAGTAGTTTGCGTGCCGTGTCCATACTCTTAGTATTTGTTTAGACAATTTCCAGGTCCTTTATCTAGACATTTTTGTACTGGGCGATACCAAAAGAAAAATAACGTGTATTATTTTTTTCCTCATAGATTATTATATTTAAATTTGGATGGTGATAAAAAATTCTTCCTGTATTCGCTGTGTGCGCGATGATAGCGCCCCTAGTGACCACAATTGTGTACTTAAGATCTCTCAAATTATGGCAACTGGATGTTTTAAGAATGATTTTCGAATTGTTTTTCTTCTAAATTAGATGTAAATATCTAAAAAGTTTGTGCATATTATAATAAGTGATTTTCTTACTCGAACTAAAATATGAATGTTATAATACGAACGGGATTTGAATCGATACAACATGATACTTTCCAACCTCAAACTGTCCAAAAAGGGAAGAAAATAGTATACCTAAGTACAGCATGTGAGAGACTTTGAAGAGCTTAGAACCAACGGATAAAGCTAATTAATAAGAGCTGTGATCATTAGACAAACATCTGTGACACAAACTTTATTCTTTTCACAATAGCTATCCATTTAATTAATTCTTTGCTTCAATTTCCATCTTGATGTTGGAAACGAATAAAACATGCACGAACTGTTTTTCCCATTGTTTTTACACCGTAAAACACAACACGTACTGTGACCCATATCGCGAATTTTAACGTGTTCACTTAAAAATACTTAATAACGTAAGTATGAAATTCTATGGAAATATAGCAATTTGACACATGACAGTCTACTGATTTAATAGTTCACTGTCTGATTTAATAATTTTAGCAATAACATTAAGGCAAATTGTGCGATCCGATTGTCTGTTTTTACATGCTTCTCTATTATTAATACTCCAAGTAACTATTATTTTATTTTTGGAGCTAACAATAACATCACGAATATAATTAGCTTTAGCCACTGAAAAGTCCTTTTTTAAAATTTTTGAGATTTTTTTAACATATTCAATAATATCATAAGTGTGCGCTTTTAGTTTATATAATTAGTAAACGTAGCAGTACTAAACAAAAGTGTCTTCGTAAAAAAAAGTGCAATGTGAATTTGAGAAAACTAGTAGGTAGTAGATGCGTAGGTATTCCTTACGCTTGCTCAATAGAAGCGTGTAAAAGAAAGAGATACCACGACTGACTTGTTATTCCCCTGCTGGTGGCGAGCTTGAATCTCGACCCTGGAGCCGTAGTGGTAAACGCGCCCGTTGGGGTGGATGAGGGCGGCCGCCGCGCCGGACCGCGACAGCGCCAGAATTATGTTATTTTTGGCGTTGGTGACGCGAACCGCTCCGTCGATCGTCATGTCCACCCTGCAGGAGGTTAAAATAGGGCTTGGTGAAGGAAAGACATAGGGAATGAAAAATACTATTACCCTTCTTCTCCCCTCATCTTCCTCTACCTGTTTTCACCGAGAGCATGTCGATGTACAGGGTTACATTGCAAAGGGCTGCCAAATCTTTATAAGTAACTCAGAATCAGTAACTTACTCGAACTACGCAAAGAACAAAAAAACATTTTTTCCACATTTTATTATTCCTATCCGCTGATAAAAATCGTACGGGTGGACAATTTAACTCATTCATTAAAAAATTGCATATGTACGTATGTGCACTGCGTAAGGTCCTTGTTGGCTCGCTCGCCGTACCTACGTGGCTACGTCTCTGATGAGATGAATGACCGCGCGGTTTTCGTAGTCTCTCTATTAAGTTTATTTTCGAATATTTTAAAGTATTTTTTTTTCGATTATTAAAAATAATAACGGTTAAGATGCTTTTTTATATTGTTCCCTAGATCTTATTTTTTAAATTTGGCACCTCTTTGCAATCTAACCCTGTGTGTGCTATTATTACCCCCATTAAATCATCAATTGTTTGAGGCTGTATCAGAGGCACTAAAGAAGGTCCACTATTACTTAGTCTGGCCATAATTTTACATTTGAATTGGGAATCTGTCATTTTTATATGATTGTTCAATATGTTTTCTCATTTTGGCGCCAATACATTGTACAATATTTTGCGATATTAAAATGGAGTGGGGTGATAAAGAAACCCGAATCGCCGTGATTGCATTACACAAAGTAGGTATGGAGCTAAATGCAATTTTTTAAACTCTCCATACGCTTGGTATCAGTAAAATGTTTGTGTACCGAGCTATTAATAGGTACAATGAGATCTCCTCTGATTGTGATAGAAAAAGATCTGGCCGTCCACGAAGTGTTCGTACGAAAAAGGTGGTCAAAGCAGTAAGGGAAAGAATTCGAAGAAATACTGTCCGAAAGCAAAAGATTTTATCTCGGGAGATGAAGATAGCACCTAAACCATGTCGCGTATTATAAAATATGACTTAGGACTTGCACCCTGAATGAGACGTACCAGTTATTTCTTAACTGATAATTTAAAAAAGAATAGGTCGGTTAAATCGAAACAACTCCTGAAGCGGCACGCAAAGGGAGGTCACAGAAAAAATTGTTTACGGATGAGATTTTTTTTACAATTGAGCAACATTTTAACAAACAAAATGACCGTATTTATGCCCAAAGCTCTAAGGAAGCTTCCCAATTAGTCGAAAGAGTTTAGGTACTATCCGACTTCAGTGATGATCTGGTGGTATGCTATGAAGGAGTGACTGAGACATACTTTTGTGAAAAAAGGTATCAAAGCATCGGCACAAGTGTATCAAGATACCATTCTTGAGAAGGTCGTAAAGCCCCTTAACAACACCATGTTCAATAACCAAGAATGGTCCTTCCAGCAAGACTCGGCGCCGGGTCATAAAGCTCGGTCTACGCAGTCTTAGTTGGAAACGAACGTTTCGGACTTCATCAGAGCTGAAGACTGGCCGTCGTCTAGTCCCGATCTTAATCCGCTGGATTATGATTTATGGTCAGTTTCAGAGAGTACGGCTTGCTCTAAACGCCATGATAATTTGGAGTCCCTAAAACTATCCGTACGATTGGCAGTGAAGAATTTTCCCATGGAAAGAGTGCCTGCTTCTATTGATAACTGGCCTCAACGTTTAAAAAACTGTATTGCAGCCAATGGAGACTTCGAATAAGCTTTTTATATTTTAAATTGTTTTATATTTATGTATTAAACTAACACACTGTAAAAGTAATAAATGTTATTTGCAATAGATTTTTTTTCTTTGTTTTAGTATTTATGGCAAGACTAGGTTATAAGTACTTACGCCCAACCACTGTGTCGAGAGTCGAGAGAGATATACATAAGGACTTACCACAAACAATATCCATTAACCAGAAACTATGGCGACCTATCACGAGGATATGAGGTGCTTACTAATCAAATCAATCAACTTACTTTACTCTATCTCGGAGTCTGAGGCAAACAGTACCGTGAGGAGTCACGGAAGCATTGTAACCCGCGCCTCCAACTACATCCGTGACCTACAACAAATGATGAATGAATCGTTTTTATTTGTAAAATAAAGGTTTGCTTGTAATAGTGGCTCACGAGTCAGGTTGACCACTAGATGTGGCATGTGGCTTTGTGTGCGGCAACAAAGTTGTACCTCAAGTTCCCTCCAAGTGTCAGCATGGTAAATATCGTCTCCAGGGTAGAAAGGTGCCTTGCGCTGAAGCGGCGCGCGCCATGGAGGCTGCCAGCCAGCAGCACCGACCAGCTCCGCTTGGCCGAGCCCGCCCTCGAGAAACTTGCTGTAGTCTTGAAATGCGGACAAATTCGACTCCTCCTGCAAACACGATTCGCTCGTTTGACGGTTCTGTATCTCAAAAGGAAAAAACGGAGACCTTTAGGCAGGGGCGTGCATTGGTTTCAGATGGGGGTAGGCTGTGAGTGAAAATTGAGTAAGTTGCGTGAAACAGTAGGCGATCTCGCGGCAGCCTAACATTGGTTAAATTGCACAAAAACGATCTAAGTTGCGCGCTTTAGTAAGGAATAAGTACAGGTAGACGACAAAATGGTTACAGAATATTTATTGTTTATTGTTGAATACTTTTTTACTTTTAATTATTAATTATGGTTAGCTGTCGGTTTTTTATGAAGGTAGGCTCTGCATAATAGCCTATATGGAATGCACGCCCCTGCCTTTAGGATCACTTTGTTGTCCGTCTGTCTTTCTTGTCGTATGTCTGTCAAGACCAGATATGGACTTTTAGTTTGGGGCAACTGTACTGAATTAGCCCTCAAAACACAAAAAAAATCTGTGGTTTATCCCCTCGTGATTCTTGCAAGCCAATATTTAAACAGTTACAAATATTGCCTTTATCGTGTATGTTACATACTAAAGGTAAGTAGCTACTTTTGTTAAAAACAACTTGCACCTCTTTTAGAAACTGATGCACATACATAATAGAAATCTCAGAGATTCAAGCCGATTAGTATATTAATTGTAATTCCAAGATTGGCTTACTATCAAAGACAATGTAATGCTATGTGTATTAAGATTTGTAATGCAATTCCAAGTGACCTAAAGGAATACCGAATACCGAAGGTTTTATTTAAACGCAGACTCATAATATGGCTTAGAGAGAAGAATTACTATAAAATTTATGACATTTTCAATAAAAATTATATTAGGACGTAATTTAATTAACTGACTGCTTGCAATTTGCATTTTATTTATCTAAGACATTACACTTGAGTGACGACTCGATTTCTTGAATTAAATATTTTTTGACATTGTGATTTAACAAAATAATATTAAGTTTACTAGATAGTAATGTTACATTATTTTAAGATTTGCAGCCACATATAGTATATATAGTAAAACAGGAAACCCTATCACTACATTGTAAAACCATTGTAAACCATGTTTTAAGCAAATAAATATTCATTTAATTTCATTTCGACCCTTGATCTCGGGAACGCGTTGAGGTTAAAAATGATTAAAACCCTGTACTCAGGACTACGGTGCCTTGAAGCTGTGAAAAATCAAACATCTAAAAAACTAGTTATGTAGGTTGTTGTTAATTAAAACATCACCTTAAGGCGACGGGTAAAGCAAGTGACCTTGAGTATTTAGCGTCGAGTCGCGCGATTTTTATTACGTGCCAGTGGCGTAACTATACCATCAGGGACCCGTGGCAAATTCCTATCAGTAAAATTTGTCACGTTGAACTTAGTTTAATTTTAATAAACCGCTTAATTAGGTATCCAACACTAATATCAATTTTATTTTCAAGAGCATGGGTTTATACATTTACATTCATTCACATCCACAAGCCTATATACGCCCCACGGCTGGGCATAGGCCTCCTCTCTAAGGCGAAAAAAAAAACTTTCTTGGTTAACAAAATGAGGGAATTCCCCGATTCGTCAGTGCCCAACCGCGCTGCCAACGTACCGCGACGAAAAATGTAGAAACCAATGGATACGTTCTAAAATTGGTAACATCGTTTTGTTTAGGATATGTTAAAATACTTAACGATTTACTTGAAATTGTATTATGGTCTTTAGTTGTCTCACTTTAATGGATTTTAAGCAGAACCTAAATATATATATATTTAAATACTTTCAAGTAAATAAAATAAAATATATAAAATATTTTTTAGTTTTTATAAGAAATAATTTTAGATACAACAGGAAAAACTTCAACATATAAGTTACATGATAAATATTAATTTCCACATCCTATATCCAGTATTTTCGCCAGAAAACTTGTGCAAAAACATTTCTTTTACTCTCCTTACCCTGCGCCTTAATATTATTATATAAGGTGTGTGGTGATGGTGATTCAGGAGATCGATTAACGGACCACACGTAATTTTCTAGGAATCTCTATACTAAACAGTTATAATTTCGTATGCGAATTGGAATTCGATTATTGCTTTAGAAAGAAGTCTCCTTTACAACTGCACATGCAAAGACCTACTACACGATACGTCCTTTAGGCCGACTACGAGTTGCTACGACTATACTACAGCCGGTAGTGAAATGAAAGGGTATATCCCCACGGCAAAAAAATTCCATCAACAACATCAACACTGTATTAAAGTGGTTTTAGCAGTAGTTTTCGAATTGGGCTTTCCTGCATAGTTCGGTACTGACTACGGTACAAGTCCAACCTAATCTACCAATATGCCGTGGTCATAGCTGATATCCGAATACTAACCAGCGAGCTCATTCTTTAAATATGTGTTACCTTGAAGCATTTATTAACTTTAAATTTACAAGTTGGCTTATTATTTTTTATGCCGCTTTGTACTGTTAAGATCAAAGACCCATCATAAATTATTTGAATACGAAGCCGAAGAACCAAATAAAACCAAATATTTCGTTATTCATCCATGCTATGCTTATCACCTGATTATAGGAATGTGCTGTATAAACGCTCCTCGGGCGGACAGGCATGGACACATCCTTTCTAAAATCTGCGTTAGCCATTTTAACACTTCTTCAACTTAAAACTGATACGGTTAAATCACTATTTTTAAATATACATGAACAACAGTGACTACATAATATAAATCATACTTCACGGTCGGAAGGGAAAAGTCAATTGTCATTTATTTTATTCGATATTTAAATTTTATTTTATTTCTCTGCGGCGACGGCTCTTACTGTTCCAACAATAACCAACCTCCATAATTGCAAAAAAAAGACAATAAATCGAAAAGTTTGTCTTATAAGGTATGTAAGTCTTAGTGTGCACGCACGTGTGACTTTTGTCGTCGTGACTTTATGTCACATATGAAATCCTTAGTTAAGTCTTGGATATCTCGAGGTCACGGTGACAAGTCACCCGTGCGCACTAGTTCTTAGAGGAGTAGCTGAGCTGGAATATAATCAAAGTCACAAACAAGCACACGCGGAGGGTAGCGTGACGTGTCAACCTGTTCTGTGGTCACAAGTTCTTTTTAGTTAACTTTGCAAAATCATAGTTAGTCTAAACTAAAGACGAAATCGCGGGCCACAGCTAGTGTTACATTTTTTTTTCACATTAAAAAATTTTTGCCAACTGAACACCAAATTGTAAGAAGTGTAAAAATTTCGGTACACTAAATTATTTTGAGATAAAAGTAACCTAACTGTAAGCCTATCTCATAGATTAGTAGGATTAAAAATCAATGGCCTATCTGCTATTTCAGGCTGTTATCTATTTCTGAGCCAAATGTCTATCAAATGATGATCAGGGTCTGATGTTAAAGACGGTAAATGTCACACACAAGATCTATATTGTAGTTATTGCAGACTCTACGTGTTTGTGCGCATTAGATTAGAGATGGGCTGACTAGTCGCCGACTAGTCGGGTAAGCCGACTATTCGGCATCGTTTGTAGTCGGCGACTAGTCGGCGACTATTCGGCAAAATATGACGATTATAATCGGCGCCTAAGTTACTGTCTTTTAATTATAAAAACCTGATATTTATACTTGTTCGCTTTCCTGCCTGACCGCCGCGTGAAATAATTCCCTGCCTGCCTAGCATGAGCACCAAAACACGATATAATATGATATGATACAGCGATATATTGACACAAACTGTAAAAATATGATAGTTAAAGCCGCTGTGTTAAATCGCCGTGCCGGTTACGTTACATATTATGATCGCTGTTTCGATAAAAATTCAAATTGGCGGCTATATTCATCATATTTTTACAGTTGGTGTCAATATATCGCTATATCATATCATATCATATCGTGTTTTAGTAGTCATGCTAGGCAGGCTGGCACTGGTTACATTACACCTTTGACGGTTCACCTTCGATATCATCTATCTATTATTGTCCACTCGCGAATTCGTTTTCGACATTTTATGACACCACACACAGTATTCTTTTATTTATTACAAATAGATTTAACTGATCGGCGCAGCAAACACAAAACAAACAGGAAATAAAAATGTAAATAAACATATTACTACTCGTACATGCTCAGTGGCCGCGCGATGACAAAACCGAGTAATAACGAAAAGGCTCGACCACCTCCGACAAGTAGATATTAGAATGATCGGCATTGCCGATTAGTCGGCCGACTAGTCGGCAATTTGAAAACCGATTAGTCGGCTAGTCGGCAAATACCATAGTCGGCCCATCACTATATTAGATGTAAATCGCCTCATAAGTAAATCCACTGTTGACAGTAAGTGTGTACCTAAGTACTTAGTTCAAGCATGTTTCTAAATCTTAAGTAAACCCTAATGAAAAGTTTTTTTACCTATTTTCCTATAGCATTTTTTACCAATCTAAGAGCTAGCGTGCTCGGGTCACTTTTTCGTCACTCTTAAGAAACCCTTGGATATCTCGAGATATCGGCATAACTTAATAAAAAAACTGATTAACTAGTTATTGTTTGAATATTATTTTTGGGTTTTCAGTTTTTTTTGTCGGTTTTTAACTAACGCAGAGTTATAAAACAAAACATAACACAAACAAACACTAGATTTATACAGGGTGTCCCAAGAAGGATGTAACAGCTGGCGCCAGGTGATAGAGGACACTAATACCTATCGATTGGACCCCCATGTATATTCAGCGAAAATGAACGATTCTCGTGGTATTAATGGAATTTGACCTGATTCCGAATTTATCCAGAGAATCACGTTTGATGAAAAAAAAATTTATTTTGTCTAACTAAGTTATAGTTTTTTTTTTGTACCTATAACTTACCTTACCTTACCTTGGGACAGCTGCAGATCTACAACTGTTCCAAGGTGGTGTCTTGCTTGTCTTGGTGGTGGTACAGAGTTCAGAGTATCCAATAGATACTAGCTGAAGGTGATACAGGTATATGGGCCATACATACTTACTACTAAAACCTACTTTAATGTTGTTGTTTCAAAACTGGGCATGCTAGGCGATAATGAGTTGATAGTAGGGCGAATTGGGTATGGGCAACGGAACCCCAGGGGACAAAGCCTGGCCGAATTCCTGGGAAAGGAGGGCGCCTCTTTGCGATAAATTCCTTCTTTCAGAAACCGCCTCACAGGAAGTGGACTTGGATGAGTCCCGCCCGATGGTTCCACGAAAAATGAGATTGTTAAGAAAATTTTTTGGACTCGTCGTAAAGACAAGCCGCAAAAGCTTATCGACCTCACCCTCAACCTTATAGCAAAACGACGTTCAATAGCACTGCAGAACTCCGTTGACGCATACGAATCTCGTATATATCGTAAATATTATAACCATGATTTATGATCATAGTCATTATTTTTAAAAAAAACATGTAACATACTTACAGTACCCGGCGGTAAATATTGCAAATCGGTTTTCATCGCATTTCCGAATACAAACGAGTGCTGATTTCCATGTCCATCAATTATGAGATTTATTGTTTATCAGAATTTGAATTCAGAACGAAGTACTTTATTGGTGTTTTGCTTTGATTCCCGCGTGAATTATATAGAGCTGTAAAACTAACATTATGTAAGTATACCTACCAACCAAATTAATAAAAATATCCACAAAATAAATGATATAGTTTGGGGTTTTAACAACTCTATGTAGTGTCAACAAACGTCACGGTAGTGTGCGATACAGATAACGCTATACGAAGCCGAAATTAGCCGATTGGCTCTTTCCAAAGGTCGATGTGCAATATTTACCACCGGGCACTGTACTAAGGTAAGAGGGACCGAAGTAATATTAAATTGTACTTTTATTTTATCAAGTAATAGAAAGAAACTTACCTAACAAAAACTTAGTTAAAAAAATTTAGGCATGTATCGAAATTCTATTACTTTATAGAATTGATAGTTCACTTGCTGAATTCAGTACAGGCACAAGTCTGAAAACACAGTTTCGAGATATTGCGCTTTAAAGTTTTTGAAAGTGGGTGGGTGCGCTCGCACATATTGCTCCTTACTGACTGCTGTTTAGGGCCTATCATGTTGATGCTTGTGTTTTCCTAATCTGTGTTATATACCCAATAAACGAAAATAAACAAAAAATATTAATTAGTATTGATTCGAATAATATAGGAGTATAAAGATGGGCGCTTTGACTTGCGCCGGTATTGTCTCAATAGTTTTGATTATTTTTGCTTTAGTGCCAGATGAAACTACAACAAAAAATTGTACAAAACAGGATTAGACCAAAGAAAAAAATTGTTTCGAAAAAATAGTACAGATTCAAGTAGGACAGAGGGTCCAGAGTATTATTATTAGCTCTAAGACAAGTAATGAATAAAATAATGGACTTGGATCTGAAGACACACATAGCATTAAGTAAGTAATATATTTAAAACAGGCTTTTGATAATCACGGTGATAAGAATGATAAACATCACAACAAAAAAGCAGACTTGCTTGCTTACAGGGATGGTTTTGAAGAACGTAAAAAGTTAGAAAAGAAAAATATACTGCAAACCATTGAAAATTAGAGAGAAAACATGCTGCTCAAAGGTAGCAAAAGCAAATACATGCTTTTATGATTGAGAATACAGTAGAAATGATGTGGAGTGGCGAAGAAGAAAATCTAGAAGACAAATTCAAGGAAAAGCGGGTGTTTTATCAGTCAGTCGAGCTTATCATGAGATCACGAAAATAGTAAAGTTAAGTTAAGTTAGAGAAGAAAGTTTAAAACTCTGTCGACAAAATTAGTCATGATGATGCCAGATAATATGCCAGATTGGTATTCTTTTTAAATTTTTAAATCTTTTTTTTTGTCTTTTACTTGTATTAGAGTAGCTTACTATGCGATATTGGTAAACTCTTAGCTTATTTAGGTTCTTGTATAGCAGCCAAATGAAAAGTCTTTAAATCGTAAGTTAGTTATAGTAATAGCATGAATTAAATAATTTCTGTATCTTATTATTTGTTCCATGTTTTCCAGAAATAATTTGGCCCTAGTATTTGTAGTTTAAAACATTTTGTAGTGTTTGGTATCTAGTAATATGTCTGATATTCCATACTGTTTATCGTGAGCTTAGTTTTTAAAGTGTTTATAAATATGTCTTCTGTTTTGCTTCAATATTCCAGTTGTTGAAACATCAAATTTAATTCTACAGGATCTGATCGATTGCAAAAAATAATAATCGTAGTTTTAGAAATTATTGCCATCAATGCTTAAACCACATTTTGACCAGTCCATTTTCCTTTACACTGACTCAAGCATCGCTGAGTTTAGATGAAATTGGTTGATCTTATCATATCCACCACTTCCTTTTGAATAAGGAATGTCCCTCTAGTTCTATTCTGTTTTATTTTGTTTTAAACTGCTGCTGCCGTATTTGCAATATCGCGGACACGAAGGCTACCGCGGATGCGTGAGTTCCTCACGCGGTCCTTCCGCGTCACTCCGTATATCCACCGCAGCTTATTCATCTCCGTGACACGCAGCTCCTGCTTGTGTCGCTCAAGTAGCGGCCACGCTTCGCTGCCTTAAAAAAGAACAGGCCTAATGATGGACTTATAGATCTGTCCTTTCAGCTTAACCGGCATTCTGGGGTCACAAATGACACCAGTCACCTCTCCCCATTTGACCCACGCAGCAGCAATGCGTGCTTTGACGTCGCAATCGATGTCTCCCGACGCGTGAAGTACAGATCCAAGGTATATAAACAGGTCCGTGCGCTCGACCTTGTCTCCACCTATGCGGACGGGCGTTGGGTCTGTAGAGTTATAGGCCAGGTACTCGGTCTTCGCTACATTGAGTTACAGACCACCGCTCTCATCTCAAGCGACTGCTTTCACTAGTTCACCCGTCTCGCCAGCCTGCCCCTGTCCGCGTCCACCAGTGCGGTATCGGCAGCATACATCAGCAGCCATGGTGGCTGCTCATGTGAGTCTCTGATGCTGTCTGACACAACGTCTAATATCACACTGAACTAAAACGGACTGAGGACGGAACCCTGGTGCACTCTGACGGTGTTGGGGAACGGTTTGGTGTCGCCAACAGCAGTCCGAACCATAGAATCGGGAGTTACGGTACATGTCTCGAATAATGTCAATATATGCCTCGGGGACCCCTTTGGATCTCAGTGCCCACCAGATCACCACTCGAGGGAAACAGTTAAAGGCCTTCTGTAGATTAAGAAAAAGCAAGTGCAGACGCGTGTTCTTCGTCCTGTATCCATAGTCCATCCATCCATCCATAGTCCTGTTGCCAGGACGAAACCCATATTGACACTCTGAGACGTCACACTCCTGTCGGATCCGGGAGTCCACAATCCGCTCAAGAAGCTTCATGGTGTGGGACATGACCTTTATACCGCGGTAGTTGCCGCATTCTTGCACCGATCCCTTGCCTTTGAAGACCGGAGTAATAATACTCTTTCTCCATTGGCTCGGGATTAGCCCAAATAAGAGTATGCGGTTGTAAAGGTAGGTTAAAATATCCACCCCAAGAGGGCCCATCGCCTTCCAGGCTTCGATTGGGACTCCATCGGCTCCAACAGCTTTACGATTCTTCATGCGGCGAGGAGCGAACTGGACTTCTTCAGGCATTACCGTCTTTGTGCTGCTTATTCAGCAGCTCATGGAAATAAAAGCGCCATCTCTCCTTCACCGCGAGGTCCTCGCATAACAGGTTGCCCCCAGGGTCTTTACCACAGCGACACTGATAAATATCCTGTGCCGCTTTGACCCTTGAGCGCGCCAACTTATAAATTAGCTTCTGCTCCTCAGACGATTCCGACTTGTCATAGAGCGTATAAAAGTGGTCTCGCCTAGCTCTGGCTACATTTATTTTATTTTTTTTGTCAATTTTTTTCCTATATTTTTAATCTTTAGTAACTGTTCCGTTGCTTTCTTGATGATCGTTCTTTCTACGTGCTTTCTATAGATATCAATATGTTTTTTCTTTCTGTCTGTTCTGTGTATTTTTTTATATTCTTTGTTAGGGTTGCAATGCCTTTTAACTTTGAGCACTCTTGTTCCATTTTATTTTAGTAAGGTTTTTGTCTGCTGTGGAACCTGGTATTTTATTATATTTGATTTGTCTATTGGTAATCTATATACTACTGAAAACAGTTTGCTCTCCCCTTTAAATCCAAATGGTCAAATACGGCTCAACTAAAAATCTACATACAGTATTTTACATAAAACTGGCCTAACTCGAAAGTGCCAGTGTTGCATGACGAAGTCGATCTTATCTAGCTTATCTACAGGTTTAATGCCAACTGATGATTTTTTGTGTAGTCTTTTTCAGCAATTTGTATTTAGTCCATCGAACTCCAATATCCATGGACACTTTAGTATTTTTATGTGCCAGACAAAGATTTTTGACGCTGTGTCTGTCAGATAACCTTAAATCAAATACTTTTTATCTTGTCCACGGCTTTGTCACCGTTTTAGATTAGGAAATTTTATGAACACCTCTTAGGTAAACTTCTTAAACACTTGTTTCTTGCGATGCAAGATTATTTGCACTTTTATTTTTAAAAATACTAAAAATATTCAAAATCTATTTGACGCCATTTTTATTGTTTCGATTAACAGCGCTTCTAGTGGTAGAATATAGAACTAGTTACTACAATTTGCCGCGGCATTTTGTAAAGCGCTCGAATCGACAGTTATACCGGTGACACACGGCAGCCGGACGCCAATTTCGGAACAGGAAGGGGCGGAGTCTTGCTGAAGGGCTGGCGAAGTTGACAAAAGGATCGACCAATGGCAGCGTTTGACCTTACAATGTCAAGACGAGTCCGAAGCCGCGTCCGCCGCCATCTGTCACCGGCTTTAGTTTTCAAGAACTATTACAAACTGACGAGTCATTTTACTATTGGAATTTTACAAAACAGCGATCGTTTGCAAACGGACGACGCCATTATTTTGTATTACGACGAATTATTTAATACGCCGACGACCTAAATAAAACGAAGTCAAACAATAATTATCAAAGCCTATTAAACTTTGTCTAATCTGTGCCTTTGACTGACTATCTCAAAGATAAAAGTATACTTAAACGAGACACAATAGAAATTCCATTGTTATGCGGTCTCATGAGACCGCTTGGATGTTAACGGGTTTGCTATTGTTTTAAGCTGGTGACAAACGGCGACTGACGCGTCCCTGGACGCGTCTTGACATTGTGAGGTCAAACGCTGTCATTAATCAATCCTTTCGTCAGCCGTCAGCAGAAAGTAAGCCGCTTTACACAGTGGTACTAGGGATCAATACAAATGATTTCATTCGAGGAAACGGAAATTTCATCCCCTGGAATTCAAGATGGCGGATATTTTCCAGAATGGCGGCTGCTTAATTTAAAAAAAATATAGAATCAGAACGGCTGCTCCGATTTTACTGATTGAGGTGTCAATCAATTCGTATTGACACCTTTATAGTGCAGTCATTGAAGCGAAAAATACGGTCTTACCTCCGAATTTTTTAACTGTGAACCGATTTGCATGAAACTTTGGAATTAGGCTCATCTTACCCTTAACTTCAAAAGTGAAAATGATCTGAACTCCGCCTATTATTTTTAAGGGGTGTAAACAACCCCTTAATGGAAAAATTTACGTTGAGCCATTCTACCGCTAGAAAACATGTCTAATAGTAAGTGGTGAAATTGTAAAGTATTTTCTAACATAATTACCTCATATTAAAATCATTTTCAACCCCTTGAAAATCTTACAACCCTTGCAAACAACCCCTAAATTGAAAAAATCACAAAAAAATACTTTGGTATGACATAAAAAGATGTAAGTATAGAGTAAGTAATATTTTATATTCTCTATAATAATTATCAAATTTTTAACCCCTTTCAACCCTTGAAAACTACCCCTTGATAAAAAATTGTTAAATTTTTTTTTGATAAAATGAAAAGGATTTAAATATTATTCCACACTCTCGAAAATGATTATCATATTCTTAAGCTTTTCTACCCTTAAAACTACCCCTAAATTAAAACAGTAAATATATCTGATTACATATTTAAAAATAATTTAATTTAGAGTAAAAAATTGCCATTTATTGAATAAAATATTTACACTACGACATTTTCAGTTACTAAGTAGAAAAAAATATGATAAGTTTTTGGACCATAGCTCCTTCAATTTTCATGCTATCACAATTTATAAAAAAAAACATTGTAAAGGTAATTAAGAGAGCTACAACATCCTTTATTGCAATATAATATAGTAAAAAACCTTTTTCTAAAACGGTGAAGGGTTAAAGGGCTTAAGAGAGGCTGTGATTGCGCTGCCACGCGCTCTTTAAACAATCATATCTCCGTCAATTTTTGTTTGACAGAAAAAACAAAAAAAACAAATTGTTTGTCAGAAAAATACCAAAATTTTTAATCCGTACACTTTTATACGTATCTGTCGTCATTTTTGAGATATTATGAAAAATATTATGAAATTTTTTTTAATTTTGGTGGAAATGGCACTTTTCCTAAGTGCACTTTGCGGAAATGGATACCCATTGATTTAAAAGAAAAAACATTAGATGCTCCCCTTATTTGCAATACAGCTCACTTATTTTACGTGCAAAAGACTTTTGATAATTTTAAAGCTTATTTCAAGCACTACAAAACCCTTTTGTATTAGAATGCATAAAAAGCATCTGCTCGCCGCTAGATGGCATTGACCACATCGATTAAATTTCAGATAAAATAAAAAACAGCTTTGATCTTTAATATCTAGCTTAATATTGCACTTAGAATACTTTATAAAAAACCAAATTGTTCATTGTTTTACCTGCTACAATTTTGTTTTTTATAAAATTTTCGATAAAACGTATATTTTTGGAGATATTTGCAAAAAACCGATGAAAAACGTGAAAAAATTGCGAATTTGCAATTGCCAATAACTTGAAAAGTATTGGATTTTTTGAAAAACTTTATAGATGATTTTTTGCTTAAAATTAGGCCTTCTATCGATATCTTTATTATTATTTTGAAAAAAAAAATTCACCCCCGAGAAGGGGTGGCAACCACCCCCAGGGTGGTTGCGGAGTTCAAATCATTTTCACTTTTGAAGTTAAGGGTAAGATGAACCTAATTCCAAAATTGTATGCAATTCGGTTCACAGTAAAAAAAATCGGAGCAATAATGCTTCAATGACTGCACTATTAATCAAAAGAAAATAATACCATTTAATAAATTAAAGATGACGGCTAAGTATTCTTTAAAAATGTGTAATTTTAGAAGAAGAAAAAACATTCTAGTGAAAATAACAACTAAATATCCTATAAAATAGGTCGCTTAATTTTTATTTAAATGAAACCTGATAATATTATCTACAAAATAAAAAAAATGCTTGGCAATCCTATAGTTTTTTAACTATACGCATTACAAATGAAACGCGTGATTTTGAAAGCCTTCATTTTTGTTTACTAATTCTTTAAAAGCAGAGTAGGTTTTATTTAAACAAATATAGGCATATTAAATAAAAAAAACAATTAATGTAGTTTTATCCTTTTATTACAATAAAATTCGATTTTAAAAATTAAAAATTATAAATAAACTAGTAGTTATTTAACACCCACAACCAGCTATACTAGTATATTTTTAAGCTCCAAACGCCTGACAACTCCGTAGTGTTAAATGTTAAATGTCAATTCGCTCGGAACGCCTCTCTTGGAAAAATAATAATATTGATGAGATGTGCTATTAATTGGTGTCAATACACATTGCACAAGCTATCAATATTATTTAGTATTTCGACCTTAAAAGCTAATTAAATTAATCGCTGTAAATTACATTTTGCAAAAGGTTAGTGTTGCCAGATAAGGAAATTCTTTTATTTTTATATTATTGTCCCTATTGATTAATTTAAAAAATACTAACTGATATTTTTGTCTGTGATAAGAAGGTGCAGTGTAATTTAAATATTATACATACTTGAAAATATATTAGTTTAAACTTGAAAAGCTTAAATGAACATCACTTGTTAAAATCAAAACATTCACACCTTTTTGCTTCCAGCGGTAAAATAGTAAAAAATATTTACGTCATGCTCCAATCTAATGTAGGCATTGTTTTTATTTAATTTTCCCCAAGCTTGGGGAGAACTACTACATATTATGAGCAACTCTCTTGTATAGTGGTGTGCGTATGTCTCTGTGTAAACGAACTGTAAGTAAAGTTGCTTTAAAATAATCGCCGTTGGTACCGAATAATCCTTCTATGGTATTCTATGGCCGAGCCCTAGGTCGGCGGCCATCTTGTGGTTTTCCGACCTCGTACATTTCGTTTTGTAAAAATGAGATTTAAGGTAATTTATTATGATTTTGGTATCGATTGAAAGTAAACTAAATTGTCTACTTAATATAAACTATAAACTGTTACATTAGTAGTAAAATGTAATAGTAAAATGCATTTAATTCAGTTTAAACTGGCTGGCTGATGTTAATGTATTAACTATTTTTAGGGAGTTCTACGTATATACGACGAGATGCTCGGGTAAATGACATTTCTAGCAGTATTTTTTTATAGCTGTAGCGTCATTATGATGCTATAAACATTTTTGTGCCGCGCAATCAACCAGCAGCATTTGTTATCGAGTCGCACGCGGGATGGACCACAGTTTAGTAGACAGAGTACGTTTAGCTAATTTAGCTTGTTGTGTTGGACTATTGTGAGAAGTTTGCGCGCGGCGGCCCAAGGGCGTCGCCAAGGGCGGGGGGGGGGAGCAAGTGGGGGCAAAAATTATGCAGAATAAAATTTTGCCAAAGGTAATTATGCCTAATAAAATTCTGCCATCTTAAAAGTATGCCATTGTAATTTCGGACATATTAACATTCGACCAAACAATGGCTATATTTAAGAAAAAATATGCTTTACAAATATTCGTTTAAAGAAGTTTATGCCAAGTGTGTTATGCCAAATGAATTTCTGAGCAACAAGATTCTGCCAGATAGAGGGGTCCCTCTATCTATTCCCTTTACCTATTATTAAATTCCGCATCGCATGACAAAACGTAAATAAATAAATGCACAAGGTTTAATGTATATTGTAGAAAGTATTGAAATATTCAGAATAACATTAAGAATTGACATCCGTTTATAAAATCGCCACCATTTTCATCACGACTATATCAATTTTACAAAAACGCAAGTTTAAAAAGTGTAAAAATATGTAGGTAGCTATGGTGTGTGTCAGTTCCATGCGCCAAAAAGGAGCATAATATTGTACGTTGTTCCCATCAAATCCAAATTCATTTAGAGGCATATTGGGATCATTTACTAAAGGCCCTTTTGTAAGTTCAAAGCAGTTCAAAGATATTCACGAGCAGTGAAAAAGCACATTGAAACCCACTTCCATAAGGAGGCATTGAAGGCTGCTAAATCTTTTCTCGAAGTTGTGCCTGTCGATTTGCAACTGAAGAAATATTCCCAGGGAATTATTGAAGAAAATCGCAAAATTATAAAATCTATTATTTCCTGCATTACGTTTTGCGGGTCACACGACTTAGCACTGAGAGGTAAACATTATGGTAAAGGTATTCTCGAGAATTTATACCGGCTGCGAATCGACGCGGGAGATTTGATTTTAAAGAAACACCTTGTGTAAGGAAAAAAAAATGCAAGCTACCGTTCAGTGGTTATTCAAAATGAAATTATTGGTATTTGTGGAAGCGTTATTAAGGCTAATATTATGAAAAAAGTGAAAGAATATCGTGAAGCATATCGTGTGCTAGCAGACGAAACAGCTGATATTTCTGGCACTGAATAACTATCAATTGGGATGCGATATTTTGATGAAGAAACACAGGAAGTTCAAGAAATGTTTGTCGGATTCATTGAGCTAAAAGATTTGGATGTGAAATCGATTGCACATAGCATAGAAGAGTTTTTGACAAAAGAAGATCTGAATATAAATAAATGTGTTGGTTTTTATGGTTGTTCAACGATGTCAGGAAAAGAGGAAGCCCTCTACTTTCATTGCTCGTCCCACAAACTGAATCTAGTTATCAATGATCTAAATTCACTTCCTAAAATTAGAAATGCCACGGGAACCACCAAAGATACTATAAACTTTTTTCGGGAATCAGTTTTGACTTTTGAGGAGGAAGTTGATACCTAATATTTCCAGTCTTTGCGAGACAAGATGGAGTGAGAAACACAAAACCATCAGGGTTTTTGAAGAAAATCTTCCAGTAATTCTGGAAGCCTTACAAACATTATCTCAGGAAGGAAATAGTGCAACTCAGAAAAGTGCCTTCCAACTGCATGCAGCTACTTCCAGAATTTCTTTCATTCTCGGGATTATGTTGGTAGCCAAATACTCGGCTTTGATGGAACCCGTTGTCAACGTACTCCAATCTGTAGCTTTGGACGTGGTCAAAGCCTCGGAACACGTTAAAAGGATTTTACTTTTAATTAAAAACCACCGTGAAAATCCGAAGTAAGTGACAGACGAAATTATGAAGGAAGCTACTGCTGTTGCGAAGAAAGTCGAACTGGAGGAGGACATTACATCATTGCCGCGTATTATGGGGAAACAACGTCACAGAAGCAGAAATCATCCAGCAGAAAGCCCTTCAGAATACTGGAAGAGGTCTTTAGTAATACCATACTTGGATTCAATTATCACCTCCCTTGAAGTACGTTTTGCTGAAGAAAACACACACACCCGGCGCAGTTGCAAAAGATGACAACTGAAAATCTGAAACAAACTTGTGAATCTATTTCCCAGTTTTATGATTTATCGAACATAAAGTATGAAATCGAACTTTGGCAGCAATTGTGGCACGATAGGCTTAATCTAACAAATCTAACAGTTGTTGATGTCCTAAAAGAAACAAATTCCTTCTTTCCCGAAACGGAAAAAGCATTGAACATTTTGATCGCTTTACCATGCACGACCTGTACAGTAGAGCAATCCTTTAGCAGCCTCAGAAGACAAAAACATGGCTAAGAAGCACCATGGCAGAAGATCGCCATAGTGGTCTGGCCATGATGAGTGTACACAAAGCCATCATAAATAAAAACCTAAATAATATTTATGATAAAGTGGTAGAAAGTTTTGCAAAAAATCCCCGCAGGTTATGTTTTAATTAAATATTATTTTTGTTAAAATAAATAATTATTACTGTGTTTAAAAGTTCGATTTAGTTAATGTGTCGAGGGCGTGTGAAGTTTTATACATTGATATTACAATAATAATTGATATTCTTATTACAATCGGCGTCGAGGCAGACTTCCAAAGTGTAACGCTTCATGCTCTCGACTGTACCAGGCGTGCATATTTTTTATCCTCCATAATATTGCCCCATTGCCCCATTGTCATAGCCAGTGTTTTCGCAACTGAATTCCCAAAAGGTACATAGCCAGCGCTAAAAACGTACATTGTGGGATAAAAAGGTACATAAATAGGGCACCAGCCGCATAATCCAGGTGCAGTCAGGATAGACTCCAATTCGAAAACATTAATCATAGTAACATTTTTAAAAGATGTAAAAAACCCTTGTTGCTAAAAATGTATTACAAATGTAGGTAATCATTCTCTGCCCGCTGAATTATAAATACGAAAATGTTATTAAAACACTTTAATTATTTACCTACGTGACTCATCGTACTTGGACTCAGTCGGTAGATTGCATCCTGCGCGAGCGCCACGAGCGCAAAATTTTTTTACGCTTTTATAGAGAACTATTAGTGGTAAAAAGTAATATTTAAATGTAAGTAACTGTAAAAAGCTGCGAGCGAAGCGAGCGCGAAATATTTTCGAGATATTAGGCCATTTTTACACTAGAAGGCATACCAACGGCGACGGCATTGGCGACTGCGACTGCAAAGCGGATCCTTGGGTGGGCGTCGCACACCCTTTATCCCCCTAGCAAAGCCGATTTACATACATCATCATCGCCTTATTATCGTTTTACACAGATATTGAGTAGGTTCAAAAGGTACGTAAATGGACAAAATTACACATTACACATGAGAGGCTAAAAAGGTACGTCAAATGTGTAAAATGTACGCTAACGGCAACGCTGGTCATAGCAAATGTTTGTTAAGTTGGCTTACTCATTTCAAGTTTGCCAATTTATGCCAATTTGGCAAATGTGTGTCTACACGTGTATGACATTTGAGAAAGTAGATAAACGTTTGTATACCTATCGCCATGTGAAGTGCCAGCATAAGCGTTATGACCAATACCAAATACGTGCTCGATAGAATCAAATGAATGACCATTATAGCTAAGATGCAAAGAAAAAAAAAGGAAGAAAACAATATAATGACAGCCTGCCATGACGTCGCATCATCCAACATTGCTGCCAACATGACTACTCAAGAAAAAAAGGGATACAGTGCACCGGTGGCTTTGAGTATCCTAATCAAATACTGGTGGCATACTTATCTTTTTTTTTTTTAAGTAAGATAATATTTTGCGTTGAGCGACGCCTAGAACCCTTTGTCTACCCATTTATACCTGGGTATATACCCAAAGCAGTGGGAACATATAATTTCGACTGCCTTAGTTATGTCTATAAATCCGTAATACAAATTTTAAATTGTATTATAAAGTAATGCCGTAAAAATGTATCTTTTGTACCAGTAAAATAATGTTTGATTTTTTTAATTCCTAAAATCCTGAGTGTGTGATTCGATTAGTTAGATTCGCAAAAAATAGATTGACCCAAACATGACCCACTTTTGGGTAAATGCTCATGTGGATTTTTACCCACTGCCATCGCTTACTGCAAAATATTATTGTATAGCGTGAGAGACAGAGAAGCATGTAACTTAAAGAAAGAATAGAGGCTCCCATCGCTATCTTAAGATAATAGAATAGATCTCGTTTCATATAAAAAAATTGGTTGAATTTGCGATAGCCCGGCCTGAATATTATTCAAACAAAATAACTTGAGATCTATTGAGAAACATATTATGTTGTTTGCCCGATTATTAAAAGATTTAAAAATGGGACTTTTTCATTTTAATAGAAATCGAAACATAGCGTTATTTTCAATAACGTTAACGAAACCATTCGATGGAGAAAGTCAGTACCTAGTCATAATTATCTGTGGTTTGCGTCCTGCCTGCCTTTCATTCTTAATTCATTTTCAAATGTGGAAACACCGGCGGCCCGCCACGTTTCGCCAGTCTTGTTAGTTGTCCACTCGTCAGTAATTTTTAGCTTCCTAATCGTTTAACTTAGTAACAGAGTAATATATATAAAAAATGAGTGCTCAAGCACCTACGCCTGCTTATAAAATCGGAATAGTGAAGCAGGTAATACATTATTTATATGTTTTTTACCATTCCAAAAACACAAGTGATCATACCTCGTGCTGATTTTCTATAAATTGCCCTGTTGGCACCATACCCTGCTACGATATGATCAATTTATGTCTATCGTTCTTTGCTAATCAAATTTAACAAAGCTGTAAGTAACTTTGATTAAGGTATGGTAGGTTTAAGTTGTGTTCATCCAATCGGAAGGCTGTTAGATTTAGCCAAAAGGTCACGTAGCATGCATACCGAATGTCAAAGAAATTGTTTGATTTCATCATAGTGCAGCTATCGCAATAATGCAGTTTGGTTGCAGAAGTAATTAAAGCATCTTGTATTTCCAGGTATTATCAGGGGACACAGTGGTAATAAGAAGACAGCCCCAGGGCGGCCCGCCCCCCGAGAAAGTGATTGCACTCTCTGGCATCACTGCACCGAAGCTTGCCCGCCAAAGGACAGCCAACAAGTAAGTAACTTGTTTCAACTTTGCATTGTTGAATACACTAACAGATTAGACAGAGTACATCTAATACACTCCATATCTTCATGATTAATTGAGAAATAAATAATAACCTGTAAACATTGTAGAACGATAAAAGTGATACATGGAGATTCTGTTTATCCTGATATGAATGATGTGGATAGTATAGGTGTGTGGTACAGCTTCACAGAGGGAATCTTCTAGGAAAACACCATCAACAGGTTGGGCAATTATTGTTACTCGAAAGTGAAAGTAGTCCAATGTGGCAACTACTTCTTTGAATCATTAGAACATTTGGTTGTAATGATTATTTAAGTATTAATTAGCTAATTGCGAATTCAACATTATCTGAATTTCATATCTCCATAGCTTGGCTATTTTAATCTCTACGTAGCAAATTATTTTATTAATTAGATAGTAATGTTTAAATAAGATTGTGTTCGATTGTATTATTGTAAAGCCAAGCAGCAGTATACAGTATACCTGTCTCTGTTATCAAATAGTAATTACACATATGATTATTTATATCATACAAATGAAAATCCTCATTTAATCATAACATCCCCCAACAGACGTTCTTTCTTATAATAAATTGAGACTTGTATAAGGATCAATGTTATTGTCCCAAGATTATTTACTCTCATCCTACAAATTAAGAAAATATTTTGATATTCGACAATCTGTAGCAAGCATGGTAATGTGGAAACATTACCATGCTTGCTACAGAAGCCTTAGGTATATGACAAACATTGCTTTACTTGTCAACATCCAAGTGGCCTCATGAGACTGCATAAAAATGGAATTCTATCGTCTTGATTGACACATGCCTTATGAGTTTATAAAAGAAATCTGTACTAAAAATGTATTTAACTAATATCCCTTTACAAACTTTTATCATTACAATACTATTTTAGTACACAATATTAGTCTTTGTAAAGTCAAAGAACAATATAATTTTTTTTTTTTAATGCCAGTTGCGATATCTTATTTTTTAAATTATATGCTATTTAGCGAATTTGTTAAATCTATTTGTTTCACCACTCCTAATTTGTGCTTAGCTGGATGGGAACTTATAAAACATTCAGCAAATTATGATTAAGAACAAGTACATATCATGACTATTGAAGTAAATCTATACAATAATATGTAAAAACCAGTGAAATGCGAGTCAGGCACTGAGTGGTTGTCTGTACCATAGTTTATTTTATTTAGTTCGGGATTTTAGTGCAGGTGCGAGTCACACTTAAATAGTTTCTATAATTTGGTTTTGCATTATAATCACACCAACTTTAACACTTGTCTTTTTTCTACAGCACAATTTTTTTTTACTAAACCTGATGTTTATATTAATTAGCAATAAAAACTATAATCTGTCAGTTTTCAGATTTTTACCTTCACTTGTGTTGTAAGGCCTTGCTTTATGACTAATTTCAACAAAGTAGTGTCTTGATAAGATGGCCAATTCTTTTTTTTTAAATTGAATTCCTTAAATTTCTAAGGGCCCGCAGACCTTAACGTTTTTATATACATTTTAACTTGATACCCATGCCTAAAAAAAGTATCTAGACAGACAAATAACAAAATGACAATGGGTTCTGCTTTGTCCTTTGAGGTACCAAACCATACACAGCATAGAAAAACATTAATTACTGGTAAAAAGCCATGACAGTATTCAATGCTTTAATATTTTTTTTCTAATCAATCAATTAATCAAAATTTTTGATAATTTTATAATTATAAAAAAAACAATTAAGAATTTATTTGTTATTAATGAATAGATACCTTATCATGAATTCTAAATAGTATGTAAGCAAGCCGCAAACAAAACAAAGATGAAGTAATCGTAGTTAGGCCATGGTGATTTTTATCATTATCTTTTTGTTATAATAAGAAGACATGCAATGCGATGTTTATATATAAGTTAAAAAAAAGGAAAAGTTTGCACTTCATACAGCTTTTATGTAATAGAGAAAATACTATAATTAAGATGGTACACACATGTTTATTTAGTTAGTAACCTACATCAGGTGTAGGTTTGATCACACAATTGATCTTAATTTCCATGTTTCAAGTTTTCAACTTGTTGTAGGACTACAATTAATTGATAATTAATTTGTTTTTAACAGTGATGTGGAGTCAAAAGATGAACCCTTCGCCTGGGAAGCACGCGAGTTCCTCAGGAAGAAGCTCGTCGGTAAAGAAGTAATTTTTACTGCTGAAAAACCACCCAATTCTGCCACTAGAGAGTACGGCTCTGTTTGGGCGGGGAAAGACCCGACTAAAGATGAAAATGTCACTGAAAGCCTTCTTGCTGAAGGGCTTGCCAAGGTCAGAGATGGGGGCCGGAACATCCCTCAACTAAAGAAACTAGTGGAAATCGAAGATGTCGCCAAGTCACAGGGAAAAGGCATTTGGGGTTCTGACCTTCAGGTAAATATCATTCACTTTAGTGTCCTTATTTCAGGACTAATATTAGTTATTCCAGTTATTTTCTGCTCAACATCATTTTGGAATTTATACCTCACTCCGCAGTTTAGATATATTCGGCCAGCGCGCCGCCCGTATGGCATAGGGCTGTCGCTCTCAGCTCGCACGACAGTCGCGGTCACGTCGCGCTCGCACAGACCCGCTTAAATGGAAATAGTGACTAGTCACTTTTTCAGTCAGTTCACAATCGCACAAATAATATATTTCAGCCGCCCGCGCGGAGTTGTGTTAAAAACTAGTTTTATTCCGTTCTAACTTACAAATCATTCTTATTCTGTCACTTTTATTTACAAGTGGCTTACACAACGCATCTTTTGATATAAAACAATCTACGGTACGATGTTTGGAGCCAGAGACAAAAAATTACAAATTCAGCCGTTTGAACTTGCCGTCCGGTGAAATTTACGACCACATAGTTTAATTTATACCTCTTTTTATAATAGATGTACAGTTAAGAGTGAGATATGTTTGGAAAGATAATTTCTTGTACTTCCAAGTAAATATTAATTGTATTCTTCATAAATTTAGAATACATAACATAATACCTTAAAAGTAATGACCCAGCGTTTTTCTCGAAAATTTTAATACCTTAGTACAATTACATGTTTTGCTGCAATCATTCAATATTTTTTAAATGATTTCTACAAAACAGATAGATTATAAACATATCATACGAGTGCAAATATTTTAAGTTTATTTAAACAAGTAATTAACCCCAAAAAAAAACTCCCTAAAATCGCAAATTCCTAGATAAAACATTAATTTCTAGAGGTAATGTATGGTTTTTATATTTCATTCGTAATAAGATTGAACTATTTAACTAATACAAAGAATAAAATAAATAGGTTACAGCGTTAGTTTTTTATCTAAAATATTTTAAAATCCGACTTTCATACAACTTTTGCGTAGCTCATATTTACAATTAAGTATCATTACCAAGAAAAAACCGATTTCAACAAATCTTTTACGAATTAACAGCTAAACTCTAACACTTAATTATAAACATCACTTGCCAGATGTACGTTATAAGTAACGAACGCTACGACAGTTTTTTGTTGACATGAGCGACCACGCGGCGATAAGGATTGGGTGTCGTAATCGGTGCGCCCTTGAGTGATTGCAAGTGTTTTGTCGTTGGCGCTTCTATTCCATGAGAGCGGATACTTGAAAATATTTTTTTTGCTTTTCGACAGAAGCAATGTCTTCTAAGCCTAAACGTCAATATAATCCGTATAAAAGATAATTGCTGTGTTTACGGATGTCTGAATAAAACGAATAGTGAATCAGAACTAACATTTTAAACCTGGAAAAAAATCAATCAAACAATACTTAAAAGTTAAGCAATTGTAAGATAATTTTGTAATAAACACATTTTATTTCTTTACTTATTTTTATTTTATTTTGTTAGAAATACCCAGTTAATCCCGTTACACCCGTGGGAATCGAACACACGACATACAGATGGATTTTTTATGTTTACATAATCAACGTTTGTAATGCCTAATCTACTTATTTATCTTAAAACTGACAAAGGTACAAAAACTTCTCAAGTGACAACCTGTGCCGTCGTTCGCAGCTCGGTCATAAAGCTAGGGCGCGCAAAGAAAATTGACTTTCAATTTTGCTTGCAGGCGAGTAGCTGTGGCGAGTCTAGGTATATTTTATTACCTAAACCTGACTTGTGTTAAAGAGTGAATCTTCTGTACTATTAGGTATTCTGTGACCTCAGTCAGAGAGACAGCGTTGTTTTCATTCTATGATTTGCTTAGCGCCCAGTTATTAATATGGCGAACTTATCGCCAACTACGTAATGCTATTGATTGGATGTTGTCTGTAATAAAAATCATTGCAGGAGCATGTCCGCGACATCAAATGGAGCGTCGAGAACCCGAAGCAGTTCGTCAACAAGCACAACGGGCAGCCAATCAAGGCGATCATAGAATACGTACGCGACGGATCTACGGTCAGATTATGTCTCCTGCCCGAGTTCTGTCAAATTACACTCATGCTATCAGGGATCAGAGTGAGTTATTTTATTTTTTTCGCAATACTTAGCTTAGTAACTTAGCTTATTGTAACCTTAATTTATCGTGTTTATAGTGTCCAGCTGTAAAACAAGATGGCGAATCAGAACCATACGCTGAAGAAGCTCGATTCTTCCTCGAGTCAAAGCTACTCCAGAAAGATGTGGAAGTGATCCTTGAGTCTGTAAACAACAATAACTTTGTCGGCACCATTCTGCATCCGCAAGGAAACATCGCGGAAGCACTCCTGAGGCAAGGCTTTGCTAGATGCGTCGACTGGTCACTCGCCGTCATGAAATCAGGTATATTATTTGATTCATGACGAATCAGAATAATTTTTGCACATATATTTTTAATTGAAGTGTATTAACACAGTAGTTGATTTTATTAGAAGTCTTTATTTTTATTTTACAAAGTCCTCAAATTCTCTAATCTACTATAAATGCAAACTGCATTTTTTTTTTAAGGTGCATCCACACTGAGAGCAGCCGAGCGCGCGGCTAAGGACGCGAAGCTACGTATCTGGACCAATTACACCAGCAGCGCGCCCGTGATCGCCGCTAAGGACAAGGAGTTCACCGCCACCGTCCTTGAGGTCGTCAACGGCGACGCGCTCGTTGTCAGGATGCCCAACAACGCCGCCAAGAAGATCTTTCTGGCCAGTATTCGACCACCGCGTGAAAAGTAATAATATTTTTTTTAGTTCAAGTTTAAAAGTTTAGGCCAAAACACAGAAAATTACAAGTAAAGTTTGACTTAGACATAGGCTTTTAAGTGCAGCCTTCTCCAATTATTTATTTATTTTATTTATTTATTTAAACTATTTAAAACGAACACGAACTTTAAAAATAACTGCTCAACATAATATACTATATTTTGCAGAAATAATTTCTTATTTTCTATTGTGCTTTTTGTTTCTTAGGAACAGCCCTGATGAGGAAGGCAAACAATCTCCCAGGCCGAAAGGATTCAAGCCTCTGTATGATATCCCGTGGATGTTCGAGGCCCGCGAGTTCCTAAGGAAGAAAGTAGTCGGCAAGAAGGTCAACGTCACTGTGGACTACATCCAACCTGCGAAAGACAACTTCCCTGAAAAATCGTGTTGCACGGTGCTGGCTGCTGGACAGTGAGTTATCACATCATTCATTATAGAATTAATAATAACCATGAACCAAATGTTCTGAGCTCCTAGTGTTACAATAATGACAAAGAAAATCTCTAACGTCAATGATCGTAGTCCAACTGGACTGGTTTTAAAAGAAGTAAACAGTATAATCATATATTTTTTCACGAATGTAGTGTTTACTTTTCTCAGGAACATCGCTGAGGCGATAGTAGGCAAAGGCTACGCAACAGTCGTGAGGTACAGGAACGATAATGACCAGAGAAGTTCACACTACGACAAACTCCTGGAAGCCGAACTGAAGGCCCAAAAAGCCGGCATTGGTGTGCACGCCAAGAAAGACATTCCCGCCCATCGCATTCAGGACACCAGCGGAGATTCTGCAAAGGCAAAGAAATTCTTCCCCTTCTTAAAGAGAGCCCAAAAGACTGAAGCCACAGTTGAATTTGTGGCCAGCGGTTCCCGTATGAGGCTGTACATTCCTAAAGAGTCGGTCCTTGTCACATTCTTGCTTGCCGGAATCAACTGTCCCAGAGGCGCGCGCCCGGCCGTCGGCGGCGGCCCCATGCAGGACGCCGAGCCTTTCGGCGACGAGGCCCTGCAGTTCACAAAGGAAAGGTGCTTGCAACACGACGTGATCGTGACAATAGAAGAGATGGATAAAGCTGGAAACTTCATCGGCTGGCTCTGGGTGGACAACGAGAACTTGTCCGTGTCTCTGGTGGAGCATGGTCTGGCCTCCATGCACCACACCGCCGAATCGTCCGAGTTTGCGCGCGCTATCAAGAACGCAGAAGAAAACGCCGTCAAGAAGCGCATCGGTATCTGGAAAGATTTCGTCGAGATAGAGAAAGAGACCGAGAAGGAAAGGAATCAGCCAATCCAAGATCGCATTGTCAAGTACGAAAAGGTGCTTATAACGGAGATCACTTCCGAAGGTCATTTTTACGCTCAGAACGTTGACTTGGGCACAAAATTGGAAAGCCTGATGGACAAAATCCATCAAGAGTTCAAGACAAACGCACCATTGCCAGGGTCATATGTGCCCAGAAGAGGGGCCGTTTGCGCAGCTCGTTTTACAATGGATGACCAATGGTACAGAGCTAAAGTGGAGAAAATTACAGAAGATAAAAAGGCGCATATATTCTACATCGATTACGGAAATCGTGAGGTGAGTTAATATGAATTAGTGCGTGTTTACACTGCCACAAATGCTTGCTAACAAGGTGGCCGGACTGAATGGAGTGGCTAGCGGTGATTGGAAAAAAAAAGCTAAATTAGGGAAAATCTGGCATTAGGAGAGGCCTTGGCATTAGGATACAATAGCCAAACAGTTGAAATACATTTCCAGTGAGGACACAATAGTCTCTAGTCCCAGTCAAACTTTTTTTTGCTAAGCCCGGAAGTTTGTTTTACGCAGCTGTCGTACGTTATGCTTAATGCTTCTACGTAGGTCCTAAATAAGGTATAATGGTATTGTGCCAGTGTGCTGTTCTCCTATCATAGAGTAACCGCGATTTCGTTCATATTTTCTTTGAATAAAATAAAACCTAAACTACACAGAAGGACAACTTCCAAGAAACAATAGTGGAAAAGAAAATAATCTGTTTCATATATTTTGGTTCAGGTGCTCTGCGTCTGTCTGTCAAGACCATTTATCTCGAGAACGCGTGGAGATGTCGAGTTACCATATAATCAGGCTACAGTCCTCCTTTAGGTTCAGAATGTCCAAGTCCCAAAATGTCCACATGGTGCAAAAAGTCAATATTCCAAAATGACCAAATCCCAGGATGACCATATCCCAGAATGTCCACATCCCAGAATGCCCATATCCCAGAAAGTCCATATCCCAAAATGTCCATATTTCATGTGTATGTCAATATTCGTAAAATAAATGTCGGTTTAAAAAAAACAAGAGTTGTCATTCACATAAACAAGTATAATTAAAAAAAACAGGAAAGCAACAATATCTAGATATTTATCTATTATTATTATTATCATCTAGAAATTTGGCAAGTAATATCGTCTTATACTACAAGTACAGGGAAAATTCTAAAACTATACATTTGTAATTAAACTGCGAGACATTCCTGAAGTATTTATAATATGTACCTACTAAAAAGACTTCGATTTTTAGCCTAACATACCAAAAGTTGCGTTATTTTGGTGTACACTTATAAAACATGCCTTTTGTACGGAACCCTTGGTAGGCGAGTGGGACACTTGTCCGGTTTCTTATAACGAAGTAATTGTATCTGTAGGTGGTAAGCATCACGCGGCTGGCCCCGCTGCCGGCCGGCACAGAGAGCGAGCCGGCGTACGCGAGCGAGTTTACGCTGTGCTGCGTGAAGTTCCCCGCGGACCCCGACGACCGCGCGGAGGCCGTGGCGGCCTTCGGCGCCGACACCCTCAACAAGAAACTGCTGCTCAACATCGAGACGCGCGGCAGCCCGCCCGCCGTCACGCTCGTCGATCCTGCCGCTAACACTGATCTTGGCAAGGTAAATATATTTTGACGAACGTCTGTGCCCTCCTAGCATGACCACCAAAACGCGATATGATAAAGCGATTTATCGACACCAACTGTTTTTTTTTTAAATTATGACAGATGTAGCCGCCATATTGTATTTTTTATCGAAACAGCGATCATAATATTTGACGTCACCGGCACGGCGATTCAACATGGCGGCTATATCTATCATATTTTTACAGTTGGTGTCGATAATTCGCTATATCTTATCGTGTTTTGGTGGTCATGCTACAAAGCCAGCGGTTGTGGGTTCGAATCCCGCAATAAACAAATGTTTGTGTGATGCACAAACAACATTTATACCTGTCATGCATGTTTATAAATATGTTTATCCGTTATCTAGTCCCCAAAGTACAAGCTCTGCTTAGTTTGAAGCCAGAAAATTGGGGTGATTTAAAAAAAAAAATTATTTACTGAGATTTTTATTTACACAAAACCGAATAACAACAAAGAAACACAAATAACTAAAAGTTAAAATAACAAACTCGACATTATTCTGAAGCATATGTTACACAACATATTAAGGTAAGCAATAATGAACAATTACAGCCCTAATAAATACAATCAAACAAAAATTTAGCTTTCATGTTTATTTATTATTTTACTATGTTTTTTTTTTCGATCTGAAATTGCTCTTTTGACAAGATATCTATAAAATAAATAAAACAGCCGCTAGACAGTGCGGTGCCTAGGCATAGGGCGCAGAGCCTGAAGAGGCGCAGAAACGCCAAGAGCATGTTTTGGGTCATACATAGGCGCAATTATAGAACCAACCGGGCGCATAAAAAGCGGGTTATGGCACTTATGGCACGTGTGCTAGACAACATACTAATCAATTTTAAGTTTTGGGTTTTTTAATTGTATTTTAGAGTGAGTAAAACAAATCGTTTCTCTTGTTATAAAATATATTCATATATTGATGTTATTGAAACAATGCAATACCCATAAATTTGAAAGAATAAATTGTGTTTGCTATTTTAATATTGTTCTTTGCATTTGCCCTTGACAAGGTCTCGAAGTTGCAAATTAACATCTTGAACTTTGAGAAATCCTTTTAGATCGTTCTTTTAAAAACATAAGATTTTAAATGACGATTTTTTTGGTTTTCTTCAATTTATTCCCCTAGTTGTCCACATAACCCTGATATCATCGAGATTTCGCTTCGAAGCTTCTACTAACCCTTGATGCTGGTGAGCTGACCTGACTATATGACCCTTGTCCTCGAAGATCTCTACTCTTCTGGCACAACCACTCCCTTTTGCTTTTTACTTAAATTTTGACTTTGATACATAAAAAAAACACTTACCCATCAATTAGTGTGTATACAGGGTGTTGTTTTGAACAGTAGCCAAATTTAAGAAGGCGAATGTGTTTATCAATACAAACAACTTTTTCTATGAGGTCAAAATCGAAATCGCAATTTTTTTTTTGTTTCTCTATACTATAAACTAACGCTCTATTTCGATGATGATGTATGGAGTAGAGAGTAGAAAAAGTTTTTCGATAGCGATAACCATATTCGTTTCTTTAAATTTGGCAGCAAATTTTTAAAACAACACCCTGTATAATATAGTACGAAGAAAGCAGGCCTATTTCAAGAGGATTTATGATTTATGACGGGGTAAGACCTTCGAACAGAAAGCAATGCTATAATCATAGAAGCGGGCGATGATGTAATGCAACGTTGCAGAACCTGATCAAGGAGGGCCTGGTGCTGATGGAGTACGTGCGCGAGCACCGGCTGGCGGCGCTGGTGGGCGAGTACCGCGCGGCGCAGGAGCACGCCAAGGCCGCGCGGCTCAGCCTGTGGCGCCACGGGGACATCTCCGAGGACGACGCCGTGGAGTTCGGCGCGCGCCGCTAGCCCGCGCCGCCGTGGTACGACGCCACCGCCTCGCCCTCGCACACGCTCAACTGTGCCACATGCACAGCACCGCACGTCGAAACTACCATATTCACCATCATATACGATTTCCTCTAAATCAATCGATCAATCCTTTTCAGAAATGAACATGTGTGTCGTACTCGTCTACCTAATGAACTCAATGTGAAGAAAACATTGTTATTTGTGTAATAGAACTATCGTAAAATATATTCTTTAAATAAATGTAATATTATAACAGGGTTTACGCAAACCGTGTTGTGTTAACTTTCATTTCTGAAAAGAGATGTTACTGTGAATCGTTTTCTAGATGGACAAATCAAATCTGCAACAGACTTTCAATATGTAAATCATGCATTATTTAATGAATTTAAAATGTAGTGAATGGTAAAAATAATGTGTGTCGATAATATTAATAATGAAATAGTATATAATAATCGGTAATTTGCTCGTATTTTTGTGAAACCATGCAGCCATCGTCCCTGCGAGTGCTGCTACTTCCCAACTATGTGCGAAATACTATTGTATAATACATTTTACTTATATATTAATAAACGTGGTACCTTGCCCCTTCCGATATGATGAAATTATTACATAAAATATATTATTGTCCTGTGTAAATTGATTAAAATTATTATACACATAATAATGATTATATTCTACATTTTTGTTTGATATTCATGATTACATATGAAATAAATATTAGTAATAATAATAAATCTATAATAAAAAAAGCATATTGTTTAAATAATATTTAATTTTTTACAGTTTTGTATATCAGCAAAGGAAAATTAATGTAAATTTATATTTCGTTGTTATGTTCATTATTTATTTACAATGACACGTTTATTAGCAAAATATATCAATAATTTTTTGTTTTAATATTATAACATGTCCATGTTACTTAGCTCCAGTCTTGTTACTTGCATTAGATTGTATATTTTGTACGGCCGCACTGACGACGACATTAGTGTGTAATGTTTAATTGGAATAGCTTTTTATATTATTACTTTTAATGATGACTGTTTTCTATTTTACCAATACTAGCTACCCCTCATATTCATTTTACGTATGTATTGTATGAAAAACCTACCTCTCTTCCCGAGATGTTTGTAATAATAAAATTCTATTCAGACACTAATAGAACCATACGGTGGATTGTTAAACAAACTTGGTATATTGAAATAAATATTTTAGGAAATAACTATGGTTTGTTATTAAACACACATTTAATAGCTTTTGTTAGCCATGCGGTAAGAAGTTATTAAAAAATAATAAATCCTTACCGCCTGTGGCAAAAAGTTATTTCGTGGAGGTGATGTGAACTGGCCACCGAGATCGTTTGACTCCGTTAGACTTTTTCTTGTGGGGTTGCGTATAAGCCACAAACCACAACGGCCCTCAAAAGCCACCATAAAGCGTAACATACAGTCGCCCCATAAAATTTTGTGTCCAAACTTGAGGTTGCTTAACTACGGTCACCCATCTATTTAGTGTCAACTTGAGGCTGTTTAACCGCGTTCACCTATCCATTTAATGTCCAAACTTGAGGTCGCTGAACCACGGTCACCCATCCATTTTGTAACGAAACAGGCTGCTCAACAACCACGGTCACACATCTATAGTGTCCAAAACTTGAGGTTGACGGTCACCTATCCATTTTGGGCCAAACGAGGTTACATAACCATGGTCAACCATCCATTTAGTGTCTAAACTTGAGTTTAAACTTTTTTGTTTTTTGCATTCACAATAATGCTAGTTTATTATTTCAAGGAAAATAATTTTACTTGAAAAACATATTCAACTGCCTCTGGTGGGATTCGAACCCACGACCTTTCGCTATCCGGGCGACTGCTCTTCCAACTGAGCTACGGAGGACATAGTAATGTTGGCGAATTTCAGTAGCAGTAGCTATCAGGAGCAGTCGCCCGGATAGCGAAAGGTCGTGGGTTCGAATCTCACCAGAGCCAGTTGAAAAACTTTTTTAAGGATTTTTTTTTTCTCTAAACTTAAGGTTGCTTGTCTACGTTCACCAGTCCATTTTGTGACCAAACTTGAGACTGCTTAACCACGGTCACCATTCCATTTAGTGTCCAAACTTGAGGTTGCTTAACCACGGTCACTATCCATTATGTGACCAAACTTGAGGCTGCTTAACCACGGTTATCCATCCATTTAGGGCCAAACTTAAGGGCTGATTAACCACGGTCACCTATCCATTTAGTGACCAAACTTAAGCTTGCGTAAACACGTTCACCCATCCATTTAGGGCCAAACTTGAGGCTGCTTAATCACGGTCACCCATACATTTTGTGACCAAACTTGAGGCTGTTTAACCACCGTCACTCAAATATCAATGTCATAAAGTGGATGGGTGACCGTTAAACAACTTCAAGTATGGTCAGTAAATGGATGAGACCGTAGTTAAGCAACTTCAAGTTTGGTCACTGTGACTGTGGTAAAGCAACGATCGTGGTAAAGAAGCTTCATATTATGTGCGTGATTGACCATAGCACGAACCCGAACCGCGCCTTCGAATCGCTGCAAATCCGCCGCCGAGCCGCTCCGCGCACTACCCGTTCTGTGTGTGAGGACGACGAGCCGCGCAACTCACGTCTCAGAAACGACCCGTTCCTCACACGCCTTCTGTGTGTGGTACGCTTTATGCTTAATAAGTATTTCCTATTTTCCTGTATGGAGCTGAAACATAGACGACCCATCAACAAAGATTCATCAATTGTGCAAGTGCGAATCCTTACGAGTTTGGACATATCATCCACAACGAAAGCTCATTAAACGGATAAGTAATAAAAGGTAGTGGAAGATCAACGCTCTCGCGGCTGGTCACCCACAAGGACAGACCTCATTAAAATCTACTGGTACCTATTCTCAATTAAATTGATCCAGTTGGGTAGGTCCAATTTTTAGAAGGAGGTCATTCGTCGCATCCAACTCAGCTCGGCAGCTTTCGGGAAACTACACAAGGACTTCTCGTCCAAAAAACTCAGTGCTTAAAGACGAAAGTCTACAACCTAGTATGTTTTTACCAGTGATGACATTTGGAACGGAAACGTGGCCTCTCACTATTGGCCCCATAAAAAGCTCAGGGTTGCACAGCGCGCAGCGTGCTATGTAAAGGACTATGCTCGGTGTTTCTTTGTGAGATCGAATCAAAATGAGGAGATCCGTAAACAAACAAAAGTCGCTGACATATCCCAAGCCCAACCCAACGGATTAGCTAGCTAAAGTGGCAGTCCTATTCGCAGTTCGTCCCGTGCATAGCTTGACCCGAATCATGATTATCAAGGTACTCACGTGTTGTAATTAAATAAAAAAACGGTCCTAAATATTTTAGTAAAAGCACATTTACAATGTTTTAATTATAAAACAACTTTTTTTCATTTCTATCAATTAAATATAATTTAATCTTTTGAATTCACTATTTTTTCATTGGCTTCACTTGTAGATAACTAACTAAGCTATGTAATCAAATCTTCAAAGAAGTTTAAGGCTCGGACTACATGCATCCGGATTTTTTTAGAACTCCATACAAAACGGCTCAAGTTAACACTATGTATGGCACGTGTTCATGGGGTACACTAAAAGTTGAAAGTTGCGGGAAATGATTTGTCAATTGTTTTTTATCACACATCAAAGTTCTACGTACGCAACGAAAATGGAACTAAGTCGAAAAGATTTTATTGCGATGATTTTTCATGATTTTAAAAGTTCTCTCTCTCCGCAAGACTGTGCCGCTCGTCTTCAAAATGCTTTTGGGAGAGAAGCACCTTGTTTGAGCACCGTGAGGCGATGGTTTGCTGAATTTGAGAGAGGTCGAGTTTCTTTACATGACGAATTTCGTGAAGGGGGCCTTCAACTGCCGTCAACGAAAATAATGTGGCTACTGTTAAGCGGCTAATTGAAGAAAACCCGCGGATTACCTATGAGACAATTCAAGGACTATTGGGGATTGGTATGAGCTAAATTCAGAAAATTTTACACGAAGAATTGAAAGTTCGGAAACTTTGCTGTCGTTGGATCCCTCATAAACTGACAGCGGAGCAGAAGCGGGCTCGCGTGGAATGGTGCTTACAGATGCTACTGAAGTACGACCACGGACATTCTAATGCTGTTTATACACATACATACATTGTCACAGGAGACGAAACGTGGATTTATTGTTTAAAAACAGCAATCTTGTGAATGGGTGTTTGAAAATGTGAACAGGCAAACAAAAGTGAGGCAGGCGAGAAACGTTGGTGAAAAAATGATCGCGTTTTTTTCAGCTACGGGTTCCATCTGTACAATTCCACTGTACAGATGGAACAGATGATCAAAAGAGTGTTAATGCCGAGTGGTATTCTACCATTTGTTTACCCAGGGTGTTAGAAAAAGTTCGCGAAAGACGAGCCAAAAGCCGCGTTCTCCTACATTATGACAACGCTTCTTCACACACGGCCAACAAAACATAGTCATTTTTAGCTTCCGAAAAAGTACAACTCGTCACCCATCCTGCGCCCCGACCTAGCACCCTGTGATTTCTGTATTTTCCCTAAAATCTAAGATTTGATGAGAGGTTTTACTTTTATCAACTCCGAAGAGGCAGTGATAGCGTTCAATCAGCACGTAGAAAACATGCCTTCAGATCTGTGGTCCTCCTGTTTTAAAAAATGGTTCGATCGCATGAAAAAATCTTTAAAATGTAAAGGAGAGTATTTTGAAAAGCAATAAACATAATATTTTGGTTATAACATGTTGTTTTTTTAAGTTACGCAAAACTTATAGTGTGACCTACGTATAGTTGTAAATTAACCGTTTTAAACCACGACCAGTAATAAATGAACTAATACTTTCAAAGTAAAGATAGTGGTAAATTTAAATCATTTTCCATTTTTATTAATATAAATGAGTCATTTATCATACTTTTACTACTTTTTTAGGATTAAATAGACTAAAAACAATCTTGATATGCGTATTTATTAAAAATTATGTTAACATTTTTGATAGTGTGCTGTTTTTTTTATTTCGCGCTCAGTTATTGCATATTTAGAATGTATTTTGCTGTACTACAAATAGCCTATGAAATTATTTTACCTTACGGAACGGCAACGTCGCATTTTTTAAGTAATACATTATTTTTAAATTATATGAAAAACAGTTTTAAAAACTAAATAAATAAAATTTTCAATATATAATGTTATTTATGGAGCTATTAGATTTTGTGCAATTTGTATTTGCAATTAATGTTTGATTTTATTAGATTATAAAACAATTTTCATTTATTTTTCATTTACATATCCAGGAAATATCCTAAATAAGGAATTAGATAGTGATCAGTGTAATCAAATCACTTTGTTTGAAGCCTTAGTGCATTCTAATAGAAAAATCGATTTAAACCAATATTAAACCACTTAATGTGGTTTAAAACGTTTTAAACCAAAAAAACGGTTTAAAACCAAATGGTAACATCTTTTGCATCTATAGTCACGTGACATATTTCTATGAATCTACATTGATGAAAATATTGTTTTTTTTATCTACATTGATGAAAATTGATGAAAAAATTGCAAAAAAAACAAATAATAATAATAAAGTCTTATGAAATACATAATTGCCTTATGCAAAATATTAAATTTCTATGTATAATCCAATGACGTTATATTGTCTAAATTGAGCACACTGCTTGAATCGTATTAAAAAAACAACATTGGTCGAAAATTAGGTACTCAGCGATGGTATTTTACCTTTTTTACTTGTCTTGTGTTCCTTTATAGTTTCTTCACACTTTATTAGGACAAATCGCCATTTCTGAAACCTCAATTTTGAGTGATGGACCACATGCTGGGAAGAGATTTAACGACCGAGGCCTGAAACAATTTTTGTTGCAGCTTTCGCTGCCTCGACTGTCCGTCTAGATATAATATACTTGGTCGAAGGTATAATCATATAACTTTCCGTGGGTTATTTAACTAATTGTAAAAATTTAACTCTGTATAAAATAACCTAGAGGTAAAGAGGTAGTCATTAGTTAATGCTTAATGATAATTATATTTTTTAAATAATTAATTAAAGGGAAGTTATATAAATACTAGCTGTCCCGGCGAACTTCTTACCGCCCCTTCATTCGTTTTTTTTTCGTGAAGTTTTCCGTATTTTTATAGTTATTCTGCTATTCAGGGCAGAGACAAATTCAACAAATCAAAAATCGGTCCAGCCGTTCTTGACTTATAAATGGTGTAACTAACCCGATGTACATATATATACATTTATTAACGTAAAGCAATTGATTATATATTTGCTTCAATTGTATGTCTTCAAAAATAAATGGTTACTTAAAATAAGACAATGTTTTTGTTTTTAGTTTTATTGCAACAAAAAACAAAGTGTCAACTTAAAACTAGTAGTAAATTGAAATTTTAAATTAAATTTAACTAGCTGTCCCGGCGAACTTCGTATCGCCACTTAGTTTTTTTTTTAATTTTTTTTCCGACGTTTTAATAGTTATTCTGCTATTCGGGGTGGAGCAAAATTCAACAAATTAAAGATTATAAAAATCGGCCCCGCCGTTCTTGACTTATATGGTGTAATTAACCCGACTTTGTTTTATATATATATAAGATAGATATATTGATAGTAATGAAAATTAGTTTTTTTTATAAATAATAATTTTGTAAATGTGTTTTTACTAAAATATTTAGAAAGGACCGTTTTTTATTTATTTACAACACTTGACTGCCTCCGATAATCATGATTCCAGTGAACCTATACACGGGACGAACTGCGAATGGGACTAAGTGAGAATAGGACAAATTGCAAACGGGGGACGAAATGCGCATAATCCCGAACGACCTCTGTAGCCGAGAGACTAGTACGCTGGACTTGGCGTCGCCATCTCTGAGGTCCCCGGGTTCGATTCTCGGTCGGGTCAATGTAGAAAACGAACCTTTCTGTTGTCTCGGGTCTGGGTGTGATGGTACCGTCGTTGTTTCTGATTTCTATAGCACAAGTGCTTTAGCTACTTACCTTAGGTCAGAGCAATGTATGTGATGTTGTCCAATACATATTTATTTATTTAATTATATATACATTCTTTAATACAATTTCAGAGCCGCTACCCATAGGCAACCAGCCATTCTGACGCTTACGATAGTCAAAGAGTTTTATTTATATTTTTTTCGGAATAACATTACAAATCTGGTCATTTATTGCCATAAACTTAATAAAATGGCAAAACCCCACCCACCAGACCCCTTCCTACAGGGAGGTCTGGCGATAACAGGCTGTTGTTCTAGGTACCTTTATCTTTATGAATTCATTGACGTTTAAAAGCAGAATTACTCTTATACTGACTATTACTAAATCAGGGTGTTATCTGGAAGTATTCGAGTAAAAGACAAAGTTATAAAAATATTTTCATTAATAAAAATAAGACAAAAATCTTTTTCACATCGCGCATAAAGTGACGCTTTAAAATTATTAAAATATTATTATTTTAGCGAAATTGTCAACTAAGGAATGCTATGTATTAGGTGGAAATAATATTTTGGCACTACTTCAAAAGCCATACAAAAATAATAATAGATACATAACTATACCATAGGAAATATCACTATTTTAATTTATTACAATAAAAATAATGAATCGGATTATGTGAATGAACTCTATGTACAAATTTATCTAGGTGTCTGCGAAAACGTAACACCTACGGCTAAGGCCTCATTACATTTAAGAGCTAAGCTGAGTGCTAGGTAAGGCTGAGTCAAACCACAAGGCGCTCTGAAATTGAATAAGTTTCTTAAATGAGAATATAAAATTTGCTCTTTAAGATACCAAGGATGCAGGTTTTTTTGTCTCACGCCACGCTGTATAACAGTTATTATGTAGCATCAAGCTTGGCTCTTGAAACTTTAGCAAAGCAAAGCGATGTGAACTTTATCGAGATAAAGTTCACATCGCTTTTCTTCAATTTCGTGGTAATGTCAATTGTCCCGTAGGCTAAAGTTTGAATGAGCAACGTAGGTGTAGTTACAAGTTATTACATATTATGTAACCAAAAACAAGTAAATTCTGAAGCGTTTTTGGCAAGACGTATTCTCTTTGCTATGAATAATTCGTTTCGAAAATTCGCTTTGCTTCCATTCCCTTTACTTCGGTTGTAAATGAGATATAAATGGACTCTTACGCTAACTGCACGTTAGACGCGTTTTCGTACGAATTTGAATGCGCTAAAGTACGAAGGATCCGGCTCCTCCAACTACTATGGGAGCATGCACACGAACTGTGCGTGCGATTACATGTTTTTATCCGCACGTTTCACATTTGTACGAACACGTACCCAAAGTGCGGCCGGCCTTACGACTAAATGACACGGTTCGCGCTAACAGATATTATACCTACACTGTCATACATTTTATAACATGTATTTTTTTTTTTGTTAAAATAGTCGTGCCATTAATTTATTATTGCAAAAATATTTCTTGATATTTAATTTCCTAACAATATTACTCACTAAACGTTGATAGAAACTACAAAATAAATTGCTATATCGTTATCACTCTATCTAGTAATTAACTACCTGGCAGTAGGCTACGGCTGAATAAGGCTTGTAATGTCTGTTTCTGTAAAGGCACTGATGATACACATAAAACTAAAAGCCCGGTTATCTACTATTGATTAAATACAATTTGTCGCGGCGTCTCACTGCAAATCGTCGTGCAGCAGCTCGTCCAAGCTCTACTTGCACAACATTTTAAGTCTATATTTAGCCTTTATGTAGTTTAAAACATTGTATATCAGTCACTTAGTTTAACGACGACCATCTTAGTGTAACAGTTCGTGATCCGGACTACAAAACCAAGCGGCCGTAGTTTCGACTTCTGCGTGGGGCAATCAAGTGTTTGTGTTACGAGCACGAGTTAGGTTCAGTGATTTATTTAAAGTTTAGAGAGACAAATTGACATTCTGAACCAGATTTAGAATCAATTACATTATAAACGATGTGCAAGTGGGCCTTATATTATAGTCGCATGTTGTGTAAGCACCTCGTTCATTAACTGAAGGCTCTAGCAGTTTATATGGAAAAGGACAGGAATGACCTAAATATATATTCGTTTTACGCAGCCCATTGGCTGAGGGGCTGGTTTAATTAAGTAGTTACAAAAAATTTAAATCGAAAAAAATCTTTAATGATTTTTTCGTCAAGGAAAGTTGACTTTATATAATAAAAAAACAAATAAACTTATAAATTTTGATTTTACTGAATTTGTTCAGTAAACAAATAGGTACTTCATGACTTAGACGAGTTGCTCCTTAGCCGACTTTCTAATTTGACACCGTGACGTGATACTATAACCCAATATGAAGGTACACGTCAAACCCAACGCTACACGCATAATTCGTATATGACGTGTATCGCATGAATGCTGTGGCTACATTCCTAGTTAAATAAGTTGCACTTTGTTTTCGTGGTTAAATTAAAATGAGCGTCTTTACTTTAAATTAATTTCCTTTGCGATTTGGTTAATGTTTCCTTGGTGCAGCCACAGCAGAACTGTACCTACATCGTAAGTGTTGTTATTTATTACACATATTAAAATTTGTATCTTTAAACAGTGCCAAATAAAATACTTAACTTATTCAACATGGTGTGTGGAGCTACATCTGCAATATAGTAAATGCTTTACCTGTTTATTACATACTATTATAGGCATGTTTATAGAACATAGCTATGACTATCCGGACATTAAACGTTTCTAATGTATTCGCGTTTTCTGCTTTACGATGTATTATTTCGTAACAGAAATCGTCGACTAACAACACGAACTATATTCAACAACATAGAAAATCTAAGAACATCAAAAGCCACAAACAGAAACACCTAACTTGGGCATAAGTCACAATGGAATTTCACACAATAAACTCTGAAATCGAATATAATTGCATTTTTTTAAATATACTTTTTAATACAGTATTATGTCGTCGTGGCAGAGCACAAGCCGTACAAGCCATAAAAAAAGATTTCGAGTTTTGATTATGTGTGTATGTAAGTTGCAATACTTTTTATAAAGACGTAATACTTAGAACGTATTTTTGTATTAGTGATGAGATAAATTATTGAGTGCTAAGTTAGTTTTTCCAAATTCCATTCTGAATTTGGCGCAAGTTATAATATAACTCAAAACTTTACTTATATGACTTATGAAGACAGTAATTAAACTAGATCATAATAGGTTATTGCATCAATCAAATAAACAGTTTTATATAACAAAAATCAGAAGCAACATTTTTAAGTTTGTTTAATCTAATGAAGGTCAGGGGCGTGCATTGGTTTCAGATGGGGGTAGGCTGTGAGTGAAAATTGAATAAGTTTGCGTGAAACAGTAGGCGATCTCGCGGCAGCCTAACATTGGTTAAATTGCACAGAAACGATCTAAGTTGCGCGCTTTAGTAAGGAATAAGTACAGGTAGACGACAAAATGGTTACAGAATATGTATTGTTTATTGTTGAATACGCAATTAATAATTATGGTTAGCTGTCGGTTTTTTATGAAGGTAGGCTCTGCATAATAGCCTATATGTAATGCACGCCCCTGACGAAGGTAAGTGTATATTGTATGATATAATAAATAAATCAGTTATATCTAAGTAAATAAATCCCCGTCTAGAACAAATATATTTAAAATGTATGTTCTCGAATTATTATACAGGGTTACATTGCAAAGGGGTGCCAAAATCTTTAAGAGAGGCTCAGAATCAGTGACTTAATCGAACTTTGCAAAGAACAAAATATTTTTTTATATTATGGTTGAATAGGCACTCTAATCGCAACAATGGATTTTGATACCAAGACTATCGATCTAGCGTACCACATATAAAAGGTGTTTCGTGACAGCGTGTTCGCAAGGGCGTGCCACTTGTTTTTTTTTTCGCAACAACATGCTTCGCAACGACGGCACTCGGAACTACATATCAGACCCGTTCCAGCGTATTCAGAGATTTTAGATGTAGTTTAGGGCACAAATATTAAGTTGTCCCAAACTGGAACAAACGACGTGTGAACTGCCCTGTATCAAATCGATTGATTTATGCATGGTGTTAAAAAGTACGAGCCAAATTTTAGTGTGATTTAGAGTCAAGTCAAGATTACAGGAAATATATTTTAAAAAGAGCATTGTAAAAAATAAAATTTTTAATCAGAAATGACAGCCATGCAATCGTGCACGCGCGTAACGAGAGTTGAATTGACGATTTTTATATAAATTTATTTCAAGATATATATTCTAAACCACCAAAATTTGGTTCGTTATTTTATACGTGTCTTGTCGAAATAGAGCTCCACAAAACCGAAGTTATCCAAATATTAGCCTAAAATCAATAAGTATTAACTCTAGACGGGTATTAAGTAACAAAAAATATAAACATTTGCCTATGAAATAATTTTGTCAAAATTGTGTTGTGCAACGTAGCATACTATTGATAAAATCAAACTAGTAGTGAGAAAATAAGTATTTTTTTTAACAAACAAGTGTATAGCCTGATCAGTATATAAAACCAGCCAAATTCGAGTCGGACTTACGCACCGTTGGTTCCTTCTACCACCCAAGATATGTATTTGTGTTATATACACAATGACATGTATTTTTACGATACGTGCAACGAAAATAGCCCGACCTTATTTTTATTTTTGTTATCATTATGTGTTAGGTTATCCGTCATTGTGATAATATATATTAAACTATTCTATAAAATAAATAACTAGTTACCTATTTATAGTTTGAACGGGCCTTTAAAGGTAGAGTAGACACACTGACGGCGTAGGACCCGTTAACACCTTTTTTGTGCGGAATTATACAATAGGCTGATAAAAGCTAAGCCCGTTATAGCCTTGCTCAAACGTAAAAAAATACGAGTTAATTTTATTCATCGTTATTATTTTAAAATCAGGCTATAACACCATCTTAATAAGGCAGTCCTCTACTAATAAGTACGTACAAATAAACGTAGGTACATTAATACTGGTGTTTGGTGATTATTACAAATAAGTAACTATAAATGTAGTATAAATAGGCTAAAATATTATATCATCATGTTTTCTCACTCTATCATTAACATTTAAATATTGCCAATAAAATTACTAAATACATTAATAATGTACAATATGTAATTGCTCCTGTTCGGCAACTAAACATTTTATAATCCATTTATTATTGCGGTCAAACAATATTTATTCAACATTCACACAACACTATCACAATTTTGTACTAAGACGTGTTTAGAATTTAAGTTACCTAATAACAAACCTACTTAAAATACATTTTCATGTTAATGAAAACGAATTAAGAAAGATAAAGTTTTCCTTGTATTATAAATAGTAGACATACCTTCTTAATTTTTCACCATATTAATTGATTAGTAACGACCAAACACTGAATGACTCTCGAAGCATAGATATATTTATTTTACGTTTTAACTTGGTAAAAGCCTCGTCTGGGATATGGTCGTATGGGATAAATATCCTGCGACACGTGTCGCTAGTGATGTCGGGCATTGCCCGACTTTCTCAGATATCGATGACCTTTTCGTTAAAATGGCAGAAAGGGCAAGGGATGTCTCCAGACATGTCTGTCGGCTCGTGTCGCAGGGCATTTGCCCCCTAATAAATAAGTTGTGTCTTGTTGTATGCCTGTTCAGTCAACCTAATCTTGAACGGCATTGCGTTGGATCAACCTTGACGAAGTGTCAAAGGTAAGAACTATTTACAAGGCATTAAGGTGTACAGATTTTTCAAATGACACTAATCAATATCGATCCGGCAAAAAAGAGTAGAACTCACTAAAATTAATGAACGGTTACAGCATAATATGACTGAAAGCATGTATTGCTATTTAGTTATATTGTTTTGAAGATGAGAAACAATTATCACCAGGCGTATTATCTTTGTCAGGCCTTTTTTAATGACGATATCACCATTGTCAATTAACAACTATTTAATATACGCCCATAATTTCTTTTTAGAAATCTGGGAACTTTTAACATTATTGCACAGCAATTTTTATGCAAAATAAAACAAATTCGCCATGCATTGTCGCTATGCAAAATGAGCCATGATATTGTGATAAGAATAATTATTTAACTGTAACCTAATGCTCTGGTTTACAGGATGATGCATGAACACCGTAACTCTGAATTTCGGCTACAATGACCGAGTACTGACTGTCGGAAATTAGCTGTCCTTTTTAACCGACTTCAAAAAAGAAGGGGTTCTATGTTCGGCTGTAGGTATTACTATTAGCGTAGCGTCATGCCCGTCTCCAGTGTCGGCTGGCCTGGTCTGAGCGGTCAGCAGAGGTCTCAGAGGGCCAGCCTTGAGGCCTTGAGTCGAAACATGGCGCACACCTTTAAGTTACCGTATAGTAAGCACTTTATCTTCAACAACGAGTGTTGCTTCAGTATTCGAGCGTAACATTGACACGCATTTGAGTATAGAATCATACAGAAATTACAAGCATTAGGAAAACTAAACCTTTCTATTTTTTATGTGTTATTATTAAATCCACCTAAGGCGTCTAACTACGTTATTTTATACGGTATGTACTAACGTATTTCTGCCGATGGGATCCTTGCCGACGTCATCAAAGAAGGGGGTAATGTCTTCAGGCAATGGAGGTACATTTATGACAAACTGTTGTATGGAAGAGTAGTAGTCTCTGCAAGTCCAGGTGTCGTCGTGCCCGCCCCCCGGCAACACGACCAGCTTCTTGCAAACTGCGCCGCATCTCAAGTACAACTCTTGGGCCATTGCAGGTGGCACCAGAGCGTCGTTTGATCCACAAATCACCAGGGTAGGTGTTAAAATTTGGCCAATTTTCTTTAAAGACATGTACTGTAACACAGATGCAAAATATTGTCTCTACGTTTAATGAGAATTGGAAACGCTTACTAGTACATCAATGAATAATAAAAACAAATAGTTAAAATATCACACTGTCATTTTTTTAGGCTGTAGTTCATACATTCATATTGGCTAGCTATAGTAATATACATATTCGTAGAACAGTAGTGTTACTATTTGTGTTAGTAAATGTATCAATTATAAGGTAAAATAAGGTAGGTACCTTATTTTTATGACAAAATTGAGGAAGCCATGTCAAACACTTCCACTTCAGAATTATTTGTGCCATATCAGGTATGCTTGTAAATGTATTCTCAACCACCAAGGCCCAAATTTTATTCCTGTACTCCAATCTTGATACCAAATCAATTGCCACTGCGCCGCCTGTAAATAAATTGGAATTCCTTGAGGTTTACACACAGCGGCACGGTAGCATTTTCCGCTGCAGCGGCTTTTATCAGATATCTCGACGTCGCCACTCTCGAACCCACCGCGTTACATAGAACACGTACCCAATAAGCGGGGCGTGCGGCAGCAGTAAGTAATAACATTTATAATGTAGATTTTTATTCTAGCATCATTTTAGATAATAAGGAACGTATGAAATAAAATATTTACCTAATGATCTTCCGAATACTATGATCTTTGTGCGATCTACATCAGTCCTTTGCAAAATATAGTCAATAGCTGACTGTGCGTCAATGTATAAGCCTCTTTCGTTGGGTACACCTTCAGACAGCCCATACCCTCGATATTCCACCATCAGAATGTTGATGTTTAACTTGTGATAAAATCCTGACACATTGGATAGTCTGCAAATAATTTAAACTTAATACTGTATTTTATTAATAAAATGTTAACTTAATGCTTAGTCAGGACTAGCTTATTGTAATTTATAATAATATGTAATATGTTCTGTTTGTAAATATTTAGGCAAAGGTTTTTAATTTTTTATTAATAATACAAATCTTCAAACTAGGTTGGTACACACAAAATTTGAATCTTGTTTGTATTACTGGTTTTACTACATCTCAGTAATAAAAATGGTCTAAATTGGCCATAAATCTATTTGAAAATTAAGAATTTTGCAAAATGGACAGCTTTAGTAAAATTAAAATAAAAAAGTATGTTTACTTTTTTAAATTATTGAGTTACCTTTACTTTACCTTACTTGTACTATGTTCGAATTGTGTCCTTAAGTTTTTTTATCAGGATAAAAAATGTTTAGATAGTTGTAGCTTTGTTTTTTGCTTTGTAATAAGTAATTAGATCTATAGTTACAGTTCTTCATATTTAAACAGATGTGTAAAAAAATAACATACCTTTGGCCCATATTACCAGCATTTCCATGGAAAAACACCATTGTAGGTTTATGGTTGCTATTTGATGTCTGTTTGATAAGAAACATGTGGATTTTAAAGCCATCCTTATTTTTTATCTTGATACTTTCATATGGAAGCTTGTAGTTGCTAGGTTGGAGAATGAATACTCGAGAATCGGGTGGGTCATTTGGATAATACAGTAGTAAGTCTTGGGCACTGTACAATATACCTAAAATGTTAATATTCTTACTATAATTAAGCATATATAAATGAGGCTGAATTTAAGGTTTTTATAGGAACTTTTGTTTTAAGTTTGGTTTTGATTGATTGAGATTTTTTAAAAATACTTATGCTAATATATTAACACATCACATAGATAATGCTTCGTATAGATAGTACGTGTTGTGCTTACTCACCTGATATGCCAAGTACGAAAACGGCGAATGCTGTTACAAATCCATAAAACCAAAATACAATAAAACTAGAAAACAAAGTAAACGTCGACACAACCCACAGCTTGTACAGTATTATTCTAAGTATATGATACATCCCTTCGTAACTAATAGATTTCGAACATTTTATTCTGTATATTTTACTGTTTTGTGACCAAAACTATATAAGACGGAATTAGTAGATAGATTATCAAAGGAATTTAGTAGTATAGTTACGTATTGTTGTTAAAAAATATTAATAGGGCATAAAAACAAATTCAGAATTTTGTGTGATTTTGTAACAAGAAACAAGCACTATTCTCTGTCATTTGTGAATGACTGTCGTCCTGTCACAGACTAATAAATGACTGTACATGACGTATTGGAATTCGTGACATTTGTCTGACAGTTCAACTTTTGCCTAGGACCAAGTATCTACTACTATATAATCAAAGACTACACTATAAGAGTGTGCGCGCACGGGAGACTTTAGCCGCTACGACGTTTTTGTCACTCATATGAAATCTTTGGATATCTCGAGATATGTAAGACATATATAAGGATTTTATATGAGTGACAAAAAAGTCGCAGCGACAAAAGTCACCCGTGCGCGCAGGCCCTTAGATACTTGGTGCTAGACTTTTGCCCTGCCTTTTTTTTTGGACGGACCTATCACTGATCAAGTTAAACTACATTAGAGGACCTATCGCTGAGTGCCTTTAAGGAAGGCCTGCTTCAGCTTAAACCGGGCAGTTGTGGCATGTGTGCTGAAGGCGCACAGCCTAGGTCCGCTCCGCTAGCGGTCGCCACGACCCGGCCGAGACTCGTACGTGTCGAGCCCCATACTAGCAGGCGTGATCGGGCTAATATGGAGTGCAAAGGGCACCCTACGAAGCGACGAACCCACTAGTGGTGGCGTCGACGGGACCAGAACTGCCGAAACAGGCCGGACCGCTACTTGATCAGTGCCAGCTACTTTGACTATTATATAGTTTTACTTGATCAGTGACTATTATCAAAAGATCAAAAGGCTTGCTATGACCATAGACATAGAAATAAACTTTAGTCAAAGTCTCTTAAGTATTATTTATCCCAAGGGTCAAAGCAGGCCTACGACACTCCGCGTTTCGGTCGAGATAAATACCTACGCGACGCGCACCTTCCAAGAGGCTAAGATCAGTCGAGTGTCACGCGCGCGCGCTGTTACACGTTCTTATTATTAAAATTAGTTATTTGTACGCGTTACACTTCCAACTTTATTCAGAGTTTATTCACTATAAATAAGAAAATTAAAAGAAATCGAAAATATTGCGCAGCATGTGGGTTATATATTTTGCCACCAGGTCGCTCGGTAGCATTAGAAGCAGCGACGCGACCGCTCCGTTGTGATTGAAAATACTAACGTCTCGATTTCCAGCAGACCTACCACAATATTACAATAAGTCCATAAACCACTTCTACAGTGTGAGTCTTCATAAAGTGCACATATTGAAATATGGCATCCTATGCTTAATTTTATCGACGGAAAACATATTAAAAAAAAAAATCGTTATTTTTTTTATGGATTTTTTTAAGTTTTTGTTTCCTACTGTGACCTTCGTGTAAATAAAACCTTGTTTCTTTCAAATTAATTAATTTGTAACAATTAATTAAACTTAAAAATGATCGGAGATGATCAGGCGACCTCATAAAATTTAAATCCGTGAAAAAACTGCCCACAATACAGAAATAAAATGGGTTTTTCAGCAAAAATTTGCTTTTTTTTAATCATTCTTTTCAGTAATTGCTAAATTTCTTATTAAAACCTATGCTTTACCTGCATGTTTTATAATTTTAAATTATTTTACTTTGTATTAGCTATCGAGAAGTAAAAATAACTTATTTTTAAGTTAATAAACACGCGTCAAATGAATTGTTAAAAAAGGGTTTAGTGCGTTGCCATGCCCTATTGTTTAGCAGGTAGAGACAGTTTAACAGTTGATATGAAACGTTGTAATTAAGTTATAAGCACGACATTTTTACCACTGGACAGCTAATACAATGTAGAATAATTTGAAATTATAAAACATGCAGGTAAAGCATAGGTTTTAATAAGAAATTTAGCAATTACTGAAAAAAATGATTTAAAAAAAGCAAATTTTTGCTCAAAAACACATTTTATTTCTGTATAGTGGGCAGTTTTTTCACGGATTTAAATTTTATGAGGACGCCTGACCATCTACGATCATCGTTAAGTTTAATTCATTGTTACAAACCAATTAATTTGAATGAAACAAGGTTTTATTTACACGAAGGTCACAGTAGGCAACAAAAACTTTAAAAAATAGCGATTTTTTTTTATTTTTTTAATATGTTTTCCGTCGATAAAATTAAGCATAGAATGCCATATTTCAATATGTGCACTTTATGAAGACTCACACTGTATAATATTTTAAGTCCTCATTAGGTAGGTACTTACTACGTTACGACATTTTTATACGGGGCTCTTTAACACTAATACTACTGGGTGTTTTCATAAATTAATTGTATCGATATACCGAAATGGAAAGTAATATTTTCATTGAAATGATTACTAATTATCTACACGCTATTTCATGCATAGGTAGGTATCGACCAAATTCACAAACACAAGTCGCAGCCCTTGCGAGAGAGCGGTAGCTGACAGAACAAAGTAAAAACAGCTCTTACTTGTGCCGTTTTGGTGGATTATCGCTTGCAGTAACGCTTTGTAGGCTATTAAAAAATGAGAGTACATTACCCGGTGCAAGCTAATTTGCTCTTTGTTGCCGCAAATTGAGAGTAGTTATTCTATTTTAGCAAATGTCTTTAGGTGTCGTTTCTGCCTATATTATTTATTCTGTGGTCAAAATAAATAAATAGAGGCTATCAAATGAAATTTGTGCCTATTTGATTTCCGCCATTTTGGCGCTGAGGGCCGTAGTATCGGAACTTGGAACTAGTGATGTTACAAAGTCGATAATTGCAACGTTTTTCGATCTTCATTAATCATTAGGCTCGGACTACATTCATGCTTTTGGAGTTCTGAAAAATTCCGGATGGATGTAGTCCGAGCCTTATAGTGAAAGTGTGACTGTAAGTAGTTGCCTAGAATAGAATACCCATTTCCTATTACAGTAAAACTTAAGATTAAATATACAGGGTGCTAAAGAAAGTATGAGCCAAGTTTTAGGGTTGGTTCAGTCTAAAATACAAGAAAATAATTTATCAAAATCTATTGCATTCTTTATAATAAAAAACGATGCGATTGTGCACGCGCCGCAACGAACGTGGATTAATGATTTTGATAAGTTTTATATTAACTATAATAATTACAGTGGGTAGATAGACAATTGATTTGTTCCGTCTACTGGACTCGGTTTGGATTGTTTTTTTATAATGTTTTTTTTCTTCGCAAATCCTGAGCATAGCTCTTTCCATAGCTCGCTCACTTTCCATAACTGGTCATTGGCAGAGTTAAAAAGCTTAAGTGGATCTTTAAATCACTACGGCATGTTATGGCAATTGAGCTAATAAATAAAATCTACGTTGCTCTAGCGCCGTTGCTCTAGGCTAGGAGGTCTGCTATAGCTTGGCCATAACTGCTGCGCACTCTCTGAGGTATGCGCGGCGAGGTGGGAGCCGGGAAAAAAAGAGCATGAGTTCACATGAGATCAATACAAGTCGGAAAAAATCTTACGATATCAGTTTACGTATAAGGCAAGACTTGTGGCGGAACGGTGGTCGGAGGCTCTTTAGTTGATAAAAATGTATTAGTTGTATTATCTTATTAGTTGATAAAAATGAAATTTACATATACTCGATTCAATGTTAATTAAAATACCTAGGCAGTTGATAATATAGATACAGTTGATATAAACTTATAATTCAAATCAGAATTTGTTTTATTGAAAATTTAGTATAATTACAAACAAATAGAAATAGTATAAGTAGTAAAGTTATTCTGACATAGATTGTGTTTCAACTTCATCTTCCATTTCGTCATCATATTCATCGTCCATATCGCCATTGGAACTTGAATCAGAGTCTTGCAAATTTATTAGGAATGAAATAATATTATCGAACCTACTATCGCGATTCCAGTAATCATTTTCATTTTTCTGGACATGAGCATCGCATCTCTGCCATTTTTCTGCCGTGAATTCTAAAAACAATTTATCCAATATGATTATCTTTTCGTCTAGAGAAGAATTAATATAGTTTTGGGCTATGTTGTTTTTAATATCAGCCCAGACCAACTCAATTGGATTTAAATCTGGATGGTACGGAGGTAAACGCAGAACAGTGTGGCCACGGGCTTTCAGGAGTTCGTCAATTCTATACACGGGTTCTTTTTGTGTACTTGTGATGAGAAGTAGCAGTTCAGCCTTTGTCATGGTTCCTGAAAATTCTACATTGTGGCGTAGCAACCAGTCTTACATTTCTCTTTTGAGGCTTGACATAGTTGGCTTCTTCTCAACCTGAACGCTATGGTAAGACGCGTTGTCCATTACAACAACAGAATTCGGCAGCAACTTATCTTTTAACTTTTCATCTACCCACTTATAAAAATTAGGCCCGTTCATATCTCCCTGATAGTCGCCATCTGATTTGAATATAGTCAATACGTCATCCACCAAGCCATTTCGACACCCAGCGTGGAGAATTACCAATCGCCGTCCTTTCCCAATATCAGCATAAATTCCGGATTCTGACGATGATTGCCAACATTTACTGGCATGGTGACTGACGTTGATGTATGTTTCATCAAGAAAATATATGTTGCTGTTTTGCGTTCTGTAATTTCTGATTTGTGTAAGGTATTTTTTCCGCCACACTGTAATATTAGGTTGCTCTATAAGGAGTAGTCTCTTCGATTTGCATTTTTTGTAACGGTAGCCCATTTTGTGTAAAAGCTGTCTTAAATATTCCCGTCCACAATTCAATGTGCCATCCTGCCTTAAACTTGATAGTAACTTTCGGACACTTGGTTTTTTTTTTTCGACATCGTAAAACTGATGAATTTTTCTTCTGATAACTCCAAGGTCAAAATCATCCACAGACAGCATGTTTTTTCTTTATAACTTTTGGTTTTTTCGGCGATTGAAACTTTAAACGGCTTGAATTTTCAATTGACAAATAACCCGCAGAAATTACACTATGCACGGTTCTTTTGGAGTACCCTGTAGCCTCCGTAACGATTTTGGCAATATTCGCATCACTTTTGAATTCAAAGCTTTCTCTGTCTGCTTTTCTTTTCTTAAAATATTCAGCCACTTTAAAAATTACGGTTTTTACATCACCAGATAACGCACGACCCATCTTTGAACTTTTAACTCATGTGCGTCTGACATTGACGGTCCGATACAAATGACACTACCTGCCACTGCCACTGAACAAGTAATACTACGTCTACCTGCCGCCACGAGTGTTGACGGCGGACCAAATGGCGGACTGACAAAGCGCGTCCCCCCGTCTCGCCGCGCGCATACCTCAGAGAGTGCGCAGCAGTTATGGCCAAGCTATATCAATAAGAAGGCTATACCAAAGATTTTTGACGCTGTGTCTATTGACACTAGATACCCAATACGCACGCAAAATTTGAAGCAACTAAATTGGATTCGTAGTGTTAAATGTCAATCCGCTCGGAACGCGTTTCTTGGAAAAAAAAAATTGACGAGATGTGCTATTAAATGGTGCCAATACACATTTGATAAATATAAAAACTATGATAACTTCACTTTTCACTTACAAGCTATCAATATTATTTAGTATTTCGACCATAAAAGCTATTAAAATTAATCGCTATATTTTACATTTTGTAAAAGGTTAGTGTTGTCAGTTAAGGAAATTATTTTCCAATTTTATTTTACATTATTGTCCCTATTGATTAATTTTAAAAGTACTAACTGATATTTTTGTCTGTGATTAGTAGGTGCAGTGTAATTTAAATATTATACATACTTAAAAATATATTAGTTTAAAGTTAAAAAGCTTAAATGAACATCACTTGTTAACATCAAAACATTCACATCTTTTTGTTTTAAGGATTCCACACAGTAAAATAGTAAAAAAATATTTACGTCGTGCACATGACAATCTAGATGTAGGCATTGTTTTTAATTTTCCCCAAGTTTGGGGAGAACTACTATTATGAGCAACCCTCTTTTATAGTGGTGTGCGTGTGTCTCTGTGTAAACGAACTGTAGTTGCTTGTTGCTTCAAATTTAGAATCGCCGTTTAAGTACCGAATTATCCTTCTATGGTATTCTATGGGCTATACATTCTATCTAAATAATATTTTTAGAATGCACAGGAGCTTGACTTTTGACCCCACCAAACTGGCTAAAAGACGAAAAGGCACTGTTTTAAACTCTATTCTAACACGAACGGCTTTTGCAAAACGCCATTACTCGTCTCAGAGTGCTTACATCTATAATGTTATTAACCGTAAATTGAATATATACTCACTGCATACTTACGAGTGTAAGAAAATCTTAAGTGAATGGCTCATTACACTAACATATGCTGAAACTATCCAAAACAGATTAGGTTGAACTAAGAACATGGAAATTGGAAACACAAACCACACACTCACACGTACACGCACACGCACACACACACACACACACACTCACACTCACCACACCACACACATACCTTATGCTCGATGCACATACCTAACTACACCACGCACACACCACACACTCCTTATTAATACTAGCATGTAAGTAAATGTAATAACGTACTTTCATAATTTGTTAGGTAGGTAATTTTTGCATTAAGGTAAGAGCGAGGCGAGGCACTCCAACACAAGTATTAAAATTACTTACTGGAGTTGTCTCACCTTCTGTTTTGTAAAAGATTTTTTGGGCAATAAAGCATTTATTTATTAATTATTCATTTAATATTGGTTTAAAACTATTTAGCGGAGGCCATTGATGCGTAGAGGACCTTACCGCGGATCCCTCTCAAAACTGGGAAAAGCCTCCCAGAGAGAGAGGAAAAGACTGGGAAAAGCCTCCTCTGCAGAGTGGTGTGTAATAACCTACTTCAAACGTCTACCAATTCAGCAGATCAGCCTCGTCTCCTAGCCGTAACCGAATGGGAATCCGGCTTTTGGCTAAAAGCTTTTCTATCTCCGACCCTTGGTAATTGATAATGTTTCTTTTAGAATAGCCATTAGTCTTAGGTTAGGTGCTTTCAGCTCTGTACTTCATCGCTGTTCCTGTGTAAAGGTTGTCGATCAGAGTCCCAATTCCCGTAATTTGACAATAGTCGCAATCCGGTGTCGATCCGCTCCCAGTAACATTACGATCACAAACCGGTATTCTCGTAAACCCAAAAAATTCAATTAAAGTTCCTAATGCGAATGAAAATGGAAGAAACCAAAATTAGATTTTGTTTTGCTCTATTTTCAGTCGTATTGGGATAGTTTTGATAATTTTACGTCAAATTAAAAGTTTACGAGAATACCGTTTGTGATCGTAATGTTACTGGGAGCGGATCGACACTGGATTGCGACTATTGTCAAATTACGGGAATTGGGCCTCAGGTTGCTCATGCTGCAGAAGTGCTGGAAGAATTTCCCGTCATGCCAGTTTAAACGACGTCATCTGTCGGGCGCTTGTCAGCGCGCGCATTCCGGCCGTTCTTGAATCGAACGGCCTCGCACGCAGCGATGGCAAGCGTCCTGACGGCATGACCCTCGTTCCGTGGAGGATGGGTAGGCCCTTAGTGTGGGACGCGACTTGCGTCGACACTAGCCCCTTCCCAACTTTCATCGACTGGCAACCGAGCGGGTTCTGCAGCAGCTTCTGCAGAGGCCCTAAAACGGCGCAAATATGAAAGTACAGACTTACATATTTGAACCATTTGGGGTTGAAACTTTCGAACCGTGGGGACAAGCTGTATCGTGTGTTGTCTAAGCGTTTAGTTGAGACATCTCACGATCCAAAGGCTGGCTTATACCTAGGCCAACGGGTTAGCCTAGCAATCCAGCGTGGTAATGTTGCCAGCCTTTTGGGCACTATTCCTTTGAACAGTGATCTCAGTCAGATATTGTACAGAGTTTTGTTTTAGAATATGTACGTATAATTATTAATTAAGAATTTTATTTTTATTGTATTATTTATTTGTAATTTAAAACTGTCATAAGTTACACATTTTTACATTGAATTGTTAGTAGCATAGTGTTTACTTAAGTTGGTCATGCTGTGTGTACATGTTTTTAGATTACAATCTAGATCTAAGTTCTTGAATTGTTTGCCTACCTAATACCTATGATTGTTACCTGTTGTGTACACCAATAAAGTAAAATTAAATTAGAATGACCTGCCCCCCTAGCAACACCATCAAAACACGATATGATATAGCGATTTATCGACAACTGCAAAAATATGTTAGATATAGCCGCCATGTAACATCGCCGCGTCCGTGCCGGTGACGTCACATGTTATGATCGCTGTTTCGATTAAAATTTAACATGACGTCTATATCTATCATATTTTTTTTAAATGATCGTTGGTGTCGATAAATCGCTATATCATATCATATAGTGTTTTGGTGGTCATGCTAGGGGGCCAGGCATACAAAAAGTTGTTTCACAAAACCAAGTGGTTTTTCAACTCAAAGGTAGATATGGCAGTATAGCTGCTGCCGCACTAAACAGTTTTAATGTAATGTACAGACAACAGCACGTCAACCTACCACAAAACGACTAATTTTCTTTATTGATATTGATCTCTATGTGTCGGACTTAAAGTTAAAAATCAATTCAATGACCTTTAACTTTTTGGGTAGGTTGTTCGCCGTTGTCTGTACATACATTAAACAACACCGAATACGATTAAGTACCTTTTAAAAATTAATTATTATACTTACGAACTTAATCTTTTCTTCACATCAATCGAAAGTACAATAAGTATTTAAATAAAATAATGCAAATATCGCGATAAAATATTTTTATTTACAATGTATCAATAAAAATTTGTAAGCTTAACACAAAACTCAAAAAAAAATTGTTAATATTTTTGGATATGATGATGATAAATGAAAAGTAAATTATGAGCGAGTCTATTGGGTGACAATTCTTTAAATAAGTTTTGGCCCCTCATCAACGTGCATGTGTAATGTAAGGGTGCGTTCAGATGATAGGCGATGACCGCGTGCCACACGCTCGTTTAGTTTTTGTGTAATACAGTACAGTCCACAGCATTTATAATCAACCATATAGGCAATACATAAGGGCGCGTTTGCCTGGCGTTTTTATGGATTTAACATTAAATACAGAGACAGCGACGCCACAGAACATACACTGGGTATATTTTTATTTCGTCTAAGAATAGATCCTATTATTGCTTTTTAGTATTAAAACTGTTTTAAAAGCTGAACCTGAAAATGTGGACATGTGAACGGCTCCAGCTGCTCATGAATAAATCCGTGTTAGTTTTAACGTGCGTCAGAAAAATCGGACATAACGCCGGCCGGCCTACCATCTGAACATAGCCTAAACTAAAAGGCACAAATCTGGTGTATAAAAATCAGAATAAAATGCTCTAAAACACACATCATGGACTTTCATATACTTAATATAATAGACAAAATATATCTGATTATGTATTGATTAAAAAATATTTGTATATTATTAATTTCCTTAATGTAGGTCTCACCACATTATAATCAAGTGCTGTAATAACACGATAAATATACAATCTACTACGCACATAAATAATTTGTTTCTTTTCCTTTTAAAATTATTTATATCAAAATGCATTGAAAAGCAATATAGAACATTTAATATTATTAATTATTAACTGTAATAAAATTAGCTAGTTATTAAACTAAAGTACCGAGTAAACCAACGCCTTGCCGATGAGTTTGTTTCATTTCTTATGTGCTAGTCATTAACTCTCAATGTATGGAAAAATGAAGTCGTCAGAAAGAATGATAAAATTTTATGGTAATTTTTTTACAAGATGTACTTGGACGGGTAAGGAGGAAGCTGCCTTGACTCATTAAGCTGACATTTTACTATATTTGCCGGAATATAACGTCTGCAAAAAGGTTTACTTGTGAAACAAGGGACGAATTATCAGAAATTGTGGTTGAGTGCTAGTTCTTCGATGGTTCTTTTCAACTTTTTATTTTGAAATTGTATTTTTGATGCCATAGCTGCAGAGGGATATCGCAATTAAATTATAAATACAGAAGAGATAGAAAGTTTAAGGTTTTGAAATTAAAGAAAGTATGGTTAAATTAGCAGAAAAAAATACCTATTTAGTGTGGTTTTTAATTTATTAACCTAACCTCATTGTGTGCCTGCAGACCACAGAGACTGTGGTAGGGAGAACAAAAAGTTTACTTTAAAATAGTTGGTTTGCCGTGGCAGTTGTGTGGATGTGTACACTAGAATGAGTTATTAATAGAGAGCTAATTTGAAGTAGCATTACTACATTTATATGGACATGACCAGTACAGTTACATAGATAGAAATAATAATTTTACTGGACATATCCATATTCATAATAAGTAATAGCTACTTCAAATATACTTTCTAGTTATTATTTGTAATGACATTTTAAGGGGTGATTGTGCTGATGAAATATAACAATTTTCTCTATGTGACAAACATTAAAATATCAGACAAAAATCACTTCAAATACAGAAATCGTAGATGTAAATTTTATTATAATCGTATGCGAAAGCGATATTTTTCTGAAATTTCATTGGTGGTCCCTTAGAAAGTACAAAATATTATGTCCCATGTCATTACGTTGAATTAGAATCTTAAAGTTGAACACCTCTAATTTTTTTTCTATAAAAATATCTATTATTATAATATGCTCTATGTTACATTGAAATAGGTAGACATGACCTACCATGTTTTTATGTGCAACATATTTTGTCAATAATACACAATAATATATTTTTAAATAGTATAAATTGTATTACCCATAGTAGCAGTACCCGAGTAGATATTATCTCCTTAAAATTATCGCTCTGATAAGAGAATTACATATAGACACAACAATGATAGTTACATACGTACTCAAGTTCTATTGCACTCAATATAAGTTTACATAATAAGCACATCTTCTAAAAATATTCAAAATACAGTACCTAATGACAGATGAAATGACTTTAACCCTGTATATCATTATTTAAGTTAACGCATTAACCGTCGAGTTAAATTGTCTCTGAAAGTTTAAACGACATTGTACATTTATTGTAGAAAAATACTTGGTTTTAGAAGTGACATGATTTAACTACTTATTAATCTATTTGAAAAGCGAATCATAATATTTATTTCACTTATTATTATCTAAGCTGATAAGTTATACTAATCTTTACGAGACTAACGTAAAAGGCGTCAACAAAGAATACTTGAAATCTTCGCTTATCCTAAGTAATTAATTAAGAATATTTAAAAACTTGAAAATTATTACAACAACAACAAATGAAAAATTATTCTAAAACAAAAGAAATCGTAAATTAAATATTATCTTAATATTATTTGCTGTTTACGCCGTTTTTGAGTTTCTTAAAATCATCGAAGAGGTCTTCGACGTCTTTCAATGAGCGTTCAATTTGTTTCACGAAGTTTGACGAGCTCTGAAAAAAAAACATGCATGGCTCAAAGTTAACCTGATAAACGATTGAAAATTATTAATTAAAAAACGAATTTTTATTATTTAGATAAAGTAATCATAATTTAAAAAATATGAAATGAAAAATTATAATTAATAATCTCTTGTTTGATTATTTAATTAACTATTAATGATGACCTATTAAAATAAATCAACTAAATTAAAAAGAAAAAATTCAATTTTTTGGTTTTATAAGAGAAAATGAACAGTTCATGAGATTATGAAATAAGGGGTTTAATCAGAGGATTTTTTTTATTAGATAATTGTTCTTCAATTTATAAAATTTAAAACTTGATAGTTAAAATTTGGTTTTAATATGTCTTGTGGTTTTTAAATTATAACAAAAGTCATGTTGGTAGTTGCTATGGGAAAAATCAGCTCCTTCAGCTTGACACCAACTTCGAAAAAAAGTTACTGCCACATACTAACTATAAAATCAGTAAGAGTTGTATAGGATAATGATTTATTACATTTCGATGTAACTTTAAGAATAAGAATAAAAATAAAATAATTTATTCAGAAACCACACATAGGTACATGAAAGAAAAGTAAAAAAGTAATTTCAATTTTGCTCCTCTATCACCTCCCGAGATGTATTGTTTTAATAATTACCCTGTATGTATTGAAGTTTGAACTAACAGTTGTTATAAACGGACAGGGCCAAGTTAATTATCTAATCTATGGTTCATGATCATGTTCATCATACTTGACCTCACTAAACAAACAAACAACAAAAACTATAAACTTTTTTTGTGAAATCGGACGGATATTTTATTAGTTGCAGATGCTTATGTATTTTTATTGAATATCTTCATTAGTTTAATTTTGAATATGAATTCCACGGCAGAATGCCAGTCGCATTTCAAGATGGGGTTTGCAAAAGTATTTTATTGCAAACTCGAATTATTTTTTTTAAGAAGTTATAACTACGCAAAAACTTACTCCTATATCCACCGTCAGCTAAACAAAATAATATTGTTTTAATATTTTAACATCTTTACTAGCGTTACTCACAGAAGTCATCGAGGGTTATTCGATTCGATTTTTTTAAATATAATGAATTCGGTGGTCATTGTCCCTGACGAATGGAGAAACATAAATAAATTGATTCCACAATCACACCAATTATCTAGCCCCAAACTAAGCAAAGCGTGTACTATGGCGACTAGATAACGGATAAACATCCATTACTTGCGCATTGACTTGAAGTCCGGAGCGCGGACCACTACACCGGACGGTCGTCTGGTGACATAACGAGTTTGTCTCAACTAACGTCATGTTTATTCTAGACCGAAGTCCTGTCCCAAGTTACATTATATACTTAATTCTAAGAAATGTAAAGTACAATAAAACCAAGCGGTCACGGGTTCGAATCCCGCAATGTATATGTGATAATTTGTACTTAAGGCATGGATGTCATAAATAGTATGTTCAGAGCACTGTGTGCAACCGGACAGCTCAGCATTTTACTTGGCCTACTTTTAGGTCATGTACATGTAAAATAATTAATTGTAATTCAGTACGTAATAAGCCACCATACGCGACGCGTGCTCAACCTTTATACCATTACATCTTTTTTATAATATATTTAACTAACCAAACTTCAAGACTCGTTATTTCGGTACCAAACTAAACAAAGAGGACTGTTAGCCAACCAGAGAGCTAGCGGGTCCCTTTTCATAGTACAAGTCGCCATAGTAAAAGCAAGACCTACAATGCAGAAATAAGTTTTTATGTCTGTAGATGTAGGATCAATAATTGGCGTCATTGTTGTTAGAATTTATTTCATCATCATCATCATCATTTCAGCAATAGGACGTCCACTGCTTAACATAGGCCTCCCCCATCAATGGGGGAGAATTTATTTAATAAATGTTAATAAAAAAAACTACATATAACATTTTTGGTAACAGGTGCTAGTGAAGGGTCGGGTAACAGTGATAGAAAAGCGAATATTTACCGTGATGGGACAGCTCTTCTTGCTGGAGACGTGGAAGAAGAGCGTGTCCTCCCCGACGATGATGTAGGAGACCCCGTACCCGTCGTCGGCGACCGGCCCGAAGCCGCCGCCCGCGCTCACGCACTGCGGGTACTTCTTCAGGTCCAGCATGTTTGTTTGACCTGCCACATTCATATTACCGTTTATATTTATTTTATATTATATAGCTTCCGCCCGCAGCTTCGCCCGCGTGGTGTTCAGTTTGTCACTTGAAAATCTTTACCAACGACCAAGTAATGCATTATTATATAGCAAATTTGATTAACATTAAAAAGGTAAGTAGGTCAACCTTAAAAGAGACATTATGCTGTCACAGTTTTTTTTTAGAACTTTTATAGGAGAACATTTCCGATTTGTTTACGCAGCGCACGCAACGGAAGCTCTCGAAAGGAATATTTTTTCCCGTTTTTGCAACATTTTTCATTGATGCTCCGCTCTTATTGGTTTTAGCGTGATGTTATATAGACTATAACGTTCCTCAATAAATGGATTATCCAACACAAAAAAATTCAATTCGAACCAGTAGTTCCTGAAATTAGCGCGTTCAACCAAACAAGCTCTTCAGCTTTATAATATCAATATTTATTTAGGCACACAATACTTAGCAATGGTTTTGAAAGATAAGGCAAAATAAAGTTTATATGAATAAATAGATCAGTTACCATGAGGTGTCTGGCTAGTGGACAACCGCCAGGGCTCGTTGAACACCTCCTGCAGGAAGGGCGAGTCGAGCTCGAGGTACTTGGACACGACGTAGAGGCAGAACAGGTGGCGGTCGATGCCGCGGCCGGACATGGCGTCCTGGTAGCCGAGCTGGTGCCGCTGGCTCGCCTTCACGAACAACTCCATTCGTTCTTCCACCTTTGGGTTCAGTAAAACTCCAGGCTTACTAGGGCGTTACTTCTGCTTAACTGATCAAGCATACGTAAACGAGACACAATATAAATTCTATTGTTATGAGACCGCTTGGATGTTAACGGGTTAAAGTACGGCGCCGAAAGTTCGGCTAAATAATAATAAATAAACGGTTTTCACAATCGCACCAATTATCTAGCTCCAAACTAAGCAAATTTTGTACTATAGCGACTAGATAACGGATAAAAATACTTAAATACTTTTATAAACATCCATGACTTAGGTAAAAATGCTTGTGCTAATCACACAAACATTTGCCCCTTGCAGGATTCAAACCCACAACCGCTGGCTTTGTAGTCTAGTCTGGAGCGTGGACTACTACACCAGACAGTCGTAGCTAAATACGCTCGCTATTTTGTATTGCCGAATATGTCGTCTAGCGGCTGTTTCCGCGAGAACGCATTGACTGTATTTTGCATAGAAAGCGTCACATCACGCGACCGATAATTCGGTAGGTGTGTCGTTACACTGAGATTATGTGTATAGGCAGGCCACATCGCTCACAGAGCTGGTGAAGGTAGCGGAAAGCTGATTGCAAACTGCGCCGCGGCGCTGTGACGCTCTATGGGGGAGGCTTAATGTCCAGTAGTGGATTAACAAAGACTATGATAATGATGTATAGATTTTTTCTAGTTTTCGTCATGGTAATGTAAATGGTAGGAAACGTGCTAAAAAGCGTTTCTTGTAATTATTCTATTATTGATTATTATTTGGAATCAAATGAAAATTTATTTATACCACATAGTAGGTATACCTTTTGATTGTATGCGATATCCATCAGTCTAAAATTAACAATCTGATTAAACTTGATTCGTGCTACATAGTTTCAAATTAATAACATTTAGAGCCACTTTCACCACTTGCTGATAAATTCCGGATGTCCTATCTGGCACTTGTTTTGACAGATAACCCATACAATGGGCTAGTTTCCTGGGTCAAAAAATGATTATTCTATTTAGTCCGTCAGTTAGATTACCAAAAAATATTGGACCCATATTTTGTCTTTTGTCAATCAAACAAAAAATGACGAAGATAAAGCGCATCAAAGTGAGCACGTGACGTCACGTCTTGCTAAAACTGAGTGTTGAGTGTGAATGAGTGTTTTCTGTTAAACCAACTGACGGACTAATTAGATTTTTTTAGGAAACGTGTCCATTAGCTGTCAAAAAAGTGCCAGATAGGTTATCTGGAACTTATCAGCAAGTGGTGAAAGAGGCCCTTAGTTTAATAATAATCTTAGGATACCTACTGATAAAATCGACGATTAGTCTTCCTAATCCTTGCATCACTAACTCTAACTTGTCATCGTTACTAGTATCGTAGGTCCTTTGCTGATATCGTAAATACCTGTGTTATGCGATATCTGAACAAGATTTGCTGGCTGACACCTGGCGCGGGCGCCGTTTTTCCTCACGCACCATTAACAACCAGTCTTCAGGTCCAGCCCACGCCCAGCGCTTCAATTAGAGCTAACTTAAGCTCTCATTTAGTCTGTCATGAATGTTTAGTATTAGGCAATGATTGTCTTTGAGCTGGCGTTACGTACGCATGTTTAGCTAATAAAATATTTTTCTATAAATATTCAATTTTTACACTAAATCGACACTATTGACTCTAGGCGGCCGACTTTTGGCGGCTGATCTGAGCCTGCTCATAGTCGGCGACGGACAATACATTCATCAACAGAATCTAGAGATATTTTATATTTCGTGAAATATCTAAAAATATATAAAGAATTTTCTGATATAGTTAATTGAAGAATGATAGGTTATTTTAAGGCTCTATATAGAATAAAAAACAATTCATGATTTTTTTGTTTTAAATAAAAAACATTAATATTTTTTAATCGCTTTACAAAATTAATACGATAAAAAAATCTTCACTTCTTCTTATAAAACATTAATTTTAATTAAAATTGAATAATACTGGAATTTTATTTCTTGTTTTCCTGAAACTGGTTAAGTGCAGACTATTCGATGTTTTAACCGACTAATCGCTGACTAGTTGCCGACTATAAATATGGCCGGATAGTCGGCAACTAGTAGTTACATCTCTACTAGGTCATCATTCCGCCTGCCCCCCACGATATGATATCATATAGCAATTTATCGACACCAAAGGTAATTTTAAAAAAAAGATAGATATATACGCTATGTTGAATTTCTATCGAAACAGCGATCATAACATATTGTGACCGGCACGGCGATTCATCATGGCGGCTATATCTATCATATTTTTGCAGTTGGTGTCGATAAATCGTGATATCATATCGTGTTTTGATGGTCAGGTGCGAGGCCTGCCGACGCTGCGACTTCCAGTTTATGGTCGCCAATCGAGAAACTATTTTCCCTAACGGTTGCCAATTCTGCGAGCGATATGACATGCCCATTGCCACTTTAGCTTTGCGATCCGAAGAGCTATGTCGGTGACTTTGGTTCTTATACGGATACATATTACGGATACACATACTCTTCTTAGCATATTATATTTATACGTATTATGCATTTATGTTATTCATATATAGGTGTATCTTATTAATTTACGTATTAAATATTGTAAGGTAAATATTGGACCTTTACCGCACCCATAACCAGTTTTTCTGCATGACCCTAAGGTTGGCTGGCAGAGAATGCTTTTAGAATTAAGTCCATCTATTGTACACTTTTATAAGTTTTGTGCATTAAAGTTTTAAATAAAAATAAATAAATAATATACGATCCGTTTGGTGCGAACACTGGATTATTGTGACTCACCGAAGCGTCGGGGTTGACCATGGCCTTCACCCAGGCGGAGCTCTCGATGGTACAGGGGCGGACGGTCTCGGTGCGGCCCTCGCGGAACATGCGGGTCATGGAAGCCTCGTAGGTGAGGCAGAAGCGGCCCGCGTCGCGGTAATACGACAGCTGCAGCACCAGCTGGATGAACGCGTCGGGGGACACGCGGCACTTCTTCATGAAACCTTTCACAAGAACAACAAAAGTATTTAACAACACCTACGTGAACAAGTTTGTTTTTCTACTCTGGTACCATTTCGGCTCACACAGGCCAGCAAGTCCAGGACTCACGGCAGTTCCAGGAATAGCCACCTTAAACACTTACTTTTTCGTCTCGACTCGTGCACACAGTATAAATAAATAGTAAGCGAGAAATAACCACTGACACGAAGTAGTTTTTCGTTTATGTAGTTTTTTGGTATAAAATTGTTTTTTCTCGTTTCGCTCGTACAGTATAATAGTGAGCTAGAAATGACGATGTTTGTATATTATCGTTATATATATTATGTAATGAAAGCATGAGCGCCGGCAGGGGGTTCCAGGTGCATTTGCGGGTGCAATCTCAAACTTGGGAGCAAGCTTGGGAATCTCAAAATCAACATGAAATTCCATTATGAGAGTCAAAACGGCGGGTGTATCACAGCGAATTGAAGTTTACAAATTACCAAAAACAATACCTAAAATGTACTATTTTGTACCTAGGTCTGAAAGATTTGTACCTCCTTCGAAACAAAATGATTTCGAAAATAAGGTACACCCGCCATATTGACGTCAAGATGGCATATCAATATTAAATCATTACATATAAAATATAATTTCACCAAATATATTGTTACAGAAGTGGGTGCGGGATTGGAAGGAAACGACAAATCTTCCAGAAAAACGCTTTATTCCTCTTCACACAAGCCACACAGACGCAGCTCTGATGTACGTAGTATAGACGAAGCACTGACGTTGTCTCTTAGTCTGACACGGTCCTCTTGACAGACACAGCACGGACGTGGTCCTCTTGACTGACGAAGCCCCGACGTGGATCTCTTGCCACACACTGACACGGTCCTCTTGCACTGTACTGTTCACTACTATACTACTTACTAGTCACTATTGCACTTCACTACTTTCACTTTTCTCCCTTCTTCCTCTTGTTTCCGCTTCACAAGACTTTTACTAACTGCCCGTAGTGCGGCTCGCAGCCTCTTATATACCCCTACCCCTTAATCGAACCTAGAAGGTTCGATTAAGACCGACCTTAATTTCGATAGTCTTTTCAATTGTCATTTTATTTATCTTCTTTTAAGTCGGTTCCTGTATTTACTAGAAATTTCCCGATTTTTATCGAAACATTTAAATACAAGTTTAATTTTCTAGAAGATTCCAAAAACGCTAACAAAACAATTTTATCCTTTTCGTCGGCTGGGTTTGAACTCGCGCCCCACAGAAAATAGTCCGACATTTAAACTGGGCCAACGGTACTTGACAGATGCCGACGATATTCTAATGGCTTGACGCTTGCGGTGACGTAACCTGCATAGCCATTACAATATGTACCTAAAAAGTATCTCAAGTAAAAAAAACAGACACTTAATTAGTTTGGTAGTTCCTGAGAAATAAAACAACTATGTCTCGTTTACCTAGTTTTATTATTATTATGAATTATTCATCTAGGTACATATTAATTTATATTTTACAAATATTTTTTAAAATTAAGAATCATATGTTTACAACTAAATTATTATATTTATTAGCAACCACCCGCGACTTCGTCCGCATAAAAATTAATTATCGCTGACGCGGGAAAATTAGCGGTATTAAATATGATGTATGACCTTTTCTAGGTCAACCAATAATGTATCTCAAGGAAAATAATTTTACTTGAAAAAAATTTTCAACTGCCTCGTGGGATTCGAACCCACGACGACCTTTCGCTATCCGGGCGACTCTTCCAACTGAGCTACGGAGGACATAGTAATGTTGGCAAATTTCTTCAAGTGTTTATAGCTCTGTTAGTAAGCCAGCATTGTTTCTCAATGTCTTTGATTTTATTCCCACGAACATCCGAAAGAAATATTATTGCAAATATTTAACAATCAGTTAAGACGAAACAGCTTAATCAATCTAAACTTTTTTTTTGCATTCACAATAATGCTAGTTTATTTCAAGGAAAATAATTTTACTTAAAAAAATTATAAGGTAATTCATCTAAAAACAATGCAAATATTAATTACGAAAGTCTTACCCGTCGAATTACGTTTCTTATTACAATTGCGGCCACGAAATGTATGCTACATTGTTTGTCTCTTTCGATTTGTAGTACGTTTTAGTTGGGACAACATATAGCTAACATAAAAAGAAACAGACAATGGCGAAAAATCTTTATAATAACACTTAATGCCGCAAGTGGTCAACAACCGGTGCCTGGTCAACGGTAGGGTCAACCACCCTACATAAATAGATTGTTTGTTTGATTAAACAGGCTTATCCCAGGATTAATTGAACGGAGTTCGATAAAATTTTGCACATTGGTCGCCCGGGACCTAGAACAGGATATAGGTCTTACGTCATATTTAATACGACTAATTTGCCTGCGTCAGCGATAACCAACTTTCATGCGGACGAAGTCGCGGGTGGTTTCTAATTAATATAATAATTAGAGATGGGCCGACTAGTCGGGAAAGCCGACTATTCGGCATCGTTTGTAGTCGGCGACTGACTAGTCGAATATTAAATATGTCGATTATAATCGGTGCCTAAGTTACTGTCTTTTCATTATAAAAACCTGATATATATACTTGTCGCATTCGTTTTCCTACCCTGACCGCCGCGTGAATTAATTCCCTGGCACTGGTTACATTTCACTTTTGACGGTTCACCTTCGATATCATCTATAAATGTCCACACTCGCGAATTCGTTTTCGACATTTTATGACACCACACACATTATTATTTTATTTATTTCAAATAGATTTAACTTAGATCGGCGCAGCAAACACAAAACAAACAGGACATAAAAGTGTAAATAAACATATTACTACATGCTCAGCGGCCGCGCTATGACAAAGCCGAGTAATGAAAAGGCTCGACTACCTCCAACAAGTAGGTATTAGAATGATCGGCATTGCCGATTAGTCGGCAGTCTATTCGGCAATTTGAAAACCGATTAGTCGGCAAGTCGGCAAATGCTATAGTCGGCCCATCACTAATAATAATTTATTCGTGAACATATGATTCTTAATTTTAAAAAAATATATCCGTAAAACATAAATTTATGTGTACCTAGATGAATAATTCATAATAAGAATAAACATTGGTAAACGAGATACAGTTGTTTTATTTCTCAGGAACTACCCAACTAATCGAAGGAGAAGGACTTTCATTATCGGTGTTCCACCCGCATTGAGTGATCTAATGTGATTCAACGCAACATCAAAAAGCAAACTTATAAAGTTGGCGCCTTTCGTTAAATAATAAAACTACAATACGGCGAAAGAACTATTTTTTTTTCTTTTCCTTCTTCTTGTTTCCATTTTACTAGATTTATTATTTATTAAGTAACTGCTGACCTTTTTTTTTAACCCTTTCAGACCTTATTTCGATTTTTCTTCAGAAATTCATTCCTAAAGTTCTTGATTTTAATAGAAATATTTAAAAATACAAATCTGGAATTATAAAAAAAAAAAAAAAATATGTTAAAGGCCAGGTTTGAACTTTCTTCCAGAACCAGAAAGTCCACCGATTGGATGGGCCTCCAATTGATTATCTTTTTTTAAATTCACATGACAACCTAAATAAAGGCAGCCTCCTGGGTTTTATTTTCTGCCGGCGCCCATATATAAGATTACATGTAATTTTTTTCTATGGAATTAACACACGATGACTCAATTATAATTAAATATTTAAAAGATTACCTTTCCCGTATTTCGTGTACATTAGTATTCTCAAATCGACATCGTTGAGCAGTTTTTGTGCGACGTTGTAGGACACGTCTATAGCACCCATCGTCTCCTCTTTGTCCAAGTCCCACTGCAGGCGGATGGGTGCAGGGGGCGGGCTCTCCACCGCGCCTTTGGTGTTACCGTCTTCAGAATATCTACAAATTTACCATGCGTTCACAACTACAGTGTACTCATAAAAATATGTAGCCAAATCATGTTCTACGGACGGTCTGAGGGTGTAATGTTCCTTTTAATATTATTATTATAACGCTGTTATAATATAATGTGATTTAAAGTAACAATCATTAGCACTAATTTTAAATATCAATTAAGAGTTATAAAGCTTATTTAACATAATATTAGTTTTTCTAAATATTATTACACTTAAGGCCTGATTGTTTGTAAATAGCTAAAACGTAAAACGGGTTACATATTTATGTTTCTTTTATTTCAATTTCCTAATAACACTCTACTGCAAGTATCCATGCAAGCATGCAAGCATACAATCATTACAGCATGCAAGCATTCTAGCATGCATGCATGCATGCTTGCAAGCACCCATGATGCAAGCATACATGCCATTGGATATGCTCTTCTCCGGCGCTGCGGGAAGTGCAGTCCTTTTGCCTTCGCGTACAAATCTCAGGCAACCACGCTCGCCTGCGCAGCATCAGCTTGCTGGTCGCCTAAGGCGACCAGCCAGAGATATTCGGCGCGAATACAAATTCAACAAATCAAAGATCATAAAAATCGATCCAGCCGTTCGACTTATAAATGGTGTAACTAACTAACCCGACTTTGTTTTATATACAGGGTTACAGGGAAAGTCCTACAGAATATTGAAGGACGTTATTATTCAGGTCATTTCTGATCGAATTGATCCTATAATATGTTATCCGAAACCTAACCGTTATGGAGATATTAAATTTTAAAGATATATTTTATAATCTTTTTTCTTTTGGCTTTTCTATCGTTTTTTTGCGATTGGAGCTACTAGGGCCCGGTTTTTTATGATTCCAGTTAGAAGACATGTCAATTAATAAAAATGATCAACAAAAACTGAACCTATTCCTAACAGCTTCATAAAACTGCTCGGCAACGGTTGAAATTAAAGAATTTTCACGAACTGATTTTAACTTTGAGACCATTAAAAAAAAATTTACGGTACTTATCCTGCAAGTAATTTTAAAAACTTCTACGTCTTTTTAGCTATTTAAAAAGGTATAACTTGCTATTAAATAGGCCAAACATTGACAAAATAACAGTTATAAAAAATATCTTTAAAATTCAATATCTAGGTTAGGTAGTTAGGTTTCGGATACCATATTATAGGATCAATGCGATCAGAAATGACCTGAATAATAACGTCCTTCAATATTCTGTACGACTTTCCCTGTAACCCTGTATATTTAAGAATAAGTTTAAAACCGGCTCGCCGTGGTCGTTCGCCGTGGTATTAGTCTGCCCTACACTAGAGTGTAATTTAAAAGCCGGAGGCGCGGAGGAAGAGCAGTCTTCGCCCGCTGTAACAAATCGCTCGCCTGCGCAGCTTCGGCTTGCTAGTCGCGACCATTCTCAGCCGCTTCGGCTCGTACGGGTGCCTCAGATTTGTACGCAAGGGCGAAAGGACTGCACTTTCCGCAGCGCCGGAGAAGAGCAAATCGAATAGCATGTATGCTTGCATCATGCTTGCTTGCTTGCAGTAGAGTGTTATTATGAAATTGAAATAAAAGAAACATAAATATGTAACCTGTTTTACGTTTTAGCTAAACAAGCTAGCTAGCTACAAACAATCAGGCGTTAAGTGAAATGATAATTAAAAAAACGAATATTATACTAAATAAGCTTTGTAACTTTTAACTGTTATTTAAAATGAGAGTTATTTTAAATGAAATTTAAAATGATAGATTATATGAAACGTTAATTCTATGAAGTGAGTTGTTAAATGAAGAAAGATTATATTAAATGGAATTATATTATAACAGTGTGATCTAGATATACATACACACAAACAATTGAAGTAATACTCTACCAAATAGGTCATGGTTAGAAACCTGGAGCCGTATAATATTTTCAAATTTCAATTCGCATAGGAAATCTCAAGATTCGTATACGAGTTCCTAAGAAATTGTATACGATTCTTGGAAATTCACCTGGCCCAAAAATAAGTCACAAATAAATAAAAAACACGCTTTGTTTCAACCAATTACAGAGATGTTGTAGGTACTGTTCTGGTACGTGTGCGTTTATAGTGTTTAAAGACGCTCTGGTGGATTCTGTTCATTAAGTCTAAACGTTACTGGTGAAAAGAAATTCAGCTCCGTTTGCCTATAATGGAATATGTAGGTATCGGTTTAAGTATGTACTTGCTATTTGTGTTTTGATTTCTTATAGAATCTTGTCAAAGAATACTATGGGTAAGTAAGATGGGCGAGGGCCCATTAAAAACCATTTGAATAATTGAGTTGAGTGTTAGTCCGCATTATAATATTCTTACCAGAAGGCACAGCCCATGCGTAGTTACTTCGTCTATTGACCTTATTTACATAATAGATGCAAATCAAGTCTTTTGTTTCGTAATGAATCAGGGTAAAACGTGATTTAGTTCGTTTACTTTTACAAGTGAACTTACCCAATTTCCAATTCCGACCAGATAACGTACTCCCAGAGGTGTCCCATGACCGGTGCATCGGCCCTGAAGCAATGTAATTTTGTCAACATTCTAAGCGTGCGCTTATCCTGACAATTTCATATGTATTGGGGAAATATACAAATAATCCATACTAATAGATATTATAAATGCGAAAGTAGCTGTCTACCTGTCTGTTACGTTTTCACACCTAAGCCACTGAACGAGTTTTGATGATAAAGAGATAGATTGGATCTTAGAGAAGGATATAGACTAGTGTAGGTTGCGAAAACTGAACTGATTTTGATGAAATTTAGTTGAAAAAAAGATTGAACATTACGGAATAATTACCAATTAAACACTACCCAGCCAGAGTTAGTAGACCTTTAGGATACGTAAATTACGAATTAAAATTTATTTCACTTATTATTCAAACTTTACCTAAAACGTTCGAATAATAATAATAATTTAAAATTTTATTTACTCTTCACATAGGTTTACACAATACATTCAGTGCTTAGCTTAGTATGCATACAGATAATACCTTTAATGTGAGAGTCTGGTGCCTGAGATAGGTATAAAAATACCTGTAAGGTTTACTACATCTTCTAGCATTACCCGTATGTAAGATATTATAATATAAAAATTAATCTCTATTTTACTTGGTCATCGCATCACGCGTGAACGGATGGAACAATTTCGCTAATTCTTTTTTTGTTGTGTTAATTATTGTCAGGGAAGGTACATATGAAAGAAAAAATTAAGAAAGTTGCACAGAAAATCCTTTAAGAATAAACTATAGACCATGGGAACGAAGTCGCGGGCAATACGTTCGGAGAAGAGACATGACGGAATAATGTGTAAAAAATACCATCTTTGTACCAGATTTTATGTAAATAAATGAATTTAAAATTCCCAGTTTAAAAGCACTTTACAAATACATAATATAAGTTTGTCATACACACAAATAGTTTATCAATCAACTGCGACAGAAGTCCGTGTTTATCTTGATAATATAATTTCAATTAACATGTACAATAACATTACATGTAGATCAGTTTTTTTAACGATATTAATGTATACAATTTCAAATTAGCACTGAGTAGGTCTTAGTTTAATACAATACTTTGGGATAATAAGCTACTTACCAAGTGTGCTCAGCGTTAAATCCCACCTGAAAATACATTTAATTATTCATTACATTGTTTTGATTAGATATATTCATTACTGACATTTTTGATCTGACCTCAGTATTTTAAAATTAAGAAAGACATAACATTACATAACTTGATTTGAGGCCGTCTGGTGTAGTGGTTCAAGTTCCAAGTGGTTCAAGAGGAAAATGTTTGAATCTAACCGGTGCCGGTAGTCGCTTCTTGTTGCGGCGTTTGTGGCTGTCGCGAGTTGCTCTTTTATGGCGAAAGTACCATGGATCTAGTCGCCATAGTACAAGCTTTGCTTGGATGTGCTTGTGGCTAAGTGGCGGCAGCGCTTTGGTTGTTATTACTAAAGTTAAGCCACCTACGCCGCGGTTGTGATTGAATAGGTGACCATTCCAACCATATTTAGTGACATTTATCACTAGCATCTCCGTGCTTCGGAAGGCACGTTAAAAGTTGGTCCCGGATAATATCGCTTGATACTAGTCTTGTCGTGAAGCCTAGTCAGTGGCCTTAGGGCGGCTTAATAACATCTGTCAGTATGGTTAAGTCACTGGCTTTACAACACCCTCCACCAATCCGCACTGGGCTTGCGTGGTGGTGTATGGCCCAAACAACCTCAAAGTTAAAGAGAGGCCTATGCCCTGCAATGGGACGTATAGGCATACTTTACTATTGGGTACGTGTCTACGGAGATTGTTTCAAATTAAAGTTGTTTGCAAAATGTTAGCCTGCTACGTGCTACTACGTACTGGTTATGTACTACATGTTTATTTCCTAGACATTCTATAAAAATATGGAACGAAAGTTTACATTTCTCACTACATTATATTCCCAATAGATTATTAGCCAACTTACTTTAGAGGGGTATTTTAGGGGCTAAGTTAGTTTTACTTATCAAATAACAATAAAAAAGTGCTTTTGGGTAATACCAATTTTATACTCTCCACTCTCCGTTCCACTCTCCAGCAGTTTGTACGATCATGTATGTACGCGTATTTCCCATATTAAAATCAACCCGTCCTAAGTTTATCAGAAAGTGATACTCACAAAGCCATTGGTGCTGAAGCATAAGTTGAAAGACTTGTCGAACCAGCGGTCGCAGCCCTTTCCGTGGAGCAGCACGCGCCCGTACTCGTCGAGTTTTGATGGGTCCTTCTGATCAAAACCATATTCCCTGTCGTCTGCAAAACATTTACCTTGTGTAGATCTGGCCTCCGGTTCAGTAGGCCTACTACAAAAATGTTTTGTAGTGTTTACTTGTACTTAAATAGCCATTTACTTGTGTCAATTCTTTGACAAAATCAGGACAAAATATGAATCCAATACCTATACAAATGTACTCTATGATAAGAACAACTGAAACTAGACGTGTAAAAAACACGGCTGTTTTCGATAAGCTCATATTGCCAAATGTTTGACACAAGTTAATGGGTATTTTCATTTATTAGGATTTTAGGTTCGATTGAACGAAACATTTTTGTAGTAGGCTTTGACTATCTATCGTACTCAAAGTAGGCCTTCAAAACCCTTTGATAACGAATTGACAATCGGTAAATCACGTGACCCTAATGTTAATTCCTTAGACCACTTATCCAATGGACATGCCATTGACAGGCTTAACCCTCTCATAATTACATGGCCAAAAAGCATGCTCGATATAAAAAAAAAACTCGTTGACGCGCTATTGACACTAAGTTGTCACTATTTGGTATATCGACATTCACTAGATTTTGCTCTTCAAAATAGTAGATTGTTGAGTTTAAACGGTAAAAGGTGCTCCGCCACCTCAAACTTTTGTGATCATGGTATTACCTATTATTATATGTATTTAAATATTAGTGATTTAATATTTTTATATCTAGCAAATATACTTTTTTCAATATTATGAAGATAATGGATGCTTGATATCACTAGACAATTTACTTACTGACATCGATCGGACGTAAGGAAAGTCTTGTCCGATATGTTTTGTGAATTGTAAATTCTTTGCGGGTCATAAAGTACGAGTGATCGTACGAGTGTGTCGTCATTTCGATTTGGTATGGAAATGTCACGTTAATCGACGATACGGTTATTGTGAATTGATATTAAAGAAATCAACCGATATCTAACCGAATCCGTCGATAGCAGAGTTATCGCAAGGTTCTAAATCGAGGTGCCGTGGCCTGATCTCATTTAGCTATTCTTTAAAAATATCGATAGCTTTTTTGTAATCTGTTGTCATAATATGTAAAAATTGACATTAATATGTAAATTTTTACATTTTACATAAGAATGCATGTATATAAAAACATTGTTTTCAGATATCTAAATTCCAAAATAATTATTATTCTTGATGCTATCATGAGTTAAGTACATACTTGTGTAATCATGCCATTAAAAAAATATATTTATCTTGGGTGACAAAATGGTCGTTCTCTTCATTCGTTGAAAATCTGCGACCTCTCAAATTTTAATCCAATATTTTGAAAAGGAACTAGTCATATGGGCTTAAATCTGGACTATAGACCTATATTATTTATTCTGTGCTATAAAGTGGGTGCGGTTGTTCTCTGCATAGCCATTTTTCAGGGATAACCGCGCCATTACGGGCGGCCATGACGGCCGTGTGTAAAAAGGGCTGAATTAAGCTCTTTTACAGGTCTTAATAAATTTTTAAACCATACCACTGCTTTGGGACTATATTGTGGGCTATAGAAACGAGTAATATAATGTTGCGGCTAATTACAATTTCAAAACTTTCTTTAACAAAGTAGATCTTATATCAGAGACTCCTATTAGCCCTCAGTTACAATTTGTGGATAAAAAATGTAACCTATTGAACCATGCTTATAGGTCCTTCCATATGAAATTGCCGATACTCAATGCTGGTAACTTTAACATCAAATATCTTGCGTTTGATTAGGAATTCCAAATTCAAATTTATTTCGAAATAAAGCCAGAAAAATATTGTTTTTTTTAAATTCACATTTGTTTGAGCTTCAACATTGCTATAACGACAACTATGGACCAATTGAAAATTCGCGGTATTTACGAATACGAGTTCCCCGTGGCACCAGTGCTGCAGAAACGACTCGAATAATTAACGACGTGTACGGACCAGGCACCGCTAACGAACGAACGGTACGTTTTTGATTTGAACGGTGCGTTTTTGGTCTGAACGTTTCCGTTCTTGAAATTTCGATTTACACAATGAGCCTTGTGGACGACCTGATACTCAAGTGAATAACGAAGAATTAAAGGCGATAGTGGAAGCGGATCCATCTCGAACCACTTCTGAATTAGCACCAGCCCTCGGCGTAAGTGACAAAGCGATATTTATCCATTTGCGCCAAATCGGAAAAGTCAAAAAATTCGAAAAGTGGGTACCGCACGAATTGACTGAAGCAAACCAACAAACAGGCGTCGCCTGCTGCGTTTCTTTGCTCAATCGTCACAATAATGAGGGGATTTTTAACCGTATCGTGACTTGTGATGAGAAATGGATCCTGTACGACAATCGGAAGCGATCATCACAATGGCTTAACCCTGGAGAACCGGCAAAACCTGCAAAACCTTGCCCTAAGCGAAATTGACCATAAAGAAGATTCTGGTTAGAGTTTGGTGGACCAGTGCTGGTGTTATACAATACAGCTTCTTGAGATCATGCCAGACGATTACTGCAGACTTGTATTGCCAATAATTACAAACTGATGGAAAACCTCGCCATTAAACAACCGAGACTGGTGAATTCTATAGCCCACTGCTCCTTCAGGATAACGTTAGACCACACTGCACATCAAACGGTCGCCAAGTTAGAGGAGCTGCGACTGGAACCTTTGCGTCACCCCATACTCTCCAGAAATTCGAAAATAGAACACTTTAGCCGTAGAATACAATTTGTTTCATTTTACTGTAAATTGTTTTCACATTGTGGCGTTATTTTAAAAATTGCGTGATTACAATAAAATGGATTTAACTCGGGAAAATTTTCGTTGCATGCTTTTTTACGATTTTAAGTGTAATTTGACAGCTCTGCAGAGCCTTGTCCGGCTTCAATCTGCTTTTGACAAAGAAGCATCATGCAAGACGACTATTTTAAGCTGGTTTGCAGAATTTAAAAAATAAAATTTAAACGCGGTCGTGTCAATCTCCATAATAAAATTCGTGAAGGTCGCCCGTGCTCCGCCGTGAACAACAAAAACATTGATGCTTTGCACCGAATGATCGAAACAGACAGGCATGTGACCTACTATAGGATCCGGACATCTTTGGACATAGGCATAAGTCAAATACAGTAAATCCTACACAAACATATGGGTGTAAGAAAGCTGTGTTCTCGATGGATCCCACACAATTTGACTGATGCTCAAAAAACGTGCCATGCTATGCTTGCCAGATACAACGAAAGGGCTTCAAATATGGTGTGGGACATAGTAACAACTATATATAGCTACGATCTTAAAACAAAGCAGCAATCGAGCGTATTGGTTTTTCGAGATGAGCCGAAACCAACTAAAGTGGCGCGCGTGAAATGTTCCTTGAAGCGGATAATTGCTTCTTTTTTAAATAAAACTAGACACGTGGCCACTGGCTACTGTTGCTTTTAAAAATCGTCGTACCGTGAATAGTGACGGGTACAACACGACCATTTGTTTACCGCAAATTTTTGTCAAACTGTGAAAATAACGGTAAACGCCGTATCATATTTCACCACGACAATGCAAGTTGGGAACACGGCCTGACAGACAAATTAGTTTTTGAAGGCGAAAAACGTACAACTTATGAGTCATCCTGCATACAGTCAGGGGGGTGTCACTCCGCAGTTTAGGTATATTCAGGCAGCGCGCCGCCCGAAGCGGCGTATAGCAGTGGGCTGTCGCTCGGCTAGCACGACAGTCGCGGTCACGTCGCGCTCGTGCATACTTGAAAATATTTGCAATTGGCAATGTCTTCTAAGACTAAACGTCAGTATAATAATCCGTATATAAGATATTGTTGTGTTTACGGATGTCTGAATAAAACGAATAGTGAATCAGAACTATTTGTTTTTTAAATTACACGATATTGAAATATTTATTGTTCTTTAATTCCATGTCCATAATAATTCGTAAAAGTTAAAATAAAAATCCTTTATTAGTTGCCCAGAAACAATATTAAAAATAGGATAGAATAATGTTTATAAAGGATGTGGGTAACATCCGTAGGAATCGAACACATGACATTCAGATGAAATTTTTATGTTTACAGAATCAACGTTTGTGATGCTTAACTCTACTCTCTCTACTACTTATTTACTACTCTACTTATTTTCATCTTAAAACTAATAAATCAACTAGCCCTTCCCGCGCCGCATCATGCCTCCCTCTCCCTCACTTGGGCCAAACACGTGCCACCGCATTGTCATACACCGGGAGTGCGCGCCCCGCGGTATTCCAGTTAAAATTTATGGAGTTTTTGCTATAGTGGCACTAATAACACCATATATCTTTAGATTCCTCAAGATTTCTTCTATTTTATGGCCAATTTAAAAAAACGGATTTATTTATTTAAAAAGTACAGCAAAATTATGAACACGCAAAGTCAGGATCGACGACATTAATCACTATTTTATTGAAGTTCTAGCAAACTATACGTTTCAAACACCTCATGATGTTTATAAATTAAGTACAAACATATCCACTGTTTAATAGCGAAATCTAAACAATCATCCACTTATATCACAAACACCACGATCTCAAAGACGGCCGACTGATAAGTCATCGCGGCACCTTTGTTTACAAATGCTCGAAACCTGATGCCTGACGCGTTCTTAATTCAAATTTTTTTGTGGTATGGCTGTCTCAATCTTCCTTCTACCTAATTTAACGCAGCAAACAAAGATAGGTATAGGAACCGGCTGGTGCAGCCCCATTGAAAAAACACTTAAGTGCATTTTAAGTGCATGCCCGTAGCGGGTACTCGGCGCTTATATGTTTGTATCAAATACCCTCAGCGGGTGTGTCGGCCCGGGAAGGGCTAGGTACAAAAATTTTTCAAGTGACAGCCTCGGGCCGACGTTCGGTCATAAAACTGGGGGCGCGCAAAGAAAATTCACGGTTCGCGCGCGGTTATAAGTTTCAATTTTGCTTGCAGGCATATATACCTAAACCTGACTTTTGTTAAGAAGTGAATCTTCTGTACGGTAGTACTATTAGGTATTCTGTGATACAGTCCTGACCTGGCACCATGTGACTTTTTTCTGTTCCCAAAAATCAAGAACTTGTCATACCACTGTAAATGGCAAACGCCATCTTTCTTAGACAGGCCGCATATTATCCGAAGCTTCTAATAGAAACATTGTAGCGCAAACCTGAAGGCACTTCGGTGCATACATTTTGTACTAGACCCCGCATATTTTAAGAAATGTTTCTTGCCGGTATTCCGGTTCTAATTGAAACGTCATCAGAATTCTTGAGAGGCCCGTTTACCATACATTTTGTACTAGACCCCGCATATTATCAGAAATTTGTGTCAGTTTGTCACACTTCACACTTCGGTCTTATAACTCACGGTCAGAGACGATAAGAAAAAGATAGATCGAACCTGTCAAAATAATCAAGTGAAGTCAGTTGTTCGCGCTGTTTTCGTGACCTCCGTGTACACGAATACTAATGTGTGAGTCATGTTACAATGATTAGATGTCTTACCCCGATCGTGGGGTGAAATGGAAAGTACCATTTCTTGTTTCTTTTAAAAAAAACAAAGTCGGGTTAGTTACACCATTTATAAGTCAAGAACGGCTGGACTGATTTTTATGATCTTTGATTTGTTGAATTTGTCTCCGTCCCGAATACCAGAATAACTATAAAAACATCAAAAAATTCACGAAAAAAAAAATAGGCGCTACAAAGTTCGCCGGGACAACTAGTTTTTAAATAAAATGAAATTGTATAAACTAATGGAAGTTATGAATTTTCAAAATAAAAACTACTTATTTACTTATTTTGTTGAGTCTAAAAACCTTGTGTCTTTAAAGAAGAACGTCAACGAGTGCGCTATTTTTAAAAATCTATGTATAAAGCTAGTTTTTTACATAAGCAATGTTTCAATCACATATCATACAGATGAATTCTAAGAAGTAAAATACAACATTTTTCTGTGTACTAGCCTCCCTATACTAGCATGAGCACCTAAACATGATATGATTTAGCGATATATCGACACCAACTTTAAAATTATAATAGATATAGCCGCCATTATGATTTTATTTATCGAAATAGCGATCATAAATGTGACGTCACCGGCACGGCGATTCAACATGGCGGCTATATCTGTCATATTTTTAGTTGGTGTCGATATATCGCTTTATCATATCGCGTTTTGGTGCTCATGCTAGGGGGGCTGAAAGGATACTAGACAAAATACAGGGTGAATTGTCTAAGCCCAAACTAATCTGCCACCAAAACACGATAGGATATGATATGATATAGCGATTTATTGACACATACGGACAATTTTTTTACAAATATGATAGATATAGCCGCCATGTTGATTATTTTTCTAAAGTACGATCATTAGAAATCAACATGGCATCTTTATCGCTCATATTTAAAAAAAAAAAACCGTTTGTGTCAGTAAATCGCTATATCATTTCATATCATATCGTGTTTTGCTGGTCATGCTAGGGGGGCAGAGCTTGTACTGTAGCGACTCTGTCAGGGAGACTTAGTTCAGCTGCTTATGCCGTGAGTAGGGCATGCAATATTCGCCCGATTTTAGTATTCGAGTTTTACGAATACCATAATGCATTCTATTCGAGTTATTCGAGTTTTACGAGTTTTTCGAATAGTTTTCAAAATAAATTATATTTAGGGCTTATATTATTTATTTATTAATAAACAAAAGACACTCAACCTAAACAAAACAAAATCAACACTTAATTCACTCATTTTTCTTTTATTACTGTAAACAAAACCACACAAAGCTCTATCACCATTCACCACACAACATTAAAAGCTTTAGACCGGATTCGACCAAGCTGGTGTAAGTTTTAACTTGAGAGTATACCACTGCTTAATCTAGAGTAAGCTGATTTTTCATTCTACTAACCACTATTAAATCTCTAAATCTATCTAATATCTATCTAATAAATATCTAATCTAAATCTATGAAAAATATTAAAACGGGCGATTTTGACAGTGTATAAATTAAACTGAGAATAAGTAAATGTAAAGTTGTCACTTGTCAAATCCACTCCTGTCACCTCGAAACTGACATGTTGTCAACATCTAGCATTGACACTCTATTATCCTACAAAATTAAAATGTTGTGGCATTTCAAGTCAACCTAGAAGAAATGGATTACATGGATTTTGGTAGGTTTATCAATTCGTTGATCGTTCACTCTCGAACTACAGAATTACAATACCGAGTATAGTGTATTGCTGGAAAAACGTAATCGAAGTTATCCAAGTGTAAATTCAAGGTGTAAAATTATACCCGTAATAGTTATTCTGGTATAGCTTTGTGTTTGGTCGAATCGGCCCTTACAGGCATAAAACAGACACGCCAATTAAAAAGTACGAGTAGACAGTGCCATGGGTTTTACTATCATGTAAGAGAAAAATTTACCACGATTCACAATCTATGTCACTGACTTTGAAATGAAATAAAATGAATCTTTTGTTGTCCAAAACATTTTTAATTCATCAATTGTATGTTATTTATAAACATCGAGTACATACCCCCTATAGAGCAACAATACGAACCATGATGGTTCGTGGTTTTTTCTTCGAAACTAGAAAGTGATTTTTCACTTACATTTATTATGAAATGACAAGTCATGTCAACTCTCGCCCATACAAAAAGTACAGGTACAGATTAAAAATTGCGAAAAATTTCGTCGAACAAATCATATGACATTTCTACTCTATAGGGTATGTGCTCCATGTGTATAAGAGCCAATTTTTCAACAGCCAGTTAACTTTTATTTGAAGAATAAGTTTGACATGTTGACAGTTTTAATATAGAAAATGAGTCAAAGCGTCACTTTTATTCGTCGGATAAAAGTTATCTGCCAAAAAACGGCCCTAAATCAAGTTTTAAATATGCTGGTTAAAAGTCATATTTTTTATCTGTAAAATATTCCAACAGATTAATAGCTCTTGAATAATTGCTCTCGCAAGTATATAAGGTGCTTCATAAATATCTGCAACGACTGAAATGGGTAAAAGTATTGGATTACGATAGTAAAGAAATTTTATGTCCAGAACATCATTAATTTTTTCATAAAAAAAATATATTAAATAAAGATTAGGCTTTATTTTGTCTCAAACCGTCCACATCTGTCCAAAAATGCTAACGTTTCACATTATACCGCTCCCGCGCAGTGTCAAGGGCAGGTGACGAAGTATGTTATGCAAATTAAATCAAGTAACCATTTATTTACTGTCTTTTCGCAAATAATTAATTACCGACCTGGGGCACTTAATTCCTTCACTATCGTAATCTATATACGCAGTACTTTTACCCATTTCAGCCGTTGCAGATATTTATGAAGCACCTTATATAAAACAGTTTAATTTTTCGTCACTTGCTTTGCTTCGATTATTTTTTTCTTACATGATTAGTAAGGGCAGGTAAGGGTAAATGTTAGAACCGATAAACCAGTTTATATAATTTGGTTAGAATCAAATAGCAATTATAAATTTACTAAGTTAGATCACAAACATAATATACCTAGGTAGGTATAAACGTATTTGAGAAAATGAGGCGAGGTACACTTATGTGTCCAATCGTCGAAGTCTAAGAAACATAAAATAAATATATCACCACAACACCAATACAATATGGCCTCCAAACGAATGCTCGGGCAAAGACGCGCGTCACTTTCTTCTAGTTCATTTCGTCCCGCAGCCCGCGCAATTCCGCGTTCGGATACACATACAAATCAGAAACAATCAATTTGCGTTAGGATACTTTGATTCTGTTTCTAGTATATTTTAATGTTAATTATTCGAAAAACTCGAAAACCTCGAATACTTAGGCCTTTTGTATTCGAATAGTAAATAAGGGCGAATACTCGAATAAAACGAATACTCGAATACTCGAATAGCATGCCCTAGCCGTGAGAAAGATAAGACAATTGACTGATGTTGGAACGGCAAGATTGGTGTATTTTAGCTATTTTTACAGTATAATGTCATATGGCATATTGTTATAGGACTCAGCAGCAGATATTGAATCTATTTTTGTACCACAAAAGAGAGCTGTACGGGCAATTTACGACCTCAGATCCCGAGACTCGTTGAAAGAACTGTTCAAGGAAATTAATATACTAACAGTACAGTGGCTTCTCAATTCATTTATGAAAATATTATGTATATTCACAAAAACCTGCATCTATTTCCTAAAAAGAGTGACATGCATAATATTAATACCCGGAATAAAGATAAACTTGCCGTTCCAAATTTCAGACTGCATAAAGTGGGTAATTCGTTCATGGGAAAATGTATTCGCTTTTTTAACAAATTACCACAGTCCATTGCTGAACTACCTATGTGAATTTAAATCACATGTCAAGATGATTTTAATGAAAAAAGGTGTACACTGTAAATGATTATTTAAATGATAAAAATGTATAGAATTAAATACTGCCATGCTCGCACAGGTTCATTTTATCTTGTAATGTAAACACACTATTTAAAAAGAGGCTGACAATAGTGACCGAGTTTCTTGCGCTGCTTCTTCTCGACACTCTAGCTCACAATATTGTCCCGAAGCAGTGGTAGGGTAAAAAATATATTGGGACGTGTAAAAGAGCTTAATTTAGGCCTATTTACAGAAATAAATTGGTTTTTATAGGTGTTATTGAAAATGTTATTGTATTTTAGCACCAGAATTAGCCCCTAAGAAGTTTGGCCTTATTTCAATAACACCTTGTTAACATTTCTGCGTCTTGACTTGGGGACGCCGGACCTAGTGCGGCTCGAAGAAGACGTGCTGGATTTCTTTTACCGGCACCCAGTAGCGAGCAACGCAGACGCCGCACGTATGTTTGTGTTTTTTAATTTCTAGCTTCAAACAGCAACAACAGCTTGAAATGTGTCCCGCTATTAAACTAACAAAAATACGCGTCTCGCAGCGGAGTATTATTAATTTATTATATGTCTTATTGTCCTGTGTCACTCACTACTTATGTGTGAAAGTTTTTTAATTTATTTATTTTATTTAAATTGGTCAAATTAAATCGAGTCAATGATATGTGCGGTCAAGTAGTTCTTTTAGGTCATAAATTCTTTGGTCAATAATCCACTTGTACAGATACACAACTTGTACTTATGCGATTTTGGGATGACACTTAAGACTAACCTGTTTGGGTTTCTTTGAGTTTCATCGAATGGGAACCAGAGGAAAATCTCTTTTGGCACTAAAATAAAAATATAATAAAGACGTCAAACTGTGAAGTATATTGTAATTGAATTACTTCTAACAATCCTATTAATAATTTCATATAATAAACATGTGACATTAGTTCGTAAACAGAGAAAATAGGTTCGGTAATAAAAATTTTAGACCTCTAGAAGGATGATAGACCACTTTCTTGGCAGACTGTATGGCAGGCAGTATCGACACAAATAAAAATAAATAATTTAAAAATCTACTAAGAAAATTGACTTAGTCAATTTTCTTACCAAGAAACGAAATAAAAATCAAAAGAAGGAATATTTTATGTCGGGGTTCCTCATATATTTCATAAATGTTTCACAAAATGGTGTAATGTTTCTATAAACTCAGATACATAAATTAATCCTGAAAACATTACCATATTTTTCTGGGAAGTCGTGTAATAAATAAAATATAGCCACAAATCACATAAATTTTAATTTTAAATTAGCTATTTGATTAAGCAGTAAGAGTTCGCGCAGCTGTAATAGTGGCAACACAGAGTGCCCATACTGAGGTTTTGTATTTCAAATTGAGATATTTAAGATTTCGAAGAAAACAATTCAAAATCGATGATCTATATATATAAAACAAAGTCGGGTTAGTTACACCATAAACGTGGACTTGCATATCTCAGGATTAGCGAATTTAATCTCGAACTATCCACTAACACGGTATTAAACATCATTCTATAGCTGTCAGGTTGTATGGCGTCGACAGAGACAGATAGATGTCTTAATCCCGTACTAAACTAATTCGGTGGTGCGCAAGTGGGCCTTATAAGTCGAGAACGGCTGAACCGACCTTTATGATTTTTGGTTTGTTGGATTTGTATTCGCCCCGAATAGCAGAATAACTACTAAGACATCGAAAAATTCACAAAAATATTATAGTATTTAAAAGAGGCTCGGGCGTTACGAAGTTCGCCGGGACAGCTAGTTTTAAATATTATATACCTGTGAAATGAAACTAATCCACCTTGTTTCTGCTTTTCAGAACAATTTTTGCACTTCTTAACAACGCAGGATGGCATTTTTAAAAGAAAAAAATGTAGGTCTCGTGACGCCTGTTCTGTGTATCGCACGCTGTCACACTGCGAGTCAAATCAGATGACTTTGTTATTTCAGATGAGTTTGAATGCCTTCACTCGGTTACTTTGAAGGTTCGGTCTATCTTTTTCTGATAATCTCTGCTTACAGCATATTTTAAATTGATTAGTCTGGATAGTCGTAGGAAGTTACATCCTCTTCTTGTAAAAGGAAATCAACAAAACAATTTTTGTTTATAAAATTACATAAGTTTCTTTTTTTTGTAATCTTAAAATAATAATATGTTTATACGAGTAGGAATTTCTATATTTATGCGTGTCGTGGCAGCCTATAAGTAAGGCAACACTACAGAATGTTTCGCTTGTGAATGTCACACGTTGTTGTTTGTTACACAAACAATGTTGTTTAACTTAAAGTTATATGCTTTGTTGGTTGTTCTTAAAATAAATTCTTTTAGTGCGCCCCACATAATATTTTTTCGTATTTATGTAGTGTACCCGGACAGTGACTGAGGCACAATTTAAATAATAGTTGGCTAAGATATTTACAATTAAGTCATTTCATTCGAGTGTTTTTAGTATATATTAACTTACTTATAATCCCAGTAACCGATTAGATTGATTTACTGTTCACGTAAATGCTGCGATAGTAATTTTATGTATCTGATAAGTTATCAAGTCAATGTGGTGAGTGCAAATCTGTTCTGTTCTTTGGTTTTACGTTGGTGATACCAATAGTGCGCAAGGCCTATGCTGCAGAGCTACATAATATTTAGAGTACGTTTATGAGATGGGAATGGTTGTCCGCTTTTCTCTGTGTGTCCGGCCGTCTGTCTGTCTATCTGTCAAGACTTTTCACCAGGAACGCGTCTGCAATCTTTGGAAGCTGTGAAAAAGTCAACGCAATCAAAAGATGTGGCTCTTAATGCCGCATTTTTGATACTCGCACAAGGAACAATAAATAAATAATTCATTCTGTACATAAAACCAGTTAGAGAATTTAAAAAAAAATTGCTCCGAAATGGCTTTTATTTTTGGTAAATATCAATAAAGATAATTAATTTTTAACCCGCAATGTATAGCGCGTATGCAACAGACTATGCCTGTATAAGTGCATACGGTCGACGAGGGAGTGAGTAGCGCTACGCAGCGAGCGCGGCATAATGCACACTTGAAGGCCAGCGTAGATAATTGTGTGCGTGCGCGCGATTCATTGCGGGCTGTGTTCTTTAAAGTCTTTTTATGAATGAAATACTGAGGGCCACTTTCAGCACTTGCTGATAAGTTCCGGATAACCTATCTGACTCTTGGTTTGACAGAAAACCCATACAATTAGCTGTAACTCGTTTTTTCCTACTTTTAGTTCTATGCATCTCTACCGTAAGTAATCCATATCTTAATTTTTTGCTTTGATCAATCGTTAGAAAATTAAAAAAACTCAAAATTGGCCGAAATAAATGTTTGAATTGGTCCATTATTGATTATTTCTAACAATTATTCATTATATACGACCTTCTGTTTTCCTGGCGTGGCGTACGGGGTAGAGGAAGCTAAATGCTGAAGGTCATTTGCTCGGTAAACCGCCTTAAAGTATGTATTGTATTGTAAGATACTTACCAAGGCATACATTAAACGCGGCACGCTCGATGCAGTGCAGGGAAGTCCTGTTGTGGCCGCGGTTGAACATGGTTTGGCGGATGTGGGCCCAGTGCGAGCGCTCGCCCGCTGTCAGTGCCCCGAGCCGCTCCTCGCCGGTTACCGGCTCAGACTCGTCGTCCAGTATTTGCTGAATTTGTCTGTTGACAACAATAATATATTAAAGATCTTAAAGGCTTATGCAAAGACAAGTTAGATCTTTGTGTTATAATAAATTAATAAAGCTAACTCGCCCATGTGGTGAATTGAGGACTCTTACTAAACACAGGCGCTCTATTAGATATAATTAGATGATGTACGATGTAATATACAGGATCAACAGTGGTTTACAACAGTGGTACCTATGTAATCTTATTTTATTGCTCACGATTTTACGCATTTTTGGAATCACTTGAAACAAGTGTTGCAATCTTGTAACTATTTTCCTTTTATGCCGAAAATATTAAAAACTGTAATTTTTTTTTTTTTTTTTGGCGAAAACGTGTCTCTTCATCTATACGGTCAATCCCGGTTGCTTCCAAAGCCATTGCTTTGGAGCCCAGGGTCCGCTTTCCTTGATTTACTTTTCCACTTCACGCGGTCTTGAGCGTCTCTAGTTGTGAGATCATTGGCACGCATGTCAGCCCTCACGACGTCAAGCCAGCATTTCTTGGGTCTACCCCTTTTGCCAGGACCTGGCGGTGGCGGCATGGCCAGACATTTGTTTCCTACGTAGCTTGCCGGTTTCCGCAAAACATGGCCGTACCAACGTAGGCGGCTCTCCTGCAGTTTGTCTGCAATATCACGGACACGAAGACTACCGCGGATGCGCTAGTTCCTCAAGCGGTCCTTCCGCGTGACTCCGCACATCCACCGCAGCATATTCATCTCCGTGACACGCAGCTCCTGCTTGTGACGCTCAAGTAGCGGCCACGCTTCCCTGCCATATAAAAGGACAGGCCTAATGATGGACTTATAGATCTGTCCTTTCAGCTTGACCTGCATTCTGGGGTCACAAATGACACCAATCACCTCTCGCCATTTGGCCCACGCAGCAGCAATGCGTGCTTTGACGTCGCAATCGATGTCTCCCGATGCGTGAAGTACAGATACAAGGTATTTAACTGGTCCGTGCCCTCGACCTATGCGGACGGGCGTTGGATCTGTAGAGTTACAGGCCAGGTACTCGGTCTTCGCCACATTCGAGTTTCTGACCACCGCTTTTAAGCGACTGCTTTCACTCGTTCACCCGTTTCACCAGCCTGCCCCTGTCTGCGTCCACCAGTGCGATATCGTCAGCATACATCAGCAGCCATGATGGCTGCTCATGTGAGTCTCTGATGCTGTCTGACACAACGTCTAATATCACACTAAACAGAAACGGACTGAGGACGGAGCCCTGGTGTACTCCGACGGTGATGGGGAATGGTTTGGTTTCGCCAATAGCGGTCCGAAACATAGAATTGGAGCTGCGGTACATGTCCCAAACAATGTCAATATATGCCTCGAGGACCCCTTTGGATCTCAGTGCCCACCAGATCACCACTCGAGGGACACAGTTAAAGGCCTTCTGCAGATCAAGAAAGAGCAAGTGCAGAGGCGTGTTCTTCGCCCTGTATCTCTCCATGACGGTCCTTAGGGCGAAGACAGGGTCCATAGTACCGTTGCCAGAACGAAACCCATATTGAGACTCCGAGACATCACACTCCTGTCGGATCCGGGAGTCCACAATCCGCTCAAGGAGCTTCATGGTGTGGGACATGACCTTTATACCGCGGTAGTTGCTGCACTCTTGCACTGATCCCTTGCCTTTGAAGACCGGAGTAATAATACTCATTCTCCATTGGTTCAGGATTAGCCCGCTTAAGAGTATGCGGTTGTAAAGGTAGGTTAAGATGTCCACACCAAAAGGGCCCATCGCCTTCCAGGCTTCGATTGGGACTCCATCGGCTCCGACAGCTTTACGATTCTTCATGCGGCGAAGAGCGAACTGTACTTCTTCAGGCGTTACCGGGGGTACTAGTTCCTGATTCGGAGGGAGGTCCGGCAGCTGACATCTTTGTGCTGCTTATTCAGCAGCTCATGGAAAAAAGAGCGCCATCTCTCCTTAACCGCGAGGTCCTCGCAAAACAGGTTGCCCCCAGGGTCTTTAACACAGCGATACTGGGAAATATCCTGTGCCGCTTTGACCCTGGAGCGCGCCAACTTATATTAGCTTCTGCCCCTCAGACGATACCAACTTGTCATAGAGCGTATGAAAGTTGTCTCGCCTGGCTCTGGCTACAGCTCTCATAGCAGCGCGTTTTGCATCAATAGCGAAAACGTGTGTTTTAACATAATATTATTATGTCGTACATCTAGTAGTAAAAATAAGAAAACGGTAGAACCGTCCGTAGCAGAAATCACAAAATGAATTTTTCAAAAATATAATAGTGATTTTAAGAATTAGTATTCGATTCTGGCGATTTTTTTATGCGGATTGAAATTCGAATGATTCAAAAATGAGTATGACGCATCGCTAAACAATGATTACCTTAAGCTTTTATTAAATGCCACAATGTCGTCATACAAACGTATGACGTTTAAACGGTTCTTTAGTTTTATTTAAAAACTACAACTAGGTAATTAAAAAATATAAATTGGCATAGGCATATTGAAGTGTATGTTTTGATTTACCTACTAAAAAAATTAAGAGGCAGGAAACGCTGTAAAATGCAAATCTCTGTGTAAAATAGGTTACTTGGTTTTTTTTTTTTCTTATAAAACCTTTGTTATATAAGTTAAAGAGTCGTGTTTCTGCAACTGGCAAATTAAAATGAATTAAGTCAATATCCCGCCCGCCACCAACATTTCTAATGCCTCGTCTTAATTTCAACTTCATACCTCCACGCGTTCCTGAAGAAAATGATCTTGACTGACAGACAAGCGGACGGACAACGAAATGATTTTTGTATAATAACCCCAACGTTACCGAGGTCGAATATGTGTATCAATTGGAACGGCCTCGCTTAGGGGCAATGTCAGAAAGTATTGAACGTGTGATGATGACTTTTTTGCTGTGTATATGTGTAACAATAACCAAGCGATCGCCTGTAACTACGTCCATCTCCACAAAGGTTTTAGGTTTCTCTTACTTACTTAATTTAAAAATATATAAAAAAAACACGTTGTACTGTTTTAGCACGGGCGTGAGTTGACAGGAGTTGTCATTTCATACTAAATGTAAGAAAATTATCACTAACTAGTTTCGGAAAAAGATCTTTCGTATTCTCTATTATAGGTGGGTTGCCAACCCTACAATATTTCATAGTATCTTACTATATTAGGGAATCAAATACTATGTTTCTAAAAAAATATATAGCAGGCGAAACTACTATATTTTGATTAAGACAGGCCGCATATTATCAGAAGCTTCTAATAGAAGTAGATCGGATCAAACTGTCACAATCCCCGCAATTATCAGGTTCGGCGATTCGGCGCCAGTTGTGGCTGAGTGCTCCGCCACGACACACCTCTCCGTCTTTTGGCGTTCGCACAAGGATGTTAAGGATGGCGACACGTTGTTGCTATTGTCACTTTAGTGTATTAAAGAAGAAAATCATTGTTTATATTTTCTCCTAAGCTAGGTCCTGCTGTATTTTATATGATATGTTTCCACTTCAGCTATAAAATCTTTAGAATAAGAATAATAAGAAAAGAATACGTTTATTCAAAATAAACTAAAAATATATAGTATTACTTAATACGAATTAAAAGTTAAAAATACGTTGCGAACACTGTAGAAAATTATTTGCGGTCGATCTTTAGAGTGTTTGGTCACGAGCTAGCATTATTAAGAGCACAAATTTTCCTATTTTTCCTTCTATCGACCAAACTACCGGCTTTTGAAGTCCATAACCCTTCCTCTTGGTATGGCCGTCTGAACCTCTTTCTTTTTTAAATCGGTTGTAAGGCAAAAAAATTGAGAACCTTCTCTTTGCAGTCGAATAACAAAAGTAAACTTCAGGCGACCCTACTTTCATATTTGACATTTTGCAACAAGAAGCGCGCGTACAGCATACGGCGACGTCTGTCAAACTGACACAAATTTCTGATAATATGCAGGGTCTATTTGTCGCCTTTGGGTTTTTTTAAGAGAAATAAGCGTACACAAAAAAAGGAATTTATTAAAAAAATAGGTAGGTATGGTACAGTGCCGGCGGGCGTGGGTAGGTAGGCCCGTAGACTGGTGGTTTTAGTTTTAATAATTATATATTTTTGAAAATATTACATGACTTGTTTTATTTTACTACATTTATTTATTTATCGTAATGTTTCTATTTTTTTTTAACCTATTGTGTCCTCCAATGTTTCCCTGTTGAGGGCCAGAGTCTGCCAATCCCTAGCATGGCTCTCCAAATCGTCACGCCATCGCTTCTTTGGACGTCGTGGCGTGACGATCTGGGTCCATTTGCCTGGATGCATCCGGCAGATATGACCCGCCCAATCCCACTTCACTTTCGCTGTCTTCCTACCCACATCGACTAGGCCAGTTCTGGATCAGATAGTCGTATTTCTGATCCTGTCGGTTCTTTTTATTAAGTATAAACAAATATATATATAGATAACGTTACATAGTACAAAATGTATGGTAGACGGGCCTTTCCAGAATTCGGATGACGTTACAATCCGGCGCACATCAAAGGCGGACGACCGACACGGGACATTTCTTACAATATGCGGCCTATCTAATGCCAGCTCTGTACACAGACCGCAGATCGCGCGCGAAAACCGCGACGGGGCGCCAGCAAACGCTAGGTGTGTTTTTTTGCCATCAACTATATTTATAGTGGTAGCAGCTTTGAAAATACTATATTTGATAGAAAAAAAGTTGGTAACCCTAATCATGTACTCGGGTCGTCAAGATGCAACAATAACCAAGCCAAGTTAGTCACATAGCTCTCCGTCGAATTAATTGTCATGCAAATATAAATATATATTGTTTTTCTTTCTTTCTCTCTTTATCGTTTTAATTTGTACGACTGTAGTGTTCGAAATGGGTTGTTGTCCGAGTTTAATTAGTATTTATGAGTTCGACTCGGTCAGCAACTTGGTATCTTAATTTCTTTTAATGAACAAGTTTGTATACTACAAGTTATTAGCGATGCTTTATACTCTGTAACACCCAAACATTATCATGTAGTGTGTATACAATTAGGTTGTCAATCTAGTCCTAAATTACTAACCATTCGTTGTAATACTAACCATCGATTGTCAACTGTCGTATATACCAAATAAATAAAATAAAATAAAATAGGGTGCGTTCGATGTGTATAACACACTTGTAAGTTGAACTTTAGAAATGCTTCTTACTCTGGACTTTCTTATCGAAATTCTATTCCTTGATTTTCATGATTCTAACTAATATTTTGTAAAAGTTCTTAAAATAGTCTAGTTTTTAAATTGTCTCATATTAGGCTAGTGCCGTGTTCAGCGATAATATTTTACTACTCTAAAATCTAATATCGTGGTGTGGTCTCTTGAAGTGGTTCTATTATCTAATATTAGGAGATGAAATATGAATCGACATTAGCCCAAATAGATAAAGATTGACAAATGTGAATGCTTGGTTTAAATTCATTATGAATTATTCTAACGCCTAATACTCGTATATCAAATATGAATAACGTACATTTCTGGTGTGCTAATTTTGTTGCATACATAGTGGTCAAAAAAGTGACGTCCAAATTTTTTTTTTGGATTACTTACATCCAGGGCTATCCAAATATGTATGTTAGCCGAATTTTCGGAGATTACTAGATATAGATTTTTTTCCTAAATTGTGAGAATTTTCGATCTAATCAGTTTAAAAAAAAAAACCTCCACTTTTTATGATGTTATGTCGGATTTGTTATTGCAGCATGATCCTTATAAATTAAACTTACTTAGATAAAATTATCAGATAGCTAAGACTAACCAAAGTTTAAAAAAAAAATACCGAAGGAAGGAATAATTCAAAGTTCAAAATTAAGCTTTGACTAGCTTAAACTTTTGTTATTCTTAGCTATCTGATAATTTTATATTGATAGGGATCATACTGCAAATAAAAATCCGACATCATTGTAAAAAGAGGGAGAAACTATTTTTTAACACTGATTAGATCTAAAATTATCTTTAAGAAAAAAACTTATATCTCGAAAACTACGAAAATTCGGCTAACACACATATTTAGATAGCTCTGGATGTAAAGAATAAAAAAAATAATTGTACATCACCTTTAAGACCACCCTGTACTAGTTTTTGGAATAGACCAGTAAGAAAAGCAGACGATTAAAAATTTATTTAGATTTCGAAATAAGCACGCTTTGGGAATCTGTTGATGTGTACATAATGCATTCTTAAGTCATTTGTTTTTACAAATTAGCGGCAATTTAGAAAGTGACTGGCGTGTCGACGTGTGTGCTAGAATCTGATAGAATGGTGACATATAGTCTGATTCGGGCAGCTTTAGGCATTGGCATGAGACAAGTACAAAAAGTCTTACTGGAACATTTGGGCGTCAGAAATCTTTGTACTAGATGGAACTAGAGATATTCACCTCATAATTTGACAGAAAATAAAAAACGCCGTGTATTCATCACAAACAATACATACACTTTGTGGTATACATTACTTAGTGCTTAAGTTTTTAATAAGGATATTTGTTGTACCACGGCGGGTGGGAGACGCTGACAGCTGTGTCACAGTTCATACTAGTGCAGCTGTCAACGTTAACTTCTTAAGTGTTATTTTTTCTTGTGATACCTATTAAAAAACATGTATACTTAGGAGGATATTTGTAACACTATTTTATGCCAATAAACATTTCATTTCATTAGATCGGTGCCGCTCAATGCTGGAAAGTATGACGGACGGACTCGAATGCTGTATATAATATTGTCACAGGTAATGTAACTTGGATATACTTGGATGAATTGTGATTAGTGTAAAATACTTTTAAGGTTTTGATTTGACGTTTCGATAAAATTAATTTGAAATGTAGTTTTTTGGCAGTCGTTTGTTGTCATGAGTATGAACAAACCCATTAATAAAAGTGATCCTATATTGATAAAAACCCGAAAGCAACAACCGACAGTCTACCCAGTCGTTGATTCCATTCGAAGATTTACCGACAAAAGTAAAGAAGAGCAGAAGGCAAGGGAAAAAGATGATGTCCTCATTCTTTGGGACGGGTCATTTTGCAACATTTGTCAAGAAGATAATAGCAATATTAATATAAGCAGGTTTCTACAACATTTCGCCTGTTATTTTCTATAAAAAAAATCAGACGGTCAGTTAGAATACAATTTTTTTTTTAGAAAAGATTATGATAAAGGACGTACTTTGAGGTTACGTAAATACATGTTCTTAACTTCTCAGTAATATTATATTGTGGGAAATAGTTAAATTTATTTGATTAAAATGACAGTGGTTTAACAAAAAATCACCTGAGTTAACCGAAATAAGAAAGTATTTCTCTTCTATCAATAAAATCACTAAATGAGATATTAAAATTTAATGTCACGTCTGTCGAGATCCGCTTCTTTATCGGGCCATTAACCCCAAACTACGTAGCAAAACCCTGCGATAATACATCTTCACGTAATTTCTGACCTTTCGTCTGCTACTGGGGTGTTCCAGTAATTATATCCACGTGTATTAGTCGATATAAACTTATTAGCCTATTTTATATTAGATTAAATTAATAAAAACAGAACATGTCTGACAATAGGTCCTGAAGTTAAATGTTATGTTGTACACACAACACCGCGTTTTTAAACAAAATCAAATATTGTATAAATGCAAATTGAAGTCATTAAATTACATAATAAAATACTCTCATTTACGAGTATTATGTAATTCGTATGTGCCTCAAAATGTTGTACAGCCACTAGCATTTAAAATGTATGATGATACGATTATGAGTCTGTCTCGCGCATCGAATAAACTTCGCCGTGCCGTGTGGGTACGGCCGTAAAGAATACACTTCCCCACCGCCAACAAAAGGCGGGTCGTAAGAGGCGACTAATTCCTGTAGCACAAGACGGGCGGGCAGCAGCATCTGCGTGCAACATCTTATAAAAAACTGCGCCTGCCAAGTGTGGCGAGTATTGGCAATCCGATGATAGGTCATTGGGGGAGGCCTATGTTTAGCAGTGGACTTCCTATAGCTGAAATAGTGATGGTGATCGAATAAATTAACAACAAAACTATAATATGAGTGCGTGTTTTTACCTGACTGCCAAAAGAGGATTATGTTTTATATAACACAGACAGAATGCGCGCTTTAAGTATTAATGTATGTACTGCGCAAAATGACTTGTACGAGTCAGCAGCCGATTGAATTAATAGATAATTAATTTTGTGTACTTTGCATAACAATATACATTGCCTAGATTACTCGTTATATCTTTAGATACAGCGACCGAGTGGTGACCTGTTTTTTTTCGCTGTTTCTAATCGGCGCGTTAGCTCACAATTGTCCCGAAGCAGTTGTAGGTTAAAAATGTGGGACATGTAAAGGTGCCTTTAAGCGATTATGAGGGGTCTTTCTCCCTTCTATTGGTCCTTTACATATTATAGCACGAATACAAGATTTAAAGCCGAGTTGCTCAATACATCAATTCCGTGTGGACTTAGGCATTGACGACTGTCTGGTGTAGTGGTTCGGGCTTTGGACAACCAAGCCTGGCGGTAGCGGGTTCGAATCCCGCAAGGGGCAAAAGATTATGTGATAGACACGCAAGTGCAAGCGCAAGCGAGCAACGATATTTATCGTTGAGCACGAGCATTAAAAATTGTACCTAAATCATAGAATTTTAAGTATATTTATCCGTTATCTAGTACGTTCGCCACAGTACAAGCTTTGCTTAGTTTGGGGCTCGATGGTTGGTGTTTGATTGTAGGAAGAATTAATTATTATTACTTGGACTTGCATAAAAATGCGGTGCGCTCGAAGCATTTTAAGACAAGTAGCTATTTAACATCGACCTTAAATTGCGCGATTGGCCCGGCGCTTGAATAATAGGCGCACAGTGGATCTTAATTGCGCAATGAGTGCATATCCGTTACGCAGCAAACTGGTCGCTTTCAATGAAACTATCAAGGTCTTTTTGCGTAATGATTAATTTCGTGCGCCAACTATAATTAATTAATCCTTAATTAATGTAAGAAGTAATATTTTTTATTTTAATAAAAAGTAATAATGCTGAGTGATTCAGGATATATCTTAAAGATTGTGCTGTCTTGTCTCGTACCGACTGTCTAATGATATTATTATGTCGTGTGCAGAGGTGGCTGTGATGGCGATCAGCAGGGTATGTTTTTTTTTTAGTTCGTGCGTCAAACCTACATTATTTTTGTACTAAACCCAATGACAATGTATGCTCGATTCAAATCAGCTGTGTATTTTACATGGACAGTTTCAGTTGATAATCTGTAGGTTTGACGAAATTCGTTTGAATTTATAAGGTTTATTCGTTCGAACGTATTTTTTTAAAATAGTCCCACGGATAACGGAAACCTATAAAGTCATTAAAGTAAATGCAATTTTGTGCTGCACCCAAACATAAACAAATACAAAATAAAAATACATAACAATACATAATACAAAAGAAACAGGTGAAAAAGAAAGGTGTCTTAAAAATTGTGCTTAAGTATCATTTCCATATATACACAGCATCGCAATATTCTATATGACGAAAATAGCAGTTGGGAAACCATCAATCAGATAATACTTCGTACACATCAAGGTACGTATATTATAAATTTTAGAAGATTACACGATTCTATGTTCACCCTAAAAATTTGTTACTTATATTTCGTGTGTCAAAGTTGGTGCTAAGTTAAATGAGATTGAGTTGCAAGTAGAGATGACTGCAGGCATAGACTTAGAATACGCTATACTACATCTATGACTGCAGGGCATTTTCGGATACTAAGAAACATTCCTAATTTATCTTATCTTACCTAACCTAGCTAGCAGACGATAACCGTTCCTATAAGATGATTTTTGGACAAAAATGTATTGTGCTTCTTTTTATCTCAGCCAAAAATGGTCGCTGATGTTTGTACATAAATAGTTCGAATCAACTATCCCAACAAGCCAGTTATTTCTAGTCATTTTGGCGTCAGATAAAATTTTAAGGTTTGCTTGAAAATTTATGAATTTTCAGATTTAAAAATTAAAAGGACATCTTGAACTCAAGTTTTTTCATTTGTAACTGAAATGTCTTTGTTTAGTCTGTTATAAACATAATAAACAAATTAATCATAATAAATACCTATACTATTTTTAATTGCCTTGAAATCGGGCAAAAATAAAATGTATGCCAGAAATGCCAGACATTTTTTTTTACTTCCCGAAGGCGCAAACACTTTGCCCATCTCTAGTCACAAGGAAGCAAATACTCACACTTGTATTTCGCACGGCTTGAGCAAACGGCCGCGGGAGTAGACCATGACTTTGAAGTATCTGCCTTTATGGTACACGGTGATGTGAGTAGAGTCCTGGTAATGCACGATCTTGTCTGTCTCGACACCTGGCACGCGAACGGTGTTGAAAAGTCGCTCGTATTGCCATGAACATAGAGGCACCATACCTTGCAGCATTATCTGTTAAACGTCCTTCCGATTACAACATCGTTTATAAAGACGTACATAAGAACTTGTACAAACATGTACATAATTATGTAAATAACGCAAATATTATACATTCACATGCAAAACCATCACCTTGACTGATTCACCGAATACTAGACACTCAATGAAGTATATTGTTGACAAAGAATTATGGAATCATCAGATAGGGAATGAACATATCCGTCGAGTTGAAAGATTTTTGTATAATGTTTAGTATGTAGGTAATTTTAGCTATAATTTGTATCGTCAATTCGTTTCCAGCGCAGTTTACGGTTTGGTTGGTTAACACACAGGTACAGGTTGGTTAACACACACGTATATGCATTTAGCTCAGCGCGGCTAAACTGGCGGCTAAGCTGGCGGCTTTACCAATGTCACAAAGCAATTCATTCTCGAAGATCGAAATTCTAACTAAGTATGACAATGTACCTAACATTTTCCAATTTTAGTTTAATTCACGCACACGACTTATTTTCAATTTGTTGTAATGCTTAGAAATTGTTGGAAATTTTGATTTGGTTCATTTTACGGTAATAAGCAGATTAATGGCACCGGTGTTGCCGGGTTTTACAGAAGCGTAAGGTTGTTATTACGTATAACATGTCAACTAAATTAAATCGCCTCGAACTCAGAATTGGGACCTTGGACCAAAAAAACAAGATACTTCCCGCGATAGGAGCACACCTAAATAGAATAAATGGTTCACTTACCGGTTCCAGTTCCTGCCTGTCGATTAGCCTCCTGAACCTCAGGCACAGGTATATGACGACGGCGGCGCGCGCGGCCTGGCTTGTGGTGGGCCGCAGGAGGATGGCGTCGGTTCCATAGAAGTTCGAGTTCACCATGAGGGGGGAGCGACCGCGTAGATACACATACTCTTCCCACCAATCAGATACGTAATTGCTTGACCACCTATTTTAAACATTCATACATCTTCCTATAGATATTTTCAACTTATAATTCCAAGCAAGACTGAATCTTAACGTTTTGACACTGATATCTACATTATTAATGTTTTTGATTTAAATGTAGGTATAATGACATTAAGGGCCTGTTTCACCATCATCAGCCAAAATTTACTTGACGATTGATACGCCCGATATAGAATTACATAATTGATTTTCTAAGCACTTATTAATTGGATTTCAATAATCAGTTGTTGTATTTTTGGCGATAATGAAATAGACCCTAAGGCTAAGGCCTAAGGTTTAGAACAATGATAATATGTAAACAATCATTACCATGATTTAAGAATGAGGTATCTCTGTAGTTTAACCGCGATTGTCTCTTCGAACTCTTTTGCTAATCTTTCTACTCGTTTAAAATTCTCATCATCTAACAGAGGCCGAACGCTAATAAGATACTGAAAAAAAATATATAACTCAAAAAACAAAAGAGAAAGGTAACATTATGAATGAGTTTTAAAGGTAAGATGTGAACTGGAAACTTAAGAAGTGAAAGCTGCATTATTTCAGAGTAATTCATAATAATAAGCAACAAAATAGTTTAAGGTAATGAAAGTCATGCAAAAGTTGTAAGAATGTTTAGTATAGCTACCCGTTGCATAGTTTCCTTGACTGAAGGAAGCGGCAACCTTGGCAGCGATCCCTGGAAACTATACAGCTTCGGTTTGTTCCATCCGGACAACACTTTCACTACACTCACCCACAGCTTTGATTTCAAAGATATTTTAGCACCGGGAGCACGGGACTCGTACATCCAACCCTAAAACGCAAACAGGATTAAACATTTTTGGACTAGCAGTTCCCCACAATACCAAATGATTGCGCATCCTACTCGTTCGATCGCGGTGGTAAGTCGCGTCATCGTAACTCGACCTTGTCTGTATGTTCTTAAAAACTTTAAGATTGAAAAGTGTTTCAGTTTAGAATAATAATTAAGAAATAACGTAAATTAAATACTTACTTTGTACATTAGCAGTAGTTTAAGTAAGTATCGCATAAAAAATATAACAGACAGCCACATTGTTAGCGCCGCCAATAAGCAAGCTATCACTTGCCACATAGTTGAATGCCTAAAAGCAAAATAGAAACAGTGTCATGTATATTTTAATACAACGCTATACTACTATTCCTACAGCAACAATGACGTCAGTAAACCAGATCAAAACACAATTATTTACCAGCCTCCTATTTATCTTAAAATCATGATTCAAATTTCTTATCTTCTGTTAACGGTACTTATTTATAAATTCTCTACATCTTACCCTGGTAAAACAGTCAACGTTTTTTGAACAAGCCCAAAAGGTATGTTGAAACCGCCAAAATGGGCAGCCACAAGCAATGTCCAGAGGACATACAGCGATTGTAAATGCCCAGGGTATACTCCATTATGGACACTATTCTGTAAAAGAAGTAATTTTTAAGTAACATGTGGAGACCACTCTCCTCAGTTGTTTGTTTTTTAATAATGGTTGAAGCAAGATATATACATATTTAGTTTTGATAGCAGCCAAAGATTTCCAAGTCAATGTATGAGTTTCTATGAAATTAAAATCATCCAGAAGGTTTTTGAGGTAATTTCTGTAGCATGTACAACAGATTATCAACAATTTTGAACTTTTACTGTATCACATTAAGTAAATAAAAAAGGCTGACAAAGGTGACTGAGTTTGTTGCGCCGTTTCTTTTCATCACCAGCCAATATGTAGTCCCGAAGCGGTGGTAGGACTAAGCTATATTTTGGGACATGTATAAGTGCCCGGAAGAGGGCCTATGTACTGAATTAAAAAAATACATTTGAGAAATTTTGACGTTTTGTGAGTAGGCTATTGAACTATAAAAGTAAAGTAATTTACTTCTCTTAATAAAGGCATTAGTCGTTATAATTTTTAGTCAAACAAAATTAAAATTAACCTTTATCTCTAGCAAAAGTACCTTATGGTTCCTCCAGTAAATTCAGAGATAAATATTAGGTTAGGGAAAAAGTTTATTTGCATTTTATATGAAAACTCAAGACATTTTTTTCAAAATTTATTTAGATTTAATTATGGTGCATAATATGTGCCATTTCGTTTGATGACTTTTTGCCATCTTGTAGTTAGTGGCATGAAGTAGTTTGGCAGAGATCCACTTTTAATCACAAAAATGGTTCGGTTTCATTACGTCCTATTAAGAATCGCGAAATACACAGATCATTATTAGGTTTCTTTCAGTTTGCTCGTTTTTATTCTCGGATTGCGTTGCATTTTTTTCTTTTTTTGTAAAATTTTGAAATGTATTTAATTTTTTATTACATTTGATGTTCTCATTTTGACAAAAGGAAAAACAAATGAAAAATAGTTGCAAACAACAGTTTACTAATTTGTTCCCCTTTAGAGCCAAAGAGATTTATTACAAGTATAAACTAGCATATATATACTATATATATATGCGAAAAGACTTTTTCCCCAACCTTTTATATAATAATCAGTATACTAACCCTAAATCTAGCTAGTCTCTTCTTCCACGATCTAAGTCCTGACTCCCAGACCAAGTAAAGTACTTCTCGATCAAAGTTAACATCCCAGCCATCATGAGTGATAGCAAACGAAAATGCAACTGCAGAGTGGGCTTCAGCCATGTTGGTTTATAACCTGTAACAAGATATACCACATAGGATTTAAGCTGTACTTCTGCAAAACAAAAAAAACATGAAGTTGTTTAATCTAGACAAGGTGTAAGCTTTTTTTTTTAATGTTATGATTCTCAATTCAACTAGTTAGTTATTCTACCCAAATGTGTAAATATTTAATGGCTCTACAGCAGAAACCATAGATAACTGCTGCTAAACTAAACAAGTGTAAGCAATATTATGTTGTAGACCTCAAATAACAGAATACATTATTTTTTTTGGATAGTGTGATAAATTTGTTTATTAACTCTTGTTTTGCTTCTGCAATGTAGACTTGAGCAAAGATCAGATTATAATATAGTCTGATAAATAGACAGCGACAAGGAATAGTAAAAATAATAAAGAACACGGAATAATTTTCACATGTATCTATGAAATAGATTGCATTGCTAGCATAAATACTACAGTTTGCAGTTTTAAAAACATTAAAACAATAACAGCTTAGAAAATCAAGTACAGTCGCATAGCACCAAAAAATAAAAAAATTTTTTTAGAAATGAACAGCATTGCATAGGTAGTTTTGTTTTAAATATATGAGATAATAAATTAGGATACTTGATATTTTTCGAGAAAAGCTATATTATGTTTCAATTAAGTTTACCATATTAAACTTACAGCTTTTTTTTCATGATTTCCATGAACATAACATAATACTACTACATAGTACATAGGTACTTCTTAAAGCAAATTATTACATTACTTTACAATATTTATAAAAACATTATTCTGTCAGTTAATGTTTGTTAGGTTTTATAGTCAAATTACAGTAAGGCACAGACATTAATTTGTTTTTAAGCTGTGTTACAAACAACTTACTACCTACCTACTCTTAATAAATTATTAATTACCTACAACTAAATTAAGCCTTACCTCATTGCCACAATACAGTGGTCAGGTTTTTATATCTAAAATATACTTTGTAGTAAAGAAAGGAACTAGGAAATCAGAGAAGTGACAATATATTTACTGTGGAAATGATCACCAACCAATACATTTATACATCAGCAGGATATAAATACTGTACGTTCGCCACAGCACACGCACACAAGCAGGCTCGGTGTCAAAGTCTAAACCGAGAGAGAAACGAGAAATCATTTACGTAAAATGCAAAGACGATGTAACAAAATTATTACAGGAACAAAAATATTTCTGTTGTTGAAAGTATGCTTAATTTTTTTTTACAAAAACGTAACATAATCGTACCCTCGTATACATATTGGGCCAAAAATTTACAAAAAAATAGTTTTTAAATTATTTTAAGTTCATTGCTAATAGAAAAAAATTAAATATTTGTACATACCGCTTTCACAATACACTATGCTGTTGAAGAGCGTCAGTAAAATAATTTAATAAAGTTGAAGCGCAGGTAAGAGGTACTGTTAGTACCCTTGTTGGTTATTTATTTACACTTCATCATCGCTTTCTTTTATGAATTATACTCTTAGTACTTAATACTATACACTAAATAATTCAAAAAATAACTTAATCTGTAAAATATTATTCGGCAGAAAACAAAATTAAAAAACACTTTACACAATGTGAATGCGTGTTGTAATAATATGCGTACAAAAAACACACACACACAGGCGCAGCATACTACTACTACACAGGCACAACAGCTACCTACCCTGCCTGCATACCATTCGATACACGTTGACCTTCTATCTTCGTATACTCTGTGTACCTACATTCTTATAGCCGGTGACAGTTGGCGACAGACGCGGCTGCGGACTCGTCTTGACATTGTAAGGTCAAACACTGCCATTGATCGATCCTTGGGCTGGCGGAAGGTGACTGAAGGATAGACCAATGGTAGTACGTCCGTCGCAGTTTGTTACCAGTTTAAACAACGAGCGGACACGAGTTAAATACCCCTAACAGACGCTCCGATTTAGTTGGAACCAACCAGCCGACTACAGCCAAATCGGAACGTGTGTACGACGGCGGTTGCCCCAATATAATTATTAGTGAATTTTTCAATTCAAACCATTAGTTCCTAATACCGGTGACAGATGGCGGCGGACGCGGTTCCGGACTCGTCTTGACATTGTAAGGTCAAACGCTGCCATTTGTCGATCCTTGGGCTGGCGGAAGTTGTCTGAAGGATAGACCAATGGCAACGCTTGACCTCACAATGTCAAGACGAGTCCGGAGCTGCGTCCGCCGCAGTTTGTCACCAGCTTAAGATTAGCGCGTTCCACCAAACAAACACTGTTCAGCTTGAATTAAGAATAGATTTATTAAATATCTGCTAGTTTAAATACTGGTCGGACGTGGTCGGCTTCCGATTTGGCTGGCTCCAACCAAATTGGAACGTGTGGAAGCTTTATTCTGACTCCGACCAACCAAATGGTTCTCTCTCAGTCGCATTCGCAACGTCGGTGCCGACAAGAGTCATAGAGATGACCGCGTGTTTTTTAATTATTATTGTTATTTTATATTTCTTTAACCTCTCATCCTCATACATCAAAATCGATCGAAATAAATAAACTCACACACATACATACTTAAGGATATATAAGCCCTAAAAATATTACACTCCTCTTTGAGTAATATAATACGGAGTGTCTGTTACGGGTAATATACCCGTAACAGACTCTTCGATTTGGTTGGAGCCGACCAAAAGCCGACAAAGCCCGCCCAAGGCGGCCAACCTTCCAACCACTTCCAACATTGCTACAAGGCTCTTACCATGACCTCTTTTAGCAGGCCTGCTTTTGAAAACTGCCCTGCTAATTCGTACTACGACATGTTAGCAGGACTTCCGCAGGCCTGCTATTTTGACGTTTAGAAAACGTTTACCTACCTTTCTTTTGTATGGACTTTTCGTACCATGACAGAGCAGCTGAGCGTCTTTTGTGCGTCTTTAATGTCACTTTTGTCAATCTTGAAAAAGTTACTATTTGCAAGCTTTTTTAAGATTGAGTAGATATAGGTGGATTTACTATTTTGGAAATATTTTTTGTGAAATAAAGTTGACCTTGTAGGAATACACTTGTTTTTCGTTTTGGTGTCCTACAAAAACGTTCGTAGTAACCAGTAGTAACTATACCCTTTTCAAGTTATGAAGGAACTTATGACATATCACGTGATTTCCCTTGTTGACACAAATAGTGATGTGCCCTAACGAAATCCAGCCGATCCTTTTTGAAAATCGAGAAAGAAGGTTTAATCGATTTTTATTCAAATGAACTTAACAAAAAATAAATTTAAAATAAGAGATATTTTGCCATGTACTACTGCCAGAGTGCCGTACAGCTTTTTGACAAGTCTTTTTTCCTTTTTTTGGCATATAAAAGCAAAACAATAACGAAAAATTTACAAAAATAGTAACTAAAGTCCGCATATAAGGCAGACGCTCTTGTACACTGACGTCAACGGTTTTCACAAGATGGCCAAACCGGTTATTGGATTTAGTTTTGAATAAGTATTGTAAACGTTTCGTTTTACGCATCGAGTATTAGAAGGAAATCCTATTAATTTATTTGTTAAATCATTAAGATATATAAGGTGTTAAAAAATCAGTGTCAAATATTTTAAGGGCAATGAGTTTACGTTGTGACTAACAATTTTTGTAGGAACTTTTTTTTAAATCAAGCGTTAGTTTTGGAGAAAAACACGATCAAAAGATAGATATTTAACACAAATGTCAACATCCTATAACAGCTGATTACTACGGACAAAGTACCATCCGTACAGCTACAAACACTCGCTTGTGTGCGTGCTACTATAATTTATTCCCGAAAGCCGCGGAAGGACAGACGCCACTCGTTTAATATTAAACTCTAAGTCAATGTGATTCGATTTAAATTTGAAATTTTATTGAAAACGCGGCATCGTCTATGAAGAACTCAAAGAGAGACCAATTTTAGATTCAATTTTAGATTCTAAACCGTTAGCTTAAGGTTGATTTGATTTTTTAAGTAACTAAGAGCGGCGGAAGAGACACGATATTGGAATGATGCCGAAAGGCAGACAAAGTACCCTTAACAAACCAGTTTCTTATTTTACATTTCTTTTGAATTAAAAGAGGTCTGATGAATGATTACAGAGATCTTTTAGGGTAAGGTGGAGGTCTTGGATCCGGTCCCTGGCAAACTAGTTATGTTTTCAAGTACTCGTTCTGACCTTGACTTAAGTTTAAGGACGATGCGCTATTCTAAACCAAATAACCATTTTTTTAACCTGCTTTCATAATTAATCTTGTCATACGTACTACGAATCTGCTTTTCGTCTCCCAATCACTCAAACGCGGCTTATAATTTAACACATTTTTGTGAATTGTCCCGACCGGAAATTGAACGCTGAACCCTCCGCGCTAAGGGCGAACTCCTTATCCATTGCGACTTCTACACCACATGTTCATACTGCAAATACATAATAAATGCAATTTAGTGATTGGGCAGATTTATTTTTGAAGTAATAATTGCTGTATATTTAACGTAAAGTATAACATGTTTATTAAAATAAGTACTCAGGTATTTACAGTACCAGCGGTAGAAAATAAAAGCAAATGGACAGCTTCATTTCCAAAAGGGAAACAATAAGCAAGTACCTTTAAAATTAAAGATTAATAAGCTACTAGTCTAGCAGTCTAGCAGCGTCTGCGTGTGAAATCTTAAACTGCGCTCGCCAACCCGCCTGACAAGCGTGGCGAGTATTGGCAATCCCCCCCGATGATAGGTCATTGGGAGAAGCCTGTGTTCAGCAGTGGGCTTCCAATGGCTGAAATGATGAAGCTACTAGTTATTACCAATTAAACCAAGTTAAATAATTGGTACAATACGCGACGCTAGCATGTAGAACGTCATCTCTCTCTATCGCACGGATTATTAGCTCGATGTGCATACTACCGCCGCATTCTGTACCTATTATTTGATTTCGTATCATTGTAACAACTAGTAGCAATCTTAATTTATAAAGTTTCGTACGGTGATATAAGATTCAAATTGTTAGGTAAAAAACTACACGGAATAATCGTGTGACTTTTTTGGTAACGCTACGCTTACACGTGCCTTGCGCCTTACGGAGCGCTTTTTTATTTATCAATCACTCGGCGCTAGACCGCCTCTTGTGTTTGACGTTAGATGCAAATTGTCACCATGGCCGACACCCACTCGGACTCTGATTACTTTAAAATGGCTTTATGTTACCATGAGGCAAACTACAGCCTATTGGAAGCGGTGAGGCTGTTCCACGAACGGCACGGGTGTGCGCGTGTGTCATCACGGTCTATCTTAGGCTGAACAAAGGTTTCGTGACAGTGGTAGCTTCATGCCTTCTGGTGATGCTGGCAGACCTCGCAGTTCATTACGGCTTGAAGAGGACGTGCTGAATTTTTTCGAGCATTACCCTACCGCCAGTACGAAGGATGCTATGCTGCAACTGCTTCGATACGACTCATGTATACGTGTAAAAAGTGCTGAAGAGAGAACGAAGACACCCGTGATGTGAGTGCAGAGCTGATGCCACAGGAGTACGCGTGGAGTTCTGTCAATGGATTCGGCGTGTTACGCTTAGTCAACATTTTGTAGACGGATGAGTGTAGGCGAACCCAAATTAGGCGCGTTCAGATCAGTGATATTTTCAAGTGTTGTTGTTTCATGTTAATCAAACGTCTACATGTGTAAGTTGATTAAATTTTTATTTATTTAAATTAAACTGTGTTGTTATTTTACTGTGAGAATTGATAGAAGCAATTAGCAATTAAAATACAACATAAAGTGACTAACTGACGCTGAAGGGATTTTTATCTTTAAAGGCGGCATTAACTCATAATTTTGCATTTTGTGTACGGGTGTTATGTTATAGACCTGCATTAAAGCTAAAAGTCGTCTCTAAAGATAGTAAGCCTTTCTGCAAAAATCTAAAGTGTAGGTACGTCACACACGCACACACACGTACACACACAATGAAATGAAACGAGTGAGACAGAAATAATAACCGTGTTTCTTTCTCATAATAAAGTAATTCATACACACACTTGCATGAGCTTGTGTGTCGTATGATTTTTGAGTGCATGAATGAGACCCTAGAGATTATGAATTGGTTTTGACTAGTATTACCGTCGTGTATTTGTGTGTTTGTTTGCGTGTGTGGGTGATTGCGTTAATGTACAGGCTGATGTAGATTATTTATTGTTTTTTCTTTAATTTATTGAAGTTCGTTCAATAGTTTTAAATTTCTCTTAGAAATGATCCATGTGGTGGCCTAAGTTACCCCTTAAAATATTTGACACAAATTTTTTACCACCTTATATTATTGGTTTGCAATTTTTGCTTAGATTTTTAGAGGCAAAGATTATTGTGTTTTTCCAATAGTATAAATGTAATAGATTTATTTGCATCAAACATGGTATAAATAATCCAATAAAAATAAAATACCTAATTATATGTACATATTCTAAAACTAAACTCTTTATATAAAGTCAAATATTTTATTCATAGGAAAGATCCTTTAAATAAAATATCTGACTGAGATCACCGTTCAAGGGAAAGGTGCCCAAAAGGCTGGCAACATTACCACGCTGGATAGCTAGGCTAACCCGTTGGCCAAGGTATAAGCCAGCCTTTGGATCGTAAGATGTCTCAACTAAACGTTTAGACAACTCACGGTATAGCTTGTGGGCACTTGGTCCCCACGGGCCCAAAGTTTCCACCCCAAATGGTTCAATTAAGTAAGTCTCACCAAGACTCATATTTGCGCCGTTTTAGGGCCTCTGCAGAAGCTGCTGCAGAACCCGCTCGGGAAGGGGCTAAAGTGTCGACGCAAGTAAAAAAAAAATAATTAAATTTTAAAAATTAAAAATATTTTTTATAAAATATTATCGTAAATAGTATGGGTGAAACGGAAAATGTCAAGTGTCGTTTAACTATCACTGATCAGGTAAAACTACGTTAGAGTATCTATGCCAGTCAGTCTATAGTTATTTCTTCTATGTCTTAACAACTTCCATACAAAAAAATATTGTATGAACTCAGATCCTTTGTTGTACCAACTTAACAAAATATTCTAATGTTACCATTTCGCCAAATTATTACTCTCTGCGTGTAAAATTATGATGTCTTTAAATTACTTAATTTTAAATACAATTGATTTAATCGAATAGTTGGTCCAGCGCTTAACAGATCTTAATATACCGTAATGGTTTTACGACAAAATTATTTAATTTAATTATTGATTAACATAATTTCTTAGTATTTTTATTCGAATATAACAATTCAAATTCCAATATCACAAAAATAGACTAACCTAAAACTAGAAGCTACCTACTCAAAAATTAATAATAAATAAAAAGTAACTTCTGTCTGAGTGACTTTTATTTATTTGCACTTTATTATATGACAACACCACCCACCAAAAGCAAATGAAATGTCAAATGTCTGCTGCTTTCGCGCATATTTTGTTTTGTAATTTTCTTGTAAATTTGCAAATTTCCTCTAATAAATTACGTTGAATTGAGCATTTTGCTCTTGCGTATACTATCGTCAAGTGCGTTTTGAGTTGGCACTCCTGGGCCCCGATCGCGCTAATAAAATCGAATCATTACCACACCACATCCACACCACTTCCGTTACGTTTGAGACATTTGGTATCGCGCTAAAAAAGTTCGTGCCATTTCCAAACCACTACCCAACCGTTACCGCTGTCAGATGTCTATGAATGAAAGGTTTGAAAAAAGCAACTTTTTATCAACCAAAGTTCAAACGTTTGAGTAAATTTACCTAATTCTGATCAAAAAACACCTCATTCACGTCCATTTTTGGAAATATTTGACTAATTAGACGTGTATATGCCTTACAAACTGCATAAACTAGTGTAAATAAAAAGTGTAATGTTGTGTTGTGTGTGACGCCGATAACACTCCCATGGGATTCTTGGAAAACTCTTTCACCACCTTTTTACTTTGAAGTGGTCTCACTCAAGAAAATAGTGTTCACCCAGTGATTACAGTGATAAACATTGTAAATAAACAGTAAATATTAGATAATTTAAGAATACAATAATCAGTTGTTTTTATTCCAAAATATTTCTTCTTATCATATCTTAAAATCTAAATCCCAAGCTATCTACTCAGAAAACTGGAATACATCATAATCTATAACACCAAAAATATTTACAAGATATAGTCATTTAAAGATGTATACCTATGTAATTATCCTAAAATAGTTATTTTAGAAAGTTTTCCGTTCTCTTATTCACCACTCATAACTAGGTACCTATTTTAGTTCCAACAGAATAATCAAAAGTAGCTCTGTTTCTGTAATGTTAATGTAAAATTAATTAGAACCACCGGTCATCAATGAGGTTTTTATTGTGATGAAAAGATGAGATGATTATAACTTTTTTCTGTGAAATTATAGAGACAGTCATGTAGTGTTATTATTATATTAATTAATGATGTAATATCTCAATGAAATACATACTACTAATGAAGAATTCAGTAATGTATCTAGCTGCGGCAGGAATGTTAAACAATTATTAAGATTTCAGATGTGTAGTTGTATTAATGCAATAAATTGTTGAAAAATATAGATAGATGCCAATACAGGTTATACTAAATGGAAGATACAATGAAAAGAGTCACTCTTGAAGTTTGTTAACTAGTGTACGCTGAAACTGGTTTGTCATTTGGGATTTTGTGTTATGTATCTTATTAATTTAATTTTTTACTAATACTATGTAGTAACAATAGATAATACTTATTTAATCTACTAGTCGAAAATATGCAGTAAAAATAATGTTTTAAAATGTCAATCAAAAAGTTTTAGCTTATTTATCCGACGTCTGGCAGCACTGCTCTACATGTATTCTACATTCAGGCAAATGACGCTTCGAATTTTAAAAAAAAGTTTTGTCTCTGTCGCGTCGAGTCTCCAAAGAGGGGTGCGCGCACGAAGGAGACAGAGACGAAACTTTTTTTAAAATTCGAAGCGTCATTCGCTTGTACATAAAATCCATTTTTTTTTAATTTTATAATTGTGTATTACGGCTCTGGGTTCCAGCCCTTTTAAGCCATATGTAGAATACATTTTTTTTTATTTTTTTTTTTATTGGGTTTTACGGCTCTGGGTTCCAGCCCTTTTAAGCCAATCGTTGTTTTCATACAAAGAGTTAAAAGTTTATACAGTTCATTTTTAGATAAAAATTATCCGCTTGGAAGTGTGAATATGTTCAATGTTTTTCATAATTATTGTTCAATCATTTCACTGAAATTCACTTTTTCACGGAACGAATCACAGAGTACCGAGAGATGATACTATGAATTTGTAGAGAGCCTTGAAGAATTTGGGATCACTAAGAAGTACGTGCAGATTCTGAGGCACAGCCTTACACACTTCTTGAAGGTCGTTGATCATTATAAGTCTTTGTATGCCGAAGCTTCTACATTTCATAATTATGTGTTCTAAATCAGCTGCTGGTTCTTCATTACAATGTGGGCATTCGGCACTCGATATCAGGTTAAGTCTCTTCAGGTGAGTGGGAGTGTGACAATGGCCAAATCTTAGCCTATTGATGATGGTTATAAATTGTCTATTATCAATATAATCATTCTTGCGATGGTACCAAGGTTTGGCGGGCGGGCTTCCTTGGATCTTTGCATACCATTTTCCCTTTTCTGCACTTTTAATAGTCCAATACTCATGCCACAACTTTTTCAGATCCTTGCTGATCAGTGCTTGGTAGTCAGTATGAGGAATTTTCATCAAAGCAGAATGATCGATATCAAAGCCATTTCTCGCAGCGCAATCCACTATTTCATTCCCGCTGATGCCACGATGCGATGGTACCCACAAGAAGTGAATATTTTTACTGGTAAGTCTTATTATATCATACATTAGTTTTTTTATATCATAGATTAAATAATTTAAGCTAAACTTTTGTGAGTTGCATTCTAAGGCTAGAAGTACACTTTTAGAGTCAGTCAAAATAATGATATCTGTTCGTGTTTTAGAACTAATTACATGTCTTAGGGCTAAAAGTATAGCATAGCTTTCAGCTGTGAAGATACTACTGCGACAATCAATTTTATAGCTTTTGACTAAGCGAAGTTGAGGATCAAAGAATGCTGAATTTACACTATTGTCTGATTTAGAACCATCAGTATACACTTTGTAATAGGGCTTACTGTTTAATAATTGGTCTAATTCAGTTTGATTATTTACTTTATCCCATATAATATTAAAATGTTTGCTGATAAGAACCTCGAAACTCACTTTATAAAGTGGCCATGGGTTATCTATATACATATTTAAGCAAAGATTATGTATGTACATAGCAATTCTAAGTAGTTCAGGTGTGTGCCCAGATATTAGTTCAGAACCTGATATCTGCGTAGGAGGAGTTGAACTTATTTCAAATGATTGGGGTGGTAATATTTTATGCATTACAGATTTGTTATCAGAAGAAATAAGTTTAAGACAAAAATTGTAGGCCAGTTGTATGCGTCTTACAATTAGTGGAGGAATACATGATTCACACTGCATAGCATTGATGGGAGTTGAGCACATAGCTCCTGTAATTATTCTAAGTGCTTTATTCTGGATGACATCTAATTTTTTTAACAAAGTTACACTACAATTCATGTATGCCAAAGAGCTGTAATCAAAGTGACTGCGAACAAGACTTTTGTAAAGCATGGATAGTATTTTAGGGTCTGAGCCCCAGTTTACACCAGCTAGTGAGCGCAAAATGTTTAAAGCCTTAGTTGAATTTTTAATGAGTAGATTTATGTGATCTGCAAATGAAAGTTTTTTGTCCAGGCACACTCCTAAAAACTTTTTCTCTTGAATCCAGGGAAGAGGATTGTTATTATAATAAATTTGAGAGTCACAATCATCATATTTTTTGGAAAATAACATAGCACCACTTTTATTAGGACTGATGTCAAGTTTTAGTTTGTTGCCATAAAAGTGATGGATCTCAGCTAAGGCTATATTTAAACTATGTACAGCAATATTTACATTCTTAGTTACAGTATAAATTAACAAGTCATCAGCAAATTGAAGAAACTTTACATCAGTCTGTTTTAAATATTGATTTATTTGACTAGTATACAAATTGTATAGCAATGGGGAGATAGTAGCTCCCTGCATTGTTCCTTTATAAACATGCTTCGGTCCATGAAGAATATTATTGAATTTAACATACATTGTTCTATTATATAAAAAATTAAAAATCCATTTACAGACATGACCTGGTACACCAATGTCGCTCAAGATGCTAATAAGAATTGAGGGATTCACATTATCAAAAGCACCTTTCACATCAAGAAAGACACAAGTTGTTGCAGAATGACAGTGGAAAGATTTCTTAATATCAGAGATCAATGATGTAAAGCTTTCTGAAGCACTTCGACCTTTCCTAAATCCATATTGTTCATTAGGTAAGATGTTATTTGATTCGACATAGTGATCTAATCGAATTTTTAACATGCATTCAAATATTTTACCAATACAGGATGTTAAAGAAATGGGACGGTATGAGTTACTGTCATCAGCAGGTTTATCTGGTTTTAAAATAGGAATGACACATTGAGTTTTCCACGACTCTGGAATGACCTGTTCTTGCCAAAGTAGATTATATACTTGTAATAAAAGTTTTTTAGCATTAATATGGAGGCGACGAATGAGTTCATATGGAATCTCATCTAATCCAGGGGTTGTGTTCTTACGTAATTGCAAGGCTGTGACAAATTCTTCCCAAGTGAAAGGTTGAGAGAGAAATGTTGCTTTTGTATCACCATTTTGAGAAAAATACTGTGTTAATAATGAGTTGTTTATATCTTTTTCAGGAGGAGATGAAGGGGCATACTTGTTGAAGAAAGATGGAATCCATTCATCATTCTTTGGCAATTTCTGAATAGACAAGCGTTTAAACTTCTTCATGTAGTTCCATACTGTGCTAACAGGAGTGTATCTATTAAAAGATTCACATAGAGACTTCCAACTAATTTTCTTTTTTTCATTTAAAGTTTTCTTTTTGATGGCATCCAATTTCTTGTAGTTAACATAATTGTCAATGCTTGGATTACGTCTATAAAAATTTAAGGCTTGTTTACTTTCTTTTACTACGCTACTGCAGTCATTATCCCACCATGGTACTGGTTTTTTAATTAAATGAGGAGTAGTTTTAACAATTTTAGGTACGGACATGTCTCTAATATTAGTTAAATGATTGTAAAAATTATTGTATGTTAACATAGGATCAGAAGTATCAAAGTTAACACAATCAGACATTTTTTCTGTTTCAAAATGGAATTTAGACCAATCAGCCTTACTATAAACATACCTATGTACCGGATCACCAATTTGATATTTATCTACAGATGTCTGAATGTCGGTTATAGTGGGATAATGATAACTTCCCATAGGATCGTCGTGAACCTTCCAATCACATAATGGAGCCACTGATGGACTGATACAAGTTATATCAATTGCCGAAGGATTATGAACAGACCTACCTACTGTGGTTGGCGCACCTGAGTTGAGGATGCAAAGGTCACAGTCGTCCAAGATGTTATAAACTTCATTGCCACGACTATTGCAGGAAGCACACCCAAATGCTATGTGGTGCGCATTAACGTCACCACAAAGCATAAGTGGTTTCGGTAATCTTTGAATTAACTGTTTAAGTTTATTGGCTTTAAAGCGAGGACGACCTTCTTTAGGTGGAGGACAATATATACATAAGATACATAAGTTTCCCATCTTCGTCTGGAGATTTATAGCGACAGATTGCAAAAAGTCATAGTATGGAACATCTATGATGGTGTATTTAAAAACGTCCTTTATCAGGATGGCTACCCCACCCCGACCTTCCTTTACTCTACCTATTTGATTTATTATATTGTAATTTGGAATAAAATAATTATTGTAATTTTTAAGCCATGTTTCATTTAATAAACAAATGTCAATGTCGTTTTCACATAAAAAGTTACTGAGCAACGGTTTTTTATTTATAACACCTTCGACGTTGTAATGTGCAATCCTTAAAAAACTTTTATCCATCTAGAGAACTTCCTCTGAAAATTTTTATAAGTATCTCTTGTATCACAGTATTAGTGATTTCCCTATTTTCGTTGCCGATAGCGACCAAGGCGCCGACCAATCCTTTACGGATGTAATCATTCGACAAAATTTCTTCAATTAACTTATGATTAGGAATCTTTTCCTTATGTTCCGTATTACTTACAGAAGCAGTTGAGACCGGGGGGGTGGGAGTTTGTGTAGCGGAGACAGCTTGTGTCTTCCTTGGTGGCAAAGGCTTTAAGTTTGACTTTGGTGCCGGCAGTGTTGGAAAATCATTTTTGTAATTTTTTGTAATGATTGCACTATTTGAAGTATTTGAGCTCGATATAATATTTGCGTAAGTCAATTTATTTTTCTTTTCCTCGATTTTTTTGTTTTTAATTGGACAGTCGCGTGAAATTGCTAGGTGAGCTCCCTGACAATTAATACACTTAGCAACTTTGTTTGAGGTGCATTCGCTAAAGTGATGCTCCTCTGAGCAAATAGAGCATTTTTGAGAGGATTTACATATTTTTGCACCATGGTTAAACTTAAAGCATTTGAAGCACTGTAATAACGGTGCGTTATATTGAAATACACGGAATCTGAACAGGTCCAAGTATACATAGTCCGGTAATGACGTTGATAGGAATGTTACACTTACAGTTTGAAAGGGTTTAATTTGACCGTTTTCTCTCTTTGTGAATCTACGTACACCTATTACTTTGTAGTTTGTGTTTGTAGAAATCATCTTCCGTTGATGTCGTATCTGGATTTCGATTTGGAGTTTTTCTTTTTTCTGTTCCCCCAGGCGGGTCCTCGCCGTCCCCGTCCGGCATAGTTATTAATTGCTTAACTTTACAACTTTTAGTGCAAGAATAAGCAATTTGACAACAAAATAAATAATTATTTGAAAATTGCTTTGAAATTCGCGCCTAGTGCGTTCAAAAGCCCGCCAAAAAGTCTGTAGAATACATGGAGAGCAGTGCTGCCAGACGTGGGATAAATAAAATAGATTCAGGATATTTTGGAATGTAATGCAATAGAATAAATAATAATGTATCGCACGATAAATCTACGAAAATCCGTGACATTTTGCTCAGTTAAGTGAAAGATAATTTTATGAAATTTTAATCTGTGTATTTGAATACATTTTACCTTTATTTGGACAACTTTGACTCTGACAGCAGGATAGTAAATATAATTTCTTTGCACTACGAAAGAGATAGACTTGTAGCGTAAACATTTCTGCCATTTTTTAATCTGTATCTGTACTTTTTTATTTAGGCGAGAGTTAATAGGAGTTGTCATTTCATACAAAATGTAAGTGAAAAATCACTTACTAGTTTCGGAGAAAGATGGTTCGTATTGCTGCTCTTTAGGGTATGTGCTCGATGCTTGTGCAGTAAGTACTGCAGTAATTTAGTTAACAAAATCTTGTAATTTTAAAAAGTAAACAAGTAACAAAATTTAAACTTTTAAGCCGTATATTCTGTTCTTTTACTAGTAAAATCTAGATTCGGTAGTTACAAATACAGTAATTTTGTTAACTGGGGATGCGATAACACGATAATTTTGCAGTAATACTAGGATAATTCTTAACCTATGAATCTGGCAACACTGGCGGAGAGACAATTTTGTCCAACGTTTAGCATTTAACTAAAAAACATTGGTTTTTATTTCGAAATTTCGATGGTCTTAGAAAAAGTTGTATTTGAGCACCAAAACAAGACACTGAGTACTTGGATTTACATGATGTTTAATTATTTTTATTTGTGAGGTCTAGAACCCAGAGCCGTAAAATCTAGTATTAAAAAAAAAACAAAGACACTATTTTGTCACCCGCTGGTCGGCGAACAAAAATGTCTCCCAGTTGTCGCGTCGCAACGTGCGCGTACCTCCATACACAGATTATATGTCTAAAGCCTCCATAATAACAGAGGGCGGACTTGATATGAGTGACAAAAACGTCGCAGCGACAAGTCTCCCGTGCGCACTCTCTTAATTGTTAATTGCTCTGTGGTCTATGGTTTTTAAGAAACATGGAAGACTAAAAATTTATAGAAGAAAAACAATTAAATCGAAAAATAATGATAACATTGTAAAAAATATTTTTGGCATTCGGGCGTAGAAACAGTAGGACCAGGACAATATTTTGTATTTTTTTCATGGTGAAACAACAGCGAAAATAAATAGAAAATGACATCTCGTTATTTGCCTAAACCAAAAGATAAGTTATTTGCTTTATTAATTACATCAACACTTATTGTGAGTGCAATGTACCTTTATTTAAACAATTTGCAAGAAGATAGAACTGTTCAGTCGTTGGGAGAAAGATGTTTGTCTGAATTATCATCTCTCAAATACCAGCTAAATGGTAAGATAAACATAATTTAAAACAAATTTATTCCATTGTAATTGTAACAAACTGCATAATTAACTGTTCTTTTCAGAAGTGACCCAGTATAAAAATCGAATAGACAAATTGTTAACTGAGACAAAAAAAGCTCAAGAGTCAGACAAAGAGAGGTTCAAAGATATCATGGAAAGTTGTGTGGCAATGAAACAACAGACGACTTTGTGCCAGGTATATATATAAAATTTATGACCTCCATAGCGAGCATACCAGACTTGGTGTCGCTATCTCCAAGGTCCCAGGTTTGATTTCTGGTCTGTCAATGTAGAAAGATAACTTTTCTATACATATTGTCTCAGATCTGGTTGTTGTGTACCGTCATCATCTGATTTCTGTAACACAAATGCTTAAGCGACTGATAGAATCAGAACAATGTATGATGATTTTGATGATGTGGCCGAGTATTGGGTTAATACTCGGAACTCGGCATACTCGGCGGGTTTTTTAATACTCGTACTCGGGTGAATAACTCGGTTTTAATGCTGAGTATCCTTGGTTTCAGTAAAACAATATATTTTGGTAGATATAATTAAAACAACAGTGTTATTCTTTAACTTAATTTAATTCGTAGAAGCCTTTTGTCCAACACTACTATGCGAAAACTACTAACTATGTAAAATGTCTAAATTCGTGATCTTTCATATGAACTTATTATGTCAACAATCACCAGGAACTACACACCTCTTACACACAATCTTGTATGTACTTGTTTATGTGCCCGAAACAGGAATTTGATTGAACCGAGTTACTCGCTGAGTACTCGGTCAGTAAAAACAAATCAAGTAAAACTCGGTACTCGTTACTCGGCAAAAGTGCTACTCAGCACATCTCTAATTTTAATTAAGTTGATATAACCATGATCCCTTGATCGTCCCACAGTTTCTGTCCCCTGAAATCAGGTGACTCTTTACAAGACTCTTAAAACCAACTATTTATTTGTCACTTGGATTAAGGCTTAAAAACGCTTGGACAGATGATGAGCTTTACATACAGTCCTTTTTGTGATCATTGCCAAATTTTATTCATCTTACCATCTTTTTCTTAGCTTAGACCTTACCATGCATAAACAAATCTGTTTTTCTTTGTTTTCAGAGTCAATTCGAAGATCTTCAAAGTGAGTGCAAAAAGGTTAGAGATGACTATAACAAACTAAAAAATAGTATTAATATATGACATCTTATGCCGCATCTACACGCTCGGCACTTGCCGCAAACTCCAAATCGCTACAAACGTCAAACGTGCGGAGCATCGCAACAGCTTGCGGCAAATTCCCTTTGATTTGTAAATAAATCCGACACTTGCCGGATCGGCTATAAGCGCTTGCAGACCTGTGACCAGAATGAAATTAATTTTAAATGAATGTTGAGGAAGTATTCAATGGATTAGCGATAGGTTGCCTATAAAAAAATTGCCGCAATTACTAGTAATAAATTTTTGCATAGTTAATTTGGTAATATAAATTGCAGCAATATGTTTTTTTAAATAATTTTACGCCATTTTAAAGAAAATGATGTAAAGAATAGAAAAAGATAATGGTTGCCAGCTTTCAGTCCTGCCGCAACACTTGGGTTGTCAGGTGTGAACAGGTATATTACTGTTAATTATTTACAGTCATCCGTTTTTTTTTAAATTCATACAAAATTTAAGTTTTATATTCCGCTCACACTTACCTGGAGTGAGAATTGTTGATTGAAAGCATGGCAACCTCTGCATGTGGCCATTTTTTAACTGGCATCCATGGATTATTGTAAACAGGGAATATTCTTTATTTTGTGAATGAATTAAAAAAAAATGCTGTAATTTATTAACAGTAATATACCTGTTTACACCTGTTAACCCTGGTGTTGCGGCCGACTGAGAGCTGGCAACCCCTTTTTTTTCTATTCTTTACATAATTTTCTTTAAAATGGTGTAAAATTGATTGAAATAGCATATAGCTGCAATGTATATTACTAAATTAAGTATACAAAAATTAATTACAGGTAATTGCGGCAATTTTTTTATAGGCAACCTATCGCTAATCCACTGAATACTTCCTTAACATTCATTTAAAATTAATTTCATCAAAAAGACGTTTGCTTCGAAAATAGCATGGAATTATGTACAAACGATTGCCGGAATTAAGTGTGGAGCCAAATTTTAGAATGGAATCAAGGACAAACTCAGCATAGTGACATTTATTAGTATAAATTACGTAAAGGCTACGACGAAACATAATATCCTAGAGCCATCATAAAATAAACAGTCAACAGAATAAAACAGTTCAATTCCTAGCACCTTGCTATTTTTTCTCGAAACTATAACTAGAAAATTCCTTGATAAATCCGTAATATTTCTTTCCTTATTGGTAGGTGTTGGTTGGTTTGGCCTGGGATTCTGGGAATGTCCCAGATTAACTTAAAATTTTTATATTATTAGCTTTCTTCCTCTTTCACCACTTGCTGATAAGTTCCAGATAATTTGACACTTTTTTGACAGCTTATTGTATGGGTTATCTATTAAAACAAGTGCCAGATAGGTTATCCGGAACTTATCAGCAAGTGGTGAAAGTGGCCCAGTGTTCTAGATTATAGTGTTTAATTTACCAATCAATAAGAAATTGTAAATAATATTTAATTAATATTAAGTAGATTAACATTTTATTGAAATAAATGTATTTATATCCTGTCCATAGTACTAAGAATATTTTAAAACGTGTATACGTAACTAAAAATGTTTCCATGACTATCAGTTTGATTTTGAATAAACAAATGTTTTTATAATACATAAGACTTCTCATTTTTTGATGATTTTTGCGGTGGTTGCTTTTGCAAACATCACATCGAACCCTACTGTCAAGCGGAAAATGCAACTAATGTCAACTGCAGCGCACCCTGAAAAGTTAACACTATAACACTAATGAACCATCGCTGATGAGAAGAATTACAAAACATTTAGAAAACCGCATCTGAATCAGTCGAACCGTTTTAATCTTCAAAACAAACAACCTCTCACCCTAAACCCAAAATAGCTATCTTCTCCGTGTCGTGTCGTGAGTAAAAAAAAAGTTTTAAAAAAAACTTGTGCCAAATTCAAATAAATTCTGTCCGTGAAGTACAGAATCATGGTTATGAATTAGTGAAAATCATTTTCTTCTGTATACCTACTCCAAAAATATGCTGCGACCTTTAGTACAGACAACAGCACGTCAACCTACCACAAATCTAAATTTCCTCATTTGATATTGATATCCACGTGTCGAACCTAAAGTTTTTTTGTAGTATGTTTGTTCTATACTTTAATATAGATAACAAAATTTGCTACATTTGAGCGTCTCCTGAGCACACTATGTCCATTGGTTGCGGAGATACAGCTATTCAAAGATAGGCAATTTTTTTCAAATAGTGAAAATGTGGTTTGACCAGAGGCGGATTATCCTTAAGGCAAACTAGGCAAGTGCCTAGGGGCGCGAGGGAACAAAGGGGCGCGCGGGCAGAATTGTAAAATAAAGAAATAATTAATTACGACATTAAGTAAGAACCTACTTAACTTACACAATAAAAACTATTATTTTTGCGTACAACCTCAATTTGCTTCTATTTATAACAAAATAATATAATATTAACGGATTCGCCCCTTCTAAAAATTATTGTGGTCGTAATCGTTTCGTACGCAATATTTTCCTGACTCTCATGTTAAAATTAATTTACCTACCTTTTTATCAAAACTTACTAAAATAATTATAAATGACGCGTGATCCTTGTCAGTCTTTTCATTTAATTCTGGTTATGGCAAAAGTGGAGCCATAAATGTATGAAAATGAAATTGTACTGCATGGCTTTTATATACGTTCTGCGTGCCGCTGCTGCTGCATATCGCAGTCGCCAATGCCGTCGCTGCGCCGCGCGTTGGACTCTAGTGTAAAAATCCTAAATGTGTTGTAACCGGAAGGTTACATTAAAATTGAATTTTTCACCACTATACTTATTTATAATAAAATACTTCTTTAAAATTTTAAAAGCCCAATAAAAGTGCTGCCTCGGCGCTCTCAACGTTTAATCCGCCTCTGGGTGTGACCATTTTCCAAGACACGTAACGGCTGAACGAATATTCCTAGCATTTGTGAAATCGCCTTTAACGGTCAAAGTCAAACTTCCTCGCCTCCTTCCAAATATAGAGGCTGCAAAATATCATTCTTAGAGGACCTACCACCAAGTGCGAAAATGGTTATGGGTTGACAAAAACCCGTGTGACTGGTGATGGGCGACCAGCAAACAAGGTCTTATGCCTGTCACAATGTGCGCAGAGCCCGCTCCTCAGACCCTGCTTAAATGCAAAAAAAGGTTGCTAAGGGTCGTGCACTTGCAGAAAGGCTGGGTTCAACACTTGCCACGAGTGAAATTGCAACAACGCCATCCCTGTCGTCCAGGACGAGGAGCACGAGGATGTGGACTACCCAACACCATGGGCCATTAGGAGAGGCCTATGTCCAGCAGTAAACTGACGTCGGCTGTTTATGATGATGATGATGAACCAAAATCCGATATTTTACTATTTTTTATATTTTTGAGGAAACTATGATGAGCTAGAGGCACTACTTTAGTATTAAATTGAAGCTAGTCAAATTTTCTACAAACTCTTTTCTCATACTTTTGTCTAGGAGCATTAGTTTAGCCAGTGCGTGTCTTGAAAAATGAACCTACCATTAAATTTATTTTTTTTGCAAAAAATTGCCTCTACTTGAGTAGCTGTATCTCCGCAACCAATGGACATAGAGTGCTCAGGTAAGGCTCAATTTGTAGCGTTTTATAAAAAGTATAGAACAAAGATAGTTATTTACATTCTTGCACGGTTTTTTTCAAAGAAATCATGCCAACATTATTTATTACAATGTTTTTTTTGTAGAACAGAACATGCTGCCTACATCATGATGTGGTCTGACCAGCACCTTCATTTACAATCCTTCGGTAATTTAACCGAATCAAAAGATTTGATATCTTTCTCGAATCGAATGTCGGACTTAGAGCTATTCAGAACAGCATCCGATTCGCGTTCGAGTATGATATCTATCGGTATCGGTTTGATTACAAGTTGCATTCACGAAGCCTATTGTTACAAAATATTTCAATTCAATTTTAATTATTAATATATATTATAAATTCAAATTCAAATTATTTATTTTATACATTATATAAACCTCAATACGAATAATTATTTTCTATCGATCATACGTACTATTTTAATTGTGAAAAACGAAAAAATATTTAACTTTAACCAAAAAGTATGTAACACTTACATAAAAAAAACATGCTTTGTAAATTTTTACTGAGTAACAGGCAGTTGCGACTTCCGATATTTGACGTGCCAATGTAAATTTTAAATTCACAACAGCATTCAGTTTTTCCTAAGAGCAGACCATAATTTGGATTTGATGCTTCCCGCCGAGACCTCGAAATGCGTATTTGGTACTTTAGAATTTATTTTTTACAATATTATGAAGATATCGGGTGCTTGGTACCACTCGTTAATTTACTGACAGAAATCGATCGGACGTTAGGAAAGTCTTGTCCGATATCTGAGTTGTGAATAGCGTTGATATTATTAGCGGGTCGAGAAGTACTTTTAATCGCACGTGTGTGACGTTATTTCGATTCGGTATGAAATATGTCAAGTTAATTGACGATGCGGTTATTACGAATTGAAATTATTAGAAATCGACTGATTTCTGACCGAATCGGTTGATAACAGAGTTACCGTAGAGTTCTGAATCGAGGTGCAGATCAATGAATACTTATGGCCTTACTACAAAAAATATAGACTAAGTTTAAACCATGTCTAAAGAATAGCCATAGGTACAATTTGGAATATTGACACATCACACATGTCTCGGTTATGTTACCATACTTTTTAATTGGTTGGCTAATCTTTAGGCAGTGTTTAAACCTAGTCTATCTTTTTGTACCTAGTAAGGCCCTTAGCGTTTGACGATATAAACAGCTAAACGCACGAATACTTCATGAAATGGTCAAACATTTGTGATCATATCGTAAAACGATACATTACCCACCGGTAGAGGCGCTAATGTTGCTTTGTTTTTGTGATGAGTAATTGCGGCGGACAAATATTTTATTCTAAAAGTGAATAATGCAGTGAAATATCGTTACGACACCAAGCTAGGCGATTTTTATCAAAGTCAAAAAACGAGCGCAATGTCAAAAAATTAAGGAGATCGGAACGTAATTTGAGAGGTTAGTTAGGTTATTTAGCTATTCAAGTGTTTTTATTTATTATTTATGTTTAAAAATAATTACTATTTCAAATGTTTAATTTATTTATCGACCAAGATTACAATTATTGAACAAATTCACGTAACTTGTAAACATATTTTTATTTTAATGATATGGCCAAACGTGGATTGACATTTCATCGAATGTTGACGTTTAAACGATATGGTCAGTGTTAGTTGGCCATATCATGAAACACCACCATTTTATGAAATGATCGGTCACATCATGAATTCTCCACAACCAAAGGTCCGACATCGCTCAAATAAGGCTTAAATTGTAGCCAATTTAGTTAGCTTTATTAAATTATAGAACAAAAATACTCGAAAATGCTTTCTTTAAGTAATTATTTCGAAAAAAATAAACCAAGTGCCTAAATTTGACCGGTTGGAAGCGGCCTGCATTGTTTAATAGGTCGAAATAACATAAAATTTAAGCGATATTAGGTATTTGATCGCATGGAGGTACGAAAGGTCGCGGCATATTTTTTGGGTTTAGCATAGAAAATGTTTTTACTAATTCTTAACTAAGATTCTGTACATAATACGGACAGAAATTGTTTTAATTTGGCATAAGCTTTTTTACACTGTGATTTTTAGCCATTACACAACGACGATTTGTGCATTCGGCAATTCGTTTTCGACCTTTTGGATTTAGTTAAACCATTTTACCTTTACCTGTTAGGTAAGTAATGGGTGAACTTTTTAAGTACTGTGACCAGTGAGAGTTGTTTTTTGTGTACGAATTTACTGTTAAATTTATGCACACGTAAGTAGTCAGATAGGCAGGTAGTAAAAACGCAACACATCCGGTTCGAAAATCGAAATGCATGCTTCGATGCATGGAGAAGGTTGTACAGATGTTGACGATCGTCTGGTGTAGAGTAGCTCGCACTCCGGTCTACAAAAGCCAGGCGGTTGCGAGTTCAAATCGCTCAAGAGGCAAATGTTTGTGTGATGAGCACGAGCATCTGTACCTAAGTCATGGATGTTTATTGTGTATTTATGTATGTTTATTCGTTATCTGCCGTCATAGTAGAAGCTTTGCTTAGTTTGAAGCTAGATAATTGATGTGGTTGTAAAATCTATTTACAATCTCAGCAATCACATCGATTTACAAATAGTACTACAGCTTTAATAATAAACCGGACAACCTACAGTCAAGCGTTAATACCAACGAAGGTTCCCAGTTAATACCAAAAACATTAAACAGTGATAACTAAACCGGCCAAGTGCATGCATGTCGCACAATGCAGGGTTCCGTAGTTGCCCGTCACAGTATTCGGCATATTCTACCTGTTTTACGTAATTTAACAACTTGATCCAAGTAATTTTAGTCACCAAGTTAACTAGGTAACTTGTTAAGCCTACCTAGATATGATAGTTTTTCTTCTATTTTCGTTATTATTACAGACTATTGTGTAAAGGAGTATTATTGAGTAACAAGATTTATGTCACTTTTTAACCGACTTCAAAAAAAGGAGGACTAGGTTCTCAATTCGGTTTTTTTGGCTAATTTGTTTATATTTAATCGCATTCTTGACCATTTTAACTCAGTTTTTGATTCCCACAAAATCAAGTATTACGTAACGCAAATTGGGGGTCTTTTAAAACGACACGATGCGTTCAAACAAAACGTTACGTAACATTTTTTTTCATAAAAAAAAACTATGGTATTAAAATGCTTATGTTGGCAACCCTTTTCGTTTTTGGATTGTATTACGTAGTAGTATTACATCATTTTTACTTGAAAGTAGGTATTTCGCGCAACATAATTTTGACTTTTAAGTTAAAATGGTCATATAGGTACCCATATGTTACGTAAAGTTTAAGGACGTTTTTGTGCCTGTCTATTGAAATTTAGTAGGCATTCGTATACGATTCTTGTGATTTCTTATGCGAGTTGGAATTCTACGCTTCGAAAATACGTCTTCAGGGCTTTTGTTCCCCTATTGTGACTTCAAAGTCCAAACGGAAGCTCTCTAATCTATGGTATCTACCGCCACCCGCCACCTACCTACCGTGCATCATGACTGAGCATTCCATTTTTTGCTAACACAAACAAACAGTCGCCGAGTCAACACTTCGACAGTTACGACTTCCGATGACAATAATTAGCATGACAAATGACTATTTAGATCCTTCAGCGCTTGGCGACTGATCCAACCAAAGTTTTTATACTTTGCTGAACTGATGCGGTGTATAAATAAGGGGAAAGTTTTCAGGCGTCTTTCAGTCAGATTATAATTGCTTATTAGATGAGTGAGTGTGAGATTGATTCTTTCATGAATTACAGACACAATGTAAGTATATCCTGAAAGTAAAGTTTGATCTAGTTACTTTTAACTGTCGTATCGATGTAATACTTTTTACTTACAAAGTATTACCTACTATTCTATAATACCTACTGATAATGGAGAGCCATGAGGTGGATACGCCTTTGCGTTCCACTTACCCACGGTAGACCGGAAAAACAATGGAAAACAATAGGGGAATTTTTTAGTGGCACGCGAAGAGCCTCTTCAATGACTCAGTATTTTAAAACTTCCGTGTGTTGTGGGCTCATTTGACTAGTTTGACATGTCCCTACATAACATAACATAAAACCGCTGTGTTTCATAGTTATCAAACCAATAAAAATATTTGTAGGACGTCTCGTTGTGCGTAAATGGAAATCGTAAAAAAAGACTTCCTAATAAATGTAACAACAACAACCCATCAGGTGTTGCAATTTATATGAAGAATTAATCATTTTTCTGAAATATTGATGTAAATCCCATTGTATAGTTTATTGTTGTATGTCAACACAGAATCAGAAGGCGGTTGAAAATAACGTACAGAAAGACGATTGATTTGTAATTATTTTTGTCCTTTGGTTTTCTATAAACCTAGAATAGATAGGTACCACACTCATGGCGAATAGCACAGAATTAGTTAACCAAAAGCTGCAGTGGTGATTATAGTAGTTATATCTACTACTAATACAATAGTAGTACCTACTTACGGCCGTGAGGTGACGGCAGAGTAGAATACATATGTCACCACTCCTACTCATGTGTGTCGTAAGAGGCGACTTAGGGACTACACATTCAACAGAGGACGAGCAGCCGCGCTCTCTGTTAAACATCAACTTTTAAACTGCGATCTCCAACCCGCCTGCCAAGCGTGGAGATAATGGCAAAACCCTCCACTAATGTGGAGGAGGCTCAAAGTCAAGCAGTGGACTATAACGGGCTGTTGATGATTGACCTACTTACGGTGTTCGGTCTCTGCTCCCCTAGCATGACCACAAAACACGATATGATATAGCGATTTATCGACACCAACGGTTTTTTTAAATAAATATGATAGATATAATTAGACGTCACGTTGAATTTTTATCGAAACAGCGATCATAACATGTGTCATCACCGGCACGGCGATTCAACATGGCGGCTATATCTATCATATTTTTACAGTTGGTGTCGATAAATCGATATATCATATCGTGTTTTGGTGGTCATGCTAGGGGGCTGATGGTTTCCGGACGGTTGACAGATGACACTGCCTCCCTAGCACGACTACCAAAACACGATATGATATAGCGATTTATCGACAACAACTGTTTTTTTTTAATATGATAGATAATAGCAACTATGTTGAATTTTTATCGAAACAGCGATCATAACATGTGACTTCAGCACGGCGATTCAACATGGCGGCTGTATGATAGATACATTTATTTTTAATGATCTAGTAATTCTGTGTTTTTCATACCAACAAATTAAAAAAGTTTTGAAACTTGTGTGGCATGATACCTTTGAGTGTGGTGTTCAAAACTCACAACTCCTCTCCCCCCCTCCACCTGACGCTTCAGGTGAAATGTGGACACATTTATCGGTTTTTTCAAATTTTCTCGAAAAATATAATAATACAAAAAAGTGCCAAAAATAAAAATAATCCTCATAAAATTTTAAACAAAATATGTCTCATATCATAATTTAATAGGCTTGATGGATTTCAAGATGTAGCCAGTTAAAAAATGATAATAAAATGTACTTATCATCAGATTAACGACAATATAGTCATTATTAATGGAATGTAGTGAATAAAAAGCTGTAAGTGGAATCATTAAAACCATTTTAATAATATAAAAGTATCAATAGGAAAAAAAACAACAGTCTCTTCATCTTGCTCAAGCTCTTCGCAATCGTGATTTTTATTAAAACAGCTTAGACCCCGGCAACTAAGTATTACACATTGTAGTGCAGCGCAGGCCAATTTTAACGCAACTGCATCTTTTTCCGCAGCCTTGCTTACAAGCAAGCCGAAGCCGGAGGTGGTGCTTGTTTTGTGGGTATAGGATTCAAGAAAGCGTCGGCTTTTGTACAGCCCCATTCTTCTGGATTTAATTTATTGCCCAGCCATGCCTAAACTTGCAAATAGACAGTTTTGATAGTAGCACTGCGCTTTTTGTTTGCCCAACGAGTTTATTGCATTAAGACTATGTTCATCAAGGCTATTTTCTGATGGTTTCGCGCCGTATAACGCTAGAATAAACTTTTCGCCCGCAGTATCGATTTGCTCATGAGTGGCGTTTTTGTTATTGAATGCCGATTAGGTCCTGCAGATCTTTTCTTTTGTTGAATAACTGAACAGCTTGTATCTTGTTTTTTTGAAAAAATTAAGAAATTGTATCACATCCAGTCATGGCGTGAAGAAAGAGAATAGAGTCTTCGCATCTTTAAATCAATCCTGCGTCAGAAAGGCTTGAACTGTACAGTCTGCTTTTGCTGTAACTGTACCTTGGCTCTCTTTCAATAGGTAAATATTTTGTTCAGCGGGAGTCAAAGCTAGTGCAAGAACACGTGAGTTTTGAATACCACACCCCAGTTACAAAACCTTATTAATTTGTTTGTTTTTCCTTACATTGATTACATATAATTACTGTACTATCAAGAAAATTACAGTTGGTGTCAATAAATTGCTATATCATATCGTGTTTTGGTGGTCATGCTATGCTGGATTTGGGATACCTATCATGTATCCTAGCCGGAAACCCAAGTTGGTTTTTAAGTCGGTATAGAAAAAAGTACCACTACATTTTTCTATTTATAGAGATAACCTCTCATCCATACACATGTTACATACTTTAATGTTAATTTTTCCTTCCATATTATATGGTGAAAATATTTTGAGGTCAAAAAAAAATTTTGAATCATCAAAATAGCTTTAGATTAAAATGCAAAAAAATACGTAAACAAGTAGGTACATACCTACATTCAAACTTAAAACCGCCTACGTTTTTGAAATCGACTAAAAACGACTCAATACTTCTAATGTACTTACACATAGATTTTTTTAAAAAAAAGGAAGTTTGAAATCAGTGTGTAATTTTGTATAATTTTAATATGTTTTTGGATGCAATTTTTTAGAAATTGGTCCTATTTAAATTTTATCCCTTTGACCAAGCAGTTTCGTTTACGGTTTATTATTTGTGATACCTTGACCACGTCAATCTTACAAAAAAATATTACAAAAAACTAACAGACAGAGTAAAACGTAGTATTACTTTGTTAAGTGAGACAGAGGTAAATACATAATGATTATGAATTCGGGCGGGGCCAAATACGAGGTTATGCCAACAAAACGGAAGAATCTAATCCATGTTCAACATTACTTGGCTCGATTGCATAGGTAGCTACATCTTACTATCTTTAGTTGTTCGATTATTTTTAAAGTATTTTGCGTTACCTTCTCAATTTTGTTAAGCTCGAAAATTAATTTTAAACGGTTATTTGTGGGAAATGTGTTGGCAGTTGTTTTTTTTAAAGAGCCTAATGGTGGACTATACCTACTTAATTTTTTGATTAAAACTTTATTGCAAAAGTGGGTACAATTAGCGGACTTCCTAATACAACAAAGCAGTCTCAACTTAGTCAACCGCGAGGTATCGCAGGTAATCCTTAATGATCTGCGTCTATAAAACTTTTTGAAATGGAATCATATAATAGTCACGTTCACTAGGTAGGTACTTTAACTTCAAGGGATGATTGGGCGACGCGGCCGGCTTATTAATATTTCTCTTCTATGCTTGCTTATCTACGTTGAGTGCAACGGCTTTGTGGTAGAATAGCAACAGTTGTTGTACACAATAGGCATAATAGGGGTGAGGGATGTTTCAGAGGGGAAGCACCGCAAAGATACCAGCGCCGCCCGCAGCTCGATATGGGCGTGCGACTCCTCCTGCCGAGCTTCGAGACCAAGCGACAGAGACGCAACATATCCCGCCCCCCAAGATAAAGCAAGACCCAGGACAGAGGGGCGGGGCGAGGACGCGGCACATCGCTCCACCGACTGCGCCCACGGACACGCTCATTCGTCTCTCGTTTAGCGTCCGCTATGTAAACGGGCCTTGTTGTGAATCTAAACAAAATCAGTCAGTCGTCGTTTTGCTGTCGAAAGAGCAACGCGTGTAGGTGCCGCGCTCGCGGTTTGAGCATGGTGTGGCAGTGAACGAGCCCCGGCACGATGCACGCGCTCTTTGGCGAACAGAGCCCCTATGCGTACCGCGGTGGAGCCGCCGGCGGCTACTCGGCCGGAGTGACCCCTTACGCCTACGAACAGTACCGGTACGGATATGGAGCTCCCTACCTCCACCCGCACCAGCAACATGTCGGCGCGCCCAAAGACATGGTCAAGCCGCCATATTCTTACATAGCGCTCATCGCTATGGCCATACAAAATGCACCAGACCGCCGAATCACACTAAACGGCATTTATCAGTTCATCATGGAACGTTTTCCTTATTATAGAGAGAATAAACAAGGCTGGCAAAATTCTATTAGACACAATTTAAGTCTCAACGAGTGTTTTGTGAAAGTGGCGAGAGACGATAAAAAGCCCGGCAAAGGAAGCTACTGGACTCTCGATCCTGATTCTTACAATATGTTCGATAACGGATCGTACTTACGGCGGCGACGTAGGTTTAAAAAAAAAGACGCTCTGAAAGAAAAGGAGGAAGCCTTGAAAAGACAACATCAGTTGCAACAAGCGCAAGAAGCGCTAGCGGCACAGGAGGCGCTCAGCGCGGCCGATGCGCTGGGTCAGCCACGAGATGTAAAGCCTGATGTAAAACCTCGAATTTTCGAGTGTCGACCGAAGCGCGAACCGGGTGCAGAGTGTGCACGCTACGACAAACCATCCGAGGCACTTGACGATTTCAGCGAACCTCGGTTGCCACCCTCCGCTGTGTATTGCTCTCCACAACCCTACTCTTTGGCTGCCGAGGAGTTCCGTGCAGCTACTTCAGGCTGGTACGCGGCGCCTGAACCTCCTGCCGAACAGCTGCCGCCAGCATTCCGTGATCTCTTTGAGCCGCCCAGCTGTCAGCTAGCCGGTTTTCGCGGCGGCTCACCGGGGCCCGATGCTTACAGGGCTTCTCCGCCGCCGCACCACCACTACCGCACACCGGCACCCTCCTATTACCACCACCAAGCGTGCGTAGCAGCCGCTCCAACACCCGCTCACAAGTCCTACTGAGATATCGCCTTCAGGTAAGATCTAGGTTTTGTTATACTTTTGCTCTGCGATGTGTTATGCGGTGTGGCGTTCGCGAATTAGGCTGTGCGAATTGCGCGCTGGTTCCACCCTTGCGGCCGAAGGGTGGGCTATAGTGTGCACAGGGGCGCCGGGGCACTTCGTGACGTGGTTGTGGTTGCAGGAGGCCGGCATCACACGGCGCCGAACGGATTTAGCCGCCCGCGTCAGTACCAAAGCGGATAAATATAGCGCAGTAGCCGGAGATGCCGCGAAGGCAAGTGGCGGCGCGTCGATAACCACTGTTTACAGATCGGCGGCCGACCCTGCCGCCTCCCGCTCCGTTCACACCTATAGGTATGTCGAAACCCAACATGTGTTATAAATTAGCTGTAACAATAAGAGTATCATAATGTGAGGCTGTGTGAGTGAGTGATAACTGATGATGTATGGGACGACGTTCCTCTTTCTCGTCATTCAAAGTTATTTAAAAAAAATCTAGACACCTATTTTAACAGTGACTTACAACACATAGTTATACACAAAAGTTTGCACAACAAAACTTGATCTCCGACTTACTGGGCAACAAACAGTTCTTCTTATTCAGGGTTTACCTACATTAGACAGTTTTTTAAGCAATGTCAATATTTATGTTAACACGATTAACTTCTGGCTCATCTTTTAAAGTCAATGTTTATGTAGGCACATTAGCTTACAAAGTATTGTAGCCACTAGCCATAAACGTGATAAAAAATGGCGGATTTGCAAATAATAGTGTTGTTGGCTTTTGTTCGTAGAACAAAATGAGTTGACCATGTGGCAAGCAAGTGCCGCATACTGCCTCTAAAAAAATTTAAACAAATCTGAAATTATGACCGGCAAAGCAGCGGGGGGAAACATGGCGGATTGTATCTCGTAAACTACAGATCAGAGAGAAAAGATAACATTGCGTAATTGCTTATTTGAAACTAGTAAATTTTTTTCAGTTGCATAAACTGTAGGTCATGGAGGTTTGGTAAAGTTAGTTCAAATTCTTATTTCGCTTTTTGAGTCTAATATACTTTTTAAACACTGGTTTCTATGTGGTCCATATACTAAAGTGTATCTTTTTTTTGTATTAAATCGCTTAATTTTATCAAATTACAAGTAAAGAGTTACTATGTAAACATGTTATTTTAACTTACATCAATCTAGTCAGATGTTGGGATGGGTTTACTGTGATGTGAAGGATTGCAGGTAATTCACCCAAGTAATTATAAAAGTAATCATTTATAAAATGAATTAGTATCCTCAGACACATAATACAAATGTCAAATAATGAAAAACCTTCGAACTTATTTGTATGGATCCTGGCATACCTAAAGTTGCAAATACCTACCTAAAATTACATTATTACGGTTCGACGGCTTTTTCTAATTTACAGTTTCCAGCCTTTTTACCAGTGAAGGGTTAATATTATTTTTCGAAATCGGATTTAAACAATAATTATGTAACTATCTAAGTAGATGTTGTGACTTCATAAAGCCTAAACAGCTTAATGGGTTTAGGGGTGCGAGGTAGTATTTTAGTTTCTTCCTCAGCTCTAGAATGTTTTTTGTTGTAAATAAAAATGGCTCCAATAGGTATTTTGTTGTTTTAAGTGGGTATTAACGTGGATGCAGCCTTATGATATTTCATAATAATTAACAGTATTTAATTTTAATACACCTTTCTAGAAGTCTCACGTTCCTCTGTTATATGATGTCGCTATTATGTAGTAATATTATTTACAACCCGTATTTTACGCGGTTGAAGCCTCGGTTACAGCACCTGCACAGCCTATTACGGAAAAGTAGGCTGTAGGAACAGTATATAGATAAGTTCATGCAGTACCGAAACTAGGCCTATTTGTTGACATAAATACCTACACTGTCGTTAGGATTGGCCTTTAAATTTTTGTAAATTTTGCTAAGGCTACCAATTGAGGCTACCAAGTTGTAGAATTTTTGATAATTATTTGAAATTGTATAGATTTTTAGATCCAGAATAATTCTAAACAAAATGTAGGTTAATCTCATTTTAAAATAAATAATAAGTAACTTTGTTTTTATGAAGTGATTCTCGTTTCTGAGCTATTGATATCAGATTATTACTTTACAGTATTGTTATTTTCTATTGTCAGATAAAACAAAAAAAAAGTAATCATTCAATTTTTTTTTATACATATAGCTTAGTTTGATCTTTGTGTGTTCATGCATTATACTACAAAAGGATACCATCGTTGCGTGCATGCATGCTAATCTATTAAATTTTGTGTGGTTAGTGCCCAGGTTCAGAAATAAAAGTCGATTAAACTCGCGTTACTACATGATATTGAGGCTACTGACATTGGCATGATCATGAATGCAATGATCAGATAATCGTTCTTCGCTTATAATCTTACACATCGATTATTATTACTAAATAACATTAATCCTCCATATCGGTCGCTGATGAGGCGCTATCATGACGTCACAACGTTGTAATCATATTCTCATTCACAATATTCTTTGTATATGATACAAATAATATAACTAAATTATGACTAGGAACATTGATAATTGGTTAACATAAATCAGTCTTAAAAGTGTAGGTAATATTGTTTTGTTATCCTTTGTGTTTTATTTTCTTAACAAAATCTGATCTCATATTGATGGCTATTGGGTTGTTCTCTCTATAGTATATCTATAGGACTTATTCTAGAACTGTTACAGGTCTAATTCTGTATTAAAGAAGATGTATTTTTAAAATGTTTAGAGGATACTCTTTAATCTATATTGAAGCCAAAACTGTATTTTGTTTTGTCTGTCTGTATCTTGGCCGCGCATCACACCAAAACTACTGAATGTATTCAAATAAAACTTTGCATGATTTTATTTCATACTACAAGGTTTATTCCACTATTTACACTATTTATTTATCCCGAAATTTAGCACGATTCCATTGGGAGAGGACGGAAGACGCGCAGTCGGATTTCATTCCTCTTTTTGTTAGACAGGAGGTACTTTTAAGATTGTCCCGTAAATATTTTAAGGTCATCGGTTTTGTAGTTCAGAAATTACAGACATGACAACCCTCAGTATTAGGTCCAAATAACTTTAAACCCGGAATGTACAAAAACCTAGGTACTGTTCATCTTAAGCTGGCGTTCGCACTTTATCGTATAGGCTTGAAATAAAGTGGCCTATTATAATGCATGCACTAAGCAATGTAAGTAGCATCCATTTACGAAATGTCTACGTAATCCTTCGAAAATACTATTCCTTCTATTCTAAACTTACTCGCCAGCGGGACTGGAGTGGAGATGGCGGGTAGGGGGGCGCGGATGCAATATGAACGACTTTTACGATGGGGCCAACCCTGAAATCGCAAAAAAATCAACTGTTCCTTAGTAAAAAGCCAATGACGCGCAGCGAACATATGGAACAACTGATTATTTTCGTTGTCCGCTTTTCCGCTTTCATAATAAAAATAATAATTATTGTCATTTTGTTGCAGTCTTACTCAACTCATTGTTTATGATTGTCAGTCATGCATGGGCATCTACGAAAAAACATTAAACTATTGGAGTACTTTGGGATACATCCTTTAAAATCAAGCTAGAGAATATGGATTCAACTGATAGGCAACGAGACAAGAGGTTTATGAGGACAAAGCTTGCCTTGCTAGGATAAGAATCTAAATCTAAAACCAGGAACGTCGCCGCAATCAGTCTTTCTTTGTTTTAACAGTTTTTAACCAAGCCCCCCTAGCATGACCACTGAAACATGATATGATATAGCAATTTATCGACATCAACTGCATCATAAATATGATAGATATAGCCGCCATGTTGAATCGCCGTGCCGGTAACGTCACATGTTATGATTGCTGTTTCGATAAAAATTCAACATCTATATCTAGCGTCTCTATCTATCATATTGAAAAAAAAAACCGTTAGTGTCGATGAATTGCTATACCATATCATATCATATCGTGTTTTTTTATTTTTATTTATTATAAGAAAAATCAACAGCCACAGTACAAAGAATATTATTCATAGGTATTCTAATTCATAGGACCAATAAGAGATTTTTCATAAAATACCTTACATACATAATATTTATGTTATTCTGAGCGTTAGAGCACCAACTAAGATCTAATACTGATTATTTGCTTAAGATTAAGGAACCTTATAGTATAGCTGCTATAACAACACAGTATAGGTAATTAAGTTCAAATAAGTTAGTTAGGCAAATTAATATCGTAGTGTTTACGAAGTTACCTATAAATGACGAAGGAAAATTATTAACATCGATATAATTTACATAGGTTCTAGGTTTAAGTAGTTCTAGATATTACTTCCTACATCTAAACAAACTAACCTCTTTATAATACCTAATCGTTTTTTATTTTTTTATTGATTTTACATTTGAAATCCTTTTATTTACTTTTTACTTATGTCCAATGAACATTAATATTACATGTTTGAGTAATAGCGTTAAGTATATAAATGTATTTCCCTTTTGTTGAGTTTAATAATAATAGATCAAGTCAGGCATTGATGCAGTAGGTAGGTATAGGTACTCAGTACGAAATTACTGTCCGCATACACTACAACCAATTTAATATTTATGACAGTATCAATATTGTAATCGAATTTTACACTGATGATATAAATAGTTTAATTTAATTTAGGTAACGGTATAACAAGGTAATATTTAGAAGAAAACTGGTTATTTCACAAAGTGATTAAACATTTTAACGTACGAGTACGTTGTTGTTGTGAGACATTAGTTGATTAACAATTTATTTTTTAAAAAAAAGGGTTTGATTCATGTAAAATATCAACGTCATTGGAGCAGTTATTGTAATATCGACAAATTTTAGTTAGTAAGGCATATTGGCCGTATTTAGACTTATGAAGCGGGACATGAAACACACGCGAGTTCGTATGTCTAGTGCGTCGCGCCGGTGCAGACAACCCAATATTAGCAAGGAGTTCAGAACAGTCGATGCGATTGCGAACAATGTCGTAAAGGAGGCACTATCAGCAAGATGTCTTCTTCTTTCTAGTGGAAGTAGGTTGTACTTACTACAACTATCCGCATACGATTCTTTGTTAGACTTAAATTTAAAATTAAGGTGTTTCACAAACTTCCTCTGTATCCTCTCAATGCGGTTGATGTAAATGTTAAAGATAGGATTAGTCTTTAAGTTAGTCTTTATGTTAATTTTTAAACTCCTATTGTTATACTTATTTGTTACACATCATTGTTATTACATCGCTTCTCAGCGATTCGATGTGATGGGACCTGTAACACAGGTATCGCTACCTAGCACGGGCATCAGTCTCGCACAAACTTTGCCTTAAGTTACGAATGATATTGTACTGTATCCTATACCTTAGGTGTTTGTGTTGAGAAAAATAAACATTTAAAAAAAATATATTTATAGGAAACCAGATAGGACAAGCGTACTCCAGAACACTGCGTACGTAGGCAAAATAAACCACCTTTTAACTGAGCAAATCAGAAAACGGCTGGCATGTACGCATGACGAATCCAAAGTTTCTAAAGGCCTTGTTGATAATCGCATCAATATGGTTAGAAACGCTCATTTTTTATCTAGCAGAACCCCCAGGTCCTGAACATTCTGAACCCTCTGAACCACAACAGCTCTCTCAAACACAAAGTTATAGAAAAATGTAATAGCAGATTTTTTGCGAGTAAAGCTTGTACACTGGTATTTAAATGTATGTTGACTGTGATCTTGTTTTGAGAGTAGTACCTCGATAAATTATTTAAGTCATTTTGGAGCAAAATACAGTCGGCATTGGATCGAATAGACATGAAAATCTTTTTGTCGTCTGCGTATAGAAGATGTTTAGCATTGTCAAAACATGTGTATACGTCATAAATAAGATAAGACATAATAAGAAGGCAGATGCAAGCCTGGAGGCACTCCAGACGGAATAAATATATAATCAGACTTGTATCCGCCCACAACCACTGCTTGGGATCGATTAGATAGGTAAGATTTAATCCATCGTAGTAGCTTAGGTCTCCGTGTATGCCTAGGCCTAGCAGTTTGGAAATAAGGATGTCGTGGTCTACACGGTCAAATGCTTTTTCAAAGTCCGTGTAGACCACGTCAACCTGCCCGCCTGACTCCATGTTATTAATGACATAATTAGTGAAACACGCAAGATTTGACACTGTAGAACGGGACTTGAGAAAACAATGTTGTGTCTGTGAAATACCCTGAGTTATGATAGGGTAGATGGTTCGATCGATATACTATCATTTCGAGTAATTTACTTAAGGTATTCAAGATAGAAATGAGACGGTAATTTTCGACACAAGACTTGGATCCTTCTTTGTGTATAGGTATAATATTATGCAGCATTCTGACAGGGACCTTCTAAATAAAATTGTTATGAGATGAGCAAGACTTTTCGCACAATTACTAAGGAATACCGGAGCAACAGCATCACAACACGCACCCTTGTGACGATCTAGGCACAGTAATAGTTTATAGATTTTGGTGGTAATGTTAGAGGGGGAGATATATTTCGGAGACTGTGCAATGGAACTGCACAATCTAATATCCTACCCTTCTTCTTCTTCTTCTTCGTTCTACCACCAAACGAGGAGAGCCTCGGCGACACTCTTTTACAGTCGAGACTACAAATATTGAGTATAGCAACAAATAATAAACATCGGTCAAGTGTGGTAGGGCAAAGCTATGTATTTTTGGGACGTGTAGAGTCACTTCGCCTGTTTTTGGACACTTAGATATTTTTGGAAAAGTACTCTATTTGTCGGCTGTCATTTTATTAGTTTTCGGATATAATTCCACAACTTCAAAAACCGGCCAAGTGCGTGTCGGGTCACGCGCAGTGTAGCGTTCCGTAGTAGCCCGTTATCACAATATAAAACGATTCTGTTGTTCTTTATTCTGAACTAGCGACCCGCCCGGCTTCGCACGGGTGCAATGCTAATACTAAATATACCTACTACAGAGTGTCTGTATACAGTGGGTGGCCTAGAACCGGGGATAATATTGAAAACAGAGACTCTATAGATCACTGGTAATTAAACCATTATAGTCCAAATTAATTAAAATCAAAACTTTACTTTTTGATTTTTTCTAACAAACTTAATCGTAAATTCAATGTAATGCAAACAATGAAATAGTTCCGCTCAACTAAATCGATTGAGTTCATTCTCTATCGTACTTATTCGGAGCTACTCGGAACGTCTCTATGACACGACATTGACAACGTTAGCGATAACATTGTTTTGCAATAATACACTGATTATGTACGATAGTGAAATATTTAATGTTTAAATTGTAACATCGAACTCAAGTGAAATTATTTTTATTATTAAGTATTTTTGACGACGCTCAAGGTTGCTGAAGAATTTTTTATTTTATTTTTATCTGACATTTACATATTGACATTACTTTATTTAATACTAGCTGACCCAGCGAACTTCGTTCCGCCAATTCGTTTGACAGGTACGAACAGTTTGTATAGAAAAAAAACTTTAATAAAATTAAAAAAAAATAATTTAATTTCTTACCTTTTAAACCTTACTTTTCCCTGAACTTCCACAAATATTTCAATATCAAAATTAGCTAAATCGGTCCAGCCATTCTCGAGTTTTAGCGAAACAAACAAACGAACAGCAATACATTTTTATATATATAGATTATCTCCAATAACCGAAATTAATTAATTTATTAATAGATTAACATTTAACAAATTTATGTACAAATAATTAATAGAATGTTAACTGTATTAATAATTTTGAGTTAACACGTAATTTATTTCAAAATTTATTTGTAAAATGACGTATCTAAGTGTACTGTATTACCTAGAGATGAAATAAATGAATATGAATATGAATCCTAACTTTAAATTCTTATTGTGTGTACTGCATGCGTTTTGGTTAACTGGAATCTTTTCAGGATGTGAAAAACACTCAACGCTTAAATCTAAGAGCCTTAGCACACGGCGTATTTTAAACGCGCAGAGAGAAAAAGTTATAATTGCATTGATTTTTCTTCTTTTGACTATGTTTAAAAAGTTAATATTTACCAAAAAAATCGACTTTTATGAATTAAATAATTTTAAAGAAATAAGTTCTTTGTTGTCTCAATTAAAAAAATCTATAAAGAACATGTGAAATAGTTGGACCTTGAGTTTCATCTCAATCGATAAGGAGGAAAATTTAAAAATGTCGTCATCGTCATCAGCTCTTGGAAGACCAATGCTGGGCATAAGCTTCCCTACTGCTGAACGCCATAGAGAGTAGCTCTGGATCGTTTGCATCCAGTGGCTTCCTGCAATCTTGACTAGGTCTAGACTAGACTAGGAAATTATGAAGATACCTATAACCCGTTAAAGTTCCGCGTAACGTCACGCCTTTTTTAACTTCGTCTTTTTTTGTTTGGTTGACAAAAGACAAAATATGGGTCCAATATTGTCTGTTTTACGAAATAAAATTTCTATCTATCTATCTATCAATATTTTTAGATAATCTAACTGACGGACTAAATAGAATAATCATTTTTTGATCCAGGCAACTAGCCCATTCGAAGAGCTCTATCGGTCACTTTGGTTCTTCTACGGATATATTAGTTTTGGATCTTATTTCGAATAGAAACACCAAGCATAGCTTAATCAAGATAGCATCAATAGCATGTTGGGTGACTTTGAGCTAGTTTAAGAGGCCAACAGTCAAGGACCATATCGACCAAACGTTTTTTCATAATTACAAAGGTTAGACAGAATGGTGGAAAGTATCAGTTTACCACCCGCTTTCAGAAGTTCTGTCGTTATTCCGTCCTCGCCTGTTGCCTTGTTGTTCTTGAGCTGTTTTAGAGCTTCTCTGAACTCGTTCAAGCTTATGTCGGTGATGTCTTCGGTTTAATGCCGGGTGAGCTTGGCTAAGGTGTCTTGAGCTACTCAACTGACGGGCTTACTCAAAATCTCATTTATAAATGCAATCAACATTTTTCTATTCGTTAATTTGAAAAGTAGTTCTCTATTAATTATTTTAAGGGATGTATTCTGCTTTGCAGTAAGTTTCAGTCAGTCAGAGTTTTAATTTACTATTACAATACAAATTCAAAGTTTGGGGTAGATTTAACAAAATCAAGTAAACGTTTATTTTTAAACAAGTAAGGTAATGTTTTCTTATTATTACGAAATAACTACATAGCGTTCAAAAACAGTGGCAAACCGACTAAACTAACAGTAATGTGCAGAAGGTCTATTTACTGAATAAATGACTACTTATTAGTATGATATTACTATTAAGCGAGTCAGGCTTGCGCTAAGGATCCTAAACAGAAATTAAAGAAAATAGTGGACGGGTCCCTCTCGGCGCAGGAGTCTTTCTATTTTCTTACAGTATCTAATTGTAGAAAACGAATTCAGTCAGTACAGGCGTAAATAGGGAAGTGAAGACCTCACACGTTTTTGAGACTGAACTTTTTCATATTTCCAACAATTTGCGACACTTCATTCATACACACATAAAGTGGATTCGACTCTTTTTCAAGCGCATTATTTATTTAAACGTTTAATTGATGTTTTAAACGTTTGGTACCTATCAACCTTTAGTAGCTTAATAAAAAGTGGATCTGAGAGGCCCATTAAACTACTCGTAAAGCATTACGTACGTGTAAACCCATAAATATTTTAGCAAGCCACTGAATTAAACAAAACAATGTACCTATAGCCAGTGCATCTATACTTACTACTATTTATTTGGTATTTGCTCTCGTAGTATTTATAGTCTCGTACCTAGGTATAAGTCGTTTGGTTCTCTGTATATTATATTTGAAGATCTATAACACTTTTCTAGTCAAACAAAGAACCCTTAAGTAGGTAGTTTCGCCATGATCCCCTGCCTGTCTATTCCATACCCTATAAAGGAGCAATACGAATCTTTTTTCTGCGAAACTAGTTAGTGTTTTGTCACTTATATTTAGTATGACTGACAAGTTCTGTCAACTCTCGCTTTATACAAAAACAGTACTACAGATAAAAAAATGGCGGAAAATTTTGTCGAATAAATCATAATCTTTCAATAAGCAGGTACATTATAGGATTTGGTATAACTTACCACTAAACAGCGCAGAAATTGATATTATTCTTGAAATAGGTAGAACCTGTGCTTGAGGCGAGACATTTTATTCAGGTTCAGGTAACCTACCTACTATGTATACGTACTCTACGTATACATCAAATGCTCTGAAAGGAGAGTGGGGTCTTTCTATGAGGGGTTGGTTGAATCTTGAATCTTAAAAATCGGTTTACATTTGTCGAATATAGATACAAAAATGTCGTGATATAGATACAAAAATCGGCAAAGTATGGAGTTTATTTATATGCAATATTTGGCGATTTTCTTATATCCACAGGACATGATCAAATTTATATGGGACCATTCCGAAAGTATTTTCTTTCGAACAAAAAAATAATCATCGAAATCGGTTAACGTCAACGAATGATCGCTGAAAAAAACAAAAAAAAATAACGAATTGGGAACATCCTCTTTTTTGAAGTCGGCTAATAAAACACACTTTTTAGGTATTGGACTTGTTAGAACGAATCAAATTGAGGAGCTCCGTAAGTACGTAGCTAAAGAGTTCTTCTATCCATCCCTCTCGCTCCACCATCAGATAAACACGGATGGTAACAAATTATTTGTATTGTCAACTGATGACACATACCATACATACACAGTTATAGGTGAATCGTTACGATAGAAGGTTGAAAAAGACTTGAATTGCTTAAACAGGGTTAATTTCACGGTAGTGCCAATTTTTCAGGGACGACTCAGATTCATTGACTGAATCGATCTACGTAAAAAACAAACTCACTTTTTTTTCATTTTTAATTCTCCCATTCTGCATTTGAAAAATATAATAAGTAGAAAATTTACGATTACCCGACTAATTTGCACCGTATTTGCACTGCATGAGGTTCTTGTTAGAGCGGCGCGGTCGGCGTAAGCCTGTGATCTCTGATGAATGACGGCGCATCTCGCGTTTTCTTTTTTTATCGGAAATTTTTAAGTTTATTTTACTCTAGAAATACGACGACTGAAATTAATTACGATAAATTAGTATTTTTATATTGTTCTATAGACCTTATTTTTAAAATTTGGTACTACCTTAAGGTAGTACTATACAGGGTAAGGTAATTTACTATACAGGGTTACATTTCAATTGAAATGTAACCCTGTATAGTTAGTTACGAGTAAAAGTAAAGAAATAGAAGTGTGTTAATAAAGAGGTGAAGTTTGTTTGAATGTATAAGTTAAAATACGGAACATCTCATTAAATTTAATATTTTTTTAAAATAATATCTCTATTTATGAAACAAAGCGGGGTTAGTTACACCATTTATAAATCAAGAACGGCTAGACCGATTGTTAAGATTTTTGATGTAAGATTTGTATTAGCCCCGAATAGCAGAATAACTATGTAAACATAATTAAGAAAACATTAGAAAAACTCCAAAAAATATTATAAAGTGGTAGTACGAAGTTTGCCGGGACAGCTAGTTTTATAATAAACCTTCTGGATGGACATAGGCTACTTAACTTAATAAGCCGAAAAATTCACATTTCCCCGGGGGAACTGCACAGTTAAAAAAATTTGAAGCCCAATTCCCGTAATTAGGTACATAGTCGCAATCAGGTGTAGATCTGCTCCCATACCTATAACTATCTGACTATCTAAAACGGTATTGACGTAAACCTAATGACTAGTAATGACACACTAAAAAATTATCCAAAAGCAAATAGGTACTTACTAAGGAATTTATAAGAACGTTGTAGGTATGTAGTAGATAGATACTCTTTATTGCACACCATACAAGTAAATTACACATGATTTACATGTACCTACTATATGTAAATCATGTGTAATGTAATGTAATGTAAATAGTACTTATACTTATAAATTCCTTGGTACTTACATATAATATTAATAAGGCATGGATTTAGTACCCGTGTAATCCATGTATTTAGGCGTCGCGATGAAAATCTTTTTTTGTTTTTCAATGTCGCTTCAGAAATAGCCAAGCTTGATTTGTAACTAAGGTTAGTGACACATTAGATAATATGTGAACCGCGCGCAAAATTTGCAGCAACTTAATTGGAGCCACGGAGCCCGGGGGGCTCCCTACGCCTACGCGCCTGACAGCTTTGTAATATTTAATGTCAATCCGCTCCGAACGCATAACAATCTAGATGTAGGCATTGCTTTTATCGAATTTTCCCCGCTTTTTGGGAAAATTACTATTAAGAGCAACCTTGGTGTGCGTGTGTTTGTGAGTAAACTTTTGCACACAAAGCTGATTTGTTGCTTCAATTTTGTAATCGCCGTAGGTACCGAACTATCATTATATGTGTCATTATTCAAAGATTTGTAAAAATAAAATCTAAACTGTAAAATCAATTTTTTTGAGTGGTAAGCTCATGGCTGATAAAGTAATGAGGAAATAATGCCAAATTTAAAGAAATTCTGTTTAAGTAAAAAATAATCCCCAAACCAACCAACCAACGTCCGGATTTTGCAAGGAAAGATTGGCTTTTAGTACATAATCTGTGCTTCTTATCTCTTGATCTTTTTTGCAGATTCGTAAACTGTATAGCCTGTAGGTTGATGGGAGATATAAGTACAAAAAATAACTTTTAAACACATGTCAATTTGTAAACTGTTTTTAATTAGTCTAATAAAGTACAGTAGAGATTTTTGATATTATGAGAAAGCTAGAACCTAAATGAAACATACTCGTAACATAAATTTAAATGACGTTAGGTAGGAATAGCTATGTAGACTATATATATGTATTACATATTTATTAAAGATTTTTGTGACGCATTTTAAAAACGTTTCTTTATCTTTTTTTATAACGAATGTTTATTGCAAAAAGTAGGTATATTAAGTATGTAGAATTGACGGTTTATGTAAAAAATTAGGTTCTCGCAAATATTACGACTCCTTGAAAGCCGTTCTATTAGTTATAGTTTAATAAAAATTATACATGAATATGTACTACACAGTATTGATTCTACTCTAAGTAAAATTGTTTTCATTCAATAGGAGGAATGAAGTTGTTTTCTGTTTTTGACTAATTGTTTGATGTCAGGCTTAATAGAAGAAATTTGAACGTCAGGTTCATTCTTGCCTAGTTTTCGCCTATTCTGTGACAGGGCTTATTGTGTTTCGATCATTAGACGGACATGACATAAACGCAACAGCCAAAAGAATAGCCGAATAACAAAAAAAAAGGTAGACGGTTATTTATCTTACCGGCGGAACCCGCGCAGTAGCAGAGGACTCCCAGGGCTCCGCGAACACTTTGAGTAAGGGAAAACTCACCATCTTACATAAGAATTCAATTTGTGTTTTTTTTGTTTTTTAAAGCATCCTACAATATTTTTAACGCTATTTGGCTAACGCTAATATTCGATTCTAACTTGGATTTGGAGTACTTATAGCTATATATACTTAATAGCTGCAAATAAGTGTTTTGGCGTTGCAGGGACCAGATTTCTACAGCAAAATATTGATGACATAACATAATACCAAGTGAAGATTCGTCATACCACATAACCTTTAACCAACTACGAAAAACCCATTACGATGCATCCTCATCCCATTTTATTTTGCATTTGGCAACATAAAAACGTTATGTAACACTTTCTTTAGTTTTACTTTGTTTTGGATTTTGCTCAGTATTATTTGGAAACGTTGCGCAACTTAAATTAACTGCAGTGCGGATGAACCGATAGGAGATTCTTAATTCGACGCGTATTTTTTTTTTCTGTATTGTATTGTTGGTTATACATACTACACGACCAAAACTATTAGGCCCATGTAGTTCTGTAGAGTCGGCGCCCACACCGCGCCTTTTTTCCAGCGCTTCTACTACTCGGGCGTAGGTATTAGCTGTCTAGGAGTGCAACATACCTAATTACCTAAAGAATACTCGCAAATAATTGGAATTCTTCTTCCATATTCCAAAGACTGTCATGCGCCATATTAAATAAATAAAAAAATTCGGACAACACATTTATTGTCATTGTCTCTAAGTAAGGAATAAACATCCTTTTGTTACAAGGAGATTTAGTTAGGGGCATCTACCAGCACACCCAGTTCGTAGTTCTGTCTTGACCCAGGTATCGAACCCGAGTTTAAGGTTAATCACCGCGCCACTATGCCGGGTAGTCAAATTGTTTTGGTCATGTAGTACAAGATTTAAAATAATGTATGATTATATTGATTACTAATCATTAGTGTCTTAACATAAGTTCGTTTGTCGCAGGTATGATGACGGTTTGAAGACAAGGCGGGAGGCAGACAGCAGGGAATGCAGGTGTTCCTAGTGTTTACGAAGGGAAGGGACTGCGTTGTTATGGTGCACCGGGGGCGCGAGTCGCGGCATCCGTGAACTTTATCCCACACTACGACCATCTCTAGATCCTACCTAGAGGTAACTGCATAGTGCCACTTGACTAGTTTAGTTGTATATTTGGTTAACAGTGAAAATACTTAGCTATTGTACATTTTGAACCTACTTTATTTAATCATAAAATACAAACAGATATCGAAGAAACAAAAGTTTCACTAATATGGTAATATTAGACAATACACTCGTTTCTCGTCATCGTCAAAATAAACATTTTGTAGTAATCATTCTCAATATTTGTATACGCAATTAAGTACGTATTTTAGTTAAAACGCCACAGCCGAAGTCAACTAATAAAATCCTTATTGAGTTGGTACCGACTTAGTTACAATATATAAAATTACATTGCAATATAAATGAACCTCGTTTGACATTAGAACAGTGTTATCTCTTTTCATTTCTTTTTCTTTACTTAGTAAAACATGATTTCAGTTGATGTGTAATGTATGTTTATTACCGAGTTTGTTTGTAACAATATCTGTATTTAAATATCAATTTCCATCCAATCCGCAGATACTACTTGCACATTTTGTAAATAAATCGTTTTATTTAGTTAATTTAGTTAAGTACATAATAAAATAATAAAGCTTTACAGATGTATAGTTAAGATATTTAAATTCTAGTCTATTATTTATAAGTTAACACTCATAATATTCTCAAAAATATAACCCCCGTTCAATCTGGAATTTTTTAAATACGTAATTATGTAAAATGTGTGTTCAAAAATGTATTTTAACGATTAATTAAGGCTAGACCCAGATTTTCTATAAATAAATGTTTGGGAGTGTATATAATTTCTCAATAGGTAGATAAGCTCGTATGTTTTATTAACGTACCTCTAATCAAGTACATAATAGATACACTTTTTGGACGTTTGATGAGTAGTGTTTGTAGTTATTTTTCCGCACTTATAAATAAAATCTACCGTTAGATTAGGAAAAGATGGGATATGAGGAAGAGTAAATTTATTTTATTGCATTTTTAAAATTACATAGGCAATAAAAAAAAGTTTTGCATCTTATTATTGCCGTAATTTTTATGTTATTTTTTAACCAAGATTTATATCACCTACCATGTTTAGGAAATAAACAAATAAGATACCACTTTGCTTTTTAAATTTATGTCATTTCATAAAGAATAATGTAGGATAATCTTAAAAGAACCATAAAATGAGAGTACTTTTTTTTCCGAGATTAGTAAAACTATATCTAAATCTTTGTGATGTACCTATAATATTTCTTGTAATGGGAGTATACGCTACAACGGCATTTCCATGTAATGCAACGTTATCGCGAATGCTAGACCGTGGTCATTGTGTTGTTCGACGTAAGCACTTAACGCTCATAGCCAGTGAGCATTTACCTGTAACATTCCTTTCTGTTTTGCATAATTAACTCTTCCCTGAAATGTCGGATCTACAGGTCACGTGTCCTGTGTTTATCTTGATAAGTTGTATTAAAAAGAAAATGTAGCCTTTTTATACGTAGTGAGTAAATTTTCTTCCACCTGCTGGATCTCTACGCACCACTCTCCGGTTTGCAAGTTTAGCCCGCCTTCGTTTCTTTTCTCGGTGAAATGTTACGCAATTTCGCTCGCTGTTCAAAATCAAGTTGTAAAATGAAAGCATCGTGCTAAATGTTCGGTTTGTGTAAGAGTTACACATTAGAGCAGCTCGATATTTTGTTACAAGTAAATGCTCTAGTGTTAACTTACCTTAAGTATAGAACTCATTTACTAAAATGATACGGCAGGAACGAGTTGGGCGGTCATACTAACTTTGATTTAGATACTATACTGTATCTAACCATACCACCATACTTCCGTGTATACAAAACATTCAAGAATTTTAATTAATTAATATCCATTCCAAAATGATTAAGGTATTTTTATTAACTTACGAGTAAGTAATTTACTTTTTATGAATTGTTTCAGTGAAGTTGAAATATCTAAAAACGTTACTTTGACTAAGTTTTTATTGTTGCTTTGCTCTTAAATGGAACCCCGATGTAGGCGTGTATTTTAACCTATTGTTAGATATTAAGACTAATAGCATCAATAGCATAGCCATATAGACGTTAGATACACTGATTATTACGAATTTCAGGCTAAGATCATTTTGTAATAGGTAAGCACAAGTATTTAAAGTAGGTATTGGAATATAATTTCACATAAAGGTTGAATAAATGACAAGTAGGTACTTGAACTTATTTAAAACGGAAATTATATGTATATAGGTACTAAAGAACGATAGTTACAAAACGATTGAGTGAGTATGTTAAATAGTGTTTTGTTGGTAGTTTATTGTCCTACTGTGAAAGTTTTATTTAGCTAGTTTGTCTAATCTAATGTAAGTATGTACTTAATTTATCTTCCTTTATTAACCTTATACGCACAACTCACCTACCTACTTACCGACCTGGCGACCGCCCAATTGCTATTCTATCTACTAGGAGGATATTACACTGATTGTTATGTCAAGCGTGGATAATATCATAGGTTTCCAATAAGTAGGTAATGTTCAGATATCTTGAAATGCCATTTTAAATACCTATATGTTTCATTTGTATATTACCTTTATTTATGTATTTAATAAGAGCAATCAACAAATCTTACACCAATAATACATTTAGCAAGTAATAACTATGTAGATTCAGTTACAGGCTGCTACGACTTGCAAATGTGAGTTATAATTTACTTTTGAAACAAGTGCTTTCTTAACAAAAATTAAATGAAATAATATAACCTTAATATACTGAAATACGTTTTTTGGTGCCATCATCATGTTAGGTATTGGTTCCCACCGCACGGCTAATTCTCAGTTTGCACTAAATTAATGTTACTAAAATGCGGTTAAAACGATGGTCTACTCTATTGTACTCACTGTGCAATTGCACTAATTTTATACGTACTTAGATGATTTATTAGCTAATACCTTTGTGATAATTACCATAATTGTGTGTACATAAATGTATTTAAACAATAAATGTTTATTTGTATTTAGCTTAATGACGCTAAATTATGTTTTTATTTCAACTAAAGTTTTAACCTATTACAACTCCTACCAAGTTTGGTGTCTCCTAAAATCTACAGGGTAAGTATGAAAATCAAGTAATGTCCGATAATTACAACAAATTCTACAACAGACAAGACCAACACAACATAAAAAAAGTTGCTATACATACTTGCTACAATATTGTCAAGAGTATTTTCGATATTTGTGAGTTTTAATTAGAGTAGATATTATTATGAAAAATATGATCAAAATCAAAATATGACAGATCTTGTAAGCGTTAAATAATAAAACTAATTTAAGTACTATTCTTAATAACAATAATGTGTATTTAACACACACGCACATGCACCCCCAGACTCATTTAGGAATAGTTTTTGTTTGTTTTTCTTTTTTGTAATGTTTCTTTAGCCTCAAACAAGTGTCGTAAATATATGTATGCAAAATCGTATACGTTCCCTACAGGACAGGCTTTAGCCTATTGGGACCTGCAAATGCAATAACTACTGGAAATGTTTTGGAAATAAACATATTCTTATTCTAATTTATTTACGAGTCAACGACACTGTGATGGGCACAAAAAAATTCTTCTTACTAATCTTACTGTCTTGCCAAAATACTAATTATTATTATATATTATTATTAACTACTTAATCCAGAACGGCTGAACGGATCTAAATTAATTTTGGCAGATCAGAGGTAGATTGTAGTCTGGAATAGAACATAGGTTACTTTTTATCCCGGAAAATGAACAGTTCCCGTGAGAGAGATTTGTTCCTGTTCACAGAGCAAGGAATCGATATGATTTTCTGAATAGTGGTAGTTTAGGGGTCAGAGAATAGGCTACTATTTATCAGGAAAAATGATTAAAATATAACGCAAAAAATAACTTAAGAGTTTTAGAAGAAAACAATATAAAAAATTTGGAAAAACCTACGAATTGAAATCAGGATTCCGATAACATTTGTTCAACGATCGAATTGTGGGACGATAGGATTATTTAAGTTCCTTTAAGAAATCATATCTGTTTCGCACAGAACCATAATGATACGGTTTTTCAAATCTTTCGACGGGCCCTGCTGACCGGTTAATTTATCGCTTCCTGTACAAAATATAGGTAGGATATAGTTGCGTCCTTGCTGTGATTTTCAGCTCAAAATGGACTGACAAAATATCTACCGCCCAAATTAGCGTCTACTAGCAAGCGAGCCCTCGCTCACTTTGAAAACAAAACGCTGATTCATTTTATTCGGACTTCTACCGCCCAGAATTACAGCGCTCAAAAGGACGCCTTTTATGGTCATCGCACGAGTACACAACAAAATCTCAACGCATTCGAAGTCGCGAGTAACATCTATACCTAGTATCATAAATGCAAAGTAATGAGGTAAGTCTGTCTGTTAAGCTTTCACAGAAAAACCACTGAAATGAAATTTTGTAGGTAAGTACGAATAAAGTTTTAATCCAAAGAAAGGACATTATATGCTACTATTTTAATTCTCCTCCTACGGGAGTAAAATTGAGAGTGGCAAACGTATTCCAAGCGGGCGATTCCGCGGGCACGCTAGTTACAAATAAACAGAATATCAAAATTGAAAGGATCTTGGTAGGTAGGCTTGGTAACTTACCTATAATACATACCTATATACTTTCATCCCTCAATAAATAATTCAGAGATTATCAAATGACACTATGACAGTCAGGCTTAAAATTATAAAAACGAGCGACGAAGCGCTTTGAGAAAAAGTATGTAGGTAGTGCTCTTGCGCTTCGCTTGGCCCGTCTTACCGTGCCCCAAGATATTTGGTATAAAACAGACAGAGCTATCCGAAAAATAGCAATATTAAAATTAGTAATCGTATAAAATCCAAGAGCGTAATAAATATAAAATTGACGACATTTTGATAGAGTATTAATTTTATTGATTTTTTCGTTTACCTATTACTAATGCTTCTAATTTTATTTTGTAATTTTTCTTGTTATGTCAACCACTATAAGTAAATATTCTTTTCATACTTTAATGACGATACCGCCATCCTAGGAATAGGAAATTAAATCGATTATAGTTACAACAAAATTTTTAAGTGTGGCTTCTTGAATGTTTGAATAATTTACTGACGTTTGTTGAACGAGATTGAAACCGAGGAGTGGCCACTTTGTCAATCCAACGTGAGAGGAATCTGATGACTCATCACAATATCATCGTCTTGAAAACTTTCAAACGATTATAGACCGTAACATGATAAAGTAAGAAATATTTTTTTATATTTATAATTACGATATTCCTATTATCCATTACTTCTGCCAGCTTTGAGGTGGGTACCTACTGACCGCGGCGTTTCGTAGCGTAATGTAATATATTACTTACAAAGCGAGCAATCGTGCAGCCAGTAAGGAGTGGTGACCACTGATTAAGTAAAACTACGTGGTGACAAGCGAGAAACGAGCCGGATTGACACGGATTAAGCCATAAAGACGTAACAAAACATGCTCGCTGCGTGCGAATGTTACATCGTCCCGTAACGCCAGCCAGTCACCCACCACCTTATCATTCACATCGAGCAAGGCCCAATTCCTCAACAATGTTCGGAACCCAGTGTCGATTCGCTCCAAGTAACATATCTAAAACGGTATTCTTGTAAACCCAAAAAACGCAATTATAGTCCGTAGTGCAAGTCTGAAAATAAAGGAAACCAAACTGAGATTTTTTTTGTTGTTCTATTTTCAGTCGTATTGGAATAGTTTTGATAATTTTACATAAAATTAAAAGTTTACGAGAATACCGTTTTTGATAGTAATGTTACTTGGACAGTATCGACACTGGATTGCGGCTATTGTTTAATTACTACAGAATTCGGTTTCCGGTAACGTTGCGCGCTGTGTGCTAAAATCCGTGTAGTTTGTTCGTTGTTTCTCTCAGTTGTTTCCCCGTACTGTCACGAATGCTCTCTAGAACAGCAATCAGACCCGGACATCTAACACATACCTTATAGAGTAGCAATATGGTGGTCCATCTTTCTACGAGACATATTCGTGGTTTTTCACTTAGGTACATTAAGTATGAACCGAGAAGTTCTTCCAATTCTCGCCCATACAAAAACAGTACAGTTACAGATTACTTAAATAAATAATGTCGAATTTATCTGGCATGTGTTCACTGAATATAACCTTGGTTTTATGTAGTACTATTAGGTATTCTGTGGTTTTACTAAGTAACAGTATACTCAGCTTTACTTTATTACATACGAAAAATTGTTTGATTGTTCAAAGATCTCCGTAGGATTTGTTACAAAATCGAAAACGTTCGACGTTATAGATCTCCGGCTTCGGCGTTCATTTAGCTAATCATCCCTTTTCCTAAGAAATGGTGCTTGTGTTACAAAATATCCAGAGTTCCGAAAATCGCGGGGATGTGTGTGTGTCGACGTTTATAGCCCGTGAAACTAGATGGAGCAACCAGAAAACTGGGACGTTGATAAGGATAACAACGTGGGAGTGATTTGCTACATTTACTAGTGTGGCGTATTGGTGGGATGTCTTTTAAATTAATTTACGACCTTGGAGGATAATCTCCAATAGCTAACTTTTTACTTTCACAAACTGAAAAACGGGACATGCTTAAAGCTTGATTTAATTAATAACAAATATCACATAATTACTACCGAAAAAAAAGAATAATAAAAAAATAGATTTTTTAAGATTAAAAAAAAAGGTTCAAAATTTATATTTTAAATGAATTCCGGGCGCTTTAAACCTTTTAGCTGAATTTCCATAATAATATGGGTATGGCAATCAGGACCTGCAGACAGACTTTATCGCGGATATCTCAGGAATTGATCGTCAGGGAGTAAATAGTTGGTTATAACACTTATATTACCTACTGTACTTTATACGGGTGAAAAATTATTTTTTGCCATTAATGACGAAACAATGACGCACCAATGTGACGAAACGTTACAAAGGTCAATACTCACTATGGAGATAGTACGGACTTCTTTCTTTCTTAACAAACTGCAGGTTACAGAGAGAAATTTTGCTTTGAATCAAAGGTTCAAACTAAGAAAATTATTAAAGTGCCTAGGTGTTATACATATTTACGGGTGTCGTTTGAGCAAATTATTTTACTCTACTTTAAAAAAAAAAAAAAATTTTCACACTTATTTCAAAAATATTGATTAAAACGTAAAAAACTTAAATTAAAATTATTTTCTTTGAAATGAAATGAAATTTATTTATTTGTCCTTTTCGTAGTCTTCTTTTAAAAAATCAATTATAATTAGGCATAGATATTTTTCAAACTTAATTATAGCCTTTTGGTTTGAGTTCGAGCGCTCAGCGACCTGCTTGCCATGGTGACGGTATCTGTATCTATGCCGCGTAGGCTGGAGTCTGGACCCTACGTACGTTTCCCGCGCATAACGCAGCTTTACGCGGTGGGCCAGCTAGCGTAAGTATTTTGGCTTTTGTATGGGAGTGATGTATCTTAGAATTGTCTAATCTGTGCAAGTACGTCCAATAACGATAACAATAACAAAATTCCTGCCGCAGGACATAAGACCTATCCTAATAACTACCACCAAATTTTCATCCATATCTTCTTTTCACATAGAAAAAACATAACTTGTTAAGTGAGCAATGACCTTTAGGTACATCGTGATGCAACAGTGCTACGTCACGGCTGCGATACATTTGTGATGAAACAGTAGCGCAGCAGTGAAAAAACAAACATTAAAATGGTGATAACTCGATGAATACAGTTAATATATTATCAGAAATTAATGCACTACGTAGTACTAAACACATTTGGCACTATAAAACAAAGCGTTATCATTTTCAGCTTGAAAATTTCCAATTAATTCCGAAAAACCACTCCATAAAACACACCATTATTATTCTATTATTTCGGAATTTACTTCATTACTAACTCAAAATGGCTCATTTTGTCGTCAGATCCCATTTATCCATTTATCAAAAAGTTTTGCCAGCCCAAAAATTAAAAAGGATCAGATAATTGTAATAATCAAATCTAAAATTGCGTGATGCAACACTGAAAAATGTGACGAAATAGTGACAGTTAACACATGATTATAAAAGTAATAATTTAGAACGGTTTTAGTGATTGTTTCCTTACGATGTCTATGTAAATAATTTAGCTGACAATATAATATTTTTTATGAGTCATAATTTGTTAAAAAATGTCTCTAAAAGTTATTCAAAATTAAGCTCGAATGTTACCCCTTCAAAAAAGCCAACGATTTTTTACCCAAAATTCCCCCGTTTTTAAGACATGAAAACAAATTACTTGACAATATAACTATGTTTTATATTATTATACTACGTGGCTCGCTGCACAAAGAAATGATCCGAAGATTGCTTGTTTTCACAAAACTCTAGGCCTTATAGTACCGCTGAAAATCAATCCCAAGATTTCGGTACAGCAAAAGTGGCAAAAAATACGTTTTTACCCATTAATAGAATATTAAAGCCACAGAATAGGTACTACTATTTAGTTCAGTTAAAGCATTTTCAGAATAAGTGTATGAGAGTTTTAAATATTAACTAATAACATCATCAAATCAACACGTTCATTTGCATTACATGTGTGGTTAACAGGTGCTACATAATTGACAGTACAGACATGCGGTAGGTAACTTTAGCTAAAAAATGAATATTCACTTTTAAATGTCATTCAGTTAATACAGAATCACCAGCCTTCAGATTAAGAAGGTGGTTCTCAATAGTTGATTTGGTGAACCTCGCATTCCGATGTAAACCAAAAAAATCGAGTGTTGATTCAAGGAGCCCAGGTTTCCAACAATGAGCGCTACCCACCAGATGGCCGGAGCCGTCGATCCAGCTTATTTGTTTGGTAATGACGGAGATTGCGGAGGCTGGCGAGGATCTACTTACGCCGGCTGGCCGTCAGTCAAGAGGCTCTCCTGTCAGTGGCGATCCTGCAAACCGACATAGCACCACCCGCGTTGAAGACTCAGAATTAGTTCCTAACGTCCAACACCATAAATGAAACTGATACCTAAGTATGCTTTTCTATAATATGTTATCAAGGAAAATAAAAGAGTCTAAAAATGTGCTTTTTCAATAACTACCGACTCTATATCACACACAGAAGACATTTTAGTCCCATCTATATTGCACTTATCTCAACACTAAAGACTAATATTATATTTAAAACGCTTTGTGAAAAGTTGTTATATTACTTTGTATCTAGAGCGGAAAACCTAATCGCACCTATATAATGTTTTTCTATTATCTAAGAAGACTTAATGGGAGGTGTCACAGATCAAAAGCTTCGTTTCCTTCGAACGAAAAGTAAATGTTGTATTACTTTTCGATCGATTTATGCGAGGCAGTTCTTTTGTGGCACTCGCACTAGGCCGGTTCTTCTAGGAACGTGGAACTCACAGGTTATAAACCTACTTATATTGTAGGTACCGCGAAATGCAAACACAATTGTAGAGTACAGAACTGCACATCAGATTATAAGTCATGTATGTACGCACGCGACGGTGCCATATACCGTGGGCAGACAACGCGTGGTCAGCGTCTGCGTCCAATTATTCGATAACTTTCCTAAGAGCTGACTTTGTCTCTGATAATTAATGTAATATAACTAAACATGAGTTTGTCCATACTTTAGTATTAGCAGTGCGTATTAAAGGAGTTCAAAGTGCTGATATTCTAACAACACAAACACATGTCATCCCTTCAAGGTCTGCATTTCATGACTTTCTTACATGCAGAATTGCAGATGTGATAGTGCATACAATTTTATATATTTATAAATTAATATTTTTAAGGGTAGAACTTATTAAAGTAACGCAAAATAAAACATAAACTATCATAATCAACAATTGTGGTCAGTAGCCACTGCGATACAAGCATAATTGCTAGTGCAGAGACCGCTGTTGCTTGCTGTAATTTTTTACTATTTTGGTAAATAAATATTTTTTTTAAATACATTACAATGTAACAATAAATACATTTTATTTAAAAAAAATGTTATTACAAAAATAGGTATAGGTACTTACTTACATGTTAACATTATTTTTAGCGTTTTGGTGTTTTAAAGTCCGTTTCATTTTTTTTTATAAATTTAATCAATTTTTTGTGATAAATCTTAATCTAACTGCTAAAAACCGATTTAATCCTCTTTTTTTCCACCCTTAGGGGTTTAAATTTTTCCGATTTTCTTTATCATACATAGTATCTTTGAAGTATTAGCTATTTAGCATTTGTCCAAGATATTGGGTAACATTGATACAAGAATCACGAACCAAAACATTATCTGGGTATATATTTTGTTATTTTCTCAAAAACTGCAATTTCAATAAAATGTATATGGAGCCACCTCCGAAGTATGCTCTACCAAACAAAAAAAGAATCATCAAAATCGATTCATAATTGGCGGAGTAATCGCGTAACATGCATAGAAAAAAAACATACAGTCGAATTGAGAACCTCCTCCTTTTTAACCGACTTCACAAAAAGGATGAGGTTCTCAATTCGGTTGTATTATTTTTTATGATTGTTACCTCAGAACTCTGCCATTAATGAACCGATTTGAACAATTATTTTCTCATTTGAATCCCAACCTCCAGATTGGTCCATTTTTTTTCCAAATTCAATTCTGATGATGGAATCCATGAGGGATTGAGGGAAATTCTAAAATATTATATTATTATACATATAGCGATTTTAGTATATTTAACAACAAGACAAGCAATTGCATTCAGAAAGTATCATTTGCTAAGGTGGAACTGATGAAGGAGACCATAGTTGGCCACAAGAAGACATTAAGACAGTTAAGGCTTGCCATAGTCGACAAATCAAAATTTAATATTGATGATGATGAATATGATCTGATGAAGAAGGCGGAAGGCAAGCACCGGAACTCTGTGATAAAACAATGTATCTCAGCCGTGTTTGGACTTGTTTGAATTGTCATGGAAAGCAATTTAGCTATAGTTACATGACAGATCGCCATTTAGAGTGGAAAAAAATATTAAAAAACAGACAAATAAAGTCGGTTGAAATTTAAGTAAGCTATTTAAATTTTTATCTTTAAATAAATTATTGGATTGAGCTCGCTGTTTTGGGAAAAAAAAAGTTTTTGGTCAGTACCTCCCTAGTACCTTCTGCTTAGATTTCATTGATAATAGGTGCCAAGAAATTTCTTACCCCGGCATGGGGCTATTGATCCACTATTTGCAGTATCTAAAACGAGAAAAAAAATCGAATTAAAAAAAGAAATTGTTTAAAGTTCTGACTTTTACTACGCAATTCGAATCTCGGTGAGTTAAAACGAACGTTAAGCTTAAAGTTAAAAGGTTAACTACCCATTAACTACCCATTTGAAAGTTGTCTCAAATTCTAATAATATAGGTTAAAAGGGCTCTAAAATCATGATTAATATAAATAATTATAAATATAAAAAAACTGCGCTCGACAACGAGCTTGCCAAGAGTGGCGAGTTTTGGCAATCATTGGGGGAATCCTGTGTTCAGTAGTGAATGTCGAGTGGACGAGTGGCTGAAATGATGATGATAAATAAAATTTCCAAACGTTTTAAAAAAAAGTACTTACATATCACACATTACTACCTACAAGATACACTAAAACCTAGTACTGAAAAGTCATATATTATGATAGGTATTTTAGTACCTAACTCCTAAAACTAGGTAAGTAGGTAGGTAGGTACGCATCCGTGCCGTTACTAAAGTAAAGACCGAAACAAAAATCTGTCAAAATTTACAAAAATAGTTTTATTAGGTGCACAGCACAGGATAGAAAATTGATTTGGGCTATAAGTTTCTTATACTCATGGATTTTCATGTTAGACGTTTCGATTTTTCTTGCTATGATAAAAGGTAAACATAACGTAGTCGCTTCCTCCTTGCATTGTGGAAGGTAAAGGGGTGCTTATTTTGGCAGAGCACCCGGTCAATGAACCAGCGATGTGTTTATTGTTCTACCCAGAACACCAGTGTTGGTATTGGCACAAATTCTATTTGTTTAAATGGTAAGTCTTGTGCAAACAGGTAACGTTACATAACAGTAGCCTTATAATAACATGAGCACGCCTGATAAAAGCATTTAATGTAGGCATAAACAGTGTCTCAGTTTACAAAAGATCGGAGAACATTGCCGATTTGTGAGGTTTGTCTATGACAGAGGTAAAGATTCTATCAACAAATTTACCGTGTAGGCAACATTAGAAGTAGGTAGGTAAACTGCTTAGTAGGTACTTAAACTGTGTAAGTATACAAAATCACAAAACATTTGTTGTTGTGCTTAGGTACTTTATGGTTTATTAGATTTATTTAGATAAGCTATAGTAAGTAGTTGTTAGAGATCGTTTTTTAATTACATGTGGTAATATCGAGACAAGCCTAGATGCTGGACAACCTTCATTTCAAATTGGTAATACCTACCAATAAAATCTTTTTTTTAGCAATAGTGTAATGTAACAAGATGTTCCTATAGGAATCAAAACAACTAGACATCAATTTTACTATACCAACTTATATGTTTATAAAAATAACAACTAACAGAAGGTATAGGTACATTAAACATAGGTCTTATTTATTTTAGTACCTAAATGTTCGTAAGAGATTTGTTAGAGTTAATAAATATTCAAATTTATCTCACGATTGCTGTACCTTATACTTTAATTTATGACGGATAATTAATTTTGTTATTGTAGCTATTATTAACTAGAAGAAATGATTTTGAATGTACTCAATAGTTTTAATTTTGACGTGAGTCATCCTCGCTGTTTCCCGAGGATCGAAGGTCAACAACCAGCTCATCTGTGTGGATTATCTGTCTTAAACGCGATAATTTAATCCTTTGTTTATCCAATGCCTCTAATAGTCCCGGTGCAACGAAGCGGTAAGCGCCCGCGCACTCATGTATCATGCACATAAGAAAATAATCCCGCTGTTTGAATTACGACCGAGCCTACATCTTGGTATTTAGACAAAATCGATAACATAAAATCGTATGAAAATTTCTCTTAAGCTCTCTTAATTATCTGTAAGCTACGATATTGGTAAGGTTGGACTACTTACATTAATGCTTTTAAAGGCTCGGCAAACGAGTCATCAAACCTCAGTCAGACCAGAAAACGGCGAAGATCACAATTCCTACTTAATTAGACGCTACAAAACATTATTAGAGGTAGGTTAGGTATTTGCACTTAAAAGTTTGTAGGTATGAGTACATGTATGTCGTCATTGATTAAAATTGCAATTGCTGCTAAATAGACAAAATTACATAAATAAGGTACCTACCTATTTAGGCTATAGCTCCTTGATAGGCAGGCAATAGTACATTATTTATCGGTGACATTAAGTCATCGTCACTAAAATAAACTAACTAACTGGGAGGAGGCTGGTGGTGGATACGAGCGGTGGAAAAAAATCATCATCGTCATGAATGATGATTTTTCTCTCTACTAATAAGTGCTTTTATTGTAAGTACCTAAATGATTTTAGTCTTTGCCTGTCACTATTTTCAAAATCAGTCTAGCAGTAACCTAAAACCCCAAATACATTTATTAAGAATAAACTCCCCTCTACTCATTTACTTACAAAATTGATTTAGATGATGATGATTGATGACATGATTAGAAATCTACATGTATCTTATATATATATATATAAAACAAAGTCGGGTTAGTTACACCATTTTTAAGTGAAGAACGGCTGGACCGATTTTTATGATCTTTGGTTTATTGGATTTGTCTCTGTCCCGAATAGCAAAATATGTATTAAAACATCGGAAAAATACACAAATTTTTTTTAGAGGCGGTACGAAGTTCGACGGGACAGCTAGTTTAATATTAATAATTTTATTTTAAAAAAAATCCGACTTCTCAAAACTAAAACGCTAAAAATAATCTTAACACTTATGTACCTAATCAGTTACTTTTGGAGTCGGTGCAAACGAAAACATATCTCACATCGACTGGCGTTTTAGTTTTTTGAAGTCGGTTTTTATATTTTTATAAAATTAACTTATTTCATCTATTTTAGTGATAAATCCTAAAACAAATCTTACTGTGCAAATATAATTTAACTGCTGAATACCGATTTCATTTCCAATTTTTCCACCGAAATTTTTTACGCAAAATTTTATTATAGTACCTTTGAAGTATAAGCTATTTATTTAAAAAAGAATCATCAAAATCTGTTCACATTTGGCAAAGGTATTAGGTAAGATAGATACTAAAATCAGTTGGCGTGGTCCGGAGTTCATGCAATGTTTGATGATTTTCTTATAGATCCCATCATCACAATTTAACCAAATTTATATGGGACCATTCTAAAAGTATTATCTTTCAAACAAAAAAAATATATCGAAATCGGTCAACTTAGTGACGAATGATCGCTGAACATAGTTAATTAAAAAAAAGATTCCGACGAATTGCGAACCTCCTCCTTTTTTGAAGTCGGTTAAAAAAGAGGTGCCCAGTCAGGGCGGAGCTATGTAAATGTACCGTTATTAAATTGTTGGCCCAGGCAAACAAAGTGGAGCCAAAACGCCCTCCGCCGCACCCCAGCACCCCAGCACCCCAACACGCCCTATCTGTCACAAGTCACAACTGCAATTCACTTTATTGACTGATGGAAGCTATATTTAACGAAACGTTACGGCTTTGACGCATTGTTGGCCTGCAAACGTACGCGGCGGAAACCATTTTAAAAATATTTTATTTAATTAATTAAATAGTGACATTCTCTACTAGCGAACTTAGTTATAGAATGAGATTTCTGTAAGTTAACCGAAGATCCACCATAAAACCAACTACTAATCAGATTAAATAGTTACTATTTAAGTGCGAACTCAATAAGTTTCCAATATAAACCTTGCGAGATATCCGTCGAAGAAGGAAACGTTCCAAACGGATTAAAAGCTCGCCGTTGGAAATCCGAGAAATACGAGCACAGCCACCCAGTCGGACCGAAAGCAATTTGATTTGACGGTTATCTCACCTCCTACGTTTATATTGAAACTTAGATAAATATTTGGTTTACCGACCGAGTCTAATTTGGCACGGCCACCGTGCACACCGCGCCCGTTTAATAGAAATACGCGCTACATCAAAAAGCGGTAAAAATGGGGAGCGACCGCTCGTAATCAATGGCAATCTTTCTTACCTACATGTACTTATATTTCTAATTAATTTTTTTGTCTACGGTTGTTTCAGTTGGCCAGGTTTAGTATTATACTATGATAACTAAACATAATAATTATGTACCTACCTATGTACATTTAAAATAAATTTGTTTGATTTATGTTTACCCACCCACACTTAATCAATCTCCTAGGTACCTAAGAACTAAATGAATTTTAATGCGTGTTTTAGATTTCCTTGAAGTACTAGTAAACTTATTACTCGGAAAATTATCGTTGGATTCAATATTCATGGCATAATTAATCCTTATTCAAACAGTAGGTACCTATATACCTATGTACATAAGTAATAACCATTTAGTTATTAAGTATTGTATTTCTTTAAATAAGCGTCTCTAAATCTCTAGGGAATCATTTTGTTTGTTTATCGAATATCAACTAAGTAGGCTAAGAAAACCAAACCATTCCGCTCAGCTCTCAATAGAATTTACAAAATGGGTTCATCCCAATTCCACTAATGATAAAAAAATTACACATGTCGGAAGTGACAGACCGCCGCGTCGTCGGCCGCCGGGTTCGAATCCCGGCTCGGGTAACGGCGTAGACACGTTTTGGTTTACGTTTATATTGCTAAGCACTTGTTGAGTAAATAAATAGAGACGTTTTAAAATAAACTCCACTACTAATCCTTGACTTAGTAGCGTTTACGTAACCGTGAGATCAATGTGCGGTCGCGCATGTAATTTTTAAACATTAGTTCTTCACATGGTTGATTATCTTTAAATTTGTAAATTATTCCAAACATGATTGTTTGAGAATGTTTAGTATAAAAGTAGATTAATGTAGAGATTCTGTGTTTTAAAATCAGATGAATAATTACAAAATTTTGTTTTTGGAAGCTCTTCATCATCACCATAATTAGCAAACGTTGGTGTGGACCAGCTGTGGAGCTGGACCCGATCCTCAACTATTCTCTTGAATTGGCCGCCGCCAGCAGCATTGCGTATATCATCACTCTACCCTCACTTTTTTTGAAATTGTAGATAAAACTTATAAGATAAAAAAAATACATTTAAGAAAGTTTTAGTTCAGGATGCCAATAACTTTGACATAAATATTATACTGACCTGCAGTTCTTGTTGGGGTACATAGTTGGAGTTTTTGAAGAAATCTAAAACATCACAGAATAATTATACAGGTAGTAGGTACTTAAATCTATTAATCATCTCGATTATCTCGAGAATGGCTAACCCGATTTGGCTGATTACTTTTTCGTTGAGTTCGTAATTGTCAGGACAAGGTTTGAATAAAAAGAAAAATTGGTAAAGTTTCCTGGAAAACTTTTGAAATCGGGGAAACTGAATGTTCTGGAATTTTGCTACTCGACAAATGCGGCGCAAATGTCGTTTGACAGCTAATTATTAAATTTTACCAATGCAATGTTTGCCCGGTACTGCAGAAGTTAAAAGAACTTTAGAACTTTAAAAACCTACATCCCATGTAGTCATACATTCATAAGACTTGATTGATTGAATATTTATTTATGTGCCACGATAAAAAAGACAGAAGAAAACGGACATCTTCATTAGAAATTGTGCAAAGAACGTAAGGCTAATGTCCAACGGTTCGGCCACACACAATTAGGTGTTTCCCTGAAGTGATTCCGTATCGAGACGCAGCGGCGCACCGCCTGCAAACTGTCATACAAAAATAGGCCCCAGAAAGGATAGGCGGGACACGGCCCATATGGACCCGGGTCGGTGCTCGCGTTATTTTCATTTCTTTCCCGAACAACTGCTCCATTTACTGTATTTTTAATTGAGCATTATACCTATTCCGTATACAGCATGTCAGCTGTATACAACGGAATGAGCCGTCAGTCCGATCGGTAAAAGTGTTTTTAAAGAAATAATAAAGGCGTTCCATAAGCTTGTCGATATTAGGTATGTGAAAAAATTAATTTTTGAAATCGGACAGACTTGTCCAACTCAAAACTATTGCAGCATTCGCAGTTGTGGATTCTAAGGAACAACAATCCCATTTAAAGTAAGTAAAACTTTTTAATCACACTTTCTAAACGAGAATGCTGAGTCTCTTTTTTATTAGGATAGTGTTGCGTTCTATAGTATTAGTATCGTCTTAAAGGCACTACCAATGTAAGTAGGACGAAGCACATAGTCACTGATTACTTTGTATCCACGTATCCAATTTTATTTATCCATCCATAAAAACAAAATAAACTTTACAATTCAATTTTTCTAAACAAAACGACATTGGTCTTTACTGTTAAAAATAGCTCGTTACTACCATAGTTACTAAGTAAAGTATGCTTTATGACATTTTGTAATAATCGAAATATAATTTTTTCAAGGTATGCCATCCCTGTTAGAGTTCGATGGACTTGCTATTATGCTATGTGTGATTTCAATTGAATAGGAATTTGCTTACAGCGATATATATATTATTTTATGTAAAAAAAATATCATTGAAAATTCACATCATGTAAGTATTTTAACTTACATAAATAATATGATCCATTATTATCCATACAATTTGTTAGAAAACTAACCCAGGGTAGGTAAATGTTAATTATCTCCTAAAACATAATATGCCTCGTACGAGTAATGCAAATGATGGTATCTAAAGCATAAAATTAATGACTGCTATGAGGAATCTACACCATTAAATCTTATCTTATTAAATCGTACATTTTTATGCACGAAACAAAGTAACAAGAGTAACAATAAATCTTAAACTTTGGTACAAATTAGACAAGCCAAGTGACAAATAGACGGACGGAAATAGTGACGCTGACAGTGGGACACGCGTCGATCTGTTCACATATCTAAACCCGGCTTCGGATTCCATTTTTCATTTTAAAACAGAAATAGTGACGGCTAACAATAGGTAATGGACTTTCCGGGAATGCTATCAATGTACAGAATTTTAAAAGTTAGAGCACAATCAGTGACGTTTTTAAATATAATCCTCAAGGTATTTTAAGGATATTCTCAGGGGAAAACACATTTAAAATTCAATGATCTTACATGGTTTAGCAATATCGTTAAAAGACTTTTGCCAAATAGGTACAAACTAGAACAGGAAAACTGTTCTCGCGAGACTCCTCTTTAAATGCAGCACCAGACCTAATGAAGACGGGCAATTAATTACCTTCCCGTAATCTAGTAGGAGTCAAAATTCAGTTTTGAACTGGCCCCGGTAACATTAATATCAAAACGGTATTCTCGTAAACTGAACTGAACTGAAAATGAAACCAGTTTAATTTTCAGTCAATAATAATTAATACACGGATATAATAATAACAATTAATTGGAACACATACCTACCCATTTTGAAAAACGCATCTTGACAAAATAATTCCATTCGCGTGTGTTACAATCTTAATATCCGTGTCCGTCCGTCCGAGAATATCGTTTTTAGGGTGCCGTGGTCAAATCGGAACCCACATAGTTTCGCCAAGTCCGTCAGTCTGTCTGTCGGTCTGTCCGCTTAGCTCAAATACTCATAATACCTACTAGAAAGCTTACGCCAACAAAGTGATAGAACAGTCTTGAAAAAAAAATATTTTTCAAGGTGCACGATCGTGCACGTTCAACGGGTCGAATTATTTTTCTAGTCAATTGCATAGTGTGGATTGTCGTTGGATAGGTTGTTTGAAAATATAGTGGATGTGAAACACTGTTTTTTGATTCAAGGAACCGATTGTGTAATATTAAGCTAAAAGTGCAATTTTTTGTGAGTCGTCAAAAAAATTGATAATATAGAGTAAGTACTTATTAATTAGGAACTTGTTCTTGCTCAATCCTAAAAACCGTGAAACTAACAAGCGTCAAACTTATTTGCCAACGAATTATAGATATTATTATTTCGTGTACCTACTCAAATCTAACGACATATGAGACGAAATAGTGACGGTTCTAAGTATTTTAACGTAGCATAGACATAGACTTTCAATAGTCTCGCAAAAACTACGTCATTATATCATCATTTCAGCCATAGAACGTCCATTGCTGAACATAGGCCTCCCCCAATGATTTTCATCATATATCTTCTGCTTTAATGGTTTAATTAAAACATGGACCAAACAGTTAATACCTCTACACCAAATAAATCTGCCTTGCCTAACTTGCCTTAGTGCCTGCTCATGTCATGGTCACCCATTATTATGTACCTACCAACATCCACGTGAAATGGTCTAATATTTAAGGTTCTTCAAGAATGTTTGCGTAGTAACCTATATCCTGGTCCGCCAAGGCCTTAAAAAGTATAATGGTGGATGTTTACAAAAACGAGAAAAAGGGAGTTTCGTCCAATAAATTGGTTTGAAAAATGTTTGCCAAAGGGTGGTCCGAGGTATTTAAAGAACAATTAGTCGGCTGCTTCCCAGCCCTCAGGGCAAATATTTGCCTGTTCCCGCCAACCCTCGTTTGCTTAAAGCCGCCCTGGGCAATGCTGGAACGGTTCATAGGTTTTAATGTTTGCCCACGCTCCCCTATATACTTACGGCTATAACTAAATTTCCCCTTATGAACCGCGCCGCGCTGTTGTGCTTTTACTTTCGGCTTCATTATGGTGTGGGGGATTAAACAGACTTTACCAAGTGACAGTAACATTTTTATTTTTAAAATTATAAAGCTTCATTTATTACTGTCGATGATGTCTTGTCCAAATTTGACAAAAGATATTTGTACCCGTAGTAGAAAATATTAAATTGATGATGATGATTATTGATGTTTATTTAAATAGAGTGGCCAAAACAGTAAAGTTCAATTTTTTTTTCATGTCCCTCGTACCGATACCTATCCAAATGACTCCTATGTATGGTTAGCGATATTTTGTAGACTTAGGTATGTTTATGTTTTCATGTTTTTGGGAGTTTAATATAATTGCGTTGTCGTTATCACTATCGTTACACATTAATGAATCGATTGAACAGTCGGAGTTTGTTTTTCTAAGAGTTTTGCCATCATTGTTGGAAGTTCTTCACTCGACATATGCTGTGGCCTATGATCTGGTGGATCAAACACCGGATCTCAAAAAGGTATTGTAAATTACAATCGAGTGGGGTATCAAAATAAAGGGTTTTGAATGGTGATTATAAAAATATCTTTTTGATGACAATTTGTTAAAAAATTTAAGTACGTATGAAATAAAAATAAAAAACGGACAAATGCGAATCGGACTCGCCCACCGAGGGTTCCGTACAAAGTAGGTACATTCATAAATAGTTCAAGAATCGATTCTCTCAGTTTAAATAATTAAATAATCAATCAAATTAAATAATTAAATGTATAGTTTTCAGATTTTTCCCTGTACTTGTAGTATATTTAAGACGATATTACGTGCCAAAGATCATAATTCTAGGTCAACGGAAAGAACCCTACATGGGGCGCACTAAAAGTTTTGAACTTCTAGCTAATCGGAACTATTTGAATTTCGAATGTTATATTTTTTTAAACGTTGCAACCTTCTTAGTAATAAAAAAAAACAATTGGCGGGAAATGATTTGTCAATTGTTTTTTATCACACATCAAAGTTCTACGTACGCAACGAAAATGGAATTAAGTCGAAAAGATTTTAGAGCGATGATTTTTTATGATTGAGCTTCTCTCCGCAAGACTGTGCCGACAAGACTGTGCCGCAAGACTGTCTTCAAAATGCTTTTGCACCTTGAAGCACCTTGTTTGAGCACCGTGAGGCGATGGTTTGCTGAATTTGATAGAGGTCGAGTTTCTTTAAATGACGAATTTCGTGAAGGGCGGCCATCTACAGCCGTCAACGAAAATAATGTGGCTACTGTAAGCGGCTAATTGAAGAAAACCCGCGGATTACCTATGAGACAATTCAAGGACTATTGGGAATTGTATGAGCCAAATTCAGAAAATTTTACACGAAGAATTGAAAGTTCGGAAACTTATTTGCTGTCGTTGGATCCCCTAATGAACGAAGAAGAAGAAGCGGGCTCGCGTGGAATGGTGCTCACAGATGCTACTGAAGTACGACCACGGACATTGTAATGCTGTTAGACATTGTCACAGGAGACGAAACGTGGATTTACTGTTTGGAACCTGAAAAAAAACAGCAATCTTGTGAATGGGTGTTTGAAAATGAGAACAGGCCAACAAATGTGAGGCAGGCGAGAAACGTTGGTAAAAAAATGATCGCGTTTTTTTTCTCAGCTACGGGTCCCATCTGTACAATTCCACTTGAAGATCAAAAGAGTGTTAATGCCGAGTTGTATTCTACCATTTGTTTACCCAGGGTGTTAGAAAAAGTTCGCGAAAGACGACCCAAAAGCCGCGTTCTCCTACATCATGACAACGCTTCTTCACACACGGCCAACAAAACAAAGTAATTTTTAGCTTCCGAAAAAGTACAACTCGTCACCCATCCTGCGCATAGCCCCGACCTAGCACCCTGTGATTTCTGTATTTTCCCCAAAATCAAAGATTTGATGAGAGGTTTTACTTTTACCAACTCCGAAGAGGCAGTGATAGCATTCAATCAGCACGTAGAAAACATGCCTTCAGATCTGTAGTCCTCCTGTCTTAGAAAATGGTTCGACCGCATGAAAAAATTTTTAAAATGAAAAGGAGAGTATTTTAAAAAGAAATAAATATAATATTCTGGTTATAACATGTTGTTTTTTTAAGTTACGCAAAACTTATACGTATAAATTTTGATTTCCTTGAGAGTGTCAAATTGTTCGTTTTTGCGGTATAAAGAGCCGTATCTTTTTATTACATTAACTTGGAAATTTTAAGGGACTATAGACCTGAGTCTATGGTTTTAATTTTAAATTGAAACCTCCACGCGTTCCCGAGATACAGGGTATTGACAGACATACGGACAGGCAGACAGACGGACAACACAGTAATCCTATAGAGGTTCCGTTTTTTCATTTTGAGGTACGAAACCCAAAAAATTTAAAAAACACTACTGCCATCTATTATTAGCTAACTAAAAGCAAAAAATAAATTGAAAATTCAATAGGAAATTGTTTGAAATCTTTATGACAATTCTATTACACCTATAACCAAAGGCATATTGGTGTAATTGAATAGCGACTCTACAAAAAATATTGACGACCGTCTGGTGTAGTGGTTCGCGCTCCGGACTACAAAGCAAGTGTTAGAATCCCGCAAGGG